>CM076412.1:6919202-7104660 GCA_038363315.1 Mugilogobius chulae | reverse complement strand
CTCCAGTGTCACAGGGTGTGCTTTACATGGGACCGGCCCACACCAGGCTCGCCCGCTTCACCACACATTTATACCACTATATAGAATTGACATGTTGGGGATCGATGGGGGAACAGAAAGCCTCCCAGCACAGCCTGCTCCCCTGGGCCCCACCACAGAGAGGCCCACCCCCCAAAAGACTCCTGCAGCTCCACTATGAGATACAGCCTTCTTCTGTTAAGCCACTTCGGACAGACTGATGCAATCCTATTCTATTGTTTGTTTTTTCTTAGATGGCCATGGTGCCTGAGCTGGTTAGGCCAACACAGCACCACTTCTGACACAGTTTAGAGCTGCTCAAATATGAAACTGTTCACTAATCATAATATGACTACTACTATTCCTTGTCCATGCTTTTACACAGATTAAAGTCATAGCCAAATAGGTGTAGTTAGGTGTGGCGCCTTATAGCAATCAAAAGCGCATAAAATAAATAAATAAATAAACATTTTGTCCATTAAGAAAGTAACAAAACAAAGTTTTGAATCCCAGTTATTGGATGTTAGAAAGATTGATGCTGTTTGTGGTAATACAGGCCTTTTCTCCAGAGTGCCTCTGTTTTATTGACCATTGGTAGAAAAACAGCCAGTAATCGATGCATGGAGTGTTTCTTATCTGGGTTCTTGTATTTTCTCTATCCAACTAATTGAAAGGTCAAAACCAAATACTCACTTTTATATCAACAGAAATAACTTTCTTTAAGAACAGTTTCATAAATCACCTGCAGATTACTCCATGTTTGTTCATTATGATAATAGCAGCAGTATTGTAGACATCATTGTCCTCGGCACACACATAGATACAAATAGTCTTTTGAAGAGCTCTATGAGACGATAAAATTGACCAGGTCCAAACAAGCCCTCCATTATAGAGACAGATTGGGGGTGATGCTCTGGAATATAATGACAAGTAGAAGTGCACTCTAAAAAATCCTGACTTGGCCTAACGTAAAAAATTGAGGCAACCGTCTGCGCTCACCTTTTTACGTTGTATCAATAAGATTGGAACTGGGTCAAATCAACTGCTTTTTTCATCTGAGGACAACTTGATTTTCTCTTTTATGAAGTCACAAGTAACTATTTGCCTTGGCCTACATTTTTAAGTTGATTGTTTAGTTTTTTAAGTTGCCACCACTGATATTGTCACAATGTTAACCTACTTTAAAACATTACCAACTTAAATTTATTTTCTATTGCTAAGATGTTTTTAAGTTATCTTAACTTAATATTTTTGCAGTTCTAACATGTTTTCTTCAGTTGCATAATGTAAGGAAATAATCACAAATAAACATTATTTCAACTGTTATTTATTGCATACAGCACACAAATAAACATCAACATGTTGTGATATTCAACCAAAACAGCATTCTTAGTCAATTTACAAAGCAGAATGTATATAGTCTCTAATACTTTTAAAATCGCCTAATTTCACATTGCCAATGTGAACCTTGTAAAAGTTCTATATGACCCACGAGTAACAAACAATACATATCTTGTGTTCCTTTGATGATGATGCTTCTAGTTTGGTTCATCTCAAGGTGGCAATGTTCAACATCTTGTAATGAACATTCTTTTCAAAGTCTTCAGTGCCCTTAAAACAAACAGACAAAAAACATTTTAGGTTCATGTTTTAGTGGTTTAGTTCTATTTCAAGACTCTCTTTAAGTGACATTATTTTAACTTTGTCTGGCAAAATGATCTTACTTGCAGCTCTATAGTGCTGCCTTGTCCCACACAAGGTGGAAAAATATTTAAACTTTCAATTCAAACAAACATGAACTGGCAATACATTTTGGATAAATTAGAGCTTAAAATACCCTAGAAGTGCAGATATATAACAAAAATAATGAAAAAAAAAAGATGATTTCAACATGGCTTAAGACTTTCACACATGTAACGTTAAACCAGGCACCAGTCAAAGACAAATAGACAAACTATTCATTTTCAGGCAGGACTAGTACAGAAAAGTAGTTGTGTTTGAAATAGAAGGACACATACCCTTAAAAATTTGGTCCTTCTTCAGGTTTTCTCTGTGTGGAGACGCAGACAAACAACACCATGTGCTGGTTCTATCGAATTTGCCCAGACATGTTCAGTGGGAGGAGTCAGGCAAATCAATTTAAAATTTTAAGTTGGAAAGTCAAAAAATTAAGTTGTTGGGAAGATTTTTCTTTTTAGTCAAACACAATTTTAACAAAAGTTGGATTAGTAGAAAATGTATTCTTGGCAAGACAGTAATTTGATCAGGTTGAACATTCTGAGTTTTTGAGTTAAAGAAGGAAAAAAAATTACAATTGTTGTTCAGAAAATTAACCTATACCATGCAATTTACCTTTTCTACTTTCAAATATTCAAATATTGAAGTCACTGCAACTAATGTCATGGATCATTTATTAGAGTGTGTGACCCCCGGACTGCAGGTGATAAACCGATACTAGGCCTGTCTTTGGCCCTCCTCAATCACCCACAGTGCCCTTCCTCCCTCCTCCTCGTTTCCTTAAAGCCGTCATGCCTCCTTCCCTGGAGCAGCCACCCCAGTGTGAAGACCCCTCCCCTGTACAGGCCCCCTCACAGTGATCACTGGGATTTACTGTGCACTCGTCCACACTCCTTTGCAGCTCACACACGCCCCTCTGGGTCGATCCAGGTCGAATTCAATTTGTAAGATATTACGTATTGATCCCTGCGCTCCATTCTGGACCCCTCCGCAGCCCCTCCTTCTGCGCAGGGGCCTGGCAGGGGCTCATTGACCCGAGTGCATCATCATCATCAGAGAAGCAGCAATGTGGCAATCTGAGTAGCATCAAGGTGCGGCCTCGGGCTTTAAGTGCTGACCCTCACTTATATCAGCTGGACAGGAACTCCCATATATGGCACTTTATAATATGGCGGTTTATAGTGGGAATGCTGGTCTAATGATGCCTGCGCTGAAAAAATAGTGTTCAATGCCCCGGTGACAGGTTAGTCGATACCCAGGAGCCCACTTTGTGAAAACATGTCAGCTTGAGGTGTTTGTAGCGACTGGACAAAGTAACAAAACATCTTAGTTCACAGATATTCTTTCACTGATTTCAAGCTTTTAGAAATACATTCAAGCATTTGCCCATAAGAATTAAGAATGTAAGATAATCACAAAAAACAACCCCTTTTCAACAATCAAATACTTCTGAACTACTTCACCTTCCTGTTATTGGTTCTTTCACTGGATCTGTCTGTCCGGACCAAAGAACCTCACATATGGATATTTCAAGATATTTTTATTATTATGTGAGTTTTTCAATATCAATGGATGGTCAGAAAAATGCTCCTTGACAAAATAATATACAGTATATTTATTTGTATTTGCTGTGGCTGTTTCTGTATCCCTGGAATTTTTGTTTTTCTGTGATCCCAAAGGAAGCTAAAGTCTGTTCTTTATTTCTCTACAATTGTTTTTCACCTGATTTTCTTTTTTTAAATGTAAACTACAAACCCATTACTCAGCAGAGTTGTTTGTGGCTTGCTTTAGCATCTTTTTACTGTTTTAGCTATATTTTGAGCTCTTTCTCTATTGTCTCTCATGCATTCTTACCACTCAGTGCTAACATTTAGAACGCTGTTATGTCATCTGCATAACCTCAATAGAAGCGACAAGTATTTAGTTGCTTTTAAATGCCACTATTGAGATCTGTATGATCAACGTGAAGCACTTCTTCACAACGCTTTTCACAACTTTCAGAAACCAGTGTTGAGCCATGTCAGTATGCTAACAGAACAGGCTGAAAACTATAAACTAACGTGTGGATTGAGTCTGAGGTATGGAAACAAAAAGCTTGGACAAAAACTGAATTTTAGGTAAACTAATTTTGTTTTTGTTTTAGAAATCAAGTTCAAGGCCTTCAAGCTTCTCACACATCAACTCCGCAGACATATTATTCACTTTAAATCCATTTATTCATTCATGCGGCTCATGTGAACCCTCTCCCACACATTTACATGTTTTTGAGTGATAAACAGACCCCCCATAGTGCTCCAATAACCATTCCTTTTGGCCATTTAGCTTAGCCAACAGGCCTTAAATCTCCCCAATCAATAACTGCTCCCCAGTCGCTTCATCAAACCCACAAGTAAATAATTCAAATGAGATAGTTAAGCCCCTTAGAGTATAAATTGTGCGGGAAAAAAAACCCTCATTGTGATTTGGAAGTGCGATTTACGGGCATAACATGGATAGTGGTGAACAGGGGCAACGGGAAATCAAGGGTGTACATAAATTTACAGGTTAAAATCAATGGCTGACTTTGACTGTATAAATTGAGATCTGAAAAGCTTTTATGATGTTCATATTACATTAGCATCAAATATTCAAGAGGCTGCAGATCACTTTCCCATTAGGCAGATCAAAACAGAGCAACAAACACGTCAGGTGCAGAATATTGTGTGATGGAGGGCACCGCAAGAGTTTTATTGTCCCTCTGAGGGAATGTGTCCTCTGTCTTTGACCCATCTTTCAGCGCTTCTATAAAGTTCTCAAACGGGCATGTGAGCAGTTATCCGAGGTGTTTGGATGGTTTTAGATGTTAAATAAAGGTGAAATTTAATATTTAATCTTAAAATATGTTATCTGGATGTAGCAGTATGGGTGTGTTTAGGTAAGGTTTCGTTCAGCCACGGGAGGGCGCCACACCCATGCTATAAAAGCCCGCTCTTTACTCCGCCTCAGCCTCTGGCTTTGTTTACTTCCGGGTGCTGGCCGCCTTGGATTCGCGCACGAGCGCTTCGTTTTAGCAGGTACGATTGTAATTTTAGAATTCTGTAAAAGTATTGTGCGCCTGGGTCCTCAACGCAACATTTTTGTAGTGCCGCCGGGGGACGGAGAAGCGCTTCACGCCACCGCTGGGGAGTCTCATTGTAGGTCGGGTGTGAGTGTCCCCGATGGTCCTTTTGAGTTCGTGTGCCCCGCGGCAGTCCGGAAGCCGGTGTGAAATGCTACAAGCCTGTAATCGGTATGTTTGCCCTAAAAGCCCTTTCGTTCACTTTACATGCAGGTCCAGTGCTAATAAATTCATTTATTTAGGACGAAGCCCGCTAATCACGGGCCGCACTTCCTGGTGAATCTGCCGTTTTGTCTTGTCTTCTTCACGTCTTTGCTCGTCTTGCCGTCATGTCACCACGCCTGCCCGTGTCATCTGCGGCAGGATTTACAGAAATTGACTATGGGAAAATGTATTTTGAACTGATGCTTGCATTTGTATTTAAAGGAAACGGGTTAAGGGACTAATAGTGTGCTCCAACACCACACTCTTACGGACCCTTTACATATGAGATCAGTTGCCATGTGTTTTGTTCTTATTTAAACTCAAAGGTAAATTATCTCTGTCAGTAATAAATATTTCTAATTATTGGAACCACTTTGCCAGCCTCTTCAATAATGCTTACCTGTGTGCCTTAGGCTCTTTTCTCCAGGTTAAACTGGAGTGGCGTTGTTGGAAATCATTGTTTATTTATTTTTTAATCAAAGCTAAGAGTAGTAGAACCCCAGCCGGTCACATTCAGTACAATTTGAGTAATCTTTGAAGATTTTGTCTAAATACTGTATCATTAAAACGGGAAAATTATAATAATTGACATTACAAGAAATCCACTATATGCTCCTTTTGAAAATGTATTTATTTATTGGTTTATTTGAATAGGGACAGATACAGAAACATTGACTAACTGCAATACAGCAGTCCGATGCAGGCATCATAATGCTTATAGCCAAAGCTAATTCGCAGCACTTGTCTAGAATATAGCTATAGCTATCTAATGGTACACATGGCTTTTTATTCCATTTATTTTTAGAGAACCTCAACTGTTTCATCTGCACTGAAGAGCACCATAATGACATATGAATACTGTACATGCATTCTTGTCTTCTATACTCAACAAAAATATAAACGCAACACTTTTGTTTTTGCTCCCATTTTTCATGAGATGGACTTGAAGATCTAAAATTCATTCCAGATCACAATATTACCATTTCTCTCAAACATTATTCACAAATCTGTCTAAATGTGTGATAGTGAGCACTTCTGCTTTGCTGAGATAATCCATCCTACCTCACAGGTGTGCCACATCAAGATGCTGATCTGACATCATGATTAGTGCACAGGTGTACCTTATACTGCCCACAATAAAGGCCACCCTGAAATGTGCATTTTGTTTTTGCTTTATTGGCGGTCTGGGGACTCCAGTCAGTATCTGGTGTGACCACCATTTGCCTCATGCAGTGCAACACATCTTCTTCGCATAGAGTTTATCAGATTGTCTATTGTGGCGTGTGGAATGTTGGTCCACTCCTCTTCAATGGCTGTGCGAAGTTGCTGGATATTAATGGGAACTGGTGCACGCTGTCGTATACGCCGGTCAAGCACATCCCAAACATGTTCAATGGGTGACATGTCCGGTGAGTATGCTGGCCATGCAAGAACTGGGACATTTTCATATTCTCTGAAAACGCCTTTGGAGACGGCTTATGGTGGAGAAATGAACATTCAATGCACGATCAACAGATCTGGTTGACATTCCTGCTGTCAGCATGCCAATTGCACACTCCCTCAATGCTTGTGGCATCTGTGGCATTTTGCTGTGAGACAAAACTGCACATTCAGGGTGGCCTTTTGTTGTGGGCAGTATAAGGTACACCTGTGCACTAATCATGATGTCAGATCAGCATCTTGATGTGGCACACCTGTGAGGTGGGATGGATTATCTCAGCAAAGCAGAAGTGCTCACTATCACACATTTACACAGATTTGTGAACAATGTTTGAGAGAAATGGTTATATTGTGTATCTGGATTGAATTTTAGATCTTTAAGTCCATCTCATGAAAAATGGGAGCAAAAACTAAAGTGTTGCGTTTATATTTTTGTTGAGTATATTTCTACAATAATAATGTATTAGATTTAGTACCTTTTAAAGTACCCATAGACGCTTTACATTATGGTAGAAAGGCTTCAAAGTGGTCCTCTGAACAAAGTTTTTGAAGATCAAGATGTTTCGACTATCATCCGGCAGTTATTTCCAACCTGATAAGTGACATGAGACTGGCTGTGTTTATACTGACTGAGATTTCCACATGCAATGGTGGTAAGCTACTGTTGTTAGCCACAGCTGCCCTGGGCAGACTGACAGAATCCAGACCGCCATTTTGCGCCATCGACCCCTCTGACCACTTGCAATCATTCAAACACACACACAAGATCCATTCCAGGCCATGTGTATGAAGTGTCTTGCCTTAGGACACAACAACAATTTCTCCTGCCCAACCGTAGTACCTGCAGTTCTAGTGGTCTCCCATCCAAGTACTGCTCAAGCCCAACCTGCTTAGCTTCTGAGATCTGATGGGATCAGGCATTGACAGGCTGGATGACAGATTGGGTTGACTACAAACTCAGGTTTCTTGGTATTTAGTGACACTGGGCATATTGAACAGTCAAAATAGTCAGTAGAATAGAGAGAGGAAAACATATTACATGTATCAGTTCAATGTGAAATGTATCTGTATTACAGTTTAAATCTGAAGCAAATAATTAACTAATAAATTAAGTAATATCAGTAATAGAACTAGTAGATCAATAGCAATAAACATTGAAACTATATGTATTTTTGTACAATGCTATTTTGAATATTTTTCCATGAGTTCTATTTTCATATGTATTATAATATATCTTTTCATGTCTATGTTCAAATAATATGTTTCTGTATATTTGAAAGAGCGACCTGTCGCTTCCATCACGTGACAGTGGCCAACATGTCAGACCTGATCCCGCATGACATTTGTGAAAGTGCTTAATGTGCAGAAAGCATGGGCGAAAAGCTCCCAGTCTGAATGGTGTTTGAGCAAAGGCGCTGCACAGGAGCTGAGTGAGTGAAAACCACCCGGTCGAGGTCTTGCATGGCTGCCACAGATAAGAAAAATAAGGTCACATGCTAACAGGGGAGAAAGCGCTATGCCAAGGTGAGCAATGGCCATGACATTTCACAAACTAGGCTAATTCCCCAGAAAATTTAGAGAAAGGGCACGTTGCACATTATTGCATCACGAGGCAATCATGTTTGTAGCACTTCACTGGTGGTTGTGTTTTTCCTATGTGGACAATCATGTTTTTGTCAAAAAGATGTTAGCCCCATAAAAAAGATCTACTACACTGTGACTTAATTAACCGAATCATGCTGCGAATCACAAATATAAGGTGGAAAGTCTGACACAAAGCAATGATAAGGCTTAAAAAGAACTTATTCTGTTTAGGTTTACATATATGCATAATAAACTTTGACATATTAATTTTATTCATTATAAAGCACAAAGTTGATCTAAAACATCCTAGGTTATGAACAGGTTCACTGACTTCCTGTTCAAAACTGCAGAACATATAAGCCATAGTTGAATTTTTGAAGTAATCACAAGTAAATACAGACAGGTGGAGATAGGGGCTAGGTGAAAACCTGGATTTTCTGAGCACTCAAGAAACAAAACTAAACTGCTCAAACATGTATGAATCAATCCAACTACAACTTTGACAGAATACTGTTTTGGCATGTGCATAAGCTAAAAGTGCAACTCTCTTCATCTGCAAAGCTGATGTTGATGTTAGCAGTATATTCAATTGAATGATTCTACCCTGCTACTCAAGTATAACCTTAAAGTGCATGTGACAGGTGAAAACTGTTGGCTGCCCCAATTTTCTTTTGAAAAGATAGTTAGACTTACATTTTAAAGAGACCTGTTGTGTTTTTCTATGTATTTAGGATGAAACTACATACAGTATGTTGATCAATAATTCACATTTTGTTCATTGTACAAAAATGAACTAAAATGACTTATACATAGAAGCCAACATGTTCTCATGGGTGCGTGTCTATTCCACGCTCTGTAAAATTGCGTGTCATGACGACGCTTTTTCCTATTCCTGTGTAATGTCATTACACGTGCTTTTTCTTTGCGTGGTAAAGACACACATTTGGTCAAGGACAAACAGGAGGTTTTTCTACTCTATGTCTTATTCTTTAGGTGCACTTCTATTTATATTGCATTTGTAACTATTTATTGTCCGTGATGTTTAATGGCTCACGTGACCTTCACATGACTTGTATTTAAATCCACGTGGTGCTGTTCCATTTGAAGCCATGATGAAGACCTGGACGTGGTCGAAACATGTCACTCGGTCTCTATAGCTCAATAAAGACTTTTATGTAAGTAAGAGTGCCTCAGATCTCCTTTTCGTCTTCTAAACAGGAGGTTTATTTTGGGGTTAACGACTAAGTTTAGGTCTTTAGGAAGTTACAAAAATGGGTAAGTTTAGGTCTGAGGCTTGGAGTTGGTCAAGATTAAGATTAGGATTGTGTTAGTATTCATGAATAATTTCCACGTCTTCACATCCACCAGATGAACTGCGGCAGCAATAGAAACATAAATAATAGACACAGTGTTAATATAACACACTATTTCAAATTACACGGTGTAGACCACACATATCTGTGAGAACAGCCTAGAAGCAGGTCCATTCACTTCCTGTTTGAAACTGCAGAACCGATGAACCTTCTTCATTGTAAAATTTGAATTTATTATGCAGCAGAAGTTAAATAAATACTTTTTGCTGTTAGAAAGTGGTTACAAAACATGTATATACCCTACACATGTGTCAAACTCAAGACCCAGGCCCTCAAGGTCTTACAAGGTTTACTTAAATTTGAGATTTTTATAGGTGTCAGGAGTAATTTGGGTGTCTTAACCCAATGAAATGACTTGTGTGAATCTTAAAGAGTAATTTAATATCATTTTTCAGAATAATGCAGATGCATATTCAGTAATTGTCACTTTGTTTGTAAAAGATTAGTAAGGTTAATTTCGGTTAAAAGCGGCCCATCGAAGACAACCCTGATTGCCAATGTGGCCCTCTGTCAAAATTAGTCCGACACCCCTGCCCTACACTCTTTTTATTTGGAATCTGAATGTTTGGGTAATTGTAACTAAATACAGACAAGTGGGCGGGGATAGCTGGTGGTTAGGGTTAGAACAAGAATTTTCTGAGCTCACAAACATCAACTGCAGAACAGTACAAGATTATTCAAACATACATGAATCGATTCAAATTCAACCTCGAGTAAAGTAATGATGAAACCCTGCTATAACATGATTAAAATCCCAGAAAAGTGGATTTTACACAGCTGCAGGTTTTTGTAGTGTTTTCCCTTAAACAAAGTTGTCACTGCTGCTCCGTCAATAATCATTTAGAGTGGCTTAACTTCACACCACACAAATATGAAAATCAATTCTTTTCACTGCACCACTTTCACAATGAAACAATCAAACCTTTTCAAGTACTTTCCCGACAATAACAATGACTGAGGCTCACCTGTTTGACACGAACTGTTGTCTCCAAAATACACTAAACTCAACACTCATGTCTCTTAAGTCGTGTTTGCAAATATAATTGTGCTGAATTTTGTCTCACAGTTTGTCTTTGTCCAAGCACAAAACAATGAAAATAATGACTTGCTTGCTTTTGACCTTCTCGTAATAGCTTTGTTATTTGGAAAGTTATGGTCAACAGAATTATTAACTTTAATTTGGTTTGGAACGGTGTTTTTCATAGATTAACAAAAGAACAATTGAATAAGTTCAAGAAATATTTATCAACTTACAAATTGAACACACAAATGCTTCCAAATTAATAAGTTACGGATTCAAAATTGTACAGGTATAGAAAGCTCAGAATGCATCAGTGAGCCAAACGTGCATTGCTGCAAAACTTACAATTAAATGTGAGTTGTTTATTTATTAAAAACAGTACAAATCAGGTAAAACACTTTTGTAAAATGTAAATATTAGCAAATCATCCCTTCGTCCCATTGAGTAGTTATTCATGACTTGTCCAAATCTATTTTCGTCTGTTTTATTGAGTTCAAACTGGTCTAAAGTGTCCATTAAAATTGTATAATGGTAATCAACAACCATCCGATTCATTATTTATAGCTCTTTATCCAGGGGTCATTGTTCTGGGGAAAACACGTTCTGTCTCTCACTGGACACACGAGGGACTGCGCCTCCTCACTTGTCTGGATTATCAAGATTATATATTTAAAATGTATTGTCATATATACAGTAGAAATATATTGTCTGGCCAATATGCTCCATAAAATACCTGCACTAAATGTATGTTTGTATTGTATTCCGTTGGTCCAATAGGAGTAATCTGTTATGAAAATTTAAATCACTTTCCCCTTGAATTGAACTGATTTTTATTTATTTATTTATTTATTTATTTAAGTGTTACCTCGGAGAGCTTCACAAGATTGCAGATTTAGCAAACAGAAATGTCATTAAATCAAACAATGGAGCCGTCCTTGGCCAATAACACAGAAGAAGACTGTCTAACATTCACAGCAAACTAACTTTTCTTACACTCTCCTCGGCAAGATGCAACCATTTGTATTTGTGGAACCAGAGTCAATCAGGCAATGAAAAAAAAAAAAAAACTCATCCGGCAGGACAAGGACAGGTGAATACATACATTACATACATTATGTTACGGTATAAAAACAATAAAATTCTGGATGTAAAGGCTAAAAAATCAAGAAAATACTTTTGTAATTTTGCGAAATTGAATTGGGAATTAGCGTGAATATTTTTTGAAAATGTGTTTGCACTTTTTTTTTTTTTGGTAATAACAGCAATTGTGTTTGAAAAATTCTTTCAACTGATTTTAACATTTCTGAAAACAATAAACAAACACAAATAAATAATTGTGATGCAGGAAGCCTTGAGCGGTTTTTTGGAGGTTCAGTGAAAAAGGTAAAAACTCAGACAAAAACTGAAAATGTGGTCCACAATTTTTTACTTGTTTTTCTTAAAGCATAGTTTACAAAGTGCACGTGCAAAAAAAAGTGCAAAGTGCATAGAGGACATGACTCTTCAGCAGCAGAACACAGAATGATTTTCACAGGCGCCTTTTATCTGGTCTGGCTAACTGGATCAAGCTATGTAGATAACAAAGGGATGTTCAATTTAACATTAGCTTTAAAAACCTAGTCCTAGTCCTCTAACACAAAACCAAAAAAACCCACAATCTATCTAAAACCCAGTATTTACATAAAAACCCTAAAACCAAACACCAACTATAATTAAAACCCTTAAACCATAAAACACCTAAACTAACTCCCCCTGTGCCAATCTTCTGACTTGGTTTGGCCTGGAACCATATAAGGAGAGCTCGTTTCACCAGGGACCTCTTTGCCACCTGGACACAAGAAACAGAGGTAAGAACACAAAGCAAACACAATCCATTAAAACACTCTTAAAATACACTAAACACACACATCAACACTTAAAAACACTCTTTAACAGATATTGCACTAGCCCTATTGCACAAACACAATTTGTTTAAATTGGTAACAAGATTTTCCCTTTTCCTCCAGGGCCCAGCAGCTTCCAATTAAAGTGCACCTGTGCCCGGATCTAAAAAGTTGGTAAAAAGAGAAAACATTAAATAAATAATTTTTAAAAACCAATTCTGTGCAATGTATTTTTTGTGCAAGTGCAAGTTATGTTTAAAAGTGCTGTGTGCTATTAAAAGTGCCAATGTATCTTAAAGTGCTCCAATTAAAGGTGCTTGAGTGCCAGGTAACAAATGGCCTATTTGTTACATTTCCCCCCTCCTCTCAAAAAGGCGAAGCCTTATTCTTCATCTATTCTTGATAAGCAATCAGCAACAATGTTGGTCTTCCCTGGTTTGTAGTGGACGGTGAAGTTGTAAGGCTGTAGAGCAAGGTACCATCCTGCGATCCTGGTGTTTGCCTCTCTCATGCGATGCAGCCATTGGAGTGCTCGGTGATCTGTCTCCAGGATGAAGTGTCTTCCGAGCAGGTAGTAGCGGAGTGAGTCGATAGCCCACTTCATCGCCAAACACTCCTTCTCCACCGCCGAGTAGCGAGTCTCCCGGTCCAGCAGCCGACGACTCAGGAACACGACTGGTCTTCTGTCTCCATCCTTTTCCTGAAGAAGGACCGCTCCTAGTCCCACTCCAGAAGCATCTGTTTGGAGGATGAACGGCAGGTCGAAATCAGGACTCTGAAGAACCGGTCGGGTGCAGATGGACTCCTTAAGGTCATTGAAGGCTCTGTTGCACGCCTCCGTCCAGCGAACTTTATTTGGGGCAGAGTTCTTCGTCAGGTCATTGAGGATCGCTGATCTGTCAGCAAACTGAGGGATGAACTTCCTGTACCATCCCACCAGGCCGATGAATCCCCTGACCTTCTCTTTGTTGTGGGTACAGGGAAGGAACGGATGGCCTCCATCTTCTGAACTTGAGGCTTTATCTTCCCAAATCCGATAGTGTACCCAAGGTACTCGACTTCGCGATGAGCCATTGCGCACTTTTTGGATTGATGGTCAGTCCCGCTGCCTGGATTCTCTTCAAGACCTCCTGAAGATGGTGGAGATGTTCTTTCCAGGATCGACTGTAGATCACCACATCATCAAGGTAAGCTGCAGAGAACTGTGACACATCCCGGAGCACATGGTCCATCAACCTCTGAAATGTGGCTGGAGCCCCCTGCAGGCCAAAGGGCATCACTCTGAACTGAAACAGACCAAATGGTGTTTTAAAAGCAGTCAGTTCTCTTGCCTCTGGTGCGAGTGCCAACTGCCAGTAGCCTCGAGACAGGTCCAGCGTTGTGATGTAGGCTGCGCTCCCCACACGCTCCAGAAGTTCATCGATGCGTGGCATTGGGTAGGGATCGAAGTTTGAGATGGCGTTCAAGTATCTAAAATCGATACAAAAACGCAGAGAACCATCCTTTTTTGGCACAAGCACAACAGGGCTACACCATTCACTGTCAGATATTTCAATGATTCCAAGTTCTAACATGAGTTCAATTTCCTTTTTTAATACTGGCACCAACCGCTCTGGGATCCTGTAGCTCCTTTGCCTCTTTGGTGCATCCTGTTTGAGCCGGATCTGATGTTGGACCAGCGAGGTAAAACCTGGAGTCTCCTGGAACAAATCTGCATTAAGTAGAGGTTTGAGCTCGTCCTGCTGAGAGGGAGAGAGGTGAGACAGTCAATGGCAGCTGGCTCTGCGGCAGGGATGGGAAGAACTTTTCACTAACTTCCTCATCCTTCACAGCACGCACCAAAAACTGCTGAGAGGTTCCTGGCGAACGATAAACTCTTTCAGTAGATTAATGTGAAAAACCTGATGTTTCTTAAGTCTCTCAGGCATGAACAGTTCATAAGTGACATTACTGACTTGTTTAGTGATTTCATATGGTCCATGCCACTTAGCAAGTAATTTGTTTTCACTTGTGGGTAAAAGTAACAGTACCTTTTGACCTGGTGTGAAGGTTCTGTTCTTCGCCTTCTGGTCATACCACGTTTTTTGTGAGGTTTGTGCTGCCTTTAAGTTCTCTTGTGCCATCGCCGCCATTGCCTGGAGTCTCTCCCTCATTTTGAGAACGTAGGCCACAATGTTGTCTCCTTCTGGCTCGGTGCGCTCCCAGTGGTCCTTCAGCAGATCCAGAGGTCCTCTCACCTGGCGTCCATACAGCAACTCGAAAGGTGAAAAGCCAGTTGATGCTTGTGGGACCTCCCGATACGCGAAGAGCAGGTATGGAAGCCACTGGTCCCAGTCTTTGCCTGTAGTGGAGACAAACTTGCGAAGCATAGCTTTTAGTGTCTGGTTGTACCTCTCTACCAACCCGTCCGTTTGAGGGTGATAGGGAGTGGTCCGAATTCCCTTGACCCCTAGCAACTGATAAACTTGTTGAGGAGCTTTGAGAGAAAATTTGTGCCACAATCTGTAAGTATTTCTTTAACTACCCCCACTCTAGAGAAGAGCTGCAAGAGACAGTTAGCAATCTGTTTAGCTTTAATTGACCTGAGTGGAAAAGCTTCTGGGTAGCGTGTAGCATAATCTGAAAGAACCAAAATGTATCTGTTGCCTGCTGAGCTCCTTTCTAAGGGGCCGACAATGTCCATACCAATTCTTTCAAAAGGGGTCCCAATAATTGGGAGAGGTTGTAAGTGGGCTCGAGCTACTCCTTTATTTGACGTTAACTGGCAAACTTTACAGGAACTACAGAATTTGGAGACCTGTGAGAACATTCCCGGCCAAGCAAACCGGCTGCCAATACGTCGAGTGTCTTTTGAAATGCCATGTGGCCTGCCCACGGGACTGCGTGGCCTAACTCCATGACTTGAACACGTAATTTTTCAGGTAATGCTAGAGCCTCATTTTTGTCTTTGACTTGGTAAAGAAGACCGTTTTTTACAACATAGCTGGCTTCATCTAAGCAGCTACCTTTGCCTGTTTGATACCCTCCTGCTCTTTGACTTTGTCGAACCAGGGTTTAAGTGTAACGTCCTCTTTCTGCAGAGCCCCGATGTCTGAAGGGATGCAGACTTCTAATGGACTTAGAGGTTTTGGGAGCTCCTCTTTCCCTTTCTGTGAGCCAACAAACTTTTCCCTTCTCTTTGAGCCTTGGGCTTTTTAGTTTTACATGGCTGAGTCTCTAGCTCCTCATCACAAAAGGGCAGCTCTTCAAAAACACCTCTGGCTATCTGAGCTCTGGTGAAGACATTACAGGGTTTGGCTGATTCTGGAGTACATTGAACAAGGGGCTCTACAACTGGCTCAACAACCCTCTCTGGATGGGCAACATCTGCCTGCACAATCAGATCTGGAAGAGTTGGGATGTCGTTACCTAAGATCACAGCAAAAGGTAAGTTTTTAGCTAATGCAACATTAACCAGGTAAGTTTGCCCACCCACTGTGAGATAAACCTCTGCTGTAGGGTAACGGTGCTCATCTCCGTGGATACAGACAAGTGGAGTTTGGTCACTAGACTGTCGCTCAAGTGGAACCAAGGAAGACAAAACCACAGTCTGGAAACACCCGGAGTCTAACAATGCCTCTGCACGGTGGCCATTTACAAGCACTGCTGTTGTGCGCCCTGTCCTCTGCCCTGTCTGTACGGTTGCCGGCCTTGGTACAGAACAAAGAAGAGAGTGCCTAGATTTTAAAGCTGGGCAAAAGTGCTGCGTGTGACCAAGCTCGTTACAGTTGTAGCACCTGACTTCCTGTGGTGGCGTTCTAGAGTGCTTTTTAACTGGGCGTGACTGCTGAATGGGAGGAGCTGACCTGCTGCTGTTTCTACTCTGGCTGGACCAATCCCATCACCCCCAAAGGACTTACTTGGCATGGGCTGGCGAGGTTCGCGGCCAAAGTAGGAAGATCTGGTCCCTCGTCGAGCCGACATGAAGACCTCTGCCAGGCGGGCTGCTTCCTCTGCGGTGTCGGGGTCGTGTCTTTAATCCAGACTTCCAGCTCAGGTGTGACCATGCGCAGGAACTGTTCCAGGATGAGCTTCTCAGACATCTTCTGGATGGTTGTCTTCTCAGGCTGAATCCATCTCATGAACAGCTCCTTCAGACGGACGTAAAGCTCCCTCGGCGTCTCATTGGGTTCAATGTGAAGTGATCTGAAGCGGCGACGGTAGGTCTCTGAGGTGATTTCGTATTTGGCCAGGATGGCGTCCTTCACTTTGTCGTAGTCTTCTGCGTCTTTCATGTCATGACAACATAAGCACTTCGGGCTTTGCCTGTCAGCAGGGGTACCAGGCAACAGCCCATTCTTCATCCGGCCACCGACATACCTGAGCCATCCTTTCGAACGTGGTCAGAAAGTGTTCAATATCGTCGTCAGGTGCCAGTGGAAGAAGCTTGGGTTCCCGGTGTGGCCTGTAGGGGTAACGAGGCCCATAATCTTCATAGTCATCATCTTCTGTTGGTCCTTCTAATGTAACTTGAACAGTTTGTGAAACCCGCTCTGGGTGCGCAGATCGCTCTGCCTGCACCTGTAATAGCTGCTGCTGCTCTGGGTGCGCAGATCGCTCTGCCTGCACCTGTACTAGCTGCTGCTGAAGTTTGTTGACCTGATCCTGCACAGACTTCCAGCGCTGCTCCTGCTGGGTCCGCTCAGTTTCAGCCTTCTTGTCTCTTGTGGTCTGGGAATCAATCAAATACTTCATCATCCCAGCCAATTCCTCCATTCTGTCCTTTGGACCACTTGCCTTTGCCCCCTGTTGATCAATCGTCGTTGAACA
Source organism: Mugilogobius chulae (assembly GCA_038363315.1). Lineage (NCBI taxonomy): Eukaryota > Metazoa > Chordata > Actinopteri > Gobiiformes > Gobiidae > Mugilogobius > Mugilogobius chulae. Next base: position 7,087,494 of record CM076412.1, on the reverse strand, counting down.
GGGTCCTTCTTCCGTCTGAACTTTTCCGTGTCTGGTATTCATCATGTACCTTATCACTGCAGCGTGGGACAACTTCTGACGCCAAATGTGATGCAGGAAGCCTTGAGCGGTTTTTTGGAGGTTCAGTGAAAAAGGTAAAAACTCAGACAAAAACTGAAAATGTGGTCCACAATTTTTTACTTGTTTTTCTTAAAGCATAGTTTACAAAGTGCACGTGCAAAAAAAAGTGCAAAGTGCATAGAGGACATGACTCTTCAGCAGCAGAACACAGAATGATTTTCACAGGCGCCTTTTATCTGGTCTGGCTAACTGGATCAAGCTATGTAGATAACAAAAGGGATGTTCAATTTAACATTAGCTTTAAAAACCTAGTCCTAGTCCTCTAACACAAAACCAAAAAACCCACAATCTATCTAAAAACCCAGTATTTACATAAAAACCCTAAAACCAAACACCAACTATAATTAAAACCCTTAAACCATAAAACACCTAAACTAACTCCCCCTGTGCCAATCTTCTGACTTGGTTTGGCCTGGAACCATATAAGGAGAGCTCGTTTCACCAGGGACCTCTTTGCCACCTGGACACAAGAAACAGAGGTAAGAACACAAAGCAAACACAATCCATTAAAACACTCTTAAAATACACTAAACACACACATCAACACTTAAAAACACTCTTTAACAGATATTGCACTAGCCCTATTGCACAAACACAATTTGTTTAAATTGGTAACAAGATTTTCCCTTTTCCTCCAGGGCCCAGCAGCTTCCAATTAAAGTGCACCTGTGCCCGGATCTAAAAAGTTGGTAAAAAGAGAAAACATTAAATAAATAAATTTTTAAAAACCAATTCTGTGCAATGTATTTTTTGTGCAAGTGCAAGTTATGTTTAAAAGTGCTGTGTGCTATTAAAAGTGCCAATGTATCTTAAAGTGCTCCAATTAAAGGTGCTTGAGTGCCAGGTAACAAATGGCCTATTTGTTACAATAATAAATAAATAGCTCAGTGTGGGGGCAGTGGGGGCCCTTTTGTCTTAGGGGGCCCAAACAATTGCCTGGTTTGCCTGTCCTGTAGCATCGCCTCTGCACCCAACACCACCCACAGAAAGAGTAACTGTGTCACAATACACTCACATTAGCATTTTAGGTATGAGTAACTTCTTTACATGTCGGTGTCTGTATAATCCACTATTATATCAATTATTATCCTGTCAAAAACAAGCCAACCTTTACTAATGTTTTTAAATAATTTGGATTATAATATTTTACTAGTTCATATTTCAAACATCTTTCAGACATACAATACTATCAAACACTACAATAATAATGTGAATCAAATGATACTCAAGGCTGAAAGTTTGCGTTATTTTTGCTTCATCACCGTACCCTCGTGTGTGTCGGTGGCACGTCTTTGTTCGTGCTGCAGCAGGCGTCTTTGTTTGGGACGTCCCGAGTGGAGTTTCCTCATCAGCCGAGTTTGGGATTCCCTTTGTGGACCCTGTGCTTCCTGTGCTGTGGAGGAAGCAGGAAATGAGAAACGTCAGCTAATTGTGACTCACATCTCAGAATGGAAACACAAGTCTGTCTGGATCTGTCTGTAAATGTCTAAAGACCACATGACACTCTGTAGTTGTTTTGTACAAAGAAGTCGATCAACAGGGAAGTGACTGAGATTAAGAAAACAGAAGAATTCAGTCTATGTTTAGATATGTGCTTTTGAAAATAATCATAAAGTAGAAAAGTAGGATTTCGCAAATGTCAAACACCCTAACACTGCCAACTTTCCTCAAAAAGTTCTTGCAAATTATGCTTTACGTGATCAGGACATTTTGGGCCTGATTTATCAATCCAGTGCTAAGTGGGCCCTTTTCATGCTGCAGCTATGCTAGCTCCGGTTTGCGAGATACCTGTGGATAGTTCCTTCTTGCTCATTCATTCCTTATGAGGAATTTGCCGAGATGCGCTAATATTAATTAATATTTTAAAAATTCAGAGCACTGAGCGGTTTTCAACTATAACCACTGGCAACAAGTTCAGAGCTTCACATACGAGGTAAATACTTCACCAGAGAAAGACGGTGTGTTTATAAAGTGCGTAAGTTTGGCTCAATGCTAAATGCTAACTAATACATTTGCAAAAATATACAGTAGACAATTTGATAAAAATACATGACGTCCTAGGCTGAGTGTTTTTGTATAAAGCTAGTTTGTAGAGTTATTTTAAAATGAATAAATAAATTAAATACAGGTTAGCATTAGCTTCAGAGATAAAACGGCACATTTTATAAATACATGGTTATGTAGTTACCACGTTGCACAAAAGAGTTATGCATCACTTCAAATTCTGCATCTTTATTGTCTGTGTGAAAGAAAATGTCAGCTACGCCAAGTCTTTGCTCCCACTAACCTGTTTTGCACATGAGCAAATGCTTGATAAATCTGTCCCCTTGTGTTTTAATGAACAAGAGCTAAACGTTTAGAACTGACCTGTGTTTTGGGCTACAGGCTGCTTAAAAACCTCCATCTCATTTAAAACATAATGAAGAACTGTCTCCATGTCATACACAGCCGCTGGCGTTCATTTCAACACCTGGTTGGCCTCTCTGGTACTGTGCACAGATAGTTTACACCCTATCTCACAGACAGAAATTTTATGGTAAGTTTAGATACATGCTTCTCTCAGGTTCATGAAATTACATGTGGTGTGCCCCAGGGTTCCATTTTAGGTCCTGTACTTTTTAACCTGTACATGCTCCCTCTTGGTGATGTCATCAGGAGACATGGAATCAACTTTCACAGTTATGCAGACGATACACAGCTTTACATCTCCATGTCTCCTGATGACACCAGGCCAATGGATGCTCTTTTTAACTGCATTTTAGACATCAAATCCTGGATGGCAGAAACTTTCTCCAGCTTAACCAGGACAAAACTGAGGTGTTAGTCATCGGTCCTGAGGCCCAGAGAGAGAAACTTTTACCCAAAATTCAAACACAGTTTTTTAATCCATCATCACAAGTTAGAAACTTGGGCGTTATTTTTGACTCTGAGCTGACTTTTATCCCTCACATTAAAAACATCACAAAAATAGGTTTTTACCATCTTAAAAACATCGCCAGAGTCCGTCCCATTCTCTCTCGGGCCAACACAGAGACGCTGATGCACGCTTTTATCACCAGTCGTATAGACTATTGTAATGCCCTGCTCTCTGGTCTTCCCAAAAAGACTATTTCAGGTTTACAATTATTACAAAATTCAGCATCTCGTGTCCTGACTAAGACCAGGGGGCGGGACCACATTACACCGGTTTTAAAATCGCTGCATTGGCTCCCTGTGTGTTTTAGGATCGATTTTAAAGTTCTTCTACTGGTTTTTAAGTGTCTTAATGGTCTTGGGCCTTCTTATCTTTCAGAACTGCTTCTACCTTATGAACCCTCGCGGATCCTGCGCTCCTCCGGCAGCAGGCTCCTAGTCATTCCCAAAGTCAGGACACACACTCACGGCGAGGCATCTTTCCAGTTTACGGCCCCCGTCTATGGAACAGTCTGCCGGAGGACCTCAGGGCCGCAGAGAACATTCAGGTTTTCAAGAGCAGGCTCAAGACCCATCTTTTTAGCTTAGCTTTTGACTAGTGTTTATTGTTTTACATGTAATTATTTATTTATTTTATTTGTTTATTTATTATTAGTTTTAATAGTTATATTATTATTTTTAGTTCTTAGTTTGCTCGTATTTAAATTTTTACTTAATTTAATTTCTTTATCACTTTTAGGTTCTCCAGTATTTCCTGTGAGGAGACTCTGCACCAGGAGCTGTGGTCGGCTGTGGCTGCTGGGCTCTGGCTCATGGGCCCTGGAGGTTTGGTCTTGATCTCATCTCTTCTCTGGGCCCTGGGCTGGTGTCCTGTGGCTGCAGGCGACTCTGCTCCTGGTGCAGACAGCTCCTCTGATGATGCTTTCTCTGGTCCATCTGTCCCCAACCCAATGTGTGTAGGCAAACTTAGCAAAATTAGTGTGTGTGTGTGTGTGTGTGTTACTAAAAATCTCTGCTCAAATTTAGAGCCAAAGAAGTTTTTCAATGCCATCCAAACACAATCTATTATCAGTGTGAGTCCACTGTTTACACTAGAGAAGATTCAAAGTCTAACAAAACAAAACATGCAGAAGATACTGGGTAAAAGACTTATTTATTAAAAACTATAAAGAACAGAATACATTTTGTTGAAACACACCTGCTTTGTCCGTGAATGTGTCATCAGCACCTGAGCCCATCCAACTCTGTCCTCGCTTCTCTCTTTATAAACAGCAGCTTTTGTGATTGATGACTAACTTGTGTTTTGTGTGTGTGAAGTGCTCTTCCTTCCTCGTCCTGATCGCACATGCCTGGATCAGGTCTGGACTACATCAAACACTGTCTACACGCTGCAGCCGGAAGAGCCACAGGAACCGAGAGGCTCTGGAGCGCTGCTCTGCTGTCCATCAGCCACACATGAGACAACGGTACGGAAAATATTCTTGTCTATATCAGAGGTACTAAGATGGTGAGCAAGAGACAGATTTCTTTTTAATGATTAACATTGTATTTGGCCATGAAACATTAAAGACAAATTAACACATTTTTTAATCTTGTGACTTCTAATAGTAACTTAAAGGGTCTTTCACACCAAGCTGAGGGTCGCTCGCCTGAACCAGCTTAGCAACTTTTCAGTTGTTCAGTTTGTTGTGCAGCGATTTTAGGTTTGGTGTAAAGACAGCAACATAACAGACACATAAACAGACATTTGGACATTCATATTGGCTCGAAAGGTAAAAAAAAATCAATAAATAGAAAGGTTACTTTTGTCGACAGATCGTTCTCGTGTGTTTGGTGTGAATGAGGTTGTCGGGGTCAGAGGAGCTCGGAGCAGGTCGTAGAGGACGGTTTTTGAAGACCTACTTGAGGAGTCTGCGTCGCCAGTTGCCACATTGCAGCTGTTTGATTGGCCCCTGGCTAACAGAGAATCAGCGAATCAGTGCATAGGAAAATCTGGAAAACTGTAGTTTTTAGTATTTAGCTGTGTATGGATTGTTGTTATTTACATAGGTTCAAACGGGACGAAAGTACGGAGGAGAATGGCTACTATTTGGATCAAGGGAAAACAAAGATGAAGGAGTTGCAGCAACAAAGACTGGACGGTGGAAATAGAAGTTGAGCTTAATCTGTAAGGTAAGAGTTTGACAACTACTCGCACATAACTTATGTTTCATATTTTGTCAAGCATTACATCACGCGCAGGTTTATTCAGCATTTGTTCAGCGACTGTTGGCTGTTTGGATCGTATTTGTGTGAATGCTCTTTACATCGGTGTACCCCAAAGAGACTTGAGCAGACGCTGCCTCACTCCTCCATACTGACCACGACTGGGGGTTGTGTTGTGTGAAAGACCCTTAAAATGCACTTTGTAACTTTTTGAGCAATAAAGAGAAAGTGAAAATAAATAATGAAGGAAAACCATGTTTTCTTTCTTTTGGTGCACTAAATTAATCTTTAAAACATGCGCACCTTCCCTCTCAACAGACGCCTAGGTATTAAACTGCAAACATGTTGGTGTTGATTGGACTTTTCTACGGGACTTATTGTACATAAAGAACCATGAACGCAAAGATACTGAGGAAAGAGTGAAGCATCTTGCCCAAGGACACAACAGCATTATCAGTAACATTTGGCTTATTAGGTAAACATCTCTGCTACCTGAGCAGAGGGAGAATTTGTAATAATGTAGTGACATAAATGTAAAATAATGGGTAAATCAAACACATCAACAGTTTTTTGAGTACTTTTATATTAGTGCTTTTTTGTGTGTGCATGTATTTCCTGTGTGCCATTAGCTTGATTAAAAACTGTGCGTGTGAGCTGTTCTGAAGCAGAGGTCCTTTGGAGTGATGTATAATTAAATGCATGACAATGAAAGCAGATTCGTATTGTGTGGTTTCCCCTGCAGCTTTTTGACATTTTGCAGAGCCGTCTCTTTGACACAAGAGTGAATGAGAAAACAGAAAAGGTAGGGTTTGATTTGTGTATTGGTCTAAACCACAGCACTTCTGTGAACTCGAATGTGCTGATGACACACATTGTGGAGCTGCACGAAACAATGGAGACTGATCAGACTGAAAAGAGCAAATCCTATGACTTTAGATGCTTTTAGTTCATATTCAAACTGCTTGGATTTGTTTTTGTCCAGAAGCAAGCAAACTAAAAAGCTTACATTGCTGTACTTTTGCCTTTATCGCACTTTCTGGACACGAGTTAGTCACCGCAGATTCACCCACCTGAGGCCTTTTCACGTTCACCTTCAGATGCTGCTCTGAGGCGACGGTGGAAAGGAGAGGGATTACCCACAGACAGCTCAGTCACTTCTGCTGTATTTTACAGTGTGGGCTTTGTTAGTCAAAGCATTTTCAGACCTCCTTACTCCTGCAGTCATGCATAATATCACAAACAAAAACGTAACATAAGTCCTTTTTCAAAGTCCTTCAAACATTCTCCTGTGCAGCTCCACTTTGGAATCCCATCCACCAGAAACAATAACAAACGACGGAACATGACAGCCATGTGTTTCCCACATCAAGAACTGAGCTAGAGCTGCTACTGGCTGCAAAGGAAATTAAACAGTAGAAAAAATCAAATAAAAAAAGGATAGACTGATATGCTGATGATGCTAGTTCATTTCCTAATCCTTCGACATTAACACTGGACCAACCACAGATGTGTCACAGGTGAAGTGCCAAAAGAAAGCATTTCTCTTCCATTTTGAATAGATACACGTCTGCTACTGAAAAGCACAGGGTAGCTCTTTGTACATTTGTGGACAGACATGATTTCAGTGCATTTCTCTTCATTTATTGAACAAAGGTTTGATTTCTCTGCTCACTCCACTGTTGTGACACTCCACACAATGAATGTGAAGTATTCAGCCTTTTCCTGATCAATAATGTGTGGAACTCATTTCAGCGCGGTACACATATAAATCTGAGGTTAGATGGACTGCAAATATGTATTATTATCTTGTACAACTTCTGACAGAGTATCTTTCAAGGAAACATCATCTTCAATCACAATGTGACAAATGAGCTGTATTTAGGGCTCTGTTTTAGGGCAGGGCAATATCACATAAATTCATATGGAAAAGGTGAAGAATATTGCACTGCAAGCCCAACAGGTCTACAGAACTTTGATTTTATATGCTTTTCATGTTGCATTTTGCCAAGTTTTAAGTATCATTGTTGTGTGTGTAAATGTGTCTACGTGTGCTGTTGCCTCTTGGCCAGGACCCTCTGAGATTCTTCATCTCAAAGAATACTACTGTAATTATTCTGGTAAAAACAATTCATTCGCTGAGTGTTTTCTATAGTGTCAGTTCACAATTTGTGAAAAAAGTGAAACATTTGCATTGTTCCAGGTACAAATATTTAATAAATGTTACACTCTGATTTCATGTTTTCAATGTTCACCTTATAACTTATGCTAGTTTAGACATGCTCGAGTTATTACCTTGTGTAAAAGTTGTGACAAATGTATTTGTTCCTATGAAGTGAGCACTTTTTAGCTAATTTCAAGCAAACTGGACTCAATCTTTTTGACTTACATGATTGTTTGGGTTCACAGTGATATATCACTGCACACGCAGCTGATTTTCCTCTCGGTTGTGAGGGAAGCAGATACAAACTGTAGCTAAATTGTATCTTTTCTGTCTGATTGATGTAAAATCTTGAACAAAAACAACTAAAGCCCAATCTGTAGGGCAGAGGATAAACACTAATAATGAAAGAAATGGAATGGAAGTTGAACTTGCAGCTATGACTTAAATAAATAGAAACACATTTTTACAAAAATTATAAAAGCTATTGTGTTATTATCACAAATGTTCTCTTGTACGTATATCATGTTAAAAATGTCGGCATCTTGTCCAGTCTACCATGCATGACAACAAGTGGCATGACTCTTCTTCCAACTCTGAAGTTGTGTGTCTGTCAGCTGCATCTGCTGTGGAAAGTACATACTGTATCACCCTTGAACGCACCACGTGTCCAGAATAATGCATTGTAAACAGGCCATACAACTGGGTTTGACTTAAATGATTAGAGTTTATTTCTTATCTTGTATTTCTTATCTTTTGTGTATCTTCTTTCTAAAAGCCTGAACCACAATCACCAGTTCTAAATGAGTCCAGCCATGAAACTCCAAAAACTCCAAACTTTGAGTGGATCCATAGAAAGCGAGGAGAAATAGATCGGAGCTGTCAGATGTCAGCTGGTGTGAGGCCGGTCTGGAAGTATTGATCTGTGTGATTGATCTAAGGCCCTGTCCATCTGCCTGAATCAGATCTTAATGCCACAGAGTACACAGACATAGAGATGAAGCAGGGGGGCCATTCCAGAGCCTAAAACCTAAGACAAACAGATAAGATTTAGGCTGAAGCGGCGGGAACGCTAGGGACTGTCTGGTCACTACAGGCCAGCTGTTGTTGATAACCAATCTGCCCCACAGTATAGTCTTTTTTGTCCAGCCGAGCAACCTGATAGCGTGAATTAATAAATGAACAATTGTGCTCATTGTCCCATCTGAGCTTTCTTTACACGGGCACAATGGGTCCTCAGAGGGGCCCGAAGAGCTCCTCATTTCCCTCAAGTACTACACACCACCAGGGACTACAGAGACACTTTATCACACTGTAGAAGTCTGTGCTGTGTCAAGTCTTTGCATTTTAAAAAGTCAGGAAAGCCCCTATTATATATTCCAGCTATACATCAACGCACCAAGACTATTTAGCAAAGCGGAAGTACAATGTAGAATTCAATTATGTTTATCCAGCAGCATTTTTGGATTGTGATTGTAACCATTTTGTTATATAAAGAAAAAACAATAAGGAAAACATATACATTAGACAAAATTCACCAAGATCATCTTCTAACTAACTTCTTCATCAAAAACATAGCTGGATTTGTCTGTGAGATCCCATTCTTTCCCCTTTGAGCCTCAAAAAACTCTCTTTGAATTTGTCTTCTGTGCTGTTTTTAAGTCAATAGCTAAACCCTTCTGACTGGTTTTGAGCAACTCTGTGGCGTTAGCATATCAGGCAATATTGATGTTATTCTTTCCTCGGCTCGATGCATACATTTTTTTCAGCCAGTAACTTTAACTCAGTTCCTAATATCGGAAGTACGTGACTGTTGTGTGTGTGTTTATAACAAATCTTTTAAAATTCAAATAGATAATATGCCTAAGGAAATGCTTAAAATACTGTACAAGAACATTGTAGATAATTCATCATGTGTCCTTTAAAACAAGAGTGAGCAGAAGAAAACCTTGTGTCAATCAAAAACTTTTTTTGATTGACACAAGTTTTCCTTTTGCTTATTCAGAACTAGATCTAGACCAGGTCAAAACCAAGAGCAAATCAATGTATTTATTTTATTCATCTGTTGGATCACATCATGGTGTGAACCATAGGACTAGACCTAATCTGAACTAGGACCAGTGTTGAGAGTAACTACTTGCAAAAGTAACTAGTTACTGTAATATATTCTACTTTCAGTAACTAAGTAGTGTAACTCATTACTTATAGACATGTTGACAATATGTTACTAGTTATAATCTGTGTAACTCAAGTTACTTTCATATAAATTAATTGCTTTATAATCTATTGAAAACACACTTCAGGACCAAAACACCACTAAAATACAGTCTGTGGGCTTAAAGATGAATACAATAATATGAGGAAAATGTGTTGTGACATCACATTTCCATAAATTCTCTCCAGTAATCAGATGTAAATGTAACAGGATTAGCATTGTTCAATGTCTTAACAATGTGCGATTAGCTCAAAGTAACTCACAGTAGTGTAACTCAGTTACATGTTTGAGACAGTATTATTGTAATACAAATGTAATACACTTTTCTACCGGTAACTATAATATATAATGTATTACAATTTTACAGTAACTTACTCAACACTGATAGCACTGAAACATACAACAACTGATTCAACTGAAAAATATATACTTAATTTTAAATAAGGTAATGATAAATAAGATTTAGGCACCCTTTAATGTCTTTGAAAAAGTGTGTCTTTGCAGTTTGCCCATGAATTGGGCTTGGTTATATGGTAGAAAATTATATTAAACTACAATTAAAGCACAAATCAGATTGACAATAGATTACATTTAATATTATTCTAGTTCACTAAAGAAATAGTTCTGCACATCTGTAGTGATCTGTGCCAGAATGTACCATATGAACTTCAACTAAGTCTATGTTAAAGTAAACACACAAAGAACAGTTTGTGAGTATGTGTATGGGGTAAAAGTTGTCAAATGTGTTGTGGAGGTTTACAGAGCACTGTAGACTGCTGACAGACACCGTTATGATGTGCAGGAGCTGTCAGTGTAATGCTCAGAGTGGGATTTGTGAATAGTGTTTGGGAGGGACCGAGCGGCACTTCTCAGTGTCTTTAGTAGTTATTTAGAGCAGGCCTAATAAGTAGTGTGGGCGGTGAATGAGGAACTATTAGCTCAATGGATGAATGGAGGAGAGAGAGCACAGACTGGCTGGCACTGGCTCACTTCTGCAAAGGTCGTTTACCATTCATACACCTGGAAAAGGAACAGCTGCCCAGATAGGGAGGGGCTAAATAAGGAAGAAGTGGCTACACAAAAAGACATGGTCAGTAAAGCCTAAGTATCTTGCTATGTCCAGTATGTTCTTTTTTCCAGCCAGCCTCTATACAACAAAACAAAAATGTCTACAATATGCAATGAAAAACCAAAGTGTAAAATAACCATAAATGTTGGTTAAAGCCACGTGGTGACATTTTCTTTGGGTTTATTGGGTAAATCTTAACGTTCTCCAAGACCCAGTCCTAAACGTACCCACTTGAAGCCTAAATTACCCTCTAAACCAAAGAAATTGTCAACACGTGACTTCAACCAAAATTTGTTGATATTTTACATTTGTCTTTTCGTAGCATATTGACGTCCAAAAAAAAAAAACGCATTTTCTTCGAAGACTGTTGCTTTTCTTCTTTTGTGCTACTGACCCTTACTCTGATCTAAACTGCGCCGCAAGGACACAAAAATATAAAGATTCCTTAACCTTAATCCTTATAGGAGTGTGTGGCTGGAAAATCAAGTTACATTTATTACAGAAACTGCAAACAAGGAAAAAATAGTGAATGACTTACAACTAAAGACCTATTCACCAGCATCACGCCTGCACAGAATGTCACTTGTTTTTTATTCATAATAGCTAACTTCTTTCCATATAAGCATTTCCCGTTCAGTTCATTTCAATTAGGTTTTCATTACATCAATCTAAAATGATTAAATACCCGGAAGTTGGCCACTGAGTTATGATGACGTCTCTGAAAACATGTTAAAGTCTTTATAATCAGAAGATTATTTCACAAATGACACTGGTGTGTTTATATAGAGCACATATGTCAAAGTCAAGGCCCGGGGGCCGGATGCGGCCCTTCACATCATTTTATGCGGCCCTCAGGGTCTTATAAGGTTCACTTTAATTTGATATTAGTGCCAGGAGTGTCTTAACTTAATAAAATGATTTGTCTGAAGCTTAGTGCAGATGTAAATCATACAGTCATTTTCACTTTAATAAATGTACAAAATCTAATAAAGAGACTTTTAATTGTAGTATGTCAAAGATTAGTAAGGTTAATTTGGTTACAACCGGCCCTTCGAGGACAAACCCGATACCAGTGTGGCCTTTGTCAAAATGGGTTGACACCCCTGATATAGAGGGATTATCGTCCACGTCACTTTCCGCTCTACTGAACATGCCCCATGCAGAAAGAGGCGCTGTCTGTCTATTCGGCCGGGACTCTTCTTTGAATAAAACAACAAAACGACAGACCGTCTGGCTCCTGAAGCTTGAGACAGTGTGTTCTCGATGTTTTTTTCACTCACTTGAATGTAACGTGTATGGGTTGTAGGGTCATTTTATTCACAAAAGTTGATTTAGCAGCATAACTTTTGTTTTCACAGAGTGATCAACTCTTGTAGTCAGCTGACAACAACTCTGGCTCGACTTGTCCTCCTGTGTCGATAAAGAAATAATCACTCTATAAAAGACGTTTATGTGTGTAAATGCTAATGCTAACAGGAAATGCTCAGTTAATCCATTTGAAAAATAATAAGCCAGCTGACATTCTGTGCACAGAGACAATTGAGCGCTCATGTTAGCTTGTCTGTCTTGCACAATAATCTCAAGTAGATTTAACAACAGTTAAATTAATTCTAGTTTCTACAGGCTAAATGCAGCAAAACAGCAAGTGCACATCCAAGAAAATGACTCCATATTAACCCATGAAGTGCCAAAGTATCGGTTCAACATCAAATCACTTTGTCTCCAGACCTCAGCTCTTTGTTCCAGTTAAAGATAGCATATAGCAGTTTAGTCCGCCTACTGGTGTTCAGATTGTGCTCAGAGCCAGGAGGGCTTCAGACAGAGCAGTGCACAGGTCATGTTGGTGACATCATATGACAAATATCAACTGGATGAACCAATCACAGGAGATGACAGAACTGCACATGAATGGAACACAGAAGGCTGACATTATTTCAAAGACACACCTTTTTAGGGGATTGTTGAATCGCTGCAGATAAGAAAGAAGCTGGAACAGGATGCATTGTGGGTGCTGAGTGGTGCTGTCTGTGAGGTGATGTATGGTGGGGCAGATGCATTTGGAGATGGAGGTGTGTGTGTGGTGTGTGGGGCTGTTCGGGAGGGGGGTGAGGTAAGAGCTCAGCCTGGATGAGAAACTACAGAGACAAGGGAAGAGGAGCTATGTGAGCTATGTGATGATTATAGAAACAGAAGGCCTGAGTGCTCCTGAGCGGGAGAGGGGGAGGGGTACAGGGGGTGAAAGGGGGAGGCTTGAGGAGGGCCAGGGCGGGACGCAGAGCAGGTGTGCAGGGCGTAGGCTGTCTGTCAGGGAAGAGGGAACAAAACACACAGACTTATTATTTGGGGAAAAGTTAAATACTATAATCAAGAATCAGTTAACAATTTGCGAGGTCATATTTAAGAACAAAACCTGTCAAACCAAATGAACGAGACCAAACTCTTTTTACTCCAAAAAGATTCCTGGACTGAATTGTACAAGAAATGAAAAGGTAGAATAGAATGACTTACAATATGTCGACTAAAAACCATCTGTGATTTGGCTTCTCTTAATAGTAATACATTTAATTACATGCAGTAGAATAGTTCAACATGGAGAAAAGCAGGTTGTGAGCTTGCCACTGGAAAATTCAGTTCAATGTGCTCAGTCAGTTCATGATTATTGTCATTGAAGAACAGATGTATGTGCGGTCACATCATGCAGATTTTATTTGATCAAAAGTTTATTTCTGTTAATTACGTAATATCATTTGACATTAATAAACCAATACCACTGTGTAATCCATTCTTAAATGTAAAAAAAAAAAAAAAGCTTAAAATATAAAAAATAAATAAATAACTAAAAAAATTATTGATGCCAGGGCTATCCTGAATGCCATTTTGCCTTAGTTTAGTGTAATGGTCCTTGTGGTAAATATTTGGTTATAGTTTTACAGCAGCACGAATGAGAAAATTGACATATAAAAGTTAAAATTACATGAAGTTTCCAGATACAGAAACTCTCCACATTTGTCATCAAAAAGCGCCAAATGCAAAGACAGTTACACAAACTGACACAGTTTTCTAGGAGTTAAACATTTTTTTTAGCATAATTTAAGTGTCACAAAATATTATTATTGGGTCAAATCATAACATCTGAGTCATTTATGTGGGCTTTGGCCCCACAGACTTTAAATTATAGACGCTCAATCAGCAGCTCTGCTCTGTTGCTACAACACAAACAGCGCAACGCATATTCCTCTGGTAGATGCGATGACGCAAATAAGTTGAACACAATGGCAGAAGTTGCACTTTTTTGGATAAAACAAGCTAAAAAGTGATTTCAGCAAAACACAAGTAAAACAGACTGATTTATGAAGTTTCAATAAACAACATTGGGTAATGTTATTTTTTCTATTCATTTCATATTCACTCATTTCATAGGCAGAAAATGCTGTTCAAACTTTGTCACTTGCCAATGTGACCCAGACATACCCAGCTATGTGCAACTTTTATTTGGGGATGTTCATGTATTTTTTTGCTGTTTTCACTAGTGACATGTAAAATGATGTTAGTGGTCATAAAGTTTAAATGATTTACTTGATCTGAAATCTCTGATTTCATAGTTGTTGTCAGTTTTATTCACAAACTTAGCCTTTAATAAAACATAAAAGTTGTAAACCACAGTAAGTTGTAGCGAGCTCTACCTCTGTATGTGTTGGTGGTTTGTCCTGACACGGACCTTTATACTGTGTATTTTTGAGCTAACTACAACTATAGAAAAACAGAAGACATACAGTAGTGGACCAGCTCGATGCTAAGTATCAGAGTCGGACTAGCGTTATTATTAATGTCTATGTTTGGCCCACATTTACAATGCGGTTGCTAGGTAACAGTTGTGGGTTCACCTCTACATATGTCTTATTACATATACAGCAAATACAATAACAAATCTCAAAAAATAGCCAATCTAGGTAAAAACAAGCAATTGTTTGGTGAAATCCTAATATAATCATGTAAAAATATGATCTAACCTGTCATATGCACTTTAAAGCGTTTCTTAAAGGACATGTGCTTAACCTATCTCCATGGAAACGAGCAGGTGGTGCAAGGTGCAAAAGGCAAAAGCAACTCACAGCTATAATGCTATTTTGAGCAATAAACACATATGGAGACCAGTAGTATGCAGAAACATGTCCATCATGAGGGTCTACTTTCTCTATCACGTTGTAGTGCTGCTCCTGGCGACCAGGAGCACTGCAGCCCAAGTCCCAGTGTCCTGTCGGAGTCTGTGGTGTGGTGCTTCTGTCTGTTCTCTTACGGACAAACACAACACATTGAGTCCTGAGGGTCATGCAGCACTCACAATAGGACTTACAGTAAAACCCATACACACTTCGGTGGTAACGGCAGGGCATCTGGAGGCATCAGCACCAAATTAATGAATTATTTAATGGTTTAATGAGTGCTATTAATGATAGTCATGTATGAGTAACGACTGGCAATTTGCTGCATGCAACGGTGAATATCAACACAACAATACTGATGTCTTTTCAGTGCATTTTGTCAAGTGTTTAGCAAGAAATGTATTTAGGATTTTGAGAATATATATGAATAGTTTTTAACTGTGATTTATATTTAAAAATGTAGTTCTGAAAAGTTGATTTTGATCTATTGATGACAGCTGACCTTGTTTTTATCTCTTCCTTTCTCCTTCACTCAAACTTTGCTCTAACAACGAAGTCATCAATGGCAATAAAAAGACCAATACTGTTGCTGAGGCGTCATGGCTGTAAGCAATGCACAGCAGCGTAGAGTTCAGAGGTCGCTGAGGGCACGAGGAGAGGTTTGTGGGGAAGCTAAGAGCTATCACAGTCATTAGTGTCTCTGTGCGTGGCTCAATAAGTTCCTCCTGCTCTGAGGCCCGAGTGCCTGGCAGCATTCGTCTGTTTTGTTAAATGTCAATAAGAAGCAGCAGTGTATCACCAGAATCACAGGATCAATGGAGAGGAGAGCTGAGCGTAACAGGATCAGCCTGACCCTCTTCTGACCCGCCATCACAGGGTCCACACATGCACTCTGTGTGTCACCTGTCCCACCCGCTGCTTTAGGACACCGGAACACCCTGGACAACCGTCTGCTCTGACTCTGCTATTGCTCCTTATTGTCCTGCTCTAATCTTTTAAGGAGATAAATTGCTTTTGTGCATGTTGCTGCTATCTCCAGTGTGTCTGAGTGAGAATTCTGTCCTTGGATATTTGGTCTATAAAATATTCCAGAGTGCCCGTGCAGGCCATGCAGATCTAGTTTCCACTCCCTTGTTCTATTTCTGTACTTCCTAAAACTAAAAATGACAATGGCTTCCCTGCACTTCTTCAAAAGCTTTGAAAAAGCAAATAATTGGCTTGTGAGTGAGCACTGCAACATAATTAGCAGAAACCTCAGCAGAGTTGCAGTGAGTGTGCCTGTGTACACAATGAGCTGTGTGCCTTGTCAGCTGCTGCTGCTTCTGGTAAAGTACTCGGCTGTGGGAGTGCAGGGACATTTCTCGCTAAGGGAAGTGGTGGGTTTTGTGGTCTCATTTTAGCCCGGCGCGTTGAGAAATGGCCAAATGTTGCTTTCATTTTGAGCCGAAAGGCTGGCAATTACAGCACGCACTATCACGTGAGCGAGATGCATGGCCTTTTACTGCACCGCTGAGGGCCTCCAAGGTTGATATGCCAAGAATGAAAAATAAAGAGTGCACCCCTCCCCCCTGTGCCCCTCCCTGCACACAAATAAACAGACATATACACACATGCAGTGTGTGTATGTGTGCCCAAACGGCTTTAGCTCCATATGTGCGCGCAGATCCTCTTTGCATTCATCAGCTTCACTATAATGAATACCTCCCAGTGCAATGAATGGATTCACAATAACAGTGTTCTCGGGCTAACATGAGCCTGGCCACTAATGCTCTTATTGTTTTCTCTGTATTTGCTTCATTGAAATATAGATCAATATCAGAGACAATAGATGACCGGCAGCATCAGATGAAAACAGCCCACACTCATTTAATTGGTGGCAAGTTGTCATTAATCTCTGTGTGCAGCTTTTGCATGTGCTTGCCTTGTGTTGCCTTCTTACTTTGTTTCAAAGTAGCTCTGGCCCACATACACATACACATCAGTCACTCCACACACATCTGGACGATAGGCAACAGACGCGTCTTTTTCTCTTCAAGGAGGACATTGATGAATTACTGCGAGGTGAGCCGTAGAAGCACAATTAAGATTCCATCAGGATAAAGGTATAGGTAAATTATTTACATTAACAAGCAGAGTCGACTCAACCCCACATCGCTCAACAAAAGCTGCTTGTTTTGAAGTGGTGTGAGGGAGCTACCGTAAATTGTTTGTGCTTTTAATTAATGAGCCAGACAAACGCTATGTGTTTAAGAGAAGGGTTACCCAGGCTTAATTCAAACTGCAGCTAATTATTAGCTTTACCAAAGTGGATGTTCCTTCTTCTCTTATGTCATTTTGAATAATATTTGCATGCTTTTGATTGTTTTCAGAGATGATAATGTCACAAAGCCAGTTTTTCATTTTTCTTGTACTGAGCACTGGCATAGTGATTGTACATTAAAAACATGCAAACAATGTTTTATAAGGAAACAACATTAAAACTAACTGCAAAATAATTACAGAAATTTGCAGAAAGGTCATGCAAACACAGTACTGTATTGTAAGAAGCTGATTCCATTTCACATTCAGTATTAAAGCTGGAATACCTGACTTCGCAAAACAGGAAGTAGGTATTTAAATCTATCCATCTACTTCCTCGCTCTCATAAATTATTCAGCACATGTTTAATTTTCATATGATTTCATCAATAGCATCAGAACAATTAAATTTAGAAATTGTAGCGGTCAACTAACGCAGCCAATCTAGCTGCTTCAGTTTCTGGATGTTGCCTGTGGCTTTATGGAGTCGAGAACAAGTCTCTAATTGTTCTAAAGGCCTATGTGCTGAACTGGATCAGGTCTTCTTGAAGTCCCTGGGAAGGGTTCTGGAGAGTGCACTGACCCGGGACCTACCTTCTCTGGGGGACTTGTCTGGAGCTGCACTCAGGTTAAGAGAGCTGTCAACTGATCACCAACTGGTCATGAGTTTGTTCTTCTGGAAGAGGAGACAGACTCTGCAGACACTTAGAGTCTGTTGAGAACGTCTTGCAGAGCCCAGACAGCAGCATCTCCCAGACCTCAGAGAGAGCTTCTCTCAGCTCCTGAGGGAGACTGGGGACAGTCTGTGTGGACCAGGTTCTCAGGTTCTATTATCAACATGTCACCTCAACAAGAGAACGACACATTTAGCTTTTCATTGGCATTGAAAATAACCATAAAAGAACACATATTTTGCATTAGCAAATATTAGCAAGTAAACTACATCAAATATTTTGTTCAAACATGCTGTGGAACTAGAAATGGGAGCATTGACTTTTTGATTAAAAGTGCAGGATTGATAACACCCATCCTCTTCACAGTTTTAGCTTAACTATTGTAGGCAGCATTTTGAAAGACACATTACTCAAATGTGTATTTAAAATGGCCTTTTTCTAAACTCTTTGGCCACAGTTGCAGCTCAAAACGGGATTACACAAACAGTGTTGGGTAAGTTACTGTAAAATTGTATTAGTATATTACTAGTTACAGAGAGTTACACTACTTTGAGCTAATCACACATTTGTACAACACTAATCCTGTTACATTTATACTTGATTACTGAATAATTTGGAAATGAAATGTGACATGTCACTACACATTCCCTCATATTTATTTCACATTTAAGCTGTATTTTAGTGGTGTTTTGGTCCTGAAGTGTCGCTTTCAACTGAATATAAAAGCAATGCATTTATATGCTTGTAACTTGAGTTACTCAGATTGTAACTATTAATATATTGTCAACATTTCTATAAGTAATGAGTTCCTGAAAAGGTTAATGACTATATTACTGTAGTTACTTGATGTGTTACTCCCACCACTGTACACAAACAATCCAAATACAATTTTGCATTGAAAAATGATAATGAAACACTGTTGTGTTAATGGTCATAGCTCGTGTGTTCATATTCTGTCCCCTTAATAAACCAAAGCTCCCAGTGCACTGACATTAGACTACCAGGCTTATTTGTCCCCTGTCCTTATCGGCGAGGCATTATTCTCCCACAGACATGTCCACGTGACTCCTGACAGCCACTGATGCCCTTGTCTCCGATCAATCACACGTCAATCGTAAAGCCTAACCTCTGCATATGCATTTGATCCTCTAACACTGTGGCTAATGTGCATGTAAACCTGTATATTTACACAGCAGCAGCAGCAGCAGCATTCATCCATCGTCCGTATATATGTGCCCCTGAATGTGCTTGACATGAAAAGTTTGGGCGTGAATGAGAGCCGTGGAGGGGGTGGATGGAGAGGAAGGGAGTAGAGAGATAGTGTGTGGGTGGGATCCGTTTTGACAAAGTTCCCCATTTTTCAGAAATAATCACTTGTTCCCGTTACACACAGAGCTGCGTGTGACTTGGGGCTGCTGAAGCGACACAGCTTCACAAAAAATACTCTTTCTCTTCCTCCCATCTTATCTTGGCACGGACTCTTCCCTGTATAAAGCTTGAAATATAAACTCAGGAGATGGGTTCACTTTAAATGTGCTAAAAATGTGTTTTCTACCAAACAACGTGAAGCAAAAAACTGTAGATATTGAGTATTTACCCAAGCTATTGTATGACATATTTAGACTTGTGTTTAAATGAAACATACTGATTTTACCATGTATTTAGTAATACAGTGACATATGTAGATCAGTAGAACACAAAATGGATGTGAAATAGTTTAGGTTCATTGACTTCCTGATTAAAACTGCAGAACTAATAAGCCAGGTATTTTCATTGTTAATTGAACTGCATCAAGCAGCAGATTTTAAAGTGACACTGTGTAACTTTTTGTAGGTTTCAGCCACAAGAATTAAATACAATAAAAAAAGTTAAAATCTTACTTTGGAACATTCTGTATGGGAATCCATAAAAAAAAAAAAAAAAAAAAAAAAAAAAAAAAAAAAAAAAAAAAAAAAAAAAAAAAAAAAAAAAAAAAAAAAAAAAAAAAAAAAAAAAAAAAAAAAAAAAAAAAAAATTTATACCATACATTTTGTGCCATTTTATTGTGGTAAAAAACATTGAGGTCAGATGAAAACATACAGGAGGAAGTTGTCCTCTATACTTTCAACCAGTGGAAGGTGTTAATCCAATCTATGAAATGAACTTAAAACCCATTTAACATTTAATTTTGAGAAGATTTAATTAATGTATTACTAGATTACTAATATTATAAAGAATATTTTAAAGGTGCATTATGTAACTTTTTAAACAAGATGACTCTGTAATTATGAAAAGCTAATTACTTTTATTCTTCCAAAGTGAAATATAACATATATTTAATATGCACTAGATAGATAATAGTTTTTTTTTTTTTTTTTTTTTCAAAAAAGCTTTGAAAAATGCTATACTTATGTGAGCAAGGTTGCCTCTCCATAGATCTGATGTGTACTACTTGGTTTTGAGTGTCACATGCTTCTCTCTGTTCATATAGTGAGGCACATAACAAGCACAAGTAAACACAAATAAGGCAGGTGACCCTAGTTCCCTTTAAACTGTCATGGACAATATTTACGATTTTAAATAATTTAATAATTTGGCATTATTTGAGTAGGTTCTGTGCCGCAGAAAAAAATTCAACCAAAAAAGTGTGCCACAGCCCAAAAAAAGGTTGGAAAACACTAATCCAGACAAAAAAAATTATCAGTTTTGTGACATTGCAAGCCCTTAAGTAAAGAAACATATTTTTTATTTTTCAGTTATCATCTAAATTACAAAAAAAATTTTTACTTAGCTATACATATTGGTCATTACTTTTTCTTTTTTAGTTGAAAACAGGATTTTTCTGAGCACTAAAGCATAGGCTGCATGCAAAACTCATTCCAAATACAACTGTGTGTAAAGTATAATGACAAGAGAACACTGTAAGAACACAGTTAACAGTACATATACATATTTTTGAAAGTAAACTCCTTATTTGTTTTTGCAGTGCATGTCGCCTTGCCGCTCATAACCTTTGTCCTCGCTGCTGCTAACGAGGGGGTGTGGTTGTCACTGGAGGCGTCGGGGCTAAATTACCATATTAATTAGCTCATCCTTTGACCGACAAACACAGAACTGAAATGTCACCACACTCTCATTGGCCATAGGAAACACAATTACTGGAAGTCATTATTGTTTTAGCCATGCCCCGTGTTTTCTTGCTCCATTTCCTGTGCCCTGTCAGTTCTCCTCCCACACCCCGGCGTACTCTGTCCTCTCCTCCCAGTCCTGTCTGTCCCGACCCCGAGGAGCCCATTTGTGAACGCCTCATAGGAAACATGGAGGACGGAGTTAGTCATACATTGGGACTATTTTTTTCCACAGTTAAGCCCTGTCTGGTCTCTACATACGTTCAGTTGTCAGCTACGCGCTTCACTTCCTGTTAATGTTATAAGGAAGCATTGGACAAGGTTAGGCACAAATCGTAACCAGAAAATAGAAAGTGAAATGTGCTTTATGTCCTGAAGATCTGTTCTGAGCCTAGACCATATTAAAGTGATGCTAAGCTACTAATCAGGGTTTCAACATAAAGCGCTGCTAAATACCTGAAATTATACAATATTTGTTTTTTTTAACTGTTAAAACCTGGGTCAGTCTTCTTCTAGCTCTATTAGTATTAAGATGTTGTTTGTATTTTATTTTTCCACAAAAACTAGTTATTTTACAATGTTGAAACAGAGCTAATGTTGAATACTAAAAATTTAATGCAACCCCAAATACTTGTAAAGTCAATTAAGACTTTTAAAATAGTTTTTTTTTGCCACATAAAGGTTGAAATATGGTGCAACAAGGCGTATAGTTGAAGAATATTTACAAATAATGTCATAAATAATGCCTAGCTTTTTTATTTTCGTAATCTTTAATGTTTTGTTTAGTAATTGGCTCTGTGCACGGAACATCCACGGAACATCAGTTGATTTGTTTTTGTTCAAAATAGCTAATTTCTGTACATACAAGCATTTCCTATTCAGTTCATTTCTATGAGGTTTTCACAATACTCAGAAGATCAGATAGTAACAGTGAGTTTGTGGTGAATGTTACAGAAAACATGTTAAAGACTTAACAAATCAGAAGAATTTTCACCGTAGGACACTTGTGTTTTAAAAAGAGACATGTTTGTATCTAAATGCTAATGCTAACAGGAAATGCTTGTATGTACAGAAGTTGGCTATCTTGAACAAAACAAGCCAACTGATGTCTGTGCACAGAGCAATTGTTTGTTTTGTTCAAAATAGTACATCCTGTACATATAAGCATTTCCTGTTCAAATTATTTCTATGAGTTTTCACTAGTTTAAAACAAATAAATACTCTTTAGATCAAACAGTTGTAGTGAATGAACAGAAAACATATTAAAGACTTTACAAACCAGATGAATATTTCACCAAAAGACCCTTGTGCATTTAAAAAGAGACATGATTGTCTAATGCTAACGCTGATTCCGTGCACAAAGCAGTGTTCATTCATTCATTCATTTCTACCGCTTAATCGTTAGGGTCGCGGTGACTGGAGCCATCCAGTAACTTTGGGCCTTAGGCGGGGGAACACCCTGAAGTGGCCAACTTGTCGCAGGGTAGACAGACAACATTCACTCTCTCATTCACTCACTAAGGTAATTTAAGTGATGCCAATTAACTAAACATGCTGTTTTGAGGTGGGAGAACCGGATACCGGAAAACCCGGTGACACGGGGAGACATGCAACTCCACCAGAGAATCGTGAGTGTTGATATGGTCCGACCCGGAGTCGACCCACGATCTCCTTATGGGAAGCAGAGCTCTAACCACTTGTACCGTGCACCCCAGTGTTTTTACTTGAATTTGTCTTTATAGTAGTCAATTTTTTGGTTGACATTTAGTTGATTGTTGCAGTCCTAAAATGGTGGCTTTTTGCGTATTGCCAGCCCAGAGGTCACTACTTGCGTAAGAATCTGGCTCTCAAGAAAATAAAAGTGAATAGCCCTGTCCTAAACTCTAGCCATGAGCACATTTCAAATAGAGCTGGTAAACTGGGCAGTGTTGGAAGACTAAAGGAAGGGGTTTAAGGAGGGGGTGTGAGTGGAGAGGAGCAGACTTGTGTGATAGCAGGTCAAAGCAAATAAACAATGTCACAATTGGACTAGAAAGATTGGCCTCTGCAGTGAGACACTACTGTTTTAATGCTAATCTTGCTAATGTTCTCAGCTTACACTGGAATCATTAGGCCGAGTGTTTAATTTTGGTGAACAGCAGGCAGACTGACTGGTAAATGTCTGGAAAAGTATGTTGAACAAAATATTTAATACATTTTATCTTCTTACTGTGAACAGGCTTGTTGAAGGCAATACATAACTGTCTCCAAGTATAGTTTTATCTTGGAATTATGATGGTGATCATCACTTTAATCAATTCTCAGGTTAAAGCTGTCATTTCTAAAGAGACAACTTAACAGAAATGTGCAATTCAATCCAATAAACTCCAAGGTTTCAGAGACAAGACAGAAAGAGATTTACGCTGAAAGAGATGAGAAAATTGACATCTTTATAGAAGTTGTGTTTTGTCTTTGCAAACTTTCAGTTCACAAGTCTCACGATGAATACTGTGTATAGTAGTCTGTAACAGTGTAGCGTGGCACGGGCAACATTTGATATACTGTATGTACTTACAAAACCTTTTGATGATCACTCATGTATACCATGCTCTGATGCGACTGAAGGCAGGCAATGCTAATACTATGGTTATTTTTGAGGACTTTACCTTTCATTTCAACTTCCATAGTTTTCTTTTTTCCTTTTTGCTCCCGTGGCAAACTCCCTGTGTCATTTACTTTTGATGCAGTAGCTGTTGAAGCAGACTGATGAATGGGGCGGAGAACAGTCAGCTCTAGGCCTTTTTACTTTTACAGTAAGAGAATTTGTCTTAACTTGTGCCATTTTATTAATAATAGGTGAAATGTTCTTTTACCCATTGCATTCACTGTCGGCTGCTTCATATACTTTCATGCACATGCTTTTAAAATAATAACAATAGTGACACATTAGTATGACACATTAAAGCCTATAGGATTTTACTCAAATTCAGATCGCCGTCCAAAAACGATTCCCGGTCCAGTGCAATATTCAATAAGATTTACATTTCACATTTGGCCAATCTACACATTTTCAATACATGTAACACAAGCAGACGTGCTCAAATGTTGGGTCAATACCGAGGGCACACAGTTCACCGTTACAAGACGTTAACACACAGAATCATCCCATCATCGGCCACGTCTCCCTCTGTCCAGACGAGGATTAGCATTAAAGGTCTAATAGCATATGTTTAAGGAGCGGGAGAGGAGCGCAGATGGAATTTTAAGCCTGGTTTTTGGGTGTGGCTTCAGAGATAGCCCAGGTCTGCAGTTTCTCCAACGTCTGCTTTCATTGTACTGATTGAACAAGTCAGCCTCTCTTTGTTTATTGTCAATTTGCCGATGCTAGCTTGTTAGCTTTGACAGTGATGCCTGTTAAACATCATTGTCTGCTGGCGTTCCTGTGTGCATTTAGCTTCATAAACAACAGATGACCTCTCGCGGATCTCCACCATGTGTACTCCATATGTATATTTCTTTTGATCCGTGTACCCTGCTCCGTTCCTCTCTCCAATCCCCACTAAGTCCTCTGTGCGTCTCCCCAGCAGCCTGTGATGAATAAGATAAACCACGAGGGCCGTATATTCTCCTGTAGCGCGCATCTGACCGTGCGCTACCTCTTTGTGTGTTCTCCAGTGCTCTCATCATTCCCACTTCAAAGATACTGCCCAGATAGCTGTCCCCTCAGCAGCAGCAGCGGTAGCAGCAGCGTGCTAGCCGCAGGTAACCTTGAAACACGCTATCCTCATGCCTCTAGGTTTACACGCGTGGAGGGCTGCATCAATGTGCCTCTGATCCCTTTGTATAGGATGTGCAACCAATAGAATATTATATAAGCTGGTAATATATGACCCCAGGATACAAATGAATACTGTATGTAGGTTGAAATATATGTATATTTAATAAGTTTATTCCGTAGTGTGAAGGCCTTCAAAAGAAGAGCAGGCAATCAATGACACAAATCAAAGTCTGTTTGCATTTTACAGCTTCATATTAGAGTAAAATTGTCCTTTTATTTTGAGCGTATCATGATGTAAAAAGTTATCTTTTGTGTATGAATGTACATTTTGTAGAAAAACTAGAGCAAGCCTATCATGATTTTTTGTTGAGTGAAACATTATGTTTGCTGATGGATGATAGTTAGCAACTCTTACAGTTTATAGATGATTTGGGCGTTACACACAGTTGCTAATTGAGAATGAAGGACAATGAAAGAATACGGTAACAGTTTTGGGAAATGCGGTAAGTTAGTATGGTAGTGGATTTTGGGTAAATTTAAGCATAAAAATTGATAAACAGTGTCTTCTTGAAAAAGCTTAAGTTTATGAGAACATCGGAGGCTCAGAATGCACTGCTAAATTGGACTGATATCTACAACGATTTGTCATTACCTACTGTAGGAGCAAAATCAGGTATACTTTAGGAATTAGTTATGGGAAGGGTGGGTAAAGGTAAGAAAAAATATAACAGTTCCAAGTTATGGGAAATAGCCATAATACTCTTCTACTTGTCAATAGCTGTAGGCAAATAACTTTAACTATTTTATGCAGAGGTAAGCAAGAGCCAATTTTCTTTAGAAAAGGCCTAACTCAACAGTAAAAAAAACACTAAACTAATCTTCTTTTAACTAGTCGACAAGAAAACAGTCTTCATTTTCTGCTAGCCTTATTACTGTAGACTTGTGTGTTTATATTTAGACTCTAATAATATTCATTGCCCTGCTACATAGATGTCGCTCTCTGTCATGCAGGCTATGATTACACCCCAATAATGACATGTTTTATTCATCACCATATGTGTCTTCCTCTATGTATGCATTGGGGTTTAATAGGATGCTCCTGTGCCATTTTTGTGCCAGAAGACGCTAGCCTTCTGAGTCTAAAGAAGTGGGTCAACCCCGCTGTGTGCTGAGTGGTGTGAGTGGGATTGTGACAGGTCCACGAGGAGGGGTGAGGTTCACTGTGGCGTATGCTGGCTGTGGAGGCTTAAGTTGGAGCGTATAGGCTATACTGCAGTGGCATATAGGCCTCTCCGTGGGTGGACTGCTAGCAGCGGGCTAATCAGATGTGTTATTGGAGGAGGGTTAAAGCGGAGGGTGCACGGAAGATGTGAGCAAATCAGGCTATGACCTTGATTTTCACTTTGATGCTGTGGGCACCTTGAAATGAAGCCAGCGCAAAGGTTTTTTAGAGCAAAAGTTCACATTTTAATGGATGATAAATTGTGTTTTAATGTAGAAAATACCGAAGAACATAAAATAGAATCAGAATTTTAAAAATGTGTACAGCACTTTTAATGAGGTAACTAATCGTTCTCCAAATGAGAATTGATGAAGTCAAACCTTAAGAGAGATGTCGCCAGTTTACATTGGACTACATTACTTATATGTAAATACTCCAAAATGCCTATGCCTTAAGTAAGTTCGCACACCATCATTGTTATAAAATGACTCAAATGATATAAAAAAGGTATACTGTGCGTTTTCTGGTTCACATCAAAACATGGAAGTGTTGGGAAACATCCTGAGATGTGACTCAAAATTGTAGGTTGGAGAGGGCCAAAAACTAAATTTAGAATTGCTGTACAATCAAAGATGATGGCAGACTTGTTGTATATTTTTGGAATTTGTGTCCTCTGTCTCTGCATCTACAACGGATCTTTGACAAAACTTGAAACAAATGCAAAAACACAGCTAACATGTCACACTACGTATGATACAAAAGAAAAGGACACCCAACATCTTCTCACCTATTGTCTGATATAGAAGAAAAGTCAGCTGATTAAAGATTGATTTGATTGTTTCTCCTCTGTACTACTGTCCTGACATGGATGATTGTCTTATCACAATGTTTCATTACTTTTGGTACATGAAATTCCAGAATGGGGGTACTTCACATTTGTCCTTAAGATGTGTTATTCCTCACATCTTGTACAATGACCTTCATGAAGTTAGCCCCCATCAACGCACATCTACACAACAACTATGTCACAACAACAGTCGTCTCTGAGGACTTCCCAAGATTGTTAATTTAGCAAACATGAATGGTAGAAAATAAAAGTAAAACAATGCACATCCAATAAAACAATAAAACATTTAGAAGCAGTGATTGATCAAGCATGTCAAAGCAACTTAAAAAAAAAAAAAAAAACTAAGGGGAAAAGAGAAATCTTGAGGAGAACCACATTGAAGAAGAGATCCACTCCCATGGACGGACTATAAGCTATAGATGTAACAAAGACTAACGCAGATCAAATTGAAGACTGTAAATCTGTAGAGTCCATTAGCATTACATGAGTTTTATCACTGTGTGAAAACAAAAGTTATGCTGCTAATTTAGCATCTGTGAATGAACTTCGACCCTACAACCCTTACACATTACTTTCAGGTGAGTGATAAACCAAGCTTCCGTCATTCCTTCATACCTGATCCAAAAACGCTAGCTCTCATCCAGTTTTGTTGTATGTAGTCAACAAACCAACTAGATGGACAGCATCCCTTTCTAATGGCTAGTGCCATTCAGAAATTAAATTCCATTTCTAATCACCAGAATTGAGTTAGCTCAAATGAAATTTTTTGGGTTCTTTTCAGTCCAGATTAAGTCCCTTTACAGCCTTTTCTATGAACATGTTGTCACTGGTATTTCACTTTCATTTCCCCAGAATCACAAATAGACTTCTCACGTTTAGTTAATTTTTACACCTGCTCAGACCTTTCCAGTATTAAAGATGACAAGGTATTTCCATAGAATCCCATGTACGATAATTACTTAGCAAATGTGATCCACAGCTGTGCGCCGTCACTTTGATTGTGTTTGCACAGTGGGGGAGTTCCTCTATTCTTCTGCTCTTTCCTCTCCAGCCTTAATAGAGGATGCTGTTAGAAGTCTTCTCCCATGGGAACAAGAATGCGACAGATCCCACATTGTTCATTGTGTCTCTCCTTGTAAAAGAAAGATCGGAAAAAAAAACTTCAACAATGGTGTGGGATGGGATTGGGGTAGTGGGTGCAAAAAGAAGAGGGAATTACAAAGATCACATTTTCATCCGGCTTTGATGTGACGTGTTAAGAGAGGGTTTGGATTGTTTACATCAGAGGAGTGCCACTACGGGGAGAGAGAGTGAGGGGGCAGAAGAAAGCAGGCAAAGGGGGACATTGAAATGGGATATCTGCAGGGAGTTGAGGAGGAGGAGAGGACAGTGATGCAGAGCTGTCCTGGAGGGTTTAGGAGATGGAGTGGGTCCGAGAAGCAAAGAGTGGGATGTATATTCTCCGTAAAGATGCTGTCTGCCTCTAGGTGTTTACCAGAGGAGAATGTCCTGGTCTTTCTGGGTCTCCACCTCCGGATAAGCGCCATGGAAGCATCGACGTAAGATCCTCCTACTACATGCTAAGCCCATGCTAGGAGGAAAAAGGTCAAGTATGAGTCGGCAAAGTAATGAGATGCAGATAAAGGAAGCAGCATTATACGGAAAAAACATGAGTGAGTGAGGGGGCACTTTATGTCGAGAGTTGAGCCTCCAACCATAAATACTGTTGAGCATTTCAGTGATACCAGAGATGTTGTTTTGATACAATACCGAGGAACAGGATGGCAAATAACGCAATATCAGTTTGATAACATAAATAATAATACATTAGATTTATATTGACACTTTGCAAGTGTCGTCATGCTCTTTGAGAGAACGCCCACTTTGCCATGATGGAGGGTAAAAGCGCTGTTTGTGTGCATTACAACTATGGAAACTTTGCTGAAAACCTGCTTGTTCAGTTACTTTTACCATTTCAGTTGTAAAATGATTGTATCTTGTGCGACACGCTGCACTTACAGGCAAGAAGGTTGTAAACCTAATGTAGCTTTTTATAATTTACCTTTTGACGAAGACAGAGGGATATTCCAGTTCTTTTGATTCATTGCTGCCGACCACTGGCCTCTAAGTTGTCACGGATTTGCAGTGAACCCTATATACAAGATAAGTCAATGCTAGTGTAAAAAAAAATTGGCAAACGTAGCAGGAGGAAAAGGGTATGTTTCAGCTAGCATTCATTAGCTTTTCCCAATACTTGCTTTGTGCGCACCTAAAAGATGTCAGTACTTCCGCCGACAACTGCACTGAACAAGCACTAGCAGTAACATTGCTTTCTTTACAAAAAGTTGTAATATCTGTTGGAATTCATCAGTTTTGCGCTCCTTGTAATGCTGCACTCACTTCTGCCCTGCCATGGTGCACCCACGTGATCATATGTTGTAGGTGCATATAGTCAATAGCACCTTACAAGACACCAAACGACGCTTCACATTATGCACTATTCATCTACTCCATACTCGATGGTGGTAAGCTACTGTTGTAGTCCTGGGACAGACTGACAGAAGACAGGCTGAAATTCTGACCATCTCCAACCATTCACACACACCAGCTCCAGACCATAATGACAGCTATACCAAATATTAAAATGGATACAAACTCCTCATGAGTGTTGTAAAAAAAAAATCCTCAACACTGTTCTTAATACAACAGATTTATAATGTACCTGAGATCGTCTGCATTATGTTTAAGTTCAAGTTCCAGCTCATTTGAGCAATTTTGCAGTTCAGGCCAAATCAGAATGATTACTTCCCCTTTGCATCCAGTAAGGTATCTTTCTCAGTTCCACCATGGAAGCATATATTTTAGTAATAATACCTTAAATACATCTATCCTTCTTTGTCATGGTAAAACCAACAACAACATAGCAGGCTAATAACACATCATATAATAATAACACACCAAAAGTACACTGTAAACTAGATTTCCCTTGAATATATATGTTTTAAATATATTTGTGGCGGAAAACATTCTACTTTATTCAGCCCAGTCTTCGAAGAAAATGTGGTTTCAGCTAAAATGTGTGGTTATTTTAAGTTTTGGTATGTTTTTTTTCGGAAGACTGTGTTGACTTTATTGCATGAAAAAGAATGGCTTTGAAAAGTAATTCACAGAATATAAATACTGTATTTCTTTTTTGTAGAAACACTTGACACTGATCTGTCCAGCAGTGAATGAATACTGCAGTTACAGCGCCAAATATTCAGCTAAAAGGAATAAGAGGATGCCCAAAAGAAAAAAAGTGCAAATAACATTGTACACAGACTTTTTCAAGCTAATAGCTACTATTCCCATGTCCAATTGTTCTACAGCTCAACAGAAACATTATCTGTTGTGGTAATTTTGGAAAGAATAATTTCAGTGTTTCCCATTCTCCCATCTCCATCTAAAAGCAAACCAAAGCGACGCAGAGCCCCAGTCTCAACACCAAGCTAAACAAGCAGACTCCTAATGCCAAATTAGTGCTTATTAAATCCCAGACAGCGTTACAATTGTGCTGAGCAGCGCAGCCAAAATACAGCACTGTTTGTTGGTTCTCCCTCTCTCTCCCCGCCTTCCTCTTATTCCCAGTGCTTTCTTAACCTCCCCTGAATCAGCACGGCCCTCTCTTGTCTCTCACATCTCACTATTTATGAGAATGTTGTTTGTGTGGTGCAGGCACAGACCCAGGACATGACAGCCAGGCAACAAAACATGCAGATGTGACAAGAGAGAGAGGCAGAGGGCCGCTGGGGCAGGGAGAAAGAGAGAGTGTACAGCACAGACAGAGAGATGCAGGAGGGAGTGACAGGAGGGAGTCAGAGGATTAGAGCAGAGAGAGGACTGACTGTGGGGGAGTGAGCTGTGGAGGTGGCCCTGCAGGTCCCTGGTGCCCTCCTGTTTCATGGCTCTGTGTTTATTTGTCTCTTATTCTATGTAAGTTTCTTTCCCTCTGCTTCTTTTAGAGCTCAGGATTGTGACAGTTGTAACATCAACATTTAGCTGTACAAACATTTTATCTAACTTGATGTTGGCTTGTCAAATAGCACATGGAAACAAGTTAATTACTTATAAAAAGGGTCATAGTGTTATGTAATTGTTATCTTCTCACCTATTGTCTGATATGAAGAAAAGTCAGTTGATATGAGATCAATTTGATTGTTTCTTCTCTGTACTTTCCTTTGCCATCAGTAGATGGAGCTTTAAATTCCTGACGTGGAAACGCATGATTGTCAGTGTACGTTACTAAAATGTTTTATTACTTTTGGTGATAGAATTCCAGGATGGGGGTACTCCACATTTGTTATTTCTCACATCTTGTATAATGACCTCTGGTGAAGTTGGCCCCATCAAAGCAAATTTACACAAAAAACTCAATGTCAATCATTTGCGCTTGTTTTGAGTGTTATCAATTAGCTATAGTCACAGCAATGATTAGTAAGGTTACAGATCCAGCTTTTTTCACTTCTGATACTGGTTTAGATATTGACCATACTGATAAATAACTTTGTTTTCTTCTCAACGCAGTTAATTACTTATAAAAATGTATATATTATATGTGCAATGCACTATTGTATAAAAAGCTGGTTCGACCCGCCTATTGATCTTTCTCAGAGGTTTTTTTTTTCCTACACTAAACATGCCATGTCCTCTTCGCAGGATGCTAAGCATTTCAGACCGTGACATGTTTCTTTTGTTTTCTTGTTTAATAATAGTTAGTATTCATTTTTACGCTAGCAAGCTAATGATCAACCTAAAGACGACATACCAATTTCACAACATTTCTTATGATACACAGTTGCTAGAACCAGTGTATATTACATTGTCCAATAAATACTTACCTATACATACACAAGAATACATTTTAAATATTAGATACCAATTCGCCTGCCACCAGCACTTCCTGTTACTCTTTACGGTAGTTAATGGTTGTGGAATTTAAAATATGTCAACAACCTGTTCTGAAGCTACCTAATAGCTAAACAGAATACATCCTAGAAGTCAGACTTCAATATATACCAGCTCAGCCCTAAATGTATCCATTTAGTGACTTGAAACCTAAATTACCGTTAAACCTAAAGAAAATGTTCCCATGTGACTTCACCAAAACTTGTGTGTATTCTGTGCTATGAAATATTGAGTTTATTTTGCGCTTTTTCTTTCTGTGCAATAGAAATGGAGTAACATATATACACACAAAAAGGGTGTTAAATTGTGTCATGAAACACTATTTATTTGTCGTGGTATGTATACGCTTTCTTGTGATAGTGTGTTTTATAGATCGGGCCTTAGGCAGGGAAGCACTCTGGACAGTGGCCAACTCTTAGTTGCAGAGCACTTGCATACTACTATTGCACAGATGGAGCCCAAAGTTAATTCCTGACATGGGAAATGACAGAAGGTTATGTGTGTGTGTATTTTTATAGACAAATTTGAAAATGTTCTTAGAAATGAGATGCCAACGCAAAGGTACAAGGGCATACTGGAAGCATACTGGAAGAACAATAACTTCATTTGTCCAAAGTTTGATTCTGCATGTTTGAGTAATCCGGTTATGTCCTGAGGCAGAGGTAGAGTGTACAAAAAGTCCACATACCAGCTACCTACAGTACATCCCTGTACTTAAATCATAGTGATATATAGGGCTGTAAATATGTCACACTTTTCAAAGATATACACATGCAAATCTACTGCTTGTTATAGCAAAATGTCACAGATGCTTCTGTTCTGCAATTTTAAACAGGAACTCCAACAGCCAAATTGGGTCCGTATTGGATTTACCATGAAGTAAATGTAAAAGTTTAACCTTTTTATGTTCGATAGACCTTTTTTGTATTGTAAACGCTGCGTTGAATTCTGATGGGCGAGCTTAGCTGTAGGCAGAGGTTCAAACCAGTGTAAACTAGCATGCTAAAAACGTAATTTTAACGACGATAAAACCTCTGACTTTTATTGGTTCTGAGGATTTTTTTTTTGCTGTTTTAAAGCTTGTAATTCAGTATCATGTATTTCTTATTTTTCCATACTTTGTCTTCCTCTGTCTCCCTCTGTCCTTGTCATGTCTGTGTGTGCCTGATACGTCTGTGTATGTCAGTGCAGACAGCAGAGGCAGAGGCAGCTGGGCTCAGGAGGCTGTGGGGGCGACACTCTCCCTCCGCTCTGATCTCCAGCTCTGCAGCGCTCCTCTAATCGCCCGCATAACAACTAAAACAAAAGCCTCATTTAGCCCGCGCATGTATTCACGTGTTTCTCTCCTGTCAAACTCACTCTTTGTACAGTAAGATGTCACTCTATTGTCTTACGTCTTGTACTAACCTCATTTCTCCGGGCTATGCTACATGTTAAGAGCATGATGTGTGCGCGTGTTGGCATCACAGGCCACAAATCCTTGTTAAAAGACTGCAATAAGTGGTACAAGCTCAAACTGCTGCTGCTGCTTCCCCTGGGTTCAAATCAATCACAGGTTTGTTCAAGTGAGTTTTATTGGCCCTAAAAGCAGTAGCCACAGGGTAACAGGAGAGATTCATCTTCACTCCCACAAACAATACATCTCTCAAAGAGCAGACTTAAAAGAGTATGACAGGCTGCCATCCTCTGTGTCTCCCTGCATTAGTCCTTTGTGTTCAGCCCTGTACATCAGAGGAGCACAGATCACTGCTCCGCGTTCCCTTTGATAGGACAAGAGCGGCCCTTGAAGTAGCCCCTGTCTGACCCCCTTGCGCCTCCTCCTAGTGCTTCCTGCCGTCACAGTCCTCTTCACGGCCTCTCCTCCAGTCTCCTGTGCGATGGATCTGGCTCCACTTTAGCTCTCCCCATCGCTGTTTAATAAGACGTTTCATCTTCTGCCTTGAGTGCCTCAGTGCCAAGACCTTTAAGTCCAAGAGCATGTGTTAGCATGAAAATATACAGATGTCACACAAATGCCTAGCATAGATTCAAAACCCACATTGAATGGGTAAGATTTACTTCTCTCGTTGCTTGGAAGCTTGGAAATTTAAATTATTTTTGATTCATACTTAAATTTGAACAGTCATCTTAACATCAGCAGCTTTTTAATATCTGAGCAACATTACAAAGGTTAAAAACTCATGTCTTGAGCTGTGTTCGAATGTGTGTTAGTATTATGGTGCACTATTCAGGGTCATGCCATTTTGTAGTGGTGTTCGAATTCCCAGCAGGTCAAAAGGTAGTGCAGTCAAAATTTCCCACAATGCTTCTGGAAAAGTAGTGAGCATCGAAGGTCACTAAAATGTCAACATAGACCACAATTCATTGCGAGAATTGGGAAAAAACAATGTGGGCAGCGTCAAGTCTTTTACAAATAACACGACTGAAGTAAAGATGATATGGAGTCACTTAAACTCACTGGAGTGTAAACAAAACACTTGTAACTGAAAGCTGTTAGCCATAAAGATGCTAATGTTAGCTGCTTACCTTAGTTTGGGCTGTAAAAATGAATTATCCAGTCCGTTAGCGATTAAATGTATTGTCCAAGTTAAACCAGACTTGAATTATGATTAGTAGTCCATAAATATGTGCATGTCAGACGGACTTGGTCAGTATTCATTACAAAAGTTCATTTTATGGGAATTTTGCCGATCGTTGTTTTAACTGAAGGGGAAGAGTCACGTGACCCGCAGTTAGCTAACAGTAGTGCGTAAGACTGAGTGGATAGGGAGCGAGTGTGGACACTCGGACACAGCTTTGGAGACATTTAGCACATTAGCTAGTTATACCACTTTGAGACGCCCATTTTAATAAGTCTTTTCTGCATTGCCCTTTATACGTGCATGTCTCCACTGGTTCACACTAAGTACTATTTAACATAATAGTTGCTCTGTAAGTACCATCAGATGAAACCTCACCTAAATGAGAGCATAAATGGTTCAAAATCAGACTAAATTCTGTCTATAACAAGAGTAGGTCAGAGATAAGGACAGTTCTAAAAGACGCTTAGCCCAAAAGAGGTCAAAACAAGACTAGATTTATGTGTGCAGATGACTTCAATTATCATAAGAGGCAGTCTGAGGGTACAGCTTGAGAAACACAGGTTTTTAATAACTGTTGCAGCCCAGTCTCTGAAGAAAACTTAGATATACACTGAAATATCAAAACGTACGATAGGATTAATGGGTAAATCTTAACTTACCCAAAGCTCCAGTCCTAAACTCTGCCATTTTAGTAAATTGAAGCCTATTTACCAATTAAACCCAAAGAAAATGTCGCTACGTGGCTTCCAACTAAATTGCGGTTAAACATTTTGACTTGCTTGACGTGCTTACTGTATGTTTTTGTATGTATTTCGTTGGAAGACTTTGTTGTGTAATGGCCTGTTCACCAGCCTCTTCAAAGATAGTTGCAGTACATTGAGAACTTTGCAGCTCGGTTCCTAGAACCAGAAAGTACAATCACAATAGTCCTGTGCTTACTGTAAGTCTCTGCAGTGAAATTAGTTCGACACATGTAATACCTGGTTCTGGCCTAGCAGCTTGAAAATCAGTATAATCTTTAATTAATATCTGCTATATCAGAACTAAATAAAAACAAATACATAGTTATATTAATAGTTAAAGATGCATTAATAAATGAAGGAATTGAATACATTTATAGTTCGATTTCAAGAAAATTATAAAGGACAAGCTGTTGCTGTGGCGATTGAGTGATCCTTTACTAACTATTAAATGTAATTCAAGCTCATTAAGAAAACATTATCTTTATCCATTATTTACACACATTTTAAGCCAGATCCGTTCCTTTTTCGTGACCAACAAGCCCGAGTCAGACCAGCTTTGACATGTTTCATGTTGCAAATAAATTTGTCTTCATCTAACCATCAAATGAAAATTAACAATGGGAAAAATCATTACTTCATTACTTTGTACACTGCTGTATACCCCCAGGCCACTACAGTGCAGCGTAGATTAAAGCCAGAAGAACAAACCAATATAAGAATGTGAGCGCACAAGGTTAGCAGTAAATCAGCTCCAAGGACACAATAACAGGCCTCTGAAAACACCGAAACACACACTGTGATCTTTTACTGCGGACAAATGAAAGACAGGAACTCGAGGACTGCTGGTATGGTGTCTGTGTGTGTGTGTGTGAATGTGTGTATGTGGGGTGGGGGGTTCTGTACTGCTGCCACGACATGGTTTAAATCACCTTGACTGGATAAGCTCTAAAAGTGAACCAACTCCCTGGGTCCACAGAGACGCAGAGTCCGGTAAACAGTTTGTGCCTCGCCCGTGGAGCCGCAGGAGGGAGAGGAAACGCCACGTCCTCCACCCTTCAACTTTGACCCCCTCCCTACACCCCCTCCCTGGTGAAATATGGACCAGCCCTGTGGAGCCCGGTGGAGCGGACCTGTTTGAACTTGTGTCGCGGTGAGCAGAGTGAGTGGCTTGTTAAGATCTACTTTGGGACCCACATTTCTGCCAGTATGTGAAAGGACTATAACAGTGATTAAGAGTGAGAGTTTTGTGTTGAAGTTCCTCTAAAATGCTGCTTTAGGGTTTAGTTGCAGCACACATACTTTTTGTGTTGTGAAGCTGATTTGTGGTTGAAACAGTTTGCCTGATGTCTCACTACACTCTTCCAAGAAAGTAACCAAAACTGTGTAAAAAAATGTTTCAGTGGTTGTCAGGACAGTTTTTGAAGTTTAAGATTTTTTGACTTTCATACAAAAGTCATTTTTATTCTGAGTTAATAGATTTTTACACTGAGCCAGTTGTTAACCATATGGTTGTGATTGACAAAGAAACTGTGGGTCTACTAAACCTGCCAATCAGTTAGTCAACTGCAGTGTTCAGAGGGCTGGTGAAAGCTCTCAAAACAGTTCAATTTCCAATCCAATTTCTCAAACACAAATCAAAAATACAAGTTCAGAAACATCCACCAAAGTTTTGACTTTGTTTTTGAATTTGTGTTTTGATTTTATTTGTGTTTTGGATTTCTATCCCTGTTTTTGAATTTTTTTTTGTTTGTTTTTTTTGTTTTAAGATAATTAGATTAATTAGGAAGGACAGGGTGATTTTTTTTTTCAAAGAATGGCTCATTCTTGTTCCCCTCACTTCCATTTAGTGTTTTATTTCAAATATGTATTAGTAAGCTTGTAAAACAAGCATCAGGAACATGGATGCTACCTTTCACTTCTGAACTATCATCACAAAATACTGATGAATGTTTTCTTATAATTCAGCTTCTCTCTTTCTGTTAACAGTTTGTGTAAGATTGTTTGATTGTATTTCTGGTTAGCACTACCAGTGACTGAATTTGTAAAAGTGTGCAGAGAATGTTTATTCTATTTGGTGCCACCTGCTTGGAGATAGACAACTTTATTGTAGTATTGTGACATTTTCAATAGGCAATCAACAGCATCTCCATGGAGACAAACTTGGAGCTAATGCCCAAAGACAATGCCCAAAGCCCTCCAAAGGCCCAAGCAGGGCCATCTTATGGTTAATGATCCGTGCACAAAGTGTCAGTTTTCCACTCAGCTGTCAGTCAGTTTGATTTTAGAAGTCTTTTTGAAAGGACATGACATCCCATAAAGAAATCTACAATCATTTTATAAGCAAACTCATTTAGGAAAGTACATCTGATCCTTTTCTCCGTAATAACTCTCAATCCAATGTGATTTTGCATGCTGTTTTTATTGTCTGTGGTAATGTAGCATTATCATCCTCTTCAAAGCACAAATGGACCCGCGGTGTTCCCCTTTCGCAGCTGACAATTTCTGCTATTTTACATCACAAATAACATGGATAAAAAAGAAAAAGAGGCCTCCTTTCTTCGACTGGTGGCTACAAGTGCCGTAACCATAGCAACGTGGGAGTGTGTGTGACATGGGCCAACGCAAGGACACGAAAAGGGCTCTTCCACTTGAAAAAAGGCAATTTGACTGTCTATTTTAGGAGCTTTAAATAATTCTGGCTCACCAAGGATTCATTATTTTTAGTGCCACGTGTTTCTTGTCTTTTTCCCCCTTTGCTGCCAAAATTAACCCTTTCTG
The DNA here is from genome assembly GCA_038363315.1 of Mugilogobius chulae. Taxonomy (NCBI): domain Eukaryota; kingdom Metazoa; phylum Chordata; class Actinopteri; order Gobiiformes; family Gobiidae; genus Mugilogobius; species Mugilogobius chulae. Next base: position 7,049,700 of record CM076412.1, on the reverse strand, counting down.
GTCCAGAGGGGAGCGTGATGGGGGATGTACATAGTGTTTCCCATCTGTTTGACTGGAGCGGCGTTTTTGTTGGAGGAAAACATGTTTGTATGTGACGACACTTGTTCGACCATCTGGAGTCATTCGTACCTATTAGAGAGAACTGCGTTTGCCCTTGTATGTCCCTAAAACGCACTTTTGTGTAGCAAGTGTGCCTCCAACAGGACAATGGTTTGTGATGAGCGATGAAGAGCTTGTAAAAAGTCTGATTTATTGTTTGGTATAACATCAGACTACAGTATATGAGATTGCACAAACGACCACATGGATGGCATAGTTTGTTTTTGTTTTTTCAAAACACCTTGAAAAACATGTTTTCTTGTGAGCGAGGTCGCCTTTCCGATCGAATGTGTAACTTGGACAGGTGGTGTTGCCTGTGGCGAGGGCTGCACCATTTGGGATCTAACTGCGATGACAATATTCTGATTGGATTTCATTTGTGATATAATAATGGAGTTTGATTCAGAGTACACATTTTAATTGTGTTTAGGAGATTTGTCCATTATTGGAAATGTAATAATGTTGTATGCATGTAAACTAACATAATGTGACTTTTGTTCTTTCTGAAGAAAGTTAGAAAGTTCAACATGGGCAATGTGCGTGCACCCGTCCTGCAGAAAGAGCCTCCGCACATAGACACAAACTGTGGAAACAAGTCAAAAAAGCTCCGTTGTCAGCTAACGTCAAGAGTTTATCACTTTGCGAAAACAAAATGTATGCTGCTAAGTCAACATTTATTGATGAAATTTGATCCTACGACCCTTAGAAGTTACATTCAGGTAAGTGAGAAAAATGACGAGAAAAACACTGTCTCAAGCTTCAGGGGACAGATTATCATACCAGTTCATAACTGATGAAAGCAGCTAGCTGTCGTCCCGTTTCATTGTTTAATTCAAACAAGTTTCCCAATGTAAACAAATGTAGATGAGCTCTTTCTTCATGACGCAGGCGCAGGAAGGCGGAGAGTGACGTCGACCGAAAATCCCTCTATAGAACTGCCAGTTGCATCCACTGACATTGTCATTTTAATCCAGAGGTGCCATATTGTGGAACATTCCAAGTAAAGAAAAACATCTCCATTAAGTCTGCACAATAGTTTTTAATCCCCAACCAAGTTATGCCACACAAAAGTTACTTTCCTTTGGTAGCTATGCAAACAAATGTTTCCATTTTATAATATATATAAAGAGGGATTTTTATTTATCAACACGGCCGATGCGAGTGCATCCCGCCTGTAGAAAGAGCCTTCGCTCATAGACACAAACAGTGAAAGTCCAAAAAACTTCATTGAGTTTATCACTGTGTGACAACAAAAGTTATGCTGCTAATTCAACATTTGTGAATGAAATTCGATCCTACGACCCTTAAATGTTTTCAGGTGAATGAAAAACACTCTCAAGCTTCAGGAGACAGACGTCTGTCAGACCGGTTCAGACCTGATGAAAGCAGCTAGCTGTTGTCTTGTTGCGTTGTTATATTCAAAGAAGTTTCCCCATGTAAGATCTTTCTGCATAACACATGTGCAGTAGGACACAAAGTGACGTCGACCGACAATCCCTCTATTTTTTTAGAGTTAGGCTTAGGCACAAGTAATTTTATTAAACTTAGGTTCTTCAGGGCTTATGGCCTATAGGGCTTATCTGGCAGAACTGTGTTTGATTCTAAAATAATTAAAAATATTTGTCATATGGAGTAACTTAATTAGCTATATATAATATTGTGTTAGCCATTATGATAAACTTTTGCAGTAACGTGTGCAGGCCCTAATGTTTATGGACAAAATTGCCAAACGAAGAGCTAACTTCAATGATAAGGTGGAAGATAAAACACTGAACAGTAATAAAAATGAGATTTTAGAACCTTTGTATTATTGCTGTAAATTCCACACAAATCAAATCATCAGCTTTTCAAATGTGCATGTTCTCTTTGTAGAAACCGGTATTATTGGTAAATAGACATACATTTGTTATGGTTCGTAAGACAAGACAAAGAAGGAACCTGTTATGTCTGCAAAAAATCACCCATTTGTTCTGTCTCCTGTAAACAATCTTCACACATGGATTAATCTTGTCTGAATATGAATCGATGTCATCTCTTTTATTTTTCCTTAATCTCTCTCTCTCTCTCTCTCTCCTCTCTCTCCTCCTTGTGAATTTGCATAATCAGAGCTGCGATCATTTCCACCATGGCACGGGTACTATTCATTGCAGTCGCCCTATGAATGAGCTACAGTGATGTGTGTGTCTATGGGGAGCCGGGCAGAATAAATGAGCAAATCATACAGGGTTGACACTCTCTTCTCCCTCCCTCTCTCTCTCTCTTGTGGCAACGTGATTTTACTGTCATTGGCTGCAGAAAGGTCAAAGCTAAGGCGCATTGAAATGGGGGAATAAATAGGCGTAGACCGGCGGTGCATAGGGCCCTGCCAATGAAGTCCAAATCTATTCCCCTCACGCGCTCTGTTCTCTCCCATTACAGAGCTCATCAACACCAGATCCACAGCAGCAGAAGCAGCTCTCTCTCTCTCCTCCCTCTTGTGTACAGTCCACACACAAACACCTCCTTCTGCAGCAGGTACACCAAAAGGGACCACTTGTTTATATAATGATGGGATATGCAGTGTCTTTGTTTATGCTTTGGGTTTAATCAATAATCAAATAAGATCCTGTTCATGATTACACTTAATGTAAACAAACGTCTTCAAATAAATACATAAATAAATACATACACACACAAAATAAATAAATAAACTTGTGCCACATTTCGAGCTTCGGTTTGGTGTATTTGCTGAACACTGCCCGAAAAGACATAATCTTAACAAGACTATAAAGTCAATAAAAAGGCCTGTCTTTCTGCAAATGTGATTATAATCAATGTTTGACTTGTCAGATTATTCAGATTGTATGTAAACAAACGACAGAATATCAGATTTTCCGCTGATTACGGAGTGTCTCATTACTAGATACTCACATTTTACTCTTTGCGAGTCCTAAAGCTCCAGAAATCAGAGAAGAATTGATTTTGGCGTGCAAGTAAACATAGTAATTGAAGATTGCAAAATGTATAGAATCAGGTGCACTAATAAAAGAAACACAAACAATTTAACTGTCATGTACATGGCATCATAGGTGGAGGAGGGCCTTCAATCACCTTTTCTCCAATGAGAATTATTTTCCCATAGAACTGGGATCATAAACTCAAATGGAGCTGGAGCCGAAATAATCCAAATAAATTTGTTGGCAATTTTAAAATACATGACTCACTATGTTATATTCTATATAAGTAAACATATTAGGCTGCGTAAAAACCTATAGTAGCAGATACTGTTCTAGTATGTCCTCATCCATTGGTACATTTTACCTCATACACACAAGTGATAAAGTTAATAAAAGTGGGTATCCAGGGTCCAGCTGTTCTGCCCTAGAACATTTTAGACAAATTGTAAGTATACTTTGGTGTATTGTATCATCTTAGAGTTTTATAGTCACATCTCAACAATATATATATATGATTGGTGCCACAATCAATATTAATCAGAAATCATCCTGGGGGTCACATGAAATCATCAGGAGGGCCACATTTGATCCCCAGGCCACCTGTTTGAGACCCCCGGCATAGAATGTTACACGATATGACCCTGCTTTAATCCTCTGTATCCATGGAGACAAGCATATGGCCTACAGTCAGATCTGTGGAGAGGAGCTTCCTTCCCTGCAGCAATGAAGTGAAATACAGTTTATGAGCTTAATGCCATACTGGGAACATCATCAGACAGGAGAAGAAAGGTTCCCCATTGCACTTTCAATAGTCAGACTCATAAAGTAAGCAGTCTTCTCTTACGGTGAACAAGTGTCTTCATATATTGTTATTAAATGCTCCTACGCTTTCTCCCTCCCTCTCTCTGCCCCCGCCCTGAGGCTCTGATCCCATTTCCTGTCCCACGTCCAGACAGACAGTGGCCCTTCCTCTGCTCCTCTCCGTCCAGCTCGCCTCAGCTAACACGACAGGCCCAGCAGATGATGATAAATGCAGAGGAGGAAAAGCAATTACTGGATCAGTTAGGTGTAGTGGGGAGCGCTCAGGGCACTCATTACCAGCAGACTGTGCAGTTTGGGACGCACACCAGCTCCACAAACACATGCAGATACAGTAAACGGAGGGTCTGAGAGGCACATGTCAAACACACACTTATGCTGTAAAGGATAATGAGACTAGAGGACATGGGGAGATAAGCACACACATGAGATGGCTATTGATCAGCTGCATTCACTTTTCTACTTTTGTATAATGAGTTCATGTTGTTTTGTTCACATCACACACCACATACCAGTAAGCAAAGGAGAAATAAAAAATAATGCTGTTTACTTTGACGTATTCTCTCACCTTCTTTTATAATAGTGTCTTAATAAATGTTTTGTTTGTTGATTGAATTGAATGCAGGTGTAATTAAGTAAATGTTGCTGAGATTTAAAAGGTGTTATTCTTTTGCAGTCTGTGAATTGATTGAAGTTTCTGTTTTCATTTGCATGTTTTAAATCAATACGGGTTTTTGTTATCATGTTTTGTTCATTTAAGACCACAGTGTATTATAAAATACTTATAAGGAATAATCATTAAACGGAAAAGATTCAAGAAGAATCAATCAATCAGTCAATCTCTGGTAGTATTTTCTCCTACTTCTTTAAGATTCTTTCTGACCATAGATTGTCCCAAAAAGTAGCTGAAGTTAAATTGATAAAATTAATACATTTGTGAAGCACTTTCATTCAGTGACAAATAATACTTCAACTCACACTAAAGCTTTCTCTTTTTTTGCACAATCTCTTTTTTGATCATGTGGATTTACATGAAGTTGCTTTGAAGTTGCTTTAGACCTACATAGGGATGGGCAATAATCATACTCATTTGTCAGATCTGTTGTTTAGAATTTGTAAAAATCAGTACCTCATTACAAAAGTGACTCAACCATAGAGCTCTCATAGCTGTTTTGCTGGGGCAAAATATTTCATGTACAACAGCACTAACCTGAACTAAAAGAACTGTTGTTATAGCCTACAGTATTGTTGCATAGGCATTGAGACGTAACAGATATCGATAACTATACTGTAATGAGCCTGTAGTAGCCTGGGGACTTCCATCTGGGGATTCTGGTGGTCATGGGCCCCAAGATACTGCCTTTCCTTCCTTTGAGTAGCTACGCCTCTGGCATGAATACATTTGAAGCCACAGTGGAAGCCAAGTGGAAGATGTTTTAGGCTGAAATAGATTTCCACTCTGTAATGTCTACATTTGAAATCAGAAGTTTTTTGTATTGACTTGTGTGCACAAACGACATGAAAGCTACAGCAGTTCTCTTGATGCTTTTCTAATGGAGCACTTGAAACCACACAAAGCCAGGACTAATGTGTGGAGGATATGATCAGAAATGGCAGGCAGATGACAGGACGCTTCAATAGACTGAATGGGTTAAGATAAGTGACTGTAATGTGTTGTGCATTTGTTGATGCGGTCTATAGACGGCTATGACGAGCCATCTGCACACCTGTCAGCGCCAACAGGCCGCATGTGTGCGCTTTAAGCCAGGGAGAATAAGGAGGCCGCGTGATTGACAGAAGCACTGAGGTTGTCATAGGGACAGCAGTCCTGGCTGTCCCCTGAGGATGATGTGGAAACAGTAATAATACAGGGAGAGGTAGTGCACAATGAGAGCGGGCCAGAGGAGGAAGATATTTACCCTGCAAAAACACACAGCCTGGGCTCTATCTGCTGGGCAACAGTGTGTGTATACATGTGTGTGTGTGTGGTGGGCGGTGAGATCACAGGTCAGGCCCACGCAGTCACCATTCAGCCAGCACACAGCAGCCCAACATAGGCCAAGGAGCAGACAGTACAAAGACACTCCAACGTGCTCCAGAGCTCCTCCTCCTCCTCCTCCTGCTGCTGCTGCTGCTGCCCAAATATCACATTCTACTGCTGCTTTACACCATATACACGTCTTCATGTGATATCACAATATTTCTAGACAATATTCTTAAGGCTGGGCCATCTGGGAAAAAATAGGCTATTCACCAATTTTCACCCTCACGTTGACATACAGTATCTCAGTTTTTGATTTGTGTTTATCCTTTTCAAAAACAAAATAAAAATCACTTCTATGAACATTACCAAAGCTAAAACATAATATGTTAAAAGGTGTTTTAAAAATGTATTTATCAGTTTTCTGCCTCAAAGTTTGACTTCTTCTCCAAACCACGTTTTTACTGAGAATGGATTGTTGTTGATCTTCAAAAACCCCAATTAAATAGTTGACGATTCGACATGACTCAATCCCATGTTTGGGAAATTCATTCTGTCTGCTTTGACTAAGCCTTGACTCTGATAAAACAGTTTTAATAAGCTCGGACAGTTTCAGGAGCAGGACTTCCGCCTTGGTCAGAGGTGACGTCTGATGTTGTGACGTGTCTCTTAAAAGATGTTCCGATGACTCAGTCTGATCATGTTCTTGTGATGTTATAAGGCCAGACGTATGCTGAGTATGTTTTTTATTAGTAATAACATTGCACTTTACAGTGGAATACCTTTCAATATAAGAAATAGAATAACCATATTGCCTAAAGAATGTTGTGATGTGTAAACAAAACCTGTTGAGTCAGAATTCTAGTAGAATTTGCTGCTTATCTTACCCAAACTCTGCTTGAAAATCTGAAAATGCAGTGAAGAGAAAATAGCAAAAGGAAAACATTGTATTTATTGAAAAGCCCAATCCTACAGTCCTACAGAAAAATACATCATTATGAAACACACGATTATTGTTGGTAAAAGAACTTTAATGTTGAATGGACAAGTTTAGGAAATCCATCTCCAACACATTCATCCTTTTTATATTCCTATTTTGGATATTTCTTTTAAAAGCCACTAAATGAGATTAAGACATCATCAAAGTGAATGTAACATATTCCACATGCATAAACGTCCAAAGGCATAAAGTCCCAAAACGAGCTTAGCACAAACAACCTTCATGATAAATAGACAGTCTAGACGAGTTGCAGATTCTGTCTTTTCTGTTCACACCTGGTGTTTACTCCAGTATTCACCGAGCTCCCCGTCAGCGTCGTACAGGAGGAGTCACTGCTTTTCACCTCCAGAACTCACAACGTGTCCTGCACCTGCAAAATGTAAAGTAACGAAACACAGAAGAGGAAGTCATGTGACCTTGCTTTGACCCTTTTTGGACAATATTTGATCTAAATGTGGCTAAAAAGAAAATTGAAGGGTATAGTTCAGGTTAGGATCTGTCTTCTTTTGACTTGTTTTCTTATCCAATTTCGAAACATAGCCCATATAATACAGATTTATTTGAAAAAAAAAGCAGCTTCAAAAACATATGACTTTGGAAACCTTTTCCACCAAACACTCTAGGACAAATGAGTCGACGACTTAAAAAATAAATCACAGAAACATAGTTCCAACTTTTGGGTAACTACTTCAAAAAATGGCGCAGTGGTTAGCTCTGGCCTCATAGCAAGAAGTCTGGTTAGACTCCTGGGCCCGGCTTTCTATGTGAGTTTGCATGTTCTCCCGTGTCGCGTGGTTTCCTACAACTCCTACAACTAAAAACATGTCCATTAATGCCTCCCTGACCTTCCCAGGCTCCCTGCAAAGAGATTCTGAATTCAGTGGGCTTCCTGTTAATAAAGGTCAAAAATTATACACTAAATCCTGGTTCTCAAACTTGTCACACCAAGTATTATTTAAAGGGGACATATTGTAGATCATAAATTGATCTAAGTTGGTTTAGAAACAATGACTGATCCAACGACTTCCTGTTCAAAACTGCATAAGCCCCGCCTCTTCATTGCAAAATTGAACCCTAACAAGCAAAAGATATTTCATTACTTGTTTCTATGTTGGAAGTAGCTACTTGACCCTGTTGAACTCTTTATATTTTACTCAGAAACTGCATTTTTTCAGTATTCATTATCAAATACAGTGGGCTGGGATAGTTGGTAGGTGATTTTCTGAACACTCTGAAGAACAAGATTACTCAAACATGCAAGAATCAATCCAAATACAACTTTCAATAAACTAGTGATGAGAGAATGCAAACTTAGAAAAGTGAATTTATATTACGCCTAGCTCAAAACATGAACATATTTGTCTCTATATTCAAACTCTAGAGGGTTATGAGTGTCACCGGAGGCAGTACGAGTACCACGATTTGAGAAACAATGGACTAAATCATTGTTTTTGCTACGCTATGTGTCAGTAATAGAATATTAAGACAGATTGTGTCCTGTTCCCAGGCGTTTTAGTGCAAACTATAGGCGAATCTGAGAACGAAATTGTCAAAGTCTGATTGTATTGACTACGACATTTCCAGTTTATGTCATCATCCTGCGTCTCTTTTTGTCTGATAACATCATGCTGGACCAATCACACTGCTCTTTACGCTGTCAGACCACGCCTCTTTTCTCACTTTTAGTCCTCCCAGAACCGCCCTGTTTGACAGCTTTGTTTGAAGTGTGATTGTGGACATGTTTTAGAGATTTAGTCATAACAAAACACCCCATTTTCTGCATTAATTTCACTTCCATGTTTCATGTTTTAATCATTCCTGTTCTGTATAAAACACATATAAGTTTTGACAAAGTTTGATGAAAATGATCTGGAGAATGACTTCTCAACAACGGACAAAATGTCTTCCAAAACAGTTAGAACCAGAGAGACTTTTTCTACCAACGACCACATAAGGTACTGTACATTTTAAACAGTCCAGGTCTTTAAGAGTAAATCTACTTCAAACACTTTCCTTAACACTTACTTGAACCATGTCCACAATTACATCTGAGTCCGAGGCTCTTTTAATTACGGGTTTGCCTTACCACTACACACAGTAAACATGTGATTACAAAAACAGCTTGAATCTGCTGCTGGAGACCTAATCAACGAGTACTACGTGGTTCACCAGATTCTACCTTTAGCACAACGTGATCTGTCAGAGGAGGCGTCTTCTGCTACTTTGATAAGGTAGCTCTACATTTACCGCTCAAACTCCAGGGGCAGAGTTCATGTCCGACCATATTTGGACGGGACAAAATGATCTGAACAAGTTGATGCCGGAGGATGATGTAGTGGCGCTGTAGGTGGCAAAGACAGACACGGACTCGCACCAAGTGAATGTGTGTGTGTTGGAGTTTGTTGATATGGGCGAGTGGGGGTGGCTGGGCTATAATCTGCTCCAAACTGCTTGCGGGCAGAGGCGAGGTGGGCGAGACAGTGATACAGAAAGAGAAGCAAGGGAAATGGAGAGAGAGAGCTGAAGGGGGGGTGAGCTGGCAAGAAGTGCAACATTTATCCAGAGAAAAGAAAATAAAAACAAGCGTAGATGGGAGAGAGAGGTGATTTTCAGAGTGCTGTGGATTGTCTCGGAGATGCTTCGGTTACTGTCCTGTGTCTTCCCACCCACGGTCACGCCATGCAGGCTACAGTGGGCCCATAATTCCCCTGACATTTACGCTACTTTTTGAGCCTTGTGCGATGACGCAAATGATGGAGGGTGGACATCATCAACACCCACAGTGACCCCGGGACAAAGACTGTGTTTGGATCCAGAAATACGGTTGTTTGAAATAGAATTTTTCTGTAAAGGAGTTTGGGTGTGCTTAGAAAACACCTACAATTGCAGCATCTTCTGTTGCATATTTGTAGAACAGGTAAAGTACTCAGTGGGCAGTGTTTTGACTTGAGCTGGCTCGGAATAGGCAACCAAAGAGAGAGTTTGAAACATTTTTTATTTTAACTCTAAACTTCGGGAGTTTTGGACTAATATGCCTCTCCATAAGTTTGGAGAGACATGGCCAAGTAGCAGCCTATTCTCACAGATATGTGTGTCTTTACCACACAATGTGAAACAGCGTGTCATATGAACGCTATTTCTATTTCTTTCTATTGTGGATGTAAAGACGTGTTTTTTACTCATGAATACTAATGCAATAATATTCTTAACCAATTTCAAGGTGCAGACCTAAACTTTTTTGTAACTTCAGACCTAAACTTAGCCGTTTACCCCAAATAAAACCTCCTGTTTGTCTTCCCCAAATTGTGTATATACCACAACAAAAAATGGGTGTTTAATAAACACGGCAAAAAAGGCAAAGTGTAGTCATGGCACGCAAGTTGTCATGGTGTGGTATACACCATGAGAACACGATGCAAGTAGAGTTACTATCTCTCACCTCAGAGCAAAAAGTTTGGGGTTTGACTGCCACCTGACCTGGGTTTTTCTGTCTGGAGTGTGCATGTTTTTTCCTGTGTCTTGATTCTGCCAGTCTCCCCCATTAACCAAAACTTATTGTGCGTTAAGGAAAATCCTCCAGCAACAGTAGTCCTTACTAATCTAGCAGAAACTTTGGAGATGGGTTCTTAAGGAGAAGTTTAAGCGGCATCGATGTATAGGTCAAATGCAGAAGACTATTTTCTCCATGTGGACAATAAAGTGAACTTTAACCTCTTAAAATTAAAAACCTACTCAGGTTGTGCAGTCTTTTCCATTTTTTATGTTACAGTAAGTCAGCTTCTTACCTACAGCATAGTGTATGCAAAGACAACTCAAGTCGCTCGCTCCAAGTATGTTTTTATGTATGTGCACTCAGCATGTCTGTGGTCTTTGTCCTTAGTGTGACTGGTAAATGTTGCCTGTGACCTTTTTTGAACAAGTTTACAAACTGCAGACGAGTTTCAAAGTGCTTAAAGCTAGTGTACTTGTCATGACTTCATCAAATCTTATTTATATTTATCCTAGTTTAGCCTGTGAAGAAAATTAGTTTGTTGCTTATGTCATCTACATTAGAGCTCTTTTTTCAACAAATATTTATACATAATGTGTTGTTTTGAAAGATGTGAAGACTCTTCTAAACTTATAGAACCTCAAAGATGCTTTAAAATAAATACATTGCTTATGTTTTTAAGATAGTAATAATCAAGTACACTGCCATTAGAGAATTACAATCACATTATCTATCTATATTGAGACTTTTTTTGTTGAAATTAAGCTTCTTATTAAATAATTTTATTCTGATCATTTGATTTCAGAGCTATTTCTGTTCCATACGCTCAGAAAGACTGTCCCTGTCCAAATGTACAATGAGCCAGAGCTTAGCCAATGTGCAGCCCTGAGGATCCTCTGCAGGCGTCCAAGGTCCTGCTTGTTGCATTACAGTGAACACCATAAAATAGATTAGTGTGGGAGGCGATTGAAAAGGAATAAGCAGCACCAAGGAGAACAGGCTGAAATCAAGCACCTCAAAGCATTTTGATAACACGAGGAATTTGTGCTTCACAACAGATTATAGAAGAAGTTAACTTAGAAGCCGACAATAATGAAAGAGTTGAAGTTGTAAGTGCTTTAAATCAATTTACTTGACACTGAACACAAAGAAAGGTTCATGTGCAACAATTTGAGCTGAAAAAAGGATTTTTATAACTTTAAATATGTTTTAGGAAATGTGAATGATTGCATAAAGTGGTAGGGAACTTTTTTTTTCTTCGAATATGTTATAACGTTTTTTGGGGCAAATACCAATTATATAATAAACAATGTCTATGTGTGTGCTGGCTACATGCATGTCTATATGTGACTGCTCTGACGTGCACCAGCCTGCCGCTTGTCGGGACGTCCCGGGGGCTCATTGTGTTTACCTTTTCAACACCGGATCATTTTCCCCTTTGTTTTCCCTGTCTTCTGTACTCTCCAGGACACACAGAGTCACTGATAACATCTACAGGACTCTTACAGCGCCTGAAGCAGTTCACCCCTATGCAGACTCACTTTCACCGCCACATACCTCTGCAACCTGTCCTAACAAAATATACATATTTAAGAGAGTTTTATTCATGAATCCACGCAGCACTCTGGGTTTTAACAAAGCCAAAATGGAACTTGTAAACCCAGACAAACATGGTCACATCGTTAGACATCTTTTGCAAAAAGACAGACCATTTTGAAACTTAATTTCTCAACTTCTTCCATTGATGTGACCATTCAACTTCAAATGTTCATCATGATGTTCCCTTTTTCCTGGAAGCTTTCAAAAGGAGTCAATCCAGACATGATTGATACGTGTATAGGGACACATCCACTCTTGAGTCCGGTCTCTGGGGTTTGAGGCATTTTTCATTGTTCAAAAGGAGAATTTAAGGACAGTGCTCTGGGACAGTTCTGTTTGTTTGTTGGTTTGCTGTGATTGTTGGATAATCTGCTTCTTTGTCCGACCGTCGACTGTTTCCTTGTTTGATTTTCTAACTTTTTGTTTGCTAAATCAACAACTTGTGAGAGGTGATTGTTGTTGTGATTTTGGAATTACAAAAACAGACTTTGTAAGCTCAACATACAGTTAGAGTTAACTTTCACTGAAACAGACCAAGTTAAAGCATACCCATAAAAAAAAAAAAGGGAAATAACTTAAAGGGGCATTACCAGCTTTTTGCTTTCTTAAAAATGTAACCATACATTTTTTACTTAAAATTTTTACTTTAATCTACATGTTTCATTCACTTACCTAATGCATTCTGAGGCTTCGAATTGTTCACCACAATGTGCTTTAAGCTTTTTTACAGCTGTTAGGAGCGAGATGTGTCGGTAATGACTGTTAGCCACATTGCTATATAACAAAAACAACAGACGAGCTTTGCGAAAAAAACAGGACATTAGACATAGACAGGACATTACCTGAATAGATACATTAACAAGTTATGTACTGTCTTAATTCAGCACAATTTTATGTTTAATGTATCTAATGAGGTTTAAAAAAAAGCATCACACTGTCAGATTTGTTCGCTAAATCCAGGAAATGTACTTGTTACTGTTATTAGCATTGTGGCTAACTTGTCCCTGATTCTAAAAGCTGTAAAAACTACATGAACCAAATTGATATTGGAGCCAAATTGTAGAGTGAAAAAAAAAAAAAAAAAAATTAAGTGTAAAAAAAATATGAATTTTTTTTTTTTTTTTTTTTTTTTATTTTTGGCATTCCTGGAATCAAAATACAGATGCAGACTTTAGAATCTAGACCCACTTTGAATCACCCAAATGGACTTTAACATAAGATAAACTTTCAGACCAATTCTTCTTCCAGGACAACCAGTTAAAACATAGCTTTAGTTTATAGAGTCTCTGGCACGTTTGTTTATATTATGCTAGGTTTAAAGTTTGAGACACTTTGAATACAGAATGGCTTTAATTTGCTACATCAACATCTGAGCCGACAGACGGGCAGCAGGTCAAGTCCTAAATGGCCTATTGCAAATGACTATGCAGATAATGCAAATACTGCTTTTGTAGGTTACAACGCTCCCGAGTTAAAATGCAAATAACTGATCAAGACCTTTGCTTTGTTCGTCACTAAAGTTCTTTCCTGGAGCTGTTACAACTCTCCAGGGACAAGACAGTTTGCCTCGCTCATGTGATGATATCTTTATTTTTATATGGGTTCACACTGAGTTTAGGATTCAAATGAAGCGATGCCAGAAGTGTTAAGAGTCACAAAAAGGTGAAAAGGTGGGAGGAGCAGTTTATAGCAATCAAGTTCCAACAGCTCAAGCTTTACAGTAAGGTAAATCAACACATATGTCTTTGAAGTACGTTGCTCACGTTCTGCCATTTAGTGCTGTTTGCCTTGCTTGCCTTGGCTTGAACTTGTACAAATTATCCCAGAAATACAGGATTAGTCAATAGTTCCATGTCCCATAGTCCCAAGGCATTTTTAGTGTATTTATTGACCTGTATTAACCAGGAAAGTACATATATGGTGTGTTATATTTAATGGGGACGTTACATTGACTTACATTCCTTACCCTAACCTTAACCTTAGTGACTACTTACCTAAACCTAACCTAACCCTTACCCTATTCCTAACGTTAACCTTATTTGAACTTAAAACCATGCTGGTTATCTCATAATGAAGGATTTACATTATGGGGACCTGCTTTTTGTCCCTATAAGAAAGTCAGGTCATCATAAATTGTGTGTATACAACTTTTGGTCCTGAATACCCACCCATACATACATACATACATACATACATACATACATACATATACATACATACATACATACATACATACATACACACATACATACATACATACATACATACAATACATACATACATACTAATATGTTGGATATTAGAGGAATTGCTTTGAAAATAAAAAGTTCATACATTTTGGGGTGCACTTGGTGTTCACCTTATTTTGCCCCGCCGACTTTTGTTGGCAGCGCACTTCTGGCCCAATTACCCTTGATGTAAACTGCAAGTTCAGTGCGGGACGGGAATTGCACCTGTCATACACAAGACTGCAAGTGCTTAAAACCAATGTGCTCGTACATGGACATAAATGAGTGTGTGTAAAGAGTCTGAAGAGAGTCTATTTTTCCTGAATGTTGCAGCAGTTTGATACAGCTTTCAGGTGATTACACGAACATTCCCATGGGATTCCATGTGAATCCACTTGGCTTTGGACAAATACAGTCCGCAGTGGACTGGGGCTTTGTGTACTGGCACTTTGCAAGAAACATGCATGTGTCCCAAAGCAAACTTGTCTTGCAGTAGGGGTACGGGAGGTATTAGGGTAGCTAACATTGTAGTCAAACAGATATACGGCAGGATAACACAGTTAAACATGTTGTCAAGATAAGTGGGCGAGGCAGAATAAGGTGAATAAAAATTCTTACTTTTTTCCCCTTCTCTAAAAAAAGTAGGTAGAAAATTATTTACTTTTATTGTTTTGAAAATGTCTATTGGTTAAAAACGGGATTTTTGTTATTATTGAGTATCACAATCGTGGCACACACTAATGTCTTGAGAACCATTGGTACATACCTAGATTTATTTTGCACACTTTAGTAAACATGTTTAATGAATATACATAGTTTATCTATCATAGTATGCCATTGTTTAGGTTACGCATTCTGCTTTATTTTCCATTTGCTTTTTGGCTTTATTTCCACTTGCTTCTGGTTTGTTATGCACCACCTATGAACACAACACAAAACAGACACATGTCCGTGTTTTGGACTGAAATATGCACTCACTGCAGTCATTATGATGGAGCTGTGATGGGCCCCCTCCCTGTGGCCCGCAGTGCTCACCCAGACAGATCTAAATGATATTGACAGTCGAATACATTTTCTGCTTGAAATGCTGTGAGCTGGAGCATGCTGCACCCCCACTTCCACCACGAGCCACTCAAGTGCTAAATAATTACATTAGTTTCCAGAGGCTAATTTGACTGGGAGCACTTCTTCTCATCCCATACGGCCCGAGCTGTTTCTCATGTTTAATATTGGTGTTGGTAAATGAAAATGAACTGGAGGTTAGCGGCGCTGTTTGCACTTGTGATTATTGAAGAGTGCTAATCAGGCGTTTGTGTGGCTCCAGCTGAGTCAATAATGCTACCAGTCATGTATGTCTTCTACATTTCTTTTCAAAGAACATTTCAAAGGGTTGCAACATCTCCCTGGGAAGTATAACCATTGTTTTTGAGTGATCAGCTTAAATTAGTCTGTTTTTCTTCAACCAAAATGTAACTCCTTAAAGCACAATTGTAATTTTTGTTTTCTTATATTTGAGCTAAAATCATCTTGATTGATTTCTGAATAATTTATGGCCACAGAAGCAATTTACTTTTGGTACAGTATTGAAAACATATCTACACTGGCCTCATTAATCAAGCTTTGCACACATGCAAAATAAGTTAGCAAAAACTTGATACAGCTGATATTTGATAATTGAAAAAAAAAAAAAAAAATTGAGGTGAAGCATATCTGTTTTTATGTTATGTGCATCTTTCAGTAGTAATTTGAGTCCAAAACTCAACCAATAGCACATAAATTCTTTTAAATGTGTACCTGCTTTGTGTATCTCCAAAGCAAATAATGCTATGCTCCACTTGTGATGTCATTAAGTGGTAGTTTTAAAAAAAATACCTTTTTTTTTTTTTTTATTATTATTATTTTTTTACTTAATTTGAAGTGGTTTACAGTACAATTCTCAACTATTCATTCTCTAAGTCGTTGCACAATTATTTTTTCTTATTCTTCTTCAGTTGTGAGGATTGCACAAAGTTGTCACTGTTCAGTTAAATTAAGTTAAAGAGTAAACGAGGCTAAAACAATAGCTGTTAGACATGATGTTAGACAATGGCAAGACTGAAGGGTGCAAAAGATTCTTCTAGAGGTGAATGGGGCATAAAAGCACAGTGAAGCATGCCTTGCGCTTCCACATAGTGACATCATAGTTGGAACAGAGTGTTTTCAGCTCAGGTGAAGAACACACTTAAACATGCATGGCTTTTATAATAAACAAATGTGCATGATACAAAACACAACTTTAGGTGTGTTTTTGGTGAGGAAATATCTTCATAACATGGATCAAAAATATGGTCCCTTTAACTAAAGCATATGGACATTTGTAGTTTTTTTATGAATAAATTACACTCCACAAACATTCTTCTTTTATTATCTTTGAATCAATGGTAACTAATGTATTTCATTAAAGAGATGGGCTTACACATATATTTAAATGTGTAAAAACAGGTTGCTTGTCTTCCATTCCTCTTGAGCAAGGCCAGTCCATTCAGTGCATGATAAGTGATGCCATTTCGAGGCTTCAGTAAACAATAGTGTCGAGCTGTTAGACCATTAAGCAAATGGAAGCTGCCTGATTTGACCCTGGACACTCGTTTAAGTGACACACCAGATGAGCCCACGACTGGAATCACATTGACATTTAGAAAACATTATGTACACTACATTTTGTTACATGTAATCTGCCTATTATGGGGATCAATAGTTTTATGTGGTTTTATATTAGAGCTTTACGATATGACTCTTTCAAATAGTTACTCACAGCTGTAATGCGACTGCTTTTATATTGCTCTTTAATGACACCGCAATTACACAAATAACAAGTATTAACAAGTGGAATAATAGTCTTTGTTTATGGCTGTCAAGTAGCTCTGACCTTTTTGAGTGAGACTGTTTTATGTCTAATGTGATGTCTGTCTGGGAGAGCACTGGGCCTGACAGGTCGCTGACATCACCCCACTGTAATTTTATTTGGAACAATGTATGATGTCTGCTTGTGTGTCATCTAACAGAGCTTAAAAGAAAAGCTACGTCATATACAAAAAGGGATGTCGTTTGCTCACGGTGATAACTCATGGGTTTTGATATACTGTAACAAACCACTGATATGTCAGTCAGTGGAACATCATCACAATCATCACACAAAGACCATGTGGTAGAAGACAAAGGGTGTTGGCTGTGGAGCTAAGAGCAGTGGCGTAGCTCCAAATTCTGGGCCCCAGGTACGATGGGCCTCTAATACATAATCTTGTGTTTTTTTATTTTTTATTTTTTTATTTTGTCATTTTCCATTCATTATGGTTTTAGTTCCTATATTTATTTTATTTCTACATTCCACACATTATAGTTGCCCTTACGATTTTTTGCAGGTTTCATGACTGACTACAAAACAAGAAGAAATCTGATTCTCTTTTTTATCTCAGAGGTTCCCAAAGTGGGGGTCGGGACCCCTTGGGAAGTCGCGAAGCAAAATCTGGGGCTCGCAAGATTATTTCAAGATGAAATTTTATACTTGGTTTTTAATCTGTGTTCGTAACTTAAACGTCATGTTTGACTGGAAATTGGTCAATAATTCTACAAAAATAAATTAATTTTGAATATTTTCCAACTTGAAATGTTCAAAGACACCATTTTTTTCTGCTGTCGGGGTCGCAAGTTGGTTACATCAATATTTGGTGGGCCCCGGTCTGAAAAGTTTGGGGACACTGCTCTACTGTTATATTTGTTAATAATTTGGCCAAATAATTACTCTTAATTCAGAAATTGTTTTATGTGCTACGCTTTATAGGAGAGAACATTTGGAGGAACAATCTATCTCACAAGCAATAATTACATGCTTTTGGGGCCCCAGGAAACTAGCACAGTTTACCCCCCCAGTCCGACACCCCTGGCTGAGAGACTCAAGTCAGGCATATCAGAGCGCTGTCTCTCTCTCTTTCTCTTTCTCTCTCTGAAAAGCCTGTAATCCTGGTCAGGACAAACAAGCTGCTGACACACACCAAACTGAGGGTCACCCTGAGGACGACTGCTAATATAAGAAATGGTGATGCAACATCTACAAACAAAATGAGTATGTACACATCCAGCGTACACAACATAATATTGTCACAGAAATCAAAACCAGAAGGTCACAGATTTCTGCCAAAAATAAAGGGTTCATTAAAAACAAGTCTTCTGTAAAATCCTTTTGTTTGTGTCAACGTGTGGGTGAAATAAAAAGTTTCACATTGAAGATTATTTTTCCTTTTCTTTCACAGCGATTCCCTTAACAGTCTGTACAACTTTGACTCATCTGCAACTTTTACCCAGCAATAACCTTCTTGGCCTGTGAGAAAATCAATGTGTTTTGCAGGTTGTGCCTCATCATCATTCCCCCTCAAAGTCATTACCTTTGACCCTGATTCTCACAGTGGTTTTAGTCACATTTCTCTGCTGCTGCTGCTGCTCGTGGCTCGGCTCTGGTCTGCTCTGCGTTCTCCTGGCAGCTGTGTCAACACCTCTGCCCCTCCACCTCACCCCACGCTTAAACAAACCGTCCACATAGACATTGTACACCGGCCACTCCCCACCAACCGACACGGGAAGAAGACGCCTGTATGGAAGCTGTGCAGGTGACATAGCCCAGTATCGTAAATATGAGCAGTAAGTGTTCTTTAAATTGTTCTTTGAATTGTCATGTTTTCCCTATTCCGCCCACACTTCCAGTTTACCCACGGTTAGCATAAGTCAGTGGTTTCAGACCGGGACACACAAAATAACGATGTAACCAACTCGCGACCCCCACAGCAAAATAAAATGAAAGTCTTTAGAAATTTCAAGTTGGTAAACCATTTAAATTGGACTCAAATGCAGTCATTTTTGTAATATGATTGCTTACATGACCAATTTCGAGTAAAACTGATGCTAAAGTTATAAAACTAGACCAAGTCATGATTCTAAAATTACATCTTGAAATGATCATCCAGATTTTGCTTCACGACCTCCTGAAGGATCCCGACCCCGCTTTGAAAACCACTGGTGTAAGTTTATTAGCCATAATCGAACACCAAATAGAAGTTTGAGATGTCTAATAGATTTAAATGGCCAATACAAAAATAGCGTTCATCAAAACATATCGCAAGACCAGAGTGATGGTTATATGTACCAGTTGTCGTCATGTTGTTCGACAACTCTTTAATGACTTTTTGGCAATAGTTGTTTTGATGTTACATCCCAAACTGTCATTTAATTATAGACTATGGCAGTCCAAAATCTCCCAACTGTTGACTTCTGCAGAGTCATAATGACCACAGTAAAGCTACTTTCACTTTCTATTTTGCCATATGAAGTTATGTTTTGCAAAGCTAAAGGTCAAGGGACAAAAAATGGCAAAAAAAAAAAAAAAAAAAAAAGTGTAATTCTTCTAAGAGCTGCTGAAAACTAATAATTGAAATTAGCAGACAGTAGAGAGTGATAGATATATTTACCAATAGTCTAGTTTGTCACAGGTCTTTTGTTGTCTTTTTTCCATCGTTTTGCTATTATATCTCCGGAACATTAGCACACTTGCTGTAAAAATGGCGGACGTCCATAGTAACAGTTGTTTTTTTTGAAGTTCCATCCCAAGCTCTATCCTTACAACTCCATAACCGCTGCCAGCCAGTCCCTGAACAACATTGATTTTGCTGCGATCAATCCACAGAGGTTGCAACGCATGGCAAATGACAGGGCCTGTGCCATAGCATACATTTCAGCATTAATTGTTGCTGGGCAGACTCGGAGGGCTTCATGGACATGGTTGGTCCGGTGGGTCTCTATGCGGCTGTGGGAGAAGTTTGGGTCCGCAGTGGGATGGGGCAATGTACAGGCCCATCAGTCAGACACACCTCAACTGGACAAGACAGACTGCAGATCAAGCTATTTCACATGATCTATTGTTCCAGGCTTCTCAATATTAATAAGAGCAACTCTGTCCGACTTTAACAAGAAACTTTTTCTAACTAACGTGTAAGTCAAAGTGTCATCAGTACTAAGTCTCAGGTTGGTTTGCGTTTGTTTCTATGCAAACAGTTTTTTTCCCTCTCAAAGTTAGTTCAGATCTGGATATGTTGCTGTACATTATGCAGCGCTTTGTTCAAATAAATTTAACGATAACAATAATCTACTTGATTACGATAAATTAGATGAATGCAAGAAAGTTAAACATTAATATTTTTGTTGTGCTTTTATTTAACAATAAACAAAGCTTGTAAATATAAAATTGCACATTTGCGGCAGTCAAACCTGAAAAATTGTTGAACTAAAACATTCCTAATTCCTAATTGTAAAAAATATCAAAGCTGACTGTTAATCTCTTCATTTGAAGCTCTCTGGAATAGTAATTAAAGTCAGTTTGAAATTAATGTCCATCACAATATGAAGTCGATTAAAGAAAATAATACAATATGTTTATTAGTAAACTGTAAACTGTGTTGTTTCTATACAGAAGTGTAAATCATGAGAGAGCAATCTGACCCTTAAATAGTGTCTACCCAATCTGTGCTGTCTTTAAAACAACAACTTTCAGAGCCTGCAAAAGTCAAACGAATTGTTAGGTATGCTAACTGCTGTTAGACAAATGCTAAAAAACAAACAAATGTACTGGGGTTTAGGAAACAAATGACTTATTTTACGAAGTAGATGGGACAACAAACTAATAGCTGACAACATCTATGCTTGGGAAATTGTTGTTTTATTTTAAAGGAGAGCTATTGTGATTTTTCTGTATATTTAGGAAGAAACTGAAGATCAACAATTCACATTTTCTTCATTGTAAAACTCAAAAATGATTCAAGAAACAGGTCCATTGACTTCCATTTCAAAACAACAGAACTAATACGGCTAAGACCATATATTACTATTTTTTGTTGTTGGAATGTGCTGCATAATAATTTGAACCCTATATGTTAAGCCTGGAGTCTGAATGTTTGAGTAATGGATGGGGACAGGTGGTCAGTGAGAACAGGGATTTCCTAAACACTTAAGTATCAGCTGCAGGACAATAAATACCTAACCTTAAAAACTCAAAAGTGGATTTTACATATAGGTCTCCATTAAAAGTGGGTTGTCGTGCCTTTAAGACTGCTCGATGATTTACCCCACAAGCACAAGTTTCTCACAGTATCACAGCCCTTACCTTTGTGACCAGTCATTACTTTACCGAAGGAAAATGTAGCATCATGTCTGTGTTTGGGACAATTATCTATCCATTTAGTTTATTACTAGTGATTATTTCATTTGTATCGTCCAAAGGGAATGTAAAAATACTTTCCCAATGACGTGCTGTGCTAATGGTGCACTCCAGTCGTCTTCAGAGATCGGATTTTCCAACTTCCTGCATGGAAACTCGGGCAATATGTCAGAATCTATTAGAAAATCCTACATTACTGCACTGTGCATTTGGTGACAGACAAAAAAAAGGTTGACAGCTAACTATATATTGGTTTGTTTGCCTCGTTAGTCATTTTTCCACTGTCCGTTTGCTGTATTTAAACTGACTCTTCCACATTGTTCGGACTTCTGCTTGCTACAGTTGATACACAAAATTAAAAGGACCTATTATGTCAAAGTTTTTAACCTTGTTACAATGGCCTTCCTTCATCATTAGTTTACTCAAAGTTATATTTGAATTGATTCATGCATGTTGGAGTAATCTTGTATTGTTCTTCAGCTGGAGCTCAAGAGCTAAGAAATGCCTGTTCTCACCTACCACCTATCCCCTCCCACTTGTCTGTATTTGCTTGTTATAATCCAAAAGATTAATACTGTCCCATAGCCACTTTCCAACAATAAAAAATAGTTTTTTAAAATCTTTTTACAGTTACATTTTAAAATGAAGAGGTGGGACTTATCAGTTCTGCAGTTTTGAACAGGAAGTCAGTCGAACTGTTTCTATTTTTAAGCTGTTTTAGGTCAACTTTGTGTTTTACAATGAACAAAAGGTAAATTACTGATCTATGTTCTATTTTCCTACTAAATATATATAAAAACAAACACACAATACGTCTCCTTTAATGTCAACAAGCAAAATCTGGGGGCCACAAGATAATTTCACAATGTAATTTTACAATCATGACTTGGTGTTTAATCAGTGTTTTTTAACTGGAAGCATCATGTTTGACTGAATTTTGATCATATAAAGCAATAAGCTACTGAAACAAATGCATTTAAACCCAATTTTATCGGTTTTCCAGCTTGAAATAATTACAGACATCTATTTTATTTTGCTAGGGGGTCGCGAGTTGGTTAAATGGTTATTTTGGGGGTCCTGATCTAAAATGTTTGGAATGATGAAATAGAAAAGAAGCACTACTGTGGCTTTTGTGATTAACTAATCACAGTTGTTAACAGTGCGATGTCAATTTGATATTGATAAATCACGCAGCCTACTCCAAAAAGTAAATTGTCCAATTACATAAATCGAACAATTGAAAACTGATCCATTTTTTTGAAGTACATCTTGCTTCGTCTCAAAGAACACCAGTATTCCATAGCACACTGGATGAAAATCACTGGACTGCTGCAGGTCTAGTCGATATAGAAAGGCGAGATCACTGTTTCTAACTACAAACACACTTCCAGTTCATCTCTGTTTTCTAGATACCAGAACGTCAATTCTCTGATACATTTTGAGTCGGATTTTGGTGGCAACGTGACTTCCTTCCCCTCCAATGCTCTGTTGATTGCTAACATAAATTGATATTGCAGGCCGTGTCCGGAGCGCTCGTACGGTCGGGGAACTGCTGTGGATGTTATTCTAGCTGTCATGGTTTTGTTTGGCTTTCATTTGAACATTTTCCTGTCCCTCATTCCTCCGTTTTGTATGTTTTCTCTCGGAGCGGCTTGTTGTTTTGTGTCATAACAGAGTGAGTTATGTTCCCCTCCTCATCCTCTGTCCTTACGCCTGATTGAGCTGTTTGTGTTTCCATGTCCGCCCGCTCAGATGGGGCACAGATAGGAGCAGGTCTGCAGAGGATGCTTGCTGACGTGCACTTGGGGTGTGTGTGGAGCTGGGCCAAACATGGTGTGTGTTTTTGGGTGTGACGTTTCAGTGACTATTTTCAGAGAGAAATGCCAAGGTTTTGTGGTTGGTTCATTGTTCAGAGCACAGGGGGAGAGGGTATTTTTGGAACTGGAAATGACACAATTTCAAGAACTATGGACTCCTGAGTTAATGTTTCAGGGTCATGATTCTTGCACATGAACCTCTGAATATTTAGTTGATGTGTGAAGCCATTTTTTGAAGATGATGAAGTACATAATCATTTGACCGTTTTGCTCATTGTAAATAGCAAAACTGATCTAAAACAGTAATTGAAACAACACTTACTTTCTGTTCTAATCAGCAGAACTGATCGTAAACAAACATCGTAACAAGCAAATTGTGATACTTGTTTTTGATTTAACTTCGAGATGTTTTTGAGCCCTACTTAGGATAAAGAGAAAATATACGTTCATTTAGTCTTTGTCTCTTTAAACAATAAGCAGCTCAATGAGGTGCAAGGCGGTGGTTGAGGATGTAATGTAGCTGCAGTATAGGTTGTCTTTTCGCAACTTTTATCAAGCGAGACATGTTAGTAACCAGCATGAGTAGATGAGTTACTTATGTGTAGTTTTCAACAGTGCAACACATGATAAAATGTGAGGATGTCAAAAATTAATGGAATTTGTCAAAAAATATCTAAAAACCAATGTCACAAATGTTCAATCTGGCGATTTATTATGATTAACAATAACGCAAATAATATGTTTTCATTGGATTTATACAGTACTTTTCATGACACCCAAAGTTGCTTCACAATTTGCATTATTCTTTCACACCATACTTACCAGCTGCCCAGGGGAAGACTGGCAGAAGCAACGCTGCCATCCACACTAGACCACACTGTAGACTCAACAAGTTTCTCCTCTGGTGCCCAACACAGTCTCACAAAAAAAGCGTACATTTACCACGACACAAAAACAGCGTATTTTGAGCATGATTTCAAAAATACACAAATATATTGAAGAGAAGCGCTGTGTGGATACAAGAAAATCAACAGCTAGTGCTCTTTGTAAAGGGGTAACTTCAACTGGAAAAAATAGGACAGTTGGCACTCAGTCTATTTTAGAAAGTTAAAAAGCCTTTATTCCATCATGGCTATTAGATAAAAAAATCATGCACCAATGCATTCTGGCCCTCACAGCCTTCATAGGGCATAGAGATACACGAGTTTTTGTTGAAGCCACGTGGGGACATTTTCTTTAAGTGAAACAAGTTTAGGCTTCAAGTTACTAAAATGGGTAAGTTTAGGTCTGGGGCTTGGGGCAGGTTAAAATTAGGATCAAGATTTTGTGAATATTCATAAATAAGAACACATCCTTTTTTTTTCTTGTGAGATCTGGCTCGTTCACCCCACTGTGCCACCTGAGGTTCCTCCAGTGGTCTCAAGTACTGCCCAGACCCAACCTGCTTAGTTTCTGAGATCTGACAGGATTAGGCCTTGACAAGCTGGACTAGACCCATTACCTTCCTGTATTACAAAAACCGTGAACAAAACCTATAAAATAAGAAACAATCAGTATTATTCCAATATGTTGAACTTCAGGGTCAGTGGCGTGTCCTGTGTGTGTGATATTGGTCTTCAATTACATCTGCAGTAAGTCCAGCACCGACATCCCCCTGCCTCTGCTTCCACACACACATGCATATACACACACCAGTCTTTAGGCCCAGTGCCAGCTCCGCTCTGAGTTTGTGTCAGTCCTGCTCACTCGCGGGCTCACTTCTGGAGTTTCTGAGTTTGGCTGCTGGACCTGCCGCAGGCTTGGCTCAAGGCCGTGACAGGAGGCAGCCGGGCATGCCAGCACACACACCCCTACACACACAGGAAAGTCAGGGAGAAATGCTGCAGTAACAGACCCGAGGAGAGACACGGAGAAAGAAAGAGAGAAAGGAGCAGGGGTTGTTCTCTGTGATTGAGGTGGAAGGTGCAATGCCACTGGCAAAACAGTGGAATGTTACAGACAAACTGGTCTCTGTGGGACATGTAAACACTCTCACACATACAGCAATGGGGTGAGGAGAGTTAGTGACGTACAGCTTTTATAAAACTAGATCAATATTGTTCTAATATTAAGCTTTGTGTACTGGTTTCCACTAGCAGATGAAGTACTAACAATTGTACATTAAAGTTGCTATAGCTCATACCTGTAGCTCTTTTCTTTTGTCTCCTAGCACAGCTTTAGAACAGACTTTTCAGACACAAAAGTGAAACCACCTTCTGCACAGCCAATTATCTCTCATCCTAAAGAGTCATAGAGTGATTCACAAATGATCACAAACGTACATAGTGGGTAACCTGGCTTTAAAAGTGCACTGTGTAACTTTCTACAGGTGAAAGTCAACTACACAATTCTGAAATAATTGGAAGTTTAAACCATTTTGCATGGGGATACATTTGTTTTATGACATAGTGTGATAATGTATTGCTAAAAGAATTACGTTTCCATGGAAATATACAAGAAGATCCTCTCCACCAGGTCAAATAATGGTCTGTTTTGTGACCATGCAGGGTCGCTCAAAGAAAAAACACTTATTTTTAAGCACAAAGAAATCTAAATGACAAAAACATGAATGTATTCAAGTTTATTTTTGGTAAATAAACTAGATGTGCACCTTTAAGTCAAATCAAATCCATTTGTTTTTATATAACCCAAAATCACAGCCAGCTACCTGGGGGCTTTACAGAATTGTTTTAGTAAACAGGAACGCAAGGAAAAAACAACAAAAACCCACATGTACATGAGTAAAAGTATCACATATATTAAAGAAAAATAAAATGTTTCAAAATGTTTAAATTTGATGTTTTTGTTTATGCTCAAAGTCAAAGCTTTTATGCAGAATGTGTCCATAAACATGCTAAGGACAGTTCTTTTGTACTTTTTTGTCCAGTTCACAAATGCAGTGGGAGGAGAGTACCTGTTGCTCTCAAATGTTTCACAATAAAAGTCAAAAGTATCTAATGTAACACTTATCAAATAAAGATAACCAAAATACAGCTACTTTTCCACCTCTTCTGATTTCTAACATATTTGACCCCACAAAGACTGAGAGCTGCACAGCAGTGGCTGCAGATGAGGTGACACTGTGTGAAAATCCAATAAGCTCATAATTAGTCATCTCATGCAGAGGAGAGTTCATCAGGGATAATAAAGAAAAACATTTACTTTCCCGGTGATTTCCTGAGCTGCGTGCTAAATTTGGAGCGACCTGTAGCTCCAGGCTGTTTCCCTAATGGCACTGACCTTTTCCTCTGTTGGTCCTCTTTGGTCTCACTGAAATAACACATTCCCACAGAAGGTAACATGCAGGAGAGCCCTGGCTCAAAAGTTTGAAAGAGCTCCTTACAGGCTGAAGATAATAACTGATGGGTTACTAGATGCCAGGTTATGTGGATAAACCATTCATCAGCGTAACCTCAAAGAGTACTTTCACAATGGCAGTACTCAGTGTAAAACATGTTTTTGAAATCCTTTAGTGAGCTACTTGGAAGTTGAGGTACTGATGGTAATGCAGCTCCTAGGATGATTTTTGATTATTATTGATAGTGGCTCACTGATCACAAGTCGAGATGTGTCTATGAAACTTCTAAAACACATTAGAATACAGCATATTGTTTACTTCCATGAGTACAAGACCAGATGAACCCAACTCTGTGCATTCCAGTCCAGTCTGAGGATGACGCTGCAAGTGGGAGTTATGTATGACTGATGACATAGGCCAAGATAACAAGAGCTAAGCTGGCAGTGACTACCTGGCACAGGGAGAATTATATTTTCTCCCACACAAGTTACATACATTTTATTCAAAATTGTCCTGGTGTGGACAGTCTGACTACTCATTATTTCTTTTTATCACTTGTGTAAAGAAGAACTCATGAATATATCACATGCGTTTTGTTACCTTTTTGCAAAGCTTCTCGAAGAGTTGGTCTGATCACTTTAACTCAATTTAACTTTAATTTTTATCCAGTCCCTTGTGCTATTCTCCCTCATTTATTTTTTCGTCGTGTATGCACTTGTCAATCACACCAGACTGTTATTTAAAAGCTACAAACAACTAAATAAATAAAGATGATGCAGTTTTTATCATCTTATATTTAGCTTATACTGTAATTGATAATGATAAACAACCTGTTTTGTCAGATATCCTAAGTAATTTTTCCCTATCATGCTATTGTTTTGTATTGTTTGCCAAAGTGTGGGCTACAACAAGAATCCTGCCATCAAAGACCCTGGACAAATGTGTGAAGGAGGACAGATACAGAGAGTCTCTGCTCTCATGGTTTTGTGTGAGAAAAGAGAGGGAGAGCAGAAGTGCTGACCACACCAAACACAGCACATGACCTTCACTTTAGAGCGCTTTAATCTGGAGAGGAGGACAAACAGAACAGACTCATGTGGCTTTTACAACACAACACAATCCAACACTGGACCAGCGCCTTGTGGCAGATCAACCCTGTACCACCCAAGGATTTGTATGTACAACTAAAAAGCAGTTTGCTAGTCGATCACTTGGCCATTTCTTCTAGTTAAACAGAACAGACAAGTCACATGAGTTAAGAGATGTGTTTTTTTTTTGACCCAGACAACTCACTAAGCTATGGGTTTTTGTGATATTTGTGAATTCACAACCATCTGGGGTTCCTCCTGGCCAACTGGTTTGCAGATCAAACCACTGGTTTAATTGCTCAATCACCTGCAGCAGGGCAGGTTGAGACGACAGCAAGTAGTACCTGAATCAAGCAAAACAAAGATGACAACTCCAGTACATGTGTATTTCTGCTGCTATTGATTCTGATATAGCAGACCACACAGAGTATTTGAAAGAAGAGCAGAGAAGTGTCTGTGTGTGACACTTGTTCTATTCCTTGTGGACATTAAACCTGTGCACATTGCATTTTTGTGTTTGTGGTATGCATCATGAATGATTCAATAGGCATCATTTTTAACAAATCCCCCAAAAAAATGATTTTTCAAGAGAAGGCACAAGGGAGCTCTAACTATCTAGAAGTAGTATGGGTGAACAATGTTTTCTGCAGATGTTGTTGGTAGCCTATACCTTACATGTTTTGTTCAATAGTTTAGTTGAGTCTGTGCATGTCTGCTTTGAAAGCTCCACTTTGTAACTGTAAAAAGAACTATACAAGAAAGTTTTCTTTTTTACTAATTCAAAAGGGGTTAATTCAAAACATTCTTCTTTAAAGGTGGGGTAGCTAATTTCACACAGAAAACACAATGTAGGTTTTAAATCTGCCAGCTTCCTCTCAGAAATCATTTGACACATGGTTAATATCGATCTGGTTGCAATTATGGTGAATAAACTTTTTACAAACAACAAAGTGAAACTGCAGAGGACCACCAAGCTCAGCCAATCAGAGAGCTGCATTCAGCTCCTGAGGAGAACTAAAATTCTTTATTATTCAGTTCAGACAGTACACAGTGGTCTAATTTTAATTAAAAAAGTGCTGCATTCATCATAGACTTTTTAGTGGAAATACAAATGTACTAATTTATAACTAAAAAAAGTTAGTTACCCCAACTTTAATCAACAGGATGCATGAAACATATAAATAAGCTTTGATAACCACTGACCATCTATATTCACTATTGTTGTTTCTGTAATATCTTGTGTCACTGTTTTCAAATTCAAGATTGTTGTTGGAGTAATTAGAGCCTCTTCTGTTAACAAAATTCAATTCAAGATTTCATTATGTTATTAGTTTTCTTTAGAACCAGAATCCCAATTTAAAGCCCAGTCAGTCGGTTCATGCTGCAGGTGACTCACCGTCAGGCACCAGAGTTCTCTTTCTCTCTCTCTCTTTCTCTTGATAACACATCCAGGAGAAATAATGACTCTATCACCTTACTTGAAAATACTGTCCCTCTAAAGAGTGGGTTTTGTGACTTTGGTGCCAAATTCAAAGTTGTTTCAGCAAGTACAAACAGTGACACATCCGTTAAAGTTAGATCACTGTGTTTTCTGAAGTGCTGAGGTAAGTGAGCCTGAGCTGCGAGAGTGCTTGTTGACATTTAAATATTTCACTTTGGTGGCGTGGAGATGCTTGCACCTCCTCCTCCTGTCGTGCTACTTGTTCTGCCCATACTTTTATTTAACACTGGACCAGGACCCTTCAAACCCACTGAAATGATGATTATGGCAATTTTTATCAGAAAGAGAAAATGTCCAACTTTTTTTTTTGTTTTTTTTTCCATCTCATTTGTTGCTTGTTCACTGTTGCAGAGTTTGAAACTGTAAGAAAATGAGTTCTATCTGCACACTCAGGGCTCTACTCAGGCCTCCTGCTTTCCTTCTCATTGTAGTTAGTCTAGTTCAGTCTAGTTCTTGGGAGAACATTTTTAGTATTTTTTTGCATTCTTAGTTTGCAAATGAACGGTTCCTAAAGTAAACCTAACTGGGAATTTACACCAGGAGCTGCAGCAGCACGTAACTGCAGCAGCACGTCACGCGCGTATTTTCAAAAGCTTCAATCTCCACTAGACGCGTCAGTGCTGCTCCAATAACGCGAGCCTGAGCTTCTACACACATGAATAAACCAAAAAACTGCTCCATATTATGAACGAGGAAGAGCCTAAAACTGTGAATCAGAGGTGCGGTGTTCATTAACAGGCCGCGGTGCTGCATTTGCATATTTTACATCAGGGTTTTTTGCCTACTTCACGTTGTACTAAGAAATCGTTCTTTTTATTTTTCACACCGTCCTGCAAATAATAGCGTAGGGTTTCTCTCGCCTGCTCTCATCCACGTGCACGCGCCTTAGCACCCCAACAGGCACGCGCAGCACCGAGAAGAGCAGCTGGTGGGAGAGCAGAGAAAAAAAGAGAGAGAGTGGGAGAAAAAAAAAAGACGCAGGTAGGGCTAAACCGGCTCATATAAATCGATTGACAACAGAGGGAACAGCGTTGTTTTCACAAACACGTTCGTTACAAGTTAAGCTGTAAAATGGTGTGTGGTTTATAGCAGTCCAACTCATATTCATGGAGAAAAGAGTCTCATAAGGACGTGATTTAAAGTTGTGTTTGAAGTCGGAAAGTTTGCAATGTTCACGGTCGTTCACGGCCGTTCACGGAGCTTCTGGGCACTTTACATGTTGGTTTAGTGGTTGTAATCTTTGTAGTTCACGTATTTTGAAAGGGCATAGTACTTTATTTTGTCTCTGCGCGGCTTTTTTCCTGTGTTTTTACTGGTAAAACGCCCGGGAGACGCGCCGTTGACGCTGATAAATTAGAAGTCCGACCTATTTTGAACGACGCGTAGCGTATTGACGGCCGTCAGACCGGTCTCACACTTCTGGTGTAAATTGTCAGAACCAAATCAGACTTGATTCCATTATGAGCGTATCCTGCGCGTATGAACGGCCGTATGACGTGCTGCTGCCAGCTTTGGTGTACATTGAGGGTAATCCTAACTTCGGGCTCAGGTTGCTCCTGACCAGCTCCAGCTGCTGCAGAATGGTTCTCTCGTGCTCTTGTGGTGCTGTTGCTGTCACTACCCTTTGATTTTTGTAAAAAAAAAAAAAAAAAGTAAAAAAATAAAAAGAGATGCAAAGAGATTCAGAGGACTGGCGCACCTGACTGTAGTGTGCCATCTGAACTCCTTAAACTTTATGGAACGTTATGGAAAACCCACGGTCCAGCTCCGGGCCTTTGCTCTATATCAACAATTGCTAGTAAACTAATAGTAAATTAAAAAAAAAAAACAAGCAAACAAAAAATAAAATACACAAGTTAAGTTACATGCCCCAGAGGGTCACTCTAAAGATAAATATTCTGTGTATCATGGGAAAAGTAAAGAAGCAAAGCAACATCAGCAGTAATAAAGTCAAGTCTTTTTAAATCTCTATGGAAAAAAACAGAACCATAGTAAACCTTCTTGTGGTTGTTTTAAACCTAATTTAAATAGTAAACTGTACAACTTTCCACTCTAAAAATCACTAAACTATTCCAAAATGATGCATATTTTTAGAAACATTTTGTGCCTTTGTGATCGTTACAGAAAGACTTAACAGTATTTGGGTGAATCACAAAGCTAAGAAGATTCAACAAGGCTAAATGTATAGCTTTAAGTTCCAAATTAGACAAGAACAGAGCTGAAATGTTTAAATCATTCTTATGAAAGTGTGTGAACTTTAAAAACACAGTGAAGCATGCATTTTACTATCACTTAATGACATCACAAGGTGGGTCAGCCTAAATATGCAGGATGTTTGTGTTACGCAAATTAAAAATAGCTAACAAAAGTAGCTATTTATGATTGGCTTTTGATGAAGAAAATTATAAGATAGATAAAAAATGACTGTGATAATGGCCCCTTAATACATGAGAATCAATAACTAAAGAGCACAAGACGTATGTGTGCAGTCCTTCACAGCGCAGCCTCGGGTCTGCAGATTCTACCACTAAAGCAAGCTGCTCTATTGCACAAGCAATCTTTTATTCCCTTTTCTCGGCAAGGAGTTTGGCGTGTGGGCCGAGGATGGTGAATACAATTGAGAGATGTGGGAGAGAAAAGGGGGCAGAGGGGTGCGTGGGTGAGCAGATAGGACCATAGCTGAGGGGGGCAGGTTAAGTTTGGTGCCCACACAGAGCACTATCCCACTGGCTCTCTCTCTCTCTATCCCACGCTTGGCCCCTGTAACCTGCCCGGCACAGTTAATGTCTGCCTGTGTCACACCTCGGCCCACTCTCAGGAGATGTGTGCGGCAGCGGAGGAGAGGACTTGTCAAAACTCTTCACTGTGAATTTTACGACTTTGATCTCACAAGTAGCTTTGCCCAACTTTTGCTCCTCTGTCTTCTGCTTTTCCTTCTGCAGAATTTACTTCGACTAACAATTACAATAGCTGCTCCACAAGGCTATCGTTGATTAAATGTGGCCACAGTCCGAGCCGTGAGCGCCATATAGGTTTTATGGAGTCTATTTTGAGAAGGTCAGACAGACTGAGTCATAGGTAATTTTGTGAGTCACTGTTGGTCTGAGCAATCTGATAATAATTGTATGGAAATCTATTTTATAAACCAACAGCAGAAGTAAAACACATATGAAGCATGAGTGTGATGATATGGTTTTGGTGCTCGCAGATATTTGCCTGAGTTAGTGGTTGGTTGTGGGAGTGGTTGGTGTCGGATATTGTGGTGTTGGTTGTGGGAGGGGTCCATTAGGTCGGGAGGTGATCTTGTATTTTATGTTATGAGGGTGCTTTATTTGGGCAGAGTCTGGGGAAGTGGTGTCTGCGTAATCGCGGGATCAATTGGTGCAAATCGGTTTTAAACAGATAGATAAGAGCGAAATAACTCGTAAAGGTGTGGTTGGTTTGGGGTACCTGTTTACCAGTGCGCTGTTGAGTATGTGCATGGAGCTTTGAGATAAGTGGTGAGTGAGATTGTGCGTTTGGACATTTTGAGTAGGCTCTTGTCTTTGGACGGTGGGTTGGTGTTGGGTTTGTCGGGGATGTTGGGTTGTGGTTGTTGTTTGTTATTATTGTGGTTGTTGCTGTTGTTGCTCGCTTCTGGTTTCCATGCGTGGGCGTGCGATGCTTGCCTGTGGGTGTGTTGTGGTTGTGTTGGTTGTGGGTAATCTGGACAGGTTGATTAATTTTGGGTATGTAGTTGTGGGTTTTGGTCTCGTGAGGCCACGTGCGCCGACTGTGAATAGATTTCTTTAAATTCCCATATGTTTGGAGGTGTTGTGGATGCAGTGCTAGTTCTGTGAGATAGGTCTGGGGTTCATGAAAACCAAGGGGAATTATCAGGACAATATTGGGAATCTTGATGGACAAAGAAATGCAAAAGTCAGTCTTTGGTTGTGTGCATGCAGGTCTTAAGAGTCAGTGGAGGAGTAAGTATCGATGTGAATTCGGTTATGTCGGGAAATATGAGTTGTGGTGGTCTGTGGGTTGTGGTTGGTTATAACGTCCAATTCCACCAAAAACTGGTTCTGCCCTNGCGTATTTTGAGCATGATTCAAAAAATACACAATATATTGAAGAGAAGCGCTGTGTGGATACAAGAAAATCAACAGCTAGTGCTCTTTGTAAAGGGGTAACTTCAACTGGAAAAAATAGGACAGTTGGCCACTCAGTCTATTTTAGAAAGTTTAAAAAGCCTTTATTCCATCATGGCTATTAGATAAAAAAATCATGCACCAATGCATTCTGGCCCTCACAGCCTCATAGGGCATAGAGATACACGAGTTTTTGTTGAAGCCACGTGGGGACATTTTCTTTAAGTGAAACAGGTTTAGGCTTCAAGTTACTAAATGGGTAAGTTTAGGTCTGGGCTTGGGGCAGGTTAAATTAGGATCAAGATTTTGTGAATATTCATAAATAAGAACACATCCTTTTTTTTTCTTGTGAGATCTGGCTCGTTCACCCCACTGTGCCACCTGAGGTTCCTCCAGTGGTCTCAAGTACTGCCCAGACCCAACCTGCTTAGTTCTGAGATCTGACAGGATTAGGCCTTGACAAGCTGACTAGACCCATTACCTTCCTGTATTACAAAACCGTGAACAAAACCTTAAATTAAGAAACAATCAGTATTATTCCAATATGTGAACTTCAGGGTCAGTGGCGTGTCCTGTGTGTGTGATATTGGCCTTCAGTTACATCTGCAGTAAGTCCAGCACCGACATCCCCCTGCCTCTGCTTCCACACACACATACATACACACACCAGTCTTTAGGCCAGTGCCAGCCCGCTCTGAGTTTTGTCAGTCCTGCTCACTTCTGGAGTTTCTGAGTTTGGCTGCTGGACCTGCCGCAGGCTTGGCTCAAGGCCGTGACAGGAGGCAGCCGGGCATGCCAGCACACACACCCCTACACACACAGGAAAGTCAGGAGAAATGCTGCAGTAACAGACCCGAGGAGAGACACAGAGAAAGAAAGAGAGAAAGGAGCAGGGGTTGTTCTCTGTGATGAGGTGGAAGTGCAATGCCACTGGCAAAACAGTGGAATGTTACAGACAACTGGTCTCTGTGGGACATGTAAACACTCTCAGACATACAGCAATGGGTGAAGAGAGTTACCCCGGGCTCACACTACATCCAGTCCAACTCCGGTGCAGTCACCGGACCGGTCTAGCTACGGTGGGTGACTCACATTAGCTACGGTG
The DNA here is from genome assembly GCA_038363315.1 of Mugilogobius chulae. Lineage (NCBI taxonomy): Eukaryota > Metazoa > Chordata > Actinopteri > Gobiiformes > Gobiidae > Mugilogobius > Mugilogobius chulae. The sequence goes on along the minus strand of CM076412.1, from coordinate 7,015,330 downwards.
GTCTGCAGTCCTGCTACAGCCACAGGCTCTGCTGCCGACCACGCGAGACCCCGAACTCACGGAGGTTCACGCTCAACGTGGGAAATACGCGATCGCTGAGCACTTTTTTTTCTCTCTCTCTTTCACTGAGGACATGTATATGTAAACAAAGAACACGCGCAGAGTTTTGGGCTTGTTTCACGTCAGTTGATTTTCTGTTGGATTTTTCGCCGCACAGTGGGTAAGTACGGGAGGTTTATTTACAGTTTATGTGTTACATAATCGTGTAAATGTCGTATTTTGTATTATTAGCGGTAACGTAATGATTTTATTTTGAAAACTACCGGATTCACTTCACCCGCGCTCGCTTGGTTTCCTGTTTATCGTGTCTTTTTTCACAACTTCATCAAAAAGGGCTCCGGTGCGCTCCGGCGTCCGGCCAAAATTTGAAACAAACGAAACGGATTCGGAGCGCCGGATTGGCCGTACCGGAGACACCGGACTGGACTGTACGCCGTGTGAGCCACTCTCGGACTTTTCAAGTTAAGTAAAGACTCCGGTGGCTGCACCGGAGTTGGACTGGATGTAGTGTGAGCCCGGGGTTAGTGACGTACAGCTTTATAAAACTAGACTACTAGAAACTTAGAGGTGAAAGTAACTACACAATTCTGAAGTAATAGAAAGTTTAAACCATTTTGCATGGGGATACATTTGTTTTATGACATAGTGTGATAATGTATTGCTAAAAGAACTACGTTTCCATGGAAATATACAAGAAGATCCTCTCCACCAGGTCAAATAATGGTTTGTTTTGTGACCGTGCAAGGTCGCTCTAAGAAAAAACACTTATTTTTAAGCACAAAGAAATCTAAATGACAAAAACATGAATGTATTCAAGTTTATTTTTGGTAAATAAACTAGATGTGCACCTTTAAGTCAAATCAAATCTATTTGTTTTATAGAACCCAAAATCACAGTCAGCCACCTGGGGGCTTTACAGAATTGTTGTTTTAGTAAACAGGAACGTAAGGAAAAAACAACAAAAACCCACATGTACATGAGCAAAAGTATCACATAATTTAAAGAAAAATAAAATCTTTCAACTATGTTTAAAATTTGATGTTTTTGTTTATGCTCAAAGTCAGGTCTTGACTCAAAGCTTTTATGCAGAATGTGTCCATAAACATGCTAAGGACAGTTCTTTTGTACTTTTTTGTCCAGTTCACAAATGCAGTGGGAGGAGAGTACCTGTTGCTCTCAAATGTTTCACAATAAAAGTCAAAAGTATCTAATGTAACACTTATCAAATAAAGAACCAAAATACAGCTACTTTTCCACTTCTTCTGATTTCTAACATATTTGACCCCACAAAGACTGAGAGCTGCACAGCAGTGGCTGCAGATGAGGTGACACTGTGTGAAAATCCAATAAGCTCATAATTAGTCATCTCATGCAGAGGAGAGTTCATCAGGGATAATAAAGAAAAACATTTACTTTCCCGGTGATTTCCTGAGCTGCGTGCTAAATTTGGAGCGACCTGTAGCTCCAGGCTGTTTCCCTAATGGCACTGACCTTTCCTCTGTTGGTCCTCTTTGGTCTCACTGAAATAACACATTCCCACAGAAGGTAACATGCAGGAGAGCACTGGCTCAAAAGTTTGAAAGAGCTCCTTACAGGCTGAAGATAATAACTGATGGGTTAATAGATGCCAGGTTATGTGGATGAACCATTCATCAGCGTAACCTCAAAGTGTACTTTCACAATGGCAGTACTCAGTGTAAAACATGTTTTTGAAATCCTTTAGTGAGCTACTTGGAAGTTGAGGTACTGATGGTAATGCAGCTCCTAGGATGATTTTTGATTATTATTGATAGTGGCCCACTGATCACAAGTCGAGATGTGTCTATGAAACTTCTAAAATACATTAGAATACAGCATATTTTTGTTTACTTACGGGACACAGAGACATGATGAACCCAACGATGTGCATTCCAGTCCAGTCTGAGGATGACGTTGCAAGTGGGAGTTATGTATGACTGATGACATAGGCCAAGATAACAAGAGCTAAGCTGGCAGTGACTACCTGGCACAGGGAGAAGTTATATTTTCTCCCACACAAGTTACATACATTTTGTTCAAAATTGTCCTGGTGTGGACAGTCTGACTACCCATTATTTCTTTTTATCACTTGTGTAAAGAAGAACTCATGAATATCACTTTAACTCAAATTTAACTTTAATTTTATCCAGTCCCTGTGCTATTCTCCCTCATTATTTTTTCGTCGTGTATGCACTTGTCAATCACACCAGACGCCAGACTGTTATTTAAAAGCTACAAACAACTAAATAAATAAAAGATGATGCTGTTTTTATCATCTTATATTTAGCTTATACTGTAATTGATAATGATAAACAACCTGTCTTGTCAGATATCCTAAGTAATTTTCCCCTTATCATGTGATTGTTTTGTATTGTTTGCCAAAGTGTGGGCTACAACAAGAATCCTGCCATCAAAGACCCTGGACAAATGTGTGAAGGAGGACAGATACAGAGAGTCTCTGCTCTCATGGTTTGTGTGAGAGAAAGAGAGGGAGAGCAGAAGTGCTGACCACACCAAACACAGCACATGACCTTCACTTTAGAGCAGCTTTAAATCTGGAGAGGAGGACAAAACAGAACAGACTCATGTGGCTTTTACACAACACAACACAAATCCAACACTGGACCAGCGCCTTGTGGCAGATCAACCCTGTACCACCCAAGGATTTGTACGTACAACTCAAAAGCAGTTTGCTAGTCGATCACTTGGCCATTTCTTCTAGTTAAACAGAACAGACAAGTCACATGAGTTAAGAGATGTGTTTTTTTTTTGACCCAGACAACTCACTAAGCTATGGGTTTTTGTGATATTTGTGAATTCACAAACTCGAGAGAACCACCTGCGGCTCCTCATGGCCACTTGGTTTGCAGATCAAACTACTGGTTTAATTGCTCAATCACACTGCAGCAAGGCAGGTTGAGACGACAGCAAGTAGTACCTGAATCAAGCAAAACAAAGATGACAACTCTAGTACATGTGTATTTCTGCTGCTATTGATTCTGATATAGCCGACACACAGAGTATTTGAAAGAAGAGCAGAGAAGTGTCTGTGTGTGACACTTGTTCTATCCCTTGTGGACATTAAACCTGTGCACATTGCATTTTTGTTTTTGTGGTATGCATCATGATAATTCAAATGGCATCATTTTTAACAAATCCCCCAAAAAATGATTTTTCAAGAGAAGGCACAAGGGAGTTCTAACTATCTATAAGTAGTATGGGTGAACAATGTTTTCTGCAGATGTTGTTGGTAGCCTATACCTTACATGTTTTGTTCAGTAGTTTAGTTGAGTCTGTGCATGTCTGCTTTGAAAGCTCCACTTTGTAACTGTAAAAAGAACTATACAAGAAAAGTTTTCTTTTTTACTAATTCAAAAGGGGTTAATTCAAAACATCCGTCTTTAAAGGTGGGGTAGCTGATTTTCACACAGCAAATGTAGGTTTTAAATCTGCCAGCTTCCTCTCAGAAATCATTTGACACATGGTTAATATCAACCTGGTTGCAATTATGGTGAATAAACTTTTTACAAACAACAAAGTGAAACTGCAGAGCACCATAGCTCAGCCAATCAGAGAGCTGCATTCAGCCCCTGATTAGAATTAAATTCTTCATTATTCAGTTCAGACAGTACACAGCGGTCTAATTTTTTCACAAAGTGCTGCATTCATCATAGACTTTTTAGTGGAAAATACAAAATGTACTAATTTATAACTAAAAAAGTTAGTTACCCCAACTTTAATTAACAGGATGCATGAAACATTTAAATAAACTTTGATAATCACTGACCATCTATATTCACTATTGTTGTTTCTGTAATATCTTGTGTCACTGTTTCAAATTCAAGATTGTTGTTGGAGTAATTAGAGCCTCTTCTGTGAACAAAATTCAGTTCAAGATTTCATTATGTTATTAGTTTTCTTTAGAACCAGAATCCCAATTTAAAGCCCAGTCAGTCGGTCCATGCAGCAGGTGACTCACCGTCAGGCACCAGAGTTCTCTTTCTCTCTCTCTCTTTCTCTTGATAACACATCCAGGAGAAATAATGACTCTATCACCTTACTTGAAAATACTGTCCCTCTAAAGAGTGGGTTTTGTGACTTTGGTGCCAAATTCAAAGTTGTTTCAGCAAGTACAAACAGTGACACATCCGTTAAAGTTAGATCACTGTGTTTTCTGAAGTGCTGAGGTAAGTGAGCCTGAGCTGCGAGAGTGCTTGTTGACATTTAAATATTTCACTTTGGTGGCGTGGAGATGCTTGCACCTCCTCCTCCTGTCGTGCTACTTGTTCTGCCCATACTTTTATTTAACACTGGACCAGGACCCTTCAAACCCACTGAAATGATGATTATGGCAATTTTTATCAGAAAGAGAAAATGTCCAACTTTTTTTTTTCATCTCATTTGTTGCTTGTTCACTGTTGCAGAGTTTGAAACTGTAAGAAAATGAGTTCTATCTGCACACTCAGGGCTCTACTCAGGCCTCCTGCTTTCCTTCTCGTTGTAGTTAGTCTAGTTTAGTCTGGTTCTTGGTGAACATTTTTTGTATTTTCAAATGAACGGTTCCTAAGTGTAAACCTAATCCTAACTTTGGGCTCAGATCACCCCTGACCAGCTCCAGCTGCTGCAGAATGGTTCTCTCAGTGCTCTTGTGGTGCTGTTGCTGTCACTACACTTGATTTTGTAAAAAAAAAAAAAATGAAATAATAATAATAAAAAGGGATGTGGCAGACTTTGCCAGTTAGCAAAAAAAGATTCAGAGGACTGGCGCACCTCTGCTAGCATCACTGGACTGTAGTGAACTCCTTAAACTTTTACTGTTGGAAAACCACGGTCCAGCTCCGGGCCTAAAATATGTGCAGGCCTATATCAACAATTGCTGCTAAAATAATAGTAAATTTCTAAAAAAAAACAACAACAAAAAAACAAAAAACAAGCAAACAAAAAATAAAATACACAAGTTAAGTTACATGCCCCAGAGGGTCACTCTAAAGATAAATATTCTGTGTATCATGGGAAAAGTAAAGATGCAAAGCAACATCAGTAGTAATAAAGTCAAGGTTGCAATAGATTGACAATGTCACGTGTTGTTCGTTGATCTACAATCACCAATTCTAAATGATTGACTAAGAATTTCAACAATCACCACCCAAAGCTGAGTTCCAGAAGTAAATTTTGCACAGATTTTTTCCAAAAGGTAAAAAAAAAAATCATTAAAATCAATAAATGCTTACGATTTGCTTTTGATGAAGAAATATTATAAGATAGATAAAAAATGATAATGTGATAATGGCCCCTTAATACATGAGAATCAATAACTAAAGAGCACAAGACGTATGTGTGCAGTCCTTCACAGCGCAGCCTTCGGGTCTGCAGATTCTACCACTAAAGCAAGCTGCTCTATTGCACAAGCAAATCTTTTATTCCCTTTTCTCGGCAAGGAGTTTGGCGTGTGGGCCGAGGATGGTGAATACAATTGAGAGATGTGGGAGAGAGAAAAGGGGGCAGAGGGGTGCGTGGGTGAGCAGATAGGACCATAGCTGAGGGGGGCAGGTTAAGTTTGGTGCCCACACAGAGCACTATCCCACTGGCTCTCTCTCTCTCTATCCCACGCTTGGCCCCTGTAACCTGCCCGGCACAGTTAATGTCTGCCTGTGTCACACCTCGGCCCACTCTCAGGAGATGTGTGCGGCAGCGGAGGAGAGGACTTGTCAAAACTCTTCACTGTGAATTTTACGACTTTGATCTCACAAGTAGCTTTGCCCAACTTTTGCTCCTCTGTCTTCTGCTTTTCCTTCTGCAGAATTTACTTCGACTAACAATTACAATAGCTGCTCCACAAGGCTATCGTTGATTAAATGTGGCCACAGTCCGAGCCGTGAGCGCCATATAGGTTTTATGGAGTCTATTTTGAGAAGGTCAGACAGACTGAGTCATAGGTAATTTTGTGAGTCACTGTTGGTCTGAGCAATCTGATAATAATTGTATGGAAATCTATTTTTAAACCAACAGCAGATAAAACACACATGAAGCATGAGTGTTGAAAGGATGGTTCCAGTATTTGTCCAATAGTTTGGAGGTCATATCGTCATATCTATACAGATTATATGATGCATGCAGAGCTGGGAGCTCAACCAGACAATTGTGCAGATCTCTAAAACAATAACAGTAACTCAAAGTGTGGTACTTGTACCACTGTTGAAATGTGCATGGACTTTAAATTTAATAAATTTACATTTTATTCACATTTTCTCGGGGAGGTGGTGGTGGTGGTTGTTGTTGTTATTGTTGTTGTTGCTGTTGTTGTTGCTCTCTTTCTGTCCATCGTCTTCATGCTCCTGGGTAATCTGACAGGTTGATATGTGTCACTGTGAATGGAGTTCTTTATACATTACCAATATGGAATGACTGCCACTGAAAGCTGTCATGAAAACAAGGAATATCATGAGAATATTTGAATCTGATTGGACAAAAATGCACAAATCATCTTGTGTGCATGCAGTCAAATCAGTACATAATTCTACTTAATTAGGCCGAATAACGTCCAATTCCACCCAAAACTGGTCTGCCCCTGCGCTGTGATTGATCCGGGGTCTCTCATATGGATACAATTCACCAATATCGCAAGAATCCATGAATCATGAGCCCTTATACTGCCTTTTTCCTTGTCAAAAACATTTTCTTTGCCTTTAAGATGCAAGTGATGCAAGGCACAGACCCCAAACAAAACCCTCTCCGGCATTTACTTTGTGTGTTTGTGCAGATTTACCACCATTTCTGAGATCTGTCTGTCTGACTATATATGTATGTGTATGTGGGCGGATATTCATCACACTGTGAGGACCAAAAGTTGTATACACACTCGCTTTATGATACCTGCTTTCCTTATGGGGACAAAAAGCAGGTCCCCATGATGTAAATTACGGATCCACTAATCCATCTTTTTTAGTTCTGATACCAATCCCGATACTTTGGTAAGTATCGAGATTATCTGTATCTGTTGATGACAACCGATACTAGTGTAGGGCCTGTAGCTTTTTCCTTTTTCTTTTCAAAACATATGAAATTTGATCATATTATAGTATGTAACTGTTATTTATATTGCGAGTCACAACTAAGCAACTTAATCTCAATTCAATTCAGTTCAATTTATTTGCCCAAAATCACAACAGCAGTTATCTCAGCGGACTTTACAAGATGGCGGACTTCACAAGATGATCTGAAAATCTAAAAAAAATGTCATTATAATGAGTCTTGATATGCCCAATTAAAGCACAACCAGGATATCGACTAAACCGATATCATCGAGCCAATACCCAATCCAGCAACATTTCTTGAATCGCCACCGCATTAGATCCCAGTATTAGATCGATGCAATCCTAATATAAATCCTTCATTATGAGATCAGCAACATGGTTTTAAGTTCAAATAAAGTTAAGGTTTAGGTTAGGATCAGGGTGAGGGTTAGGTTAACCTGACTAAATTCATCTCAAATTCAAATGGAAACTGTTTCTGATCCCTTTGGAGCACAAACAATTGGCTGAGGCTCTATAGTTTTAGCTTCTGATGTCTGATTAAATCTTGTTTTAAGTGAGAAGAAGCTCTGGACAAAAGAAGCAGGTTTTAAAGTCCGCCTAAAGTTTATTTTCAGCCATGGACAGAATGACACTAGATTTGGTATATTTTGGATTTTGACAATTCCTCTTCAAAAACTGAAGCTATTTTCATCATCATCATCAAAACAAACAAAAAAATAATTTAGGGACCCGTATTAAAGGTTTAGGCGGAGCTCATTAAAAATTGATATTGAATTGTGGAGAATTTTTAGGTATTTTATTTGTAAGTTTAGAGTAAAAACTGATTCTGATCCATCTCAGAATGGTTGATTTGACTGTAAATAAGAGGGTTTATATTCGATTTTTATCTATAGTATGTCAGGGAGCTTGAGAGTTGATTTTTATTAAATAGTAGGAAAAAAATGATAATTAATAAAAGGGGTTAAAATTAGGCAAATAGTCACTAAGGATAAGGTTAGGGTCCATGACAAAAATGTAATGTAAAGTCCCCATGAACATGAAACTACAACATTCAACCATGAACAAACAGAAAATCATAGATGCTGTTCTTTCTACTGTAAGTGCACCAAATACCTTTACCCAAAGTGGTCTAAATCTATTGTCAACTCGATGCCACATGTTCACCAATCTCCTTTGCCAGAGCAGGATTTGACTGTCTGCTTCCCTTCTGTCTGCAGAATGCTTGAGTTGGCCTCAAAACATATATCTAACACTTCATTTACCACTAATAACCATGTCTATAATCACATATTCTGATCCTCACTGAGAGCGGGAATATTATTGACAAATCTTAATTACCGTCGTGTTGAATCCAATGATTAGTTGGAGCAGTCGTTAAGGAGGGAGTGTGCTTCTAAATAGACCCAGGGGCTAGATAATAGGCTGTGACTCATGCTATCAGCGATTTAACGGCAAATAGACTCAAACGCATGGGAAATTGCATAGAAAGTGAGTGGAATGACAGTTGCCTTTCCTTCTTTCTCGTGTTTTTTTTTACAGCTCCAGTTTAAGAGACGATGGGATTAGTTTTGTAGGATTGCTGGCTGGCATTGTGCGCTGAGAGGATAGGCAAATGAAATCCCTTTTTCAACCACCACTACTTATCCTTGTCCCTGTGTTGTCTCATTCAAACAGAAGTGGCTGGCTTTGCATGCATGTAATCTAGGTGACAAGGAGGAGAGAATGGAGACGTGAACGCAGACGAAGGCAGAGAGAATGGGACCCAGAACTCAGACGTGACTTAATGTATTCAAAAGGAAGTGTGCGAAAGTCTCAGGCGTTTGAGAAGAAAGAAGAACGCAACGATGAGCTCCAAATATGCAAGCACACATACAGACACTAACATTTTCTGTAATTCACCAAAAATGTGGGATTATGTATTTAGTTAGTTAATTAGTTAGTTAGTTAGCTAGTTAGTTAGTTAGTTAGTTAGTTATAGATAATTTAAAATCTGTTTCCTTCCAGAAATATTGCAAATGCATGTATTGCTGTGCTGCTAGCATGCTATGTTGTGTTAGCTTTATGGTGACAGTAAAACTCACTCTAGCTTCTGAAAGTTGTGAAAAGCTTTTATAAACCCATCTTTGTGGTAAATAAAGATTTGACTCAGAATAAGTGAGCGAAACATACAAACTATTGTAAAAAAGTTATTTATGTTTTTAAGAAGATAAAAGGGGTGCACGGTAGCAGAGTAGTTAGAGCTCTGGCTTCCCAATAAGGAGGTCGTGGGTTCGACTACCAGATCGACCATATCAACATCTCACGATTCTCTGGGTGGAGTTTGCATGTTCTCCCGTGTCACTGTGGGTTTTCTCCAGGTACTCCGGTTTCCTCCCACCTCCAAAAACATGCATGTTTAGGTTAATTGGGCATCACTGTAAATTTCCCTTAGTGAATGATAGAGAGTGAATGGCTGTCTGTCTAACCCTGCGACGAGTTGGCCACTGTCCAGGGTGTTCCCCGCCTAACGCCCAAGTCGCGACCCTAACAGAGCTAGAAATAATGAAAAAAGAAGATAAAGGCACAGCAAAGTGCAAAACTGTAGAAAAAAAAAAAAAGCAAATGACTGAGCCAGATACGACGTAGATTTCTTTCACAGTGGTCACCCATGCTGTCTGACCTGCCATCACACAGTCTAAAAACGTAATTTACAAAAGTAATGTACAATAGCCATTTCACCCTTTTTTATGTCCATATGTTGAGAAAAGCCAAAATGCAAAATAACCTTGAATTTTGGTTGAAGCTCCGATAGGGCTGTAGTTGACCAAAGAAATAGTTGGTCGACTAAAAGGGGGCGTGGCAAAAGCTCTACGAAGGCTAAAAAGCAATCAGCTAAACTTGTATCGAAAATTTGACCAAATTTGATATTTTCTGAAACAAACAAACAAATAAACAAACATATTTTCTGAAAAACCTTTTAAAATAAAATGTTTGATAAGATACATTTGTGGAAAATATCAGTCCATTCTATAAAATTGTATTTAAAAAGACAATTTGAATTCCCATGCGGTATCGAAATTCGTCTAGAATCAAGTCTTTTCACTAATATCAAAATTGAGCTTGAAATTTTTGTATTTTGACAACATTAAAAGAAAAGTTTTTGCAAGTTTTAATCTGACCATTTATCTGACCCAAACTGTGCTCAAAAAGACTAAAAGTGAAATGTAGGTAATGAAAAAAAATATAGTCTATACACAAAAAAGAATAAGTTCATAAAAACGCAGACCAATGATTCTGTTGTTGTTCAATACAAATCCCCCCCATCTAAATAAAATAATTAATTGACTAATAACATTTTTGTTCGACTAACCCTAACCCTAACCCTAACCCTGACAGCACCAGAAGTGGCTTTAACAAGTAACTCTTAACCTAACCCGAGCCACAGTCTTAAACTAACCTGGCTTTAACAAGAGTTTATTTAACATTGTGTTTTTTAATTGCATATTGATGTAAAAAAAAAAAGCTATGAAAATGTGTTTATTGTGCGTATCATCATGTATGCAGAGTATCTCAAAGTTGCACAGTGGAAAATACCAGAGTTTGGTGTCAAAAGTGTCTCAACCTGCGGTACGTGTGCCTCTGGCGGTGAAACTTGCTGCGTACAGTGTCTTTAAACAAACAGTGAACGCATGGCCAGTACATTTGTGTCTGACATCATTATTTGAATCATTTATCTTCAAACTTCATGGCTGAATTATTGATGTCTTTAAGAATAGAAAAAGAGGACGCGGCAAACAGCGGACTGGAGGAGGCGGCGGCATGATGCAAGACACAGACAGAAATGACTCTTTCGTCATTAATAAATATTTTTCAGCTCAAAAACGTTTGGCAAATGAAAAACATGACATTTAATCTGATAAGAAAAACTAAAGCTAGTCTTTTAATATATTTGCTTGCTGCGGGCTTCAATATACAGAGGTACATTTTAGACAGTGTAATTTGGCAAACAACACAGAAACTGCAGCGTCTAGACACCACTAATATCAGCCTTTAATTATACCGCTTTGTTTGTTATTGCTTTCTGGCACAGTCATGAAGGGTGTTCTATGCGCTGTTCTTTTTCACAGAGAAGAAAAGACTGCAAACTGAAATATTCCAAACATGTATAGTTCAATATCTGGAGCTGAACTAACCAAGGTCCTCTCTTACACACAACTGACTCATCTTAGCTTTTTAATCATGTTAAAATGAATCATTTGTTGTTTGTTTGCATCTGCACAGCTCAAAGCTCGTGAATCAATCCAAATTCAACTTTGAGTGGACTAATGATGAGAGAACACTGTCATGGCAACAACTCAGAAAAGTGGATTTCAGTCTCCTTATGTATGCTGGCTTATGCAAAAATTATGAACAAGCAAACTTCCTTGGTTTTAGAGACAAACTACTTCATTTTTAATGTGAGACTGCAAACTGATTTTCCCCTGAATAGACACTTTACAGTTTGTAGATCAAAAACATAACTGTCTACAACCATATTTCAAATGAAGGAGGCATCACTGTTTGAATAATCTCAGTAGAATTCTCATGTCTTTTGTTTACCCGACTGTCCTCTTTGTGCACATGGATGTAGCGCGGTGGGTGCATCTCCTGCTGTATATTTTTATACACGTGTGTTGTGTGGTGGCTGCTCAGAGAGGCACAGGGCCCAGACACTTGGAATCACTTAGTGCGAATTTCGAATGTGGGAGGAGAGGAATGTGTGTGCGGCCAGATAAAAAGAAAAGAAAAGTGAAAGAAAAACAGGGCAACATGGAGATCGGGGGCGTGCGAGATAGACACAGATATAGACAGAGCAGGAGAGAGAGAGAGTGAAGGGGGGGGGCATCTGGGAGGAGCATTTGGACTGGAGGCAGAGGGGCAAACACAGCAAATGACAGACAGTGCATGGGTGAGAGAATAGATGAGGAAGAAAAATCTAAAGTACATGCTGCCCACTCCTTACCTACTGTTCTCCATTAGGCTGATTTTTCAAATGTCTCTTGCAGGTCTCGCTTAGGGGGAACATCTATTCCTATCACAATGCTGCCTACACACACCTCGCAGTGACAGACAGCACATGAGCAGAGGAGGGGGCCAGAGCAGCAAGAAAGAGTGAAAGAAAGAAAGAAAGAAAGGTACATGTCCACACTGACTCAGTACAGTGTGAATTTGTCACAAAAAAGGCCAAGCTGGAGGTGTACTTTTGGATATGCTTCACACCTGTGTGGGCCTATGAGTTCCTCCTAATTTGGTTCACATTAGTAAGTAACATTTTTAGACATTTCAGCTGTGCTGAGAAAATGTAAGTGTGGTTGTTCATTCGTAATGGCTCCACTTAGTTTTCAGATCATTACAGGTGCTGTACCTGACTTTTACCATTTAAATAAAAATAACTATTTAATTTTTACCTTTCTGCTCAGTTACCTAATGTACTTTGAAATGAGACACACGGATTAGCTTGGTTGTTGTGGAATCAGCTCCCTGCTCATGTCAAAGTGTCTGACACAGTCTTTGTCAAATTGCCTATAGTCAGGCCAGTTAGAAACAGAAACCCACAGTCCTAGTCGGGCTGAATTAGGAGCAAGTATACTGGGACAAGTATAATGTGGCAGCTTGCTGTCTTCTCATTTCTCCTGTTTTCAAGTTTATCTGTAGCCTGTTCTCTCCTACATAGTGTTTAAAAGTGTTTATTGTTTTATTGAATGTACTTTGTGTAATTGTTATGTTTGCTAACTGTTAATTTTTTAACCTTGGGAAGTCCTCAGAGACGACTGTTGTTGTAATTTCGGGCTATACAAAATTAAATTGAATTGAAAATTAGAGCAGTGCATATAATATTTTGTGCTTCATGCGGCTGCAAATATGAATCTAAGCTGCTGTGAAATTCCTTTCATTTTGGCTCAGACTATGCAACAGATTTCCCCGTCATCACTACACTGAGCTAGGAAGCACTTTTCACAACTTTGAGAAGCCAGAGGGTGGAAAAGCGAATGACAATTCACCCTGCTGACATTAAGAACAAAATATGTACAATGCACCCTTCCTGGGTCTTGAGGAACAAAACAGATACTAATTTTTATGATACTTTTTTACATACTGTAATAGGCAACAATCTATTTGTGGCTTATTTATGGAGGATTTTTCAACACTCATGACTAGTTCCTTTACATCTTTTATTGTTGATTGTTGTTCTAACAATGGTGGGTTGATGTAAGACAATGATAAATAATCCTATCACCAACAAGTTTAAAACATGAGAACCTTTCATAAAAACTGTGACATCAGTAAAGCCATGTACATAAACTCAATTACCACACGAGTAACAAGTATGTGCAGCAAAAGCAATAAGCAAAAAGTAAAACATTCCAACCTGCTCGTAGTACCTAGACTATGACTCACTCCAAAGTAATGTATTATTTGGACTTTTAAACCTTGGATACTCTGTGTACACAAACTGGTGTAACCTCTTCTCTCTTCTGAGTGTCTGTCTCTTTTTGCAGAACACAAATATAACCTCCCACATTCCCTCCTCGTGCTTCCGGCCGCTCTAGCTTGCTCCGAGCCAAAACTAACAGACTCTCGGTGTGTTCAGGACAGCTAAATCCCAATGACATCACTACTGTCTGAGGAAGTTTCGACTGGAGAATAGGTGCCAAACTTCATGCATAAGCCAACAGGAGCTTAACATAATCTCGACAGTGCATTCAAATGGGAATTGCTGATGCTTGTAAAGGTGCGCCGCTATAGAGTAAGCATTTCTTAAAGGGTGAAAAGGCAATAGGTTTTGACGAAAAGTGTCCATCCATGCAAATCCACAATTGGCCCCCTGACCCAGCTGATGAGCGATGTAGTGTAGTTGGAAGCTGTAAATGCACTGAAAACAACACTAAATCAGCAGCCATTGTTCACTATTGATGAAGGCCAATCCCCATGTCGGACCCCTCGCTGTGGGTCAAGATGATTGCCATCCAAAATCAATCCCAGAGTGTAACGTGTGCGTCTGTATGTTCCTTCGTCTATCTTCAAGGGAATAATATGCGCGCACCATGAATTAAAAAATCTAATGACGATTCAGGCGTGCATTGACTGATGTTGAGCCGTATTGACCAGTCCAGGTCACCCTATGAACTGGGCTCAACTGACCCCATAGCTCCTGGCAACAAGGCGGGCACATTCAATCTCACTTGACCCACTCAGTTTTGACCTTTGGCCCCTGGCAGTACTGGCCCTGGCTGAACTCTCACCTCTGAGATCAATAGCTCTTGACCATCACCTCGGGCCGTTGTCATGGAGCTGAGGGCAGGATCTGCGGGCTGGTACATGTGAAAGGACTGGGATAAACAAAGCAGAGCATTCACGCTTTCTAATGAGGAAGCTAACTGGGTACCCACGTTTTCAAATAGACCCCGACATGCTCTCTTTGTAATTATTACACATTTTATCTTTTCAACTTGTAAGAAAGCGTTCTATGAGTCACCATGATTTGTTGGGATGAGAGCTGATTGGCTGTTCAGTCATAATACCCCTGTTTTTCTGTTGGGGAAATAAAGAGTTCTATGTCTGTAAAAGGCTTTAAAATCCATGCATGTGAAACTAGTGATGTGCCAAAGAGTTTGTGAATGAGAAGGATGAGTTAGAAAGGTCAAAGCACATGTTCTCTTTTTTTTCTTCTTAATGAGAGTTAGCTTATATTAAGTTAAAAAATACTTTTGTTTCGTAGAAAGAAAGAGTTTGTACTTGTGCATAGCTGAATAGAAACTTGCTAGTTGCTGTTAGTGGTGTGGCGACAGAACTCCACTCTGCTCTCTGAATGCTATGAGCGCACTTATAAAAGGAAATGTAAAATAAGTCTGACCTACTTTAAACACATGAATAATCAGTTGATTTACAACATTCAAACTGATATCTTGCTGTATTATTTTGTGCATCAGGTTTGAGTTTGGTATTTTCCAAGCTTCAGAAGTTTGTCAGAACAGAAAAGCTGGAGTCTCCATCTCCATGCCTGGATGACGTGGTGAGTTAGTATAGTAGGCCTGTATGGTATGTGGTGTGGCTGTTGAAGTTGAGCTGTGGTGGTTGTGATATTATGAGTAGTGTTGAGTTGATGAATCTTATACATTTTCATTACCAATATTTTATCTTGATAGCACTATTTTCCTTTTTGTATTGTGGACTTTTGAAAAAGGAATCTATTTGTTTCTACAACTCATTTACCGGATGCCTTCAGATTCTCAGGGCCAGGAATGTCATTAAAGTTTAGGCCTACCAGCCTGTGAATGCCAGATCCCGTCAAGTCTCAGAAGCTACGCAGGGCTTGGGCAGTCGTGTCTCTAAGACATTCAACCCACATTGCCTTGTATGGATCTTGTGTGAGTGCGAAAGGTTGGTTATGATCAGAAGGGCTGATGGTGCAAAATGGCAACTTTGTCTGCCCAGGGCAGCTGTGGCAGAACAGTAACTTAACACTACAGAGTCTGGAGTGAATAAATAATGCATATGTGAAAGTTCTTTGGGTGTTTTCAAAACGTTATATAAATCAGATTAAACTAGGAGCGTGTTTCACAACTTTCAGAAGCCTGATTGTAAAAGGCATCAAAAGCAACGCCAACAAGCCATGATGACAACCACAAAATGCACCATACTCTAACAGTAATATACACCAAACAAACCTTCACTCAAAGTGGTGTTTCGATAATATATTTGTAGTACAATACAGGAAAAACGGGCACAGGGCCTTTGATTTGCCATTCAAAAAATATTTGGTCAACACACTGCACAAATCTATAAAATTAATATTAACTCCGCAGTAAACAAAATGTCTTCTACGAGTTCCACTCCACATTCACCTCCCATTGAAGTTTAAGTGTAGCAGCTTTTAGAAACCCATTGGCCCTCTTGTGTGTATATTTATTGTTTATGGTCAATGCGTTCAGGATTTATATCAGTGTTGTTTGGTATAGAAAAATATCAATGCTCTTATATTCCCTTTTAACAAGCCCAACACTCTATGTGCAATCTATATTTTCTACAAATCAGCTTCAACCAGTGTGCTCTCAAAGCTTTTCGATCTGTTTCTGTCATACATGAATACCTCTTTGCTTCTCTCCATTCTGAGCCCTGTGTTATTGTGGGTTTGTTATGAACTTTAACAAGTCGCACATGTAATCCTCTTATGCCGGCTGCATCCAAATTCACTACTTGAGCCTTGGTGCATTCTAATCAGAAAGGTAAACTTCTTTGATCTCAACTTGGAAATTGATCAGTTTTTGTTTCAAGGTTGTTTGTGCACTGTAGTGGCTTTACTCTAACTCGTATTGGAAAAGAAAATATTAAGCTATATATGCAGTTGATATTCCTGTGTGAGAAGATTTATGCTTCGATCTAAGACGCATGTGATGGCACCTACAAGGCCAACCATAACTGCTATTTAAAAATGTTGGGAATGCTATAGAATATTTAAATAACTAAAGTTATATTATGAATTTGATCAATAAAAACACTTCCTGACACACCTGCTTTGTTAATTTTATGTTTGCAAGGTCAGACAGTGTGCAGACTCTTTAAAGTTTACCTTAGTGTGTGTCATTTTTTTTTCTTTCTTTTCATTTCATTTCAATCTTGTTCTTGATTGATGCATAACTATAACTATTGCATTTTCAACGGGCAACAGTCTATCAAAGAACGTTAATATTAGAAAATCCTTAAAGCATTGCATATAAACATCTTGGTGGTGAAGCTTTTTAGTTATACAGATTATGAACTATTATAGTATTTACACTAGATTATTTGTGTGCATTAAGACTAAAATTTATCAAAGCAGAAGAAAGTCAAAGTCTTTTACTGATACGCTGATGAACAGTTTAGTAATGGCAGTCTATTATTCTATGATTTATTTAAAGGTTGTAGGACGAAAAAAATGTTTGTTGTTAATCTTCAAAAACAGATGTGTAGCTTTGGAACTGCCTTGTAAACAGAAAAAGAATCATAAAAATATATAAAATGCAGGCATGGTGAGGTCAGTTGGTCAATAGAAAACAAGGTACCTTGTTATCAGTTTGCCTGTTAACCTGTTAATCAAACACACTTGGTTGATGAGTAGAAAAAGGCATACATACAGTTGGCATCAAAGGCCATGCCCACTAACAGACCGTGATGGAAGTATAACACAAACAGTGGATCACTGCTCAACAACAACAACAAATGTGAACTTAAAGTGAGGCGAAACAAGCGATCAGAGACTTACTCTGCACTTGCACCTCAAACAGATGCAAAAATGGGAGATGCCCGGAGGCTTTTGAAGGGACGCCCGTGGGTGTGAACAGACATTTCTTGACACCACCAAATATAGACAGCGAGCTTGTGAGTGATGTGAGTTTTGTGTGGGACCTGACTTGCGGAGAAGTTCACAGCTCTGAGGCTGTGCCACTGGGCTGTGCACCCTTACATACACTGACAGCGTTTGACCATTGCAGCAGCACAGTCGCATTATTTCCACACATAACTGCAAAATGAGTGAGTTTGCTCAATTTTTTTTTAAAAAAATGCCCGGAATACATTTTTAGCCCATATACACAGTTTGACAGTGAAAAAAGTTGAATCTGTGTTTAGTTTCTCTTTAATGTAGTAATGCAGCCTTTGTGTCAACTGAGACATTCTATAAACTGCTGTCATTCCTCAACAACCTATTGACATGGGTACAGGAACTTACTTTTTTTTTTCTACATTTCAAAAACACAATACTATTGTTGAGTTGCTTTTTCACCCTCTATACCTTTGAATTTGCAGAAGTTGATAAGTACACTCAAATGCAGGCCGCTATGACTCATGCGCATCAAAAGACTGTTGCATTGTGCTTCAGGGTGTCAGACAGTCACACATGGGCATAATCAGCATACTCCCGTCATGTGCTGAGGAGTCTGCACTGAGACAATGTAGTCTTTGAGAGCTAAAAGCATATTATCCTACAGTCTTCCAGCAGCGTTGTGTAATCCAAACACATCTGCTTCCTCCAATGTGCCATTTGTACTCTTCACAAAATCACACATAATAGAGATGTTTATGTTCCCGATGGCCTGTAATGTTACTTGAGATTTTCTCTGCTGGCAATAACAGCATGAAAAACACCAGTTGGAGAACTTATTAAGTCCAACATAGTGCAATAGTTGTTAAAATATGTTTTGTTAGCAAGTGTTTTATGCGCCAAGCCCTTACACTTTATGGCTAAGAAGGATGATTGGAAAGATGCAGTCAATCTGTTTAAGGTTCTCTTTATGTGGAGGAATGTGTCTTCTGCATTTGACCCATTCTGCCTCTCCCTGGGTGTTCAAACAATGAGAATCACAGCATTCTAAGAAGTTTATCCAGTTCGTCTTGCAATGAACCTGGTCAGATTTACAGTTGTGAGTTTGGAGAAAACTTTTTGTGAGGCGAGAGTGCCACTGTGCTACATCAAATCAAAGCTTAAGTATACAACATCAGTGTGTGTATATGTTACACTGTATATTTTGCACAAAATGAAAAAGCGTAAAATAAACAGAGTGAAATAAACATGACTTTTGGTTGAAGCCACATTTTCTTAAGGCTTAATGGGTAAGTTGACAGTTGGGGCTTGGGGTAGGTTAAGATTAGGATAAGGATTTTGTAAATATTAACACATACAACTACCATGAACTGGGGCTGCAACGTGTGGCATATTAATGCAAAAAAAATTGTGCTAATCACACACTTTTGACATGTCCTCTTATGTCGTCGTATGTCCAATGTGCTATTTCAGTGCCTACACTAGCATCAGTTGCATCAAACCTCAAAAACAGACGAAATAAATCAAACACAATGAAAAAGAAATGAAGGAACACAACTTCTAAATCATTCAAACCTGTGTCTGAGCTTTAAAGGTGGGGCAGACACAATTTTGGTTTTAAATCTGACTACTTCCTTTTATGAATCCTTTGACACATGGTTAATGTTGATATACTCTGTTGGCTGCAGTCATGGCTTATAAACTTCTTTTTATAAACAACAAAGTGAAACTGGAGAGGACCACTCAAGCACAGCCAATCAGGGCACTGCATTCAGCTCTTGATTGGAACAAACATTCTTTATTATTCAATTGAGACTGGACTCAGTAGGGTCATTTTCTTTTCTTTTTTTTTTTTTTTTTACAAAGTGCTGCATTTATCATATACTTTTTTTAGTGGAAAACACAAAGTTTACTCATTTCCAAAAGTTAGTTTCCTCAAGTGTTACAAGACAGTGGGCAAATGTCTTTATTGACAAACAGAGGGTGAAACTCAGTAAAGACAATGAATGGCAACAGTTTAATAACAATCCATGCTTGTGTGAGATCTAGAGCCCATGCTTCTGCAAGACTGTCCATTACCATTCCCCAGCCATGTCTCAAATCAACACCATTTCACTTTATGAAGATGTAGATACAAATTATCTTTTTGTTTCTCTTTCTTTCTCCTTTTTAGTGGAATATACTGAGAACCAGCCAACAGAACCGCAAGAAGCCAGCTGCTCATTCTCACAAAAGTATTAAATTACTGCCAGCGGTCGATAAAGATTGTTATTATCAGTGAGCAATGACGGAATAAAATGTGTGAAACGCCGATCTAAACAAGCAATGATCTGATTGTATTAGAAAAAACGAAAATATAGAAAAATAGATGTCTTATTTTCATAATAACAGCCACATCCTATTGCATAGCTCTTTTCAGCTCTGAAAAACAAACCCATTTTGACACAAAGATTGGAAAATGATGAGAAGACTTATTATATTTTAAGCCCACAACTTTCCTATTGAGTTAATTCAGAGATTTCCTTCATTTTAACCTTGCATCACTACGTCTGTCTGTAAACTTGCGGATGCGTCTTCCACTCGTACAGAAACGCTCATTAGTTTTGGAGTGAAACCTTCTCTTTTCCTCCCGAAGTTTACCTCCGAAGCTCTGTGTACCTTCCACACTTCAGTGCAGCAGGAGCAGCCCGAGCAGAAAAACACTTATTGTGAAAGACAGGTGCTTGGCTCTAGTGCTAAATTTATTCATCCCACAGTGTTCTTGTTAGACAGATAGAACTGCTGTGTGTGTGTGTGTGTGTGTATGCATTTGCACTCTGGTTTCCCATTTCTCATATCTGATGTGTGTGGCTTCTCCGACAGCAGCAGGGTCCATCTCCTGAGAGCCCAGCCGTGACTCAGACTAGTGGCTGGCAGCTCTGACTCACACAAGGAGAGAGAGAGAGAGAGAGAGAAGGGGAGGGGAGGAGATGAGAGGGGAGGGAAGGAAGGGAGGAAGGAAGGATGCAAAGGGTAAGAAAGGAGCAAGTGTGAGGAGCGAGAGAGTGTCGGCTCTGTGGGAAATGTACACCGACACTTGCAATTTTAGATATGAGCAGGACAATAATGGATTAGAGGAAGAACTAAGAGCCTATTTTCAAATGTTTTGCACAAAAGGCAAACATAAAGTATCAATATAGTTTAAGTCCCTGGCTCGATCAATGTGTGTTAAATATGGTCTCCTCTTTCTACTTCTTGCAGTCAGGATTGCAGTTGAATACAATGCATGGCTTCACAATCATTCATTTTCTACTGCTTCTTCCCAGTTGGGGTCACAGGTGACTGGAGTCTATGCCACTGACTTTGGGCTTTAGACTAAGGCCCAAAGTCATTTCACTCCAGCTACTAGGTCAGGTATTACAAAATCACAAACGATTCCAAGAAAGCAGGAAGTGCGGTCGTCCAATCAGCGAGAACAAGAGTGTTGTGTGACGAGAACTAGCCCGACTTAAGATAGCAGACTGTATGTGTTCTCCTCCTTTGACCCTATAGAAAATGATATTGTACCTTTTAATTTACAAGTTTACCACATAGAATGGTAACAATCACTGACACAGTGTTTATGCTCTACTTGCTGGACTACAAAGAGACCAAACAGCAGTGATTGGTTACATTTTAAAAAGTCCTCATCTCCTGTAAAGCGAACGAACTCTGTTTCCGACAAAGTGAAATGAAACCAGCTGATGCATCAGGCTCGTCGGAGGGTTAGAGGCAGACAACGATTCACTCTCTCATTCATTCATGAAGGGAAGTCAGTGATGCCCAATGCACCTAACAAGCATGTTTTTGGAGGTGGTGAAAGCTGGCGTACCCAAAGAGAGCACACAGCAACACAAGGAGAACATGCAAACTCCTCAAAGAGAAATTGGGAGATGTTGATATGGCTCGACCCGGGAGTCGAACCCACAATCTCCTTATTGGAAATCCAGAGCTCTAACCACTCTGCCACCATGCACTCCAACACAATTAACAATCATTTGTTCAGATATCTCTCCATTTAAAAAAAAATAATACATTTTATCAGCACTAATTCTTTGTCGTTTTTCATTAAAAAGAAACATTAAAAACACAGAAACATTTTACACACAACACAACACAGATGTCTGGAGTTTCTGCACACTTTGACCAAATCAAAATGTTGCCAGATTTTATCATTTGTCAATTGCAACTATTGCATCATTTAAGTGGATTTTAGTCCTTGCATGTAGACACAGACACCTGGGTGGGATAGGAGAAAAACAGGTATTTACTCAAACTTGCATGAATCAATCCAAATACAACTTTGAGTAAACTAATGATGAGAGAACGCTGTTATAGTCGGCCTATAAAAACGTGGTTTTGACATCTCCTTTAAAGTTAACATCGCCTGAACACATGACCAAAATAGTTCAAACCTGATATCTTTGAGTTGTTATTGATACATCCACTTTTGTGAGACTGTTATGTGGTTGCCGTTGAGATGAGCAGCTGGCTGTGGCAGAATCCCTCACTGCACACACACAGTGGAACAGCTGAAAGAGCAAAACAGAGACCTTCCACAACATCTGCTAATTATCTGGCAGAAAGCAGAGAGCTCGGGCTGGATCAGAGCAGTCCCAGCTGTGGGCCAATGCACACCCCAGGATGGCACCGGCAGAAATAGAAAGTGAGCTCCACAAAAACAGTGAGAGAAACTGTCAATAACAGACAAAGGGCTTTAGAGCAGACGGAGGCGCTCCCAGTGAGACAGCTGCATAGATCAGGCCGTCATAAACACATAGATTTATTTTATCCATATGTGCTGAGGAGGAGCCCAGACTTTCAACAGCATTGGCAGGAATCACAATATCCTTGACAGTGGGTGCGTTTCTCCCTCTCTCTCTGCCTTTGGTCTTCTCTGCTCTCAGAAACAGAAAGACAAACTCATTTCCATACAAATGGAGTGAGAGCCTGCAGCCCAGGGACCCAGTGGAATTGCAAATATTTCATCTTTGCCTGGAAGCCCTGTGCTATTACTGCCCGGCCATTATCCTCTTCCTTTCATTCTGTCTTCTCTCCTGTTCAGAGCTTCTTCAGAAACCACACACACCTGTGTTATAGAGCTGCAAATCACAAAAATATACCTTTCTACAAGTCTGAGGTGGATATTGACTGCTTGGTCACATTTTACAGTAGAGTGGAAGTACTCTTAACCAACCAACTGCAACCTATTGATTTGTTCTAATTGTGCAAATAAGTCATAAAAGTATGTTGTAACAGATTCCTAAGTTATGATCTGAGGTTGAAAACAAACTTGCCTGCTGATGTTTGCCATTCATTTTATGAAATCAAGTCACTGTTTTTGACAGAGAAGTCTATTGGCGAACATTCATTCTGCTAGTAGTCAGACGGTGGCATTTGTTTGCCTGTTATACAGGTTACCTCTAGAAGTTCCTGTACTGGTGGTGATGTGTCTACATTTCTCCAGGACACATGTGTTTGATTGGGTGTGGACTCTCTCGTCACAATTTTATGCTCATTTATTGCTTTCTGCACAAATGACATTGGCAGGAAATGCACTTGTTTTTGGCTGAAAGTTGTGAAGTTCTTAGCTCATTGTGGCTCAGAATGCATTAGTAAACAAAACGTGACCATTTCAAAAAGCTTTACATTAAGGGTGCTTTCACACATACAGCATTTGGTTTGCATCAATCGAACTAGAGTTTGAAATACCTGTAATTTTTTTTTTTTTTTTTCGTTTGGTTTGGTGTGAAAGTGGACCAGTTTAATTAGGTACGCATCAACACCCACTTTTGAAAGTGGTCTTGCTCTGCTTCCAAACAGACTCCAGCGCGGTTACGTTCTGGTCTATGAAAGCTTCTGTAGCGTGAGGAACAATCTGTAAGACATGGTGAGGTAATAATCCCCATTTTGTGCTATTATCAGAAAGATACATTCTAGGTTATCATCATGCTTATGTGAACTCAGGCTCTTAAAGGAAGCGTTGTGGTGAATTCTAACAAGTTTACGTGGATTTGTTCAAATGAAATATTCCAGCGGTCTGTACAGTCTTGTCTTCCCTTGATAATTTGAACAGCAGTAATAAAGTTGTCTGTAATTTCGCCGCCCGCTCATATCATGCAACAATCACATCTCTACAAGTAAACTTCCCTTGCTTCAGGACACTGTCAGCTTCTCCCAATGATCCAGTGTGAAGC
The DNA here is from genome assembly GCA_038363315.1 of Mugilogobius chulae. Taxonomy (NCBI): domain Eukaryota; kingdom Metazoa; phylum Chordata; class Actinopteri; order Gobiiformes; family Gobiidae; genus Mugilogobius; species Mugilogobius chulae. The sequence goes on along the minus strand of CM076412.1, from coordinate 6,991,685 downwards.
GCATGTGTCCGAAGTGTTTGATTCATCCAAACAGCAAAACAGACTTTAAAATTTGAATGTGCATTGAAAATAATGGTTTGGTCATGGTTTTGGTCAATGGTCATATTCTGACCTGTCTAAAATAGTCAACAGCTCTCTTCCTTTCATTCTGCATCTATTGTCCATTCTGCGATCCTGAATATGAGTCCTGATTTGAGTGGAAGCCCTGGGCCAGTAAAGCACCTGCTGCCCCTGTCTCTCTCCCTCACCTCGTGCTGGCCCTCTCTCCAGCCTCACCTCCCTCAGAGCATCTGCCCAGTGCCCACATTCTCCTGCACACATGGAGGCCACAGCTGCCCGGGTGACAGGGGCAGGAGCAGATTGGCTGGCTCGGGCGCGGGCCTGTCCTCTCCGGGAACACTGCCAGTGGTGGACACAGGACAGACGGGAGACGCTAGCACATGCACACACACTTTCTTTCATTCTTCTGTTCGCCAAGGAAGAAAAGTTCAAACCAATGATTGAGCGGGCATGATGGCATCCAATTGTATTCAGTATGGAAAACTTTTGATAGAAAGGGAAGGTCAATTTTTCTGTAGAGCAAGTGGGCCATATATAGACAATTGCAGTAATGTTAAATTATTATCGAAAACGAGAGTTGTGTTTAATTTCTTCACAAATCTTTTGTCAACCTGCATTATTTTTTCCAATGTTTTAGAAGTTGTGTTCCACCCTGTGATGTCATGAAGTGAAATCTTACAGTCTGATTCCACATTCTGCTTATCTGCTGCGCCGCACCACAAACACCTTTGATTTCGTACACAAAGCCTCGCCTAGTGGATGCAGTTTGTCCTCGGAGAAGCTAGGCATGAGCAGAGCATGCACAGAGAGTACAAGTTTATGAAATTTAAGTTATCTGTTAAAGCCAAAATAGCTCTTTATTTTGTAGAGGAGTGCAAAAAAACTGTTTTTTTTTTTGATGGATCGCTGTCTAGCTCACATCACATGAGCTTAGGTGTGTTTTTCTCTCCCCGCGAGGGCATAGGCTTACGTGAATGAGTCTGATAAAAAGTATTCTCCCGTCTGTGTTTCAGCGACATAAAGTGAAAGTTAACAGCCAACTGAGTCCAACTGGCAAAGCAATTGTCTGTATAAACATTAACGACAAGTACTGTGATCAAAATAAAGTTAGTGCAAAGTGTTTTTATTTGAAATTCCGGACAAAGTTCACATTCTGTTTCCTGTTTGGTGCGCTTTGATCTATGAAGCTTGATCTGGTCGGACTCGGGCGCAGAAGATTTTACTGTTGATCGCAATTCCGCGCAATTGCTACGAAGATGGTGGCGCAGCTCAGAGTAGCAGATTTGCAGGATGTGGAATCAACCTGTTACAGGTTTTTTTTTTTTTTTTTACAGTTTAAACTTGATTACATCATAAGGTGAAATGCTTGTATTCACTTCAACAGCAAAACACAGACAAAAAAACTTTTGTGAGTGAAACAAAACACCAAACATGTTGTGCAAACCAAAGTATGCAAAGGCTTTTAAAGTAAAGCACAAAACAAAGGATCATTAAACTTAACTTTAAGAGAACTTAAGAAACAATGTGTTGCACCTTTAAGGAAGCTGACTCTCCAGAGTTTAGAACCACACAGACACAAATAAGAACATGTGTGCCTCATGTTTAGGGCACCAGCAGGTGGTCAGTCCCTCAGGTCCTCACACATGGTGTAGATGTCACAGACGTTTCACAAGAGGAAGAAATATGCTAAAAAAGTGTACCAGAATCACTTTCATACTGTGGCTGGAAACTATTGTCAAGCTTAGTTAGTAGTGATCCTAATGATACAATAATAAATTGAATGTGGTGCATGACTACAGAGTGGTTAGAGTTTTGGTTTCCCAAGCAGGAGATTGTGGGTTCAATCTTAGACAATCAACATCTCATGATCTGTCTGGGTTTGCATGTTCTCGATGTGTTATTGTCTCTTCATACTTTGGTTTCCTCCAAAAACATGCAATGATGAGAACAAGCAGCAGAAAATGGATGAATGCACACATAACCCATGATTTTTCAAATGTTGTGCTATTCTGAGGATGATTTTCCTTTCCTCATAGATTGTATTTGTTTACAAACTTGGAGAGGGTTTCTATAGCATTGCGTTTGCCTGTGAAACGTGTCCAGTCTGGACATGGTCTGTGCAGACTGCTCTAGTATCGGGAGTCCTTCACATGTGTGATTCTGACGAGTACAAAGAAGAGCAGAGGGAGGACACGCTAGGCCCCAGATGGACACTGTGTAATGTTGTTAGTTATAGTTAGCCAATTCAGTCACACTGCCAACAGCTCCCATTACATGATCTAATTCTCCTATTCCTTCTACAGTGGCACATACACATGCACACAGACACACACCCACTCAGGCCAGGGAGGACGCTCTCGGAGACAGGAGGTGAAAGACAGACAGCAGAGGGACTCAGCTGATAGACAGGCGCGCTTCACAATGAATCTGCTGCAACTACAACAACATGGAGCAAGAGATGGACAATACGTATACATGCTCTCAGAAGAACAGAAGAGTGGATGTCTTAAAAAAATAAAAAAGGACATCAACATACAGTATCTTTTTGCTTTGTTGCATTGTATGTGCAAAATGGTAAAAGGTTAAGGATATTTGTTAACCAATACCTGCTGTGAGCTCACAGTCTCTTGAGTTAGGATATTAGGCTTGACATTTTGGGACGCCAAGCCATGAGTGGTTTAACCAATCACATCACAGCACTATGGTTTGAGTGGGAGCCAAAAATAGGATCAAAACAAACATTGCAGCACCATTGAACGAAGTAAGCAAAAATACACCCTTGTGAGCTTGCGGACTGAAATAAGTCTTTGCTTTTCACTCATTTAACAAGAATTTCGGTCGACGTCACTTTCCACCCTACTGCGCATGCTCTATGCAGAAAGAGTCGCTCTCCATCTGGTTAGCTGAGGAAACTTCTTTGAATCAGGTCTGAACTGGTCTGACAGACGCCTGTCTCCTGAAGCTTGAGACAGTGTTTTCCTCGCCGTTTTTAATTCACCTAAGTGTAACTTTAAGGGACGTAGGGTTGAATTTCATTCACAAAAGTTAATTTACAGCACAACTTTTGTTTTCCGCACAGTGATGAACTCTTGTAGGCCTAGATCAGAGGTGTCCAAACTTTTTTCTCAGGGGGCACATTTTGAAAGTTACAGTATGGAGCGGAGAGCCATTTAAGTCATTTCAAATTTTGCATTTGACCTAATTTAATGAACCACCAAACTTTTAAAAAGGCATTTAACATTTGTTTTAGGTTCAAGGGCATCAAAATATTTGACAGAAGAATTGCTCAAATTTGACATTAAAAACAACACTTTTTTGTAATTTGGGCCAATCTGTCTGAGGGCCAAAACAAATTGGTCCAAGAGCCGCGATTGGCCCCCGGGCCGAACTTTGGACATGCCTGGCCTAGATAGTTGACAACCTTAGCCTAAGCTCGTGTTGTTTCTCCAGCTAGGTCAATGAGCGATAGCCCTTTCTGCAGGTTAGGTGCATCGCCCGTGTTGATGAACAAAAAATTTCCTCTGTAATCAGTTGTGCCATAATGTTCAACCTTTCCTCTTTCAGTGAGAACAGTCCCAAACGTAAGCAGAACATTCAGACATCTTTTATTATTAGTTGAGTGGACAGATTTTGACTGAAAATTGGAGTAAAATTAAATAAATAAATGGGTTACAACTAAATGTGTTAAAGCAATTTGTATCACTGTACATGAAGCAGTGGCATACATTTGGGAAAAAATGGCTTTGGACTGGCAAAAGGAAAAGAAAAGGTTGTGATTTGATTTGTGAATCTCTTCAAGCATTGAGTCAGTGTAGAATGTGTTTTGCACCAGAACATGTATCTGTGATTGTTATGTTGTTTGTCATTTGCAAACAAGAGAAAGCGTCAACGTTGTGCTGAATTCCTAACATTGGCTGAGCGTATTCTTCCACTGCAGCAGGTGGGGAAAAGACAGCACTGCTCACCGCTGTGGAAGAGCCAGTTTTCCTCCCAGAGAAAGAAGCCATCAAAATTGAATGAAGAGATTAATAATTTAGCGTCAGATTTCTTCCCTGAAAACAGGTTTTTGAAACGATAAAGCAAAAATCAATGGCGCCTCTTGCTTCACTTGCTTTTTGTAGGCTGGCTGCTCTTCATGCACGCGAGGAGGAGAGGGTGAGAAAAGGAGGAGAGGTCTTTGTTTGCCCCCTGAGTGAGAGAAATCCTGTGTATGTGTGGCCTAGTGGTGTTATTCGCTGAGTCCCCTGAGGCGGCCGCAGTGATGCTTCAGCCCCGCACCTTCTCTCCGCTGGGTCAAAGGAGGAGGGGGGAGGAAAGAGAGAGGCGATCGACATTGGATTTTAACACATCTGGACATGGATGTGTGAAAATGCTCCACAAGGCATGCACACTCCTCTTACTAAAGGTTAAAAAGCCCATGTTGTTGAATCCAGAATGACATTATTAACAATCGGCCTCAGTTCGAGAAACTAAAGTATTGGCAATTGCAGAAAGACACGTGCAGAAAAACAACTTGCCATTTTAGTTTGACAATTACTAATCACACAAGGCGTTGCTGATTGGGTGAAGTGGGTGGTCACTCACGTGTTTGAGTGACACAGGACCATCTGGTGTAGCAGGTTAGCGTGACACATCTAGTGGACTTGTTCACTGTGGATCCACGATTCTGACATATTAAATGATTACTTTTATTTCATTTGCTGAATTTTGCTCTGGCAGCAGGATGTGAATCACCTACAGAGAGAGATTGTAAGATTTTCTCCAACCTTAAATTACAATCTAATGCGTCAACTGCACAATTGTACCTGTCTGTGATGAAACGTTACAGACTCAAAAATGAAATGTAGATTGTAAATCTCACAGTGAAACAGAGACTACAATTAAAGGTCAAATAGAGCATTGTTTTTGTCTTTTTTGCATGTCCTCGAGAGTCTTTGTTTAGATCAAAAATAAACTAGTCACGTCACATCACGATTTGACAAAAAGTGCAAAGAGCCAATTTATTTATATGCTTATGCTGCACAAATGCTCAAAAGGATCATTTATTAATTAAATACTGCACATCATCATCGGCGTCATCATTTTTTGCATACTTGAGTGCACATTGGGCAACTGTGCATCATTTATGTCACACTAGTTCCAAACATTTCTTTACTTTATCATGTTGAACTATCCTAGTTACAAACACCTGTTGCAGATATCTGCCCAGTCTCTCCAACAAACGTAGATATACAATGAATGTCAAAATGTATGATAAGTATGTCAATATGTTACAAAAAACATAAAGTAAAATAACCATGAATTTTTTTATGCATGAAAAACAAAGAAAATGTCCCCACGTGGTTTGGACCAAAATGTGTGGTTTTTTTACATTTTGGCTTTTCGTAACATAAAAAGTCTTGTACGTTTTTTGCCATTTCATTGTATATCCGAAGACTGTTGGACCAGTCACACTGCGCCTTACACTTTTAGATTCAGCCCTCTCTCTTTCTCACTTTTAGCTCTGGAATGCGTCTTTATTTTTTAACACAGTTATGCCATGACTTGTCTGGCATACCTTTGCCAAATTCCTAAACTTAACCAAATTAACTTAACCTTAACCCTAATTCTAAACCTAACCTTACCCAAATTCCTGAAGTAAATATTCTAAAATATAAACTTCTGCTATAGCCACCAATGCAAACTGATAGGAGTGTGACATAACTGGGTTTGTTTGACCACAGACTATTATTTTCAAATTAAGATTTAGTGTATTCACAACATCATTTCCTTTTAGAAGGATTATTTTTTTAAAACACGGGCAATGCATGCGCACTCGGTATGCAGAAAGAGCTGCCACTCTTTGATCAAGCTGTAGCAACAAGTCGAGCCAGCGCTGTTGTCAGCTAACTACAAGAGTGTATCACTGTGCGAAAACCAAAGTTATTCTGCTAATTCAACATTTGTGAATGACCCTTATTCAGATAAGTGAAAAAATGTTATGAAAAGTACTGTCTCAAGCTTTAGGGGACAGACATCTGCCATACCAATTCATATCTGATGTGAACAGCTAGCTCTCGTCTTGTTTTGTTGTTTTACTCAAGAAGGTTTCAGTCAACTAGATGGACAGCGTCTCTTTTTGCATGGGGCATGCGAACGATACTCCCTCTATATACTGTCCAAAATCATTCCAAATACCCCTGGTAAGTTCTAGCGTGCTCACAAAGGTCCCTGTTCTTCTTTGGGAAACACTACTTTAAAATAACTATTGTGTAGTGTGACCTATCCAAAAATCAATTCACGGAGAGTCAATACATTTCTGATTGCTGACGGAGGAAAAAAAAAAAACTCCAACATATCTCATGTTTTTGGAGGCTTTATTTTTGCAAAGGTCTGTTTATATTTACTCAGGGCATCAGAGTGAAAGTCAGCAGCCGCCCACAGCCCGCCCACAGACCCACCCACTTCACAAACTCCTCACTGCGAGACAAACAGGCTGCTCCTCCGTCTGAACAAAGGCCTGGCGTGCCGTCCCGTGTGCCCGCCGTCCAGTCAAAAGGCTTGTACAGCATGAGCTAATTATCACCTCTGTGTGTGGGGCTGTGTGTCGGGGCCGTGTGCAGACGTACCACCAGCAGCTCCACGCCCAGGGCTTGGTCTGTCCAACGCACAACTGAACTGACTTCTGCAGACGCCTTTCTCTCACTTAACCCGCGGAGACCTGGGTGTACAAATATATCAAAAATGTGTCAACTCCATCTCCACTGCCTCCTCTTGGTCGGTCCCCTGCGTGGTAATTTTGAGCTTGTAACAAGAGCGTGTGGGTAAAGGGAGTTTACTCATGTTTTTAAAAGCACTGGATTAACAGGGGCATTTTTTGACAAAGAAAAAACATACATAGTGAGTTTTTGTTCTATGCATGTATCGACTTTGAGTGATCTAATGATGAGGAAGCACCTTTGTAATAAGCTCATTAAAGTTAATTTTTGTAATATTAATCTGCTTTCATCACACAGCACCTGTTTAAAAGAGCATCTATAAAACCATATTACAGTCAATATTACTCATGTGTACAGTGGCATTATCTTTAGCGCCGGGTCTAAATACAGTGAGGGTTGACAGCTGCTGTTGACATTTGCTGTTTGATGATTCACATGGAAGTTTGGAGTCAAATAACAGTGGTATCCAAAACGAGCGTGTTGATCAGTGATGAACAAATACAGGCAATAATAGACGCTAATAATATTGACATCGTTATTCTGGGTTCACAAGAACATGCTCTAATTACAGTGTAGGAAAGCATCTGAACACGTGAGCTGAAGAATTATTTTGTGTAACTTTGTGTAACCATTCGTTTTTCATCGGAGGTGCGTGCAAAATGTAGTTACTTTTTGATATTTGAACACATAATTCAGGCTTTGAACCTGAGATAATGATGATGAATGAATTCTCAGAGGCAGCATGAGGTGAACACTAGCAGAAGCCACCAATGAAGAACAGACTTTAAGCAGCCTGTTCCCACATATATGCGTGACTATACCACGCAATTTGAAACAGCGTGTCATATAAAAATCATTTCTATTTTTTGCGTCTGTCTTTTACACATTGCTCCCCAGTTCAATTCTATGTAAAAACATGTTATTATTCATGAATACTAACACAATAACCTTAACCAGTTTGGAGCCTCATACTTAAACTTGTTGACCCCAAATAAAACCTAGGGTTTCTCTTCAACCACATTGCCTGTCTATACCACTCCAAAAAAACAGGCATGCTACAAAACACACAAAAAAAGGCAGAAGCATCGTTTGTTATGGTGTGGTGGAGACACGCAAGCCATGAGGACACTTTGATTTTAAGGGACAAGCGGTCAGATAATAGCTGCAGACGGGGTATTAATGCTTACTTGAATACTTTGGCGATACAGGCTATGTGCTTGGGCAAAGCTGAATTTAAAGGTATATTTGATCGTTTTTTAGGTTTAACCATTTTACATGGACTATGTCAAGAAATTATTCTTTTCCTGTTATTCAAAGTCATGCATGCTTATGTGACTGTAATTGTTGCTGTTTTTTTGTCATTCAGTGTTAGCTTGTCTATTTGTGAGCCATGAGCCATTGCAGAAAAAAGACAAAAGGGTTCTGAAGAGAGAAATAAGGTCTGCCTTTAAACCTTAAACTGGACTCACAACAATGCCTTGGTCGCTGCTTAGCCTAGTGAGTCCAACCTGATTGTATTCAGTTCAAATCTGTGACAAAAAAATATGTTTATGTCGTTTGACAGTGACTCTAAAGAGATCCACATGGTTCTAAGTCATGACCCTCAAGAGTTTTTAATAATTGTCTGGGATTGCCTTTGGTAAACTCTCCCCTCGAAGTGTTTCAGATGAACTCCACAATAAACCAGGCAATCAAATTGGATTTTTTTGCATGACGTACATGAAACAAAGGAACTCATTCGTCGTCTGTACAAAATAGAATTCCACCTACTTTAGAAAACAAAAGCAATTTCACTTACATTGATTTTTTATTCATTTTTTATTTTTTTTATTTTGCAGAAATCCAGTCCCTTGTGATATTTTTCCTCATTTTTCCCCATGCATTTTTCCTCATAAGCAGCCATGTTAGTTTTCATACTGGTAAAATGGGAGTCTCTTAATTGTGCCGACTGAATCTCAACACATCATGCAACGATACATTTCTTATAAATGTCAAATTTAGTAAGTGGAGAAAGAAAGGGTGAGCACAACACAATCAAAAGTGACACACGGTTTTAAAATTTCTGCTGAAGCCATCAGTCATGTCTTTACGTTATTTTTTAGACTCTTCAAGACTTGTGAAAATATTAAGTGTGCAGTTTCTGAAACACACTCCAGTATACATATTCAGTAACTAAATACAAGTTTTCTTTCCTACATTGTATGACTACCACATATTCATCTAATTTTACCAGTTTTTTAATTGAAGACACTAATTTAAAGCATGTTTTTACTGATCTAGCCAACACGCTTTGATTTTTGAAGAGACAAATGATGAGCCCTTTCGTGTGCCTGAACATCTTAATTTAGTCAACACGCCTTTCTTTGACGGATGAGAAGCAACGCGGACCAACTTCCTGTGATTGTTGAGGACAAGGATGAGGCCTTGCGTGCTCGTGAGTGGGTGGCACATCTGGCACCGCGAGCTAATAATCTCCACTCCTGCTGCCTCCTTCTGCATCAGCGCGTCTATTTGTGCCTATGTATTTATGTATATGTAGCTTTCTGATGTATCTGCATGTTCCTACGCACTCTGAAGTTGTGTGTGTGTGTGTTTGGCGTGCTGCTGGAGATGGAGGTAGTGTTTGCTCCTCTGACACTGCCACCGTGTCACACAGCCACATCCACAAGACAAGGAATCATTACGCTATGTTCTCAGTAATAAATTAGTGGGTTGAGGTAACTAGAGGCAAGGTAATACAAGGTTAATAATGCAATGTTATTCCCCACTGGCGCAAATAAACAATCTCCTCTGTTTATTTGCCTGCGCTCCACTCCCACGAGGAGCCAGAAACAGCAGGACAGAGGCGGAAGGGAAAGGGGAAAGGGAAGGAGGGGAGGTGGAAGATGGATGACAAATAGATGAGGTTCGATTCTCGCTCTGACACCCACCAGCGGCCCCGCCCACTGTGTCCTCGGGCTCATGGAAACTCAAACAAGTGGTGATGCTTCAGAGCCAAAAGTCACGGCTCTGCTTTAGGCTGCAGATTAAACAGATGATGGAGAAATGCAATTTGAAAAGTCGTAATGAGCAAGGGTGAAGACGTTACTGAAACAGAGGAGTTCAAGAGGAATATAGGAAAGAATGGAGTATAGGTCAAAAGGTGATTTTGTGGCAGGTATGATGTCATAATTGAGTAAAGCTCTGAAGCTTTGATAATGACCAAAAGGACACGGGATAAAGTGAGGAGCTCAGAGTAGAGCCACTGCTCCTCCATGCATCAGCTCTGGATGTCTCCTAAACAGAGAAGGGTTTGTGGAAAGGTAAGTCTGAAGGATCCAGCGTGGACAGTTGATTTTTGTGACAATGAGCAGAAAAAATGGATGGATGGATGGATGGACAATAGATTGTATGGAGCTCAACTGTTACCGCCCACTTCCTGATTCATTAACCTTGGCTAATATGTTAACCCACTTCACAGAGGTTTCAAAAAAGTTTGGAACGATCCTTGTGGGCTAATCAGCTCTGTGGTGAGTCATGAGAGTAAGATATCAGTTTCTGCAGCATTATAAACTACAAAGTTAAGAAAACATTTTGCTATGGATCTGAGTTAGCACATATTTAACTATTTGAATTTTTCAAAACCCTGGCACTTCTTCCACTGTTGAGGCCAGATGGTGGGTAACAGCCAGTTTGTATCTAAGCAATGAGCCCGATCTTACAAGAAAGTGTACATTCACCACACCATGACGCAACATGTCACGGCTGTTTTGCGTAAATGTAGTACACGTCAGAGTCCCAGTTCATTTCTATGGTGGTTGTTAAGACGTGTTCTTATTTATGAATATTAAAAAAATCCTGATCCTAATCTTAACCTGCCTCAAGCCCTAGACCTAAACTGAGGAAAATGTGGCTTCAACCAAAACTCGTGTATTTTTAAGTTGTGAAATCTCGTGTCATTTTTATCCTTAAATCATGCTCAAAATACGCTGTTTTTGTGTTGTGGTAACTGTACTCTTTCTTGTGAGACTCTATTGAAGCAATATTCATTTTAGCACCCAAACAATTGTAAATATTGCTGGTCTGTAGAAAGTTGGGATGTCATGTGACCTTATAGCTTATTTCAGTGTTGTTGAGGTGTTCGAGGATCTTGGTTGGGAGCGTGCAAAGAAGATATTGTAACACAATGAACACCAATCACAACTCACTGACACAGCTGTACCCGCAAAATCACAAAAACAAATCAAAAAGATTTATTTTTTTCATTATTATTATTTTTTTAACTAAGTTGATATGATTTGTAATTCACAAATTTTCTGTTACATTCAAGATTTTCCATACAGTGTATTTTTGCTTTGATAGCCCGATCAATAAAATGTTGAATAAAGCATAATACCTTGGTGTGGTCCAGAGTGCCATGATTCTCAAACAAATTGCAGCTCTGACTCCCACTACCTGGCCTCCTGATGTGTCCTTGTTCTCCCTAATGAGGGAAACTCAAACAGGTCGTCCCACGTGTTTGTCGCTCTCGCCGAGTCACATCTCAACGTGCCCCCCACTCCCCCCTCCCCTTCCCGAGGCAGGGATGCAGGATGGGGTCTAGGCCTGGCTCTGGGATGAACCCCTCTCTGCCCACTATCTGTCATTCATCACATCCCACAACTGACAGCTGCCGCGTCCCACTCACACTTTCACCTCTGCTTTTCCCGGAGAATACAGGCTGTTGCACTCCAGCACAGTCTCAGTAAACAACACGGTGCTATATTTTATTTAACACATAGTATCTGTGTGAAGAGAACAACTACTATAGGCTGCCATGTGATATTTATGCTGGTATTTGTTGATTTATTTACACGTGAGATGGATATGAGCACACATCTTCTCAGTCAAATAAGATACTTTTAACCTTCACTTGTCTCAACAGTTTAGTCTTGTGAAAGACACAAAATGTTTATGTAGTTCTTTTCATGGACAGAATTTATTCAATGTATGTTAAATATGTATGACAAAATATATAAACAATCAGACAAATAGTCAGGAGCAAAATTAAACAAAATGAAATAGGGGTTTTGTCTTCTGGCCTCAGATGAACATAGGTTGCTATATCACAGTTGTTTACTCCCTATGCGATGGACATCAGACAAGGGATTTTGGTCTAGTCCTGAAGCAATCTTCTTAAAAAAAGTTCTCTTTTGTTATCTGTTGACAATCAGGTTTTCTTAAGGAAAAACTGTAAAAGTGAGTGAACTACGCAACAGAAGCTCTATGCACATATCGAGACTCGTTGTGCTCATAAGCCCAGGCAGAGGTGCTGTGGATCGGGGACTGTCACTTTTGGCTCTCTGAAAGTCTGGCAACACCAATCAATGCGCAGCTCACTTCTTCCTGGCCCGCGGAGCTTCTGTTCGCGTAGTCCGCTCTTTTACAACTTTTGCTTATAAAACCTGGTTAAGAAGCTGCACTTTTCCTGCTGTTACAGCCATTGCTGAATCCACAAAAGAGAACTTTTGGATTGCTTCAGGACTAGTCCAAAATCCCTCGTCTGATGTCCGTTGCCTTGGGAGTAAGCAGCTGTGTCACTACGGCAACTATGCCATCGTTAGTGCAAGACGTTAGTGCATAGCCTCTGTAAGCACTAGGTGAAGTTTAGGGCATTAGTATCACTTCAATCACAGGTACAATTGTAAAAAAGTGCATATTTAATGAGTTTTTATTTGGTGTTTTTCCAGAGTTAGTGTACTCAAACGCTGTACTTGATATTGTTTATTTTAGCTTACTTAATTAAAGACAAAGGTGCTGTGCAATATTGAGAAAGATACCTTGTCCCAGCTTTTAGCTTCCTGCTATTTCCCACCTTCAGTATGACTGATGTTAAAGTGACTGATTCAAGCATACTGGAGTATTTTTCCCTCTGTCTCCTCCCACATTCAAGCTCTGTATAAGTGTGATCATTTGAAAAGTTAAGACCCTGAGTGACACATGTAGGTTTGAAAATGTCATATAGCCAATTTTCTAAAATAGAAACTTAAATCTGCAGCTTATTTCTGTGAAATGTCACTGAGGAGGTGGTGCTTATCATTTCTGCAGTTTTGAGTAAGAAGTCAATGGGTCTTTAATCAGTGATTTAGTTAGGAATGAACACAATTTAAATAAGCAGTAAAATGTAAATGATAAAATGCAAACTTAAAACTAATTTAATACCACAAAAAGGCATAACCCTAAACACTAATCTCACAGACAGGACTCCTGCTGTGTTTTTGATGAGAAATCTACTGGAGAGAACAATTTTCACATCTGTTCTCTATTTAGTCAATGTCTCCTTATTTGATTATACGAAAATGTCACTACATAATATTTAATAATACCAGGAACGCTTAGTGTCATGTTGCGTGCTCTGCTTGCAGCCATCACCAGTGATCTCAGCTCTGACACACTTGCAGCACCTGCCCAGTCGACCTCAACACTCTCCCACCATCTCTTTCTGCGAACCGTGTTTACCTTTCGTCGAATCTGTCTCTACATGTCCAGCCCACACATGCAAATATATATAGCATCGTCCCCTTCCAAAAAAACTGAGCTACACTGTGGACAGATCGCTGTGCATGCATTTAGTGTCACCTGCAAACCGAAACCAAGCATGTACATGAGTGGGCCAGAGCAGCAGTGAGAGTTATAGACAGGAAGTGAAGAGGCTAAAAACAGAGCTGTCAGTGTAGCGACTTAAAAAAAAGACACCAATGGGACCACTAACTAGGTCATGCAGGGTCTTTTGGTCTTTTCAAAGCAAGTCTTCTCACTATTAAGCTACAAAAGCCGTGCACTTTAGCATACATCCTGTCCACCTTCATGTGCGCCCAGGGAATGCTCATTATGCCCGATCTTAGCGCCATGATCATTTTTTAGCATTTCCATTTCCCCAGATAAACACTTATGTTCAACCCCGGGCCTGTTTGTTCTGCTGCGTGTGCATGTCTTAAATGAGGTCAAGGTTTCCTATTGATTGCTTTTCAAAGAGCGGCTATGCACAGTGAAAAGTTGTATTTGTGCTAAAGTAGCGTCTGCATGGGAATGAACATCCGAGCACGGTAGCAGAGGGTTGTTACGTACATGTATGCTGCAGACTTTTGATTATGTTTCAGCTTGGAGTACCCAATCTGCTATTTTTTAGTTTCATAAACTAAAAATGAACCGCCGCTCCACCCAACACTAATTTTAGGAAGCACTGTTAGAGTTCAGATTACAATATCAAAGTCAAGTATGGGCTTTTATATTAATAAAGGCTTTCTATATTTTTACCAAGTAAAGTTTGAGAAAAATATTTAATTGTGATTTTTGTAACATGAAGAGATTTGCAATATTTTAATGACAAAATTTTGCTAAAAGTTCAAATTTGAAGTGTGTTCAGGTGAAATGACAAAACTGGAAAGAATCACATGGGTTTTGGAACATGTTTGCCACAACATAGCTATCCAGCAAAATGTCAAAAATGTACAATAATCACCTTTTCCTTTTCCAGCCAGTCCCTCACACTTTTACAGACAACTTTACAAAGAGGTGAGGGTCTGGAATCAGAGCTCCAGGTTTCAATTTCGAGGGCGGGCTTTCTGAGCGCTGAGTCAACCAATCACAGAAAATCTGTAAATTCTACCTAAACGGCGACAGATGAAAACCAAAGCAAGAGCCAAAAAATAATCATCCATCAGCTACGCCTGCCATCTTGAATGTTTTGAAACGTTAGAGAAAAAGTTTTGAAATTGGTGAGGGGTAAAAGCCACGTGGCGACATTTTCGTTGGGTTTAACCGGTAAGTTTAGGACTGGGCAGATTTAGATTTACTCATTAAACACAAAGAAAATGTCACCACGTGGATTCAACCAATAGTCGTGGTTATTTACGTTTTGTCTTTACGTTACATATTGACGTGATTTTTCGTTGTATATCTACGTTTTTATTCAGAGATTGGGCTGGTTTGCAAAGATGTAAACTTCAACGATGACTGTAATTATGCCAAAAATCACAAAAAGAAAATGTATATGTAGTTTGTGAAGGAAAAAGTAAAAAAATACAATAGTACAACATAGTTTTACCTTTTTATTTGTTGGGGTAACGCATAAATAACATAATGCAGTGAAAACATCTGCAGTGCTGTGGCTGTAAAATACTGCAGCCTTTATTGATATGCAGTATCTGCCACACAGAGCAGGAGGCGAACGTTCAGAGATCACCCATGTGCACTGTTTATGATGGCCTCGAGAGGAGTCACTAATATGGTTTCATTAGTATTCCTATTCTTATTTTACTAGATCTCCCCTTCAGTTGTTATCGTAGCATTTTTCTGTCTTTGTAGTTGTGTGAGTCACAGTGAGTAAACATGTGGTGTGGTGGGAAAAGGCTACAGTCTAATAAGAACACATAAAAGTGTGAGCATGCTAGCTCCGGTCTGTGGTTTATCACCTCTCTCAGTGCTGCCTCAGGCTCTATAACCTACTGTATAATACTCACTTCTGTGCGCTCTGTATCATTAGTTTGTTTTCAACCATAATTGATACTATATATAGGTCTACCATCTTCTATGTTTTCTCATTTCCAATATTGCATTTTACTCAAGCAGTTGGAGGACAAATACATTACATATCTGAACTGAACTGTTCTTGTTCTACGCAACAGAACCAACAAAAATTGTAGCGCCATACTTTTTCACACCTCAGTAATGAGTTGGAGCTCCAGCTACTGGTTTTACTGTAGGAAATTCAGTCTTGCCTGATATGCTAATGCTGCAAACATAAATGTGGATGATTTATTAACTTAAAAAACAGTTCAGAAAATTTCAAGAAATCTAACTATGACCTCACAGAACCATGTTTTTGTGGCTCAAAACGGAAAGAATAGTATCATAGACTGAATAGGCTTGGTGCTCAGAAGGTCAGTTAGCGTCAAAGCTTATTTCCTGTTAGCATTAGCATTTAGCCACAAACACATCTCTTTAGAACCACAAAAGTGTTTGGTGAAGTATTCTTATAACATCTTTACAGCCCAGTCTCTGAAGAAAAAGTAGATGGACAACAAAAAGTCTGTGGCGACATTGTCTTTGGGGCTAATGGGTAATTCGTGGTTATTTTACGATTTGACTTTTTGCAACACATGAAGTTTTGGTCATTCCGTTGTATATCTACGTTTTCTTCTGAGACTGTGTTGCATCTTTAGCATGTCTTCTGAGACATTCACCACAATTCACAGTTCACTGCCTGAAAATCTGAGTATTTATTCCTTTTAGACTGATATAGTGAAAACCTTATGAAAACTTTATGTTCTATTTTGGCTGTGTTTTTGATAAGGAAATAACTTTTGTAGAACTAAAAAAAAGTAGATTTTGTGTATGTTCTCTGGAGACATAAAGCCAGATTCATTAAGCATTTGCTCATGTGCAAAAAAAAGTTAGACGGAGCAAAAAACATGCATTCACCTGCCTTGATAAATCAGAAAATCAAGAAAAATTTTTTTAATTAAACAAAAGATCAGTAAATGTTATTTTGTTCATTGTAAAACTAAATGAATCTACAATGACTTAGAAATATGAATAAGTGCGTTGACTTCCTGTTTTAATAATTGATAATACCGATTTTATATAGCTCGATATTGCTGAAAAGTGAACACATGATGGCTCTGAGCCCTTGAGCATCTATTTGCTGCAGAATGATACAATACTCAAACACGCCTGAACCAATCCAAACACAACTTTGATTAGAAAAGTAGATTTTACACAAGATGCCACCTTTAAAACCATTTATTATGTAGCAGATCCTCTTTGAACATTGCCATGCATCTGATCCTCTGCATCTAAATGATTTTCTTTATCACTTTTCATCCTCTTTTATGCGTGCAGATGTGCTCATTTGTGGCTTGTGACATACAGAGGTTCTTAGCTTTATAATCAAACCAACACCCAAATCCCACACAGGGTCTCGGAGGTCAGCTTCCCACACATGCACACGCGATAGGGCCTGCTTTCTTCTGCTCCTGCTCACATCACGGCCCTCCTACATGCGCCTCTTACCTGCACTTTTCTAATTGTCCTCCTCGTGTGCTCCTATTCACTCAAACGCCACACACCCACAGACTCCTACCTTGTTGCTAATCCCTTTTTCTCGTCTTGAAGATGCCAAGGCAGCCGCTGTTCCTTATGACTGTGCTGCTGTGAGTCACTCATTACATCCACTTTGTCAATCGGTTTTATTATCCGGACATTTTCCTTTTAGGGTTTTGCAGAATTATGCTTTTATGTTTTTTCCCGAGAATGTGAAGCCCTATTCATGTAGGATTAGTTTTACCTAGGGACCTCAAGTAAACCGTTATAATTAGGGGCGTTGTCTGAGTTTTTAGGTCTGATCAAATCATCCATGTCTGCACTCAGACTGATAGGTACAAGTCCGTTGTCATGGCGTCATGAGACATAGAAGCATGAAGTGCAATGTTTTGGAAAGTTTGGACAAAGCGCATCAAAGTTGGATGGGATTTTATTTTTGGATTAAATAATAAAACTACAGCTGTTTTAAAATGTAATTATTCTGATTGCTGCAACAATGTGATAAGCTAGAACATTTGAGATGTTATATTGTGTTTTTTCCATATAATAGAGTAAAACAAATAAAAGTATTGCATACTTTGTAGATCGGCATCAGAGGCCACGCCCAATAACAAACCTCTGTGGGGGAAACATAACATTAAGAGTGAATCAGAACAACAGCTTTATCACTCACTGCTCAACAGAAAATGTGGACTTTAGGAGATTTATTGTGTCAAATATGGATGCGTCAGTATATATATACAGTATATGTCAGTATATTTCCATATTTACTACTACTGGGTTTCAAAATGGTCTTAAACTGGGACAACTGGGACTTGCCTTGTGTAAAACTGGGACAAAATAAAGGTTTCGGATACATTTGTTAGGACTTTGGACACAGGACATAAAATAGGGACTGTCCCATGTAAATAGGGACGTCTGGTCACCCCTATCCAGTGGTCCAAATATATCTAAGAATGCTAACATCATGCTAGCGTAGCCTGGTAACTTTCTGTTTACTTTTCTGACGTAACGTCACATCAAATACCTCCATTTCAACATGGTTGTGACTCGACTTGAATTAGTTGTGTTAACAATACAAAGTTTACCTTCCCACTCCTAAAAAAAAAAAATTTCCAACTCAGCAGGCCACATCCCCAAATATAACGCGCTGTCGACTGGATTTATGGTAATATTCCACTGTAACAAGCCGCAGATTTTAACTTGCTTGCTGGTAAATGACCTCTATTTATATAGCGCTTTTCCACCTTACAAGGCACTCAAAGCGCTGTTACAATCAGGGATCCACTCACCTAGTGTACGCAGACATTGAGGCAATGTGGGTTAAGTGTCTTGCCCAAGGACACAACGACAATCTAATCCTGTTGTCCCACTGTGGCACCTAGTGTTCCAGCGGTCTCCCATCCAAGTACTAACCAGGCCCTATCTTGCTTAGCTTCTGAGATCTGACAGGATCAGGCTTTGACAAGCAGGTATGGCCATTGCTGCTTAAGAGAAGTGGCTGAATGACCATTTTAAACCCTACATTTCTTAATTCAAATCAGAATTTTTTGAGTAATCAGAAAGATTCAGAGACAAGTGGACAGGGATAGGTGGCAAAAACAGGATTTTTCTAAGCACTGGAGAATCAGATACTGGACAATACAATATAACTCGTCCCCCAGGACACTCCTGAAAAAGAGATCCTCCATCAATTTACCTCAAGCATGCATGAATGAATAAGAGAACATTATAAAAAATGTACTTCACTTTAAAGCAGATAATCCACTCAACAAAACATTTTTTATATATATACAATATATACTGTCATACATGAATGAACAGTTGTATGAGTCAGTCTGTAAAAACAATACATTCCAGACATTGCTGATCTTGAGTAAAAACTCTGACATTGTGGGATCATTTAAATTTTTCCAGACATCCCTGTTTTAAACTACCATAATCCCATGTGAATGAGCCTTAAGTCAGCATGTTTTTTCACTGCTCTTTCCATCCTACCTCCACTCACGCTGAGGTCAGTTCCATACGGTCATTTAGGGACGACTCCAGATCAAAGTCCATGATGAATACAGGGTGACTCATCGTATGAGTTTGTGTCATAAAGCTGAAGCTATAGACGCCAAACAAAAGATGGTCATGATTGAAGAACTATTCATTCCAAACGCCCACATGTTTTTCGGGATTGCTCACCATATGCCAGAGCCCTTTGAGCAAATGAATATATATGATCTTATTTGTACAGTAGTTTAGGCGTTGACAAGCCCAGCAGACCAAAGCTTTAGTCAGATAAGTGTCTCCTTTCACAGGATCGACTCTTATTTTATGGCTTGATGTCATTTTGGGTGTTTCAGAGCCAGTGCAGTGATTCCATATGTGTCAGCAGAGAAGGAATCTATGCGGCCAATTGTAAAACATAATTGCCCCGAATGTAAAACCTCAACTTTTCCTCATGTGAGCAGTGAAGGCGCTGAGTGGTCGAAAGCTTTTTCCTTCAGTTTCAGCGCACAGAGAGGCACATGTTTCTACCATCATAATCATAACTCAATCTTCTGTACATATGAGAAATGGAATATATTTTGAAGAAGAAGGGTTTGTAAATTGATTTAGACAGTAGAGTGGATTCAATAAGGAGTTCAATTGTGTTCTTTTGACAACTTTTGGATGCAATTAACCAACAAATACTCATGATCTTAGCTTGCTTCTCAATCAGTGGTTCAGCAACATTAACACTGGTCTTTTCCACTAAAAAGTGTTAATGCAGCACTTGAAAAAATACGGCCTAAATTGCAAAATAAAGTATCTTAGTTCAACCAAAAGTAGCACTGTGATTGGCTGATTTTTGGTGGTTTCACTTTACTGTTTGTAAAAAGTTTTAATTACAGCCAAAAATAAATTAGTTTGGATGTAAGTCATGAGCTGAAGGATTTGTCAGAGTGAGGAAGTAGTTTGACAGACTTAAATACTTTAAGTTTTACATTCAAGGTGTTTTTACTTTAAAGGTGCACTGCGTAAATGGCTTTGAACAAGGGCGCCATCTTTGGCGTTTTGTGGCACTGCACCCACCCTCCCATCTTCAGATGAATACATATTTTAGGCTTAAAAAAATTCTTTTGACACATCGTTATTTTCTGCTAAATGTTTTCTGAGTTAAGGAGGATTTTGTATGAAAAGTATGCTGACTATTGTATTTGTTATTTTTGACTGACTGATCAGTTTTCAAACTCCAAAAGTTACACAAGAAAAGAATATTAAGGGTTTGAGGAAAAGCTTTGTTTGAGCGTGAGAGAAAATTGTAAGGACTCATTTCTCATAAACTAAATGCTCAATGACAATTTATTACTCTAATAAAGCATAAACCTTACCAAGACAAACAGCTAAGTGCTAAGCTACTAAAGCTGTGTCTAAATGTGCGACATACTTTGACAAGCTTGAGTCTTACCTTCTAATGAAAATAATCACCAGATGAACGTCTTATTGCTCTTCAGCACAGTTCTTCTTTCTCCAAAACATGTCCGAGTCCGAGTGCTGCTCGTCCGTCGGCCTCATGCCGGTGCCGTAGTTTTTTGATAATTCTTGTTATGTGGGGGTTAGAGAGCTAGATGGCACTATTTACCACTGATTATTTATTCTTAGTATTTTTTTATTAAACAGTCTTTACAACAGTCGTCCATTGTATAAAACTGAGAGCTTTTGCAAAATTAATAGAAATAGTGACAATAACCCAGTGACAGCGGACGAGCGCGGGAAAATGCGACCAGCGCCACTCACATTTATGAGCCTGTCTGCACTTACAGAGGCAACCTCGGTAAGTTTATAAAACAACATGGCGCAGATCCAGGCCTGTGCTAATGGACGGTAATTTGATATATCGTAATATTGAGCATTTTAACTTACGCAATGCACCTTTAAGGTGTTTCCAGCCAAGCATCATGGATTTACTTCTCAACCTCCACTATAGACAAATGTTCATATCCATTTTGTGTCTTGTTCAAAAAAGACATCATGTATTTCTTTGAGTAAAAAAAAAAGGTGTTTAGACATTAAAGGTCCCATATCATATACAATTGACTTTTTGAGATTTTAGTCATGTTAGAATGTTTTTATCTCAGTAAAACTATACTGAATGTTATGTTTTGTTTCAAAAACAAATGTTTGAGTACCCCTGCTTGCTGCAACTCCAAAGCTGAAAATGCCCTGTTCCACACTGTGATGTCATTAAGTAGTAGTTTTAAAGTTAGCAGCTTTTTAGACTTAATCAAACTGGTTTACTCACAATTTCCTAGTATTCCAATTACCAGACTGTCCTAAATTGTTGCATATTAAAATTTGAGTCTTCTGTTCAGTTGTGATTGTGACACAAAGTCTTCATTATTTCAGAGTGTATCGAGTGGCAAAAGGTTAAACAAGGCTAAAAAAATAGCTGTAGCTTACAATGTAAACATTTACAGAGCTGAAGTAGTACAAGCGATTCTACTGAAGATAAATGAGGTATGAAAGCTGTAACCCAGGTGAAAAATGCGTACGTTTGCTATTAAAACTGTTTATTTCTTATGAATGTATTTTCTCCTCCGCGTCTCTGTGCCTCGCTTGCGTCATGACGTCATGCGCTCTCACGTCACGCTTAGCACGTACAATCAGAACATTCAAAACAGCTGCGCGACAAGCAGCAGGCAGGAGCGAGAGGGAAAGCCCAGGTGAACGCGCTTGAGGTATGTTAGTCGATTTAATTCGCTATTTCATTATAACAAATTCTGAAACTAACACAAGTAATGTCGGAACATAGGAGCCGACTGCTGGTGCCGACCTACCGCAATCTGAGCACGAGAAAAAGAATAAACTACGACCTGGTGAGTGAAGCTAGCGCTTAGCTTAGCACCCCATTGAAACTAATGGGTTAGCCTAGCCTAGCCGACTCCATTACTTTGTATGGAGCGGTTAGCATTGTGTTTAAAGCCCGTTTTCTCCAAATGTATTTAACTTTCTGAACTGTAATTTACAACGAGTCTTTATTAAGTCACTGACTATTGACTGTTGTAATGTGTTTACATTTTGATGCACTTTTATGGCTCAATCGTCCAGTTGTTTGTAGCCACTGATTTGAATGCATTTTCAATGCAATTAATGCAGCTCAGAGCTACCCTCTTTGCTGCTATGACTTGAAACTTATTGTGTATCAACATTATGCACTTTAGTTTGATATTTGAATGATTTAATGAGTAGCTTTATGTGACATTGTTATTTATTAAGATGATGAATTTGATATTGTACAATATGGAAGTTACACTGCTATTTATAATGTGATCTACATTATTTATTATTAGTAACTAGAATGAAATATGATTGTGTGCACACGTAGAACTTAATGTGTTGAACTTAACACGTAGAACTTGATATGTAGAACTTAGAACTTACACTGGTCCTGTTACTTTCATTCAGGCCAGGTCCGATGACGAGCTTAAAGCCCAGGACTCAGAACCGTAAGCCCAGGAACTCTGGACTACATGACAGGAGCCACCTCTGATCCTGCTGCTCTGGTCGAGCTGGTAGGAGGCTCCTCATAGCCGCCCTCTCTTTTCTCCCAACCACTCTCAACTCATTCACTCGGCCCAATCACACACACATTCACACACTTCCTTCCCACACTACGGATTATCCCCCGTTGGACACTTTTGGGACCGCGTTGAACCAAAGCTGAACATTGAACTGAACTGTTCCACATAACTGAACACTAAACTGAACTTTTCTTCAATAGCGCATTGGAGAGAGCAAAAGTTACACTCGAAGCATTCCTTGACAATACCGTTCAATCCTCTATGAACTTTATATGAACTTTAGCGCTGACAACATTGAATGTACATTTTGTTATTCCTACCGTAAATACTTATTGATTGGCCAATCATATCTTTATTCCATGTTGTATGTTTTGTCTTTGTCTTCAATATATGCATCTATTTAAAGCAAATCCTGGTTTCAGTCTCTCACTCCACTCCTAGAGTCGAACCAGTTAATCTTTTGATCTAGCCCAGTTACTGTGTTTACCAGTTAGTACCTACACTGTACTTAAGTAATTGTGACACACCGGTTACATAATTCGTGGCGAGCTAGCCAGGAGTGGAGTAGTAGAGCTGAATATTGTATATTTTGGTTGAAGACATGGAAACATTTGAGAAACGTGGCATTAAAATACCTAACTCAGTTTTAGTGCAAGGCGTGAACAACACTGAAACCGATGATGAAGTAGTTGAGTTTTTGAAACGCTTTGGTTCTATTTCGAAGTTTGAGTTTATTGATGAACCCGAATCTATTTTTCATCAGTCGATTGTAGTTGAATACAGCTCATGCGCACAGTTACATGCGCTGCACAATATGTTGCCGTACACTTTTGTTAGCCCAATAAATTGGTTACATATGAAATTTCCGAACTGAATACAATTTGCGCTGCACATGTAGAAAAAACAATGACTGACGTTTACCTGCGTGCACTCCGGAATGTTGCGACACTTACTGGTAAAGACTATGTGGAAGTTCTTAAGGCTGTAATGTCTCTTCTTGGTCAGCTGTTGACAGAACTCCAGCCCACTGTCGCTGAAGACCCGTTGCCTACAGAGGGATGTGAGAAGCTAATCACTGTTGCCTCCTCTGTTTGTCCACCTGAATCTGCTTCCGTAGTCCAACAATCTGATGTCCCACCTGTGAAGTCTTTGCCAGATGTGGATAGTATGATGTCGTCTATGCAGAGCACTCCT
Source organism: Mugilogobius chulae (assembly GCA_038363315.1). Lineage (NCBI taxonomy): Eukaryota > Metazoa > Chordata > Actinopteri > Gobiiformes > Gobiidae > Mugilogobius > Mugilogobius chulae. The sequence continues at coordinate 6,968,119 of CM076412.1, read as the reverse complement.
CCATTGACACCAGGTGATGAGCCACCGCAGAAGAGAAAAGTCATAGCAACACTTGTCCAAGGCACAGTTAAATGGTTCAATGTGAAACGTAGATATGGTTTTATAACCAGGAATGACACCAAGGAAGATGTATTTGTTCATCAGACTGCTATAAAGAAGAATAATCCCAGAAAATGTCTCCGTAGTGTGGGAGATGGAGAGATCGTCGAGTTTGACGTTATGGAAGCAAGCAAGGGCCCAGAGGCTGCCAATGTGACTGGTCCTGGTGGTGCACCAGTCAGAGGAAGTCCGTATGCACCAACAAAAGGCGCTTACGTCGGCAGCTCCTTTCTCGCCGTCCTAGACCTGAACATCAGACTGGATTGGCGGGCCCAAAGATTGAAGACCCCATGTGTGTGAGAACTAGATCCCCACCGACTCAACGAAGACCATTCAGACGAAGATCTACAAATGGCGACCCGGTGGAGCCGAGAGGGGTAGCTGAATGTGCCCCACAGACCGACCGACCTAGACGAAGATTCTGGCGCCCATATAGACGCCGATTAAGACTCCGTTCACCTGAAGAACTCTCCACTGCATATCCAGATGAGCCTAGTGACGTCTGGAGCAGTGAGGATGATCGGTTTGAAGGATGTCTACTTCAAGTTAAGCCAGTCCCTTTCAATTTCGAAGATGAATCCAGCGATGACAAGTTTTTGTCCTGTGCTATTGATCTTACTAATCCTGAACCTGCATTTTCAGTCAGTCTACCTGAAAATCCTGTTGACACTATACCTTCATCTTTGCGGTCCAACCTACCTGCAGATGAAGCGATCGATCTACTTGAAGATAGGGATTCCTCTGCAGAATTCGAAGCTCCTCAGTCCGAGAGAGCACAGCCTGAGCCTGGTGATGACAATTTACCTGAAGGGATACCGCCTACTGCTGTCCCAAAGAACCTGCCTGAAACACCAGAGCTCCTTGACCAAGCAGAGGCATCACCCAATTCTGAACCCAGTGAGCCATTGCTCAGCTCACCTGAAACAGCCGCTGAAGAGCCGAACTCGCCCGATGTTGAGGTCGAATCCAGTTCCAATATCCGACATAACGGTCGTCCGCTTATTTCAGTGGTTCAAACTCTTTTTTGGGGGTTAGTTGATGCCTATAGCGAAGCGCTTACCTCTGTTACAAGCAGTCCGTCACACCTTGCGTTTACAACGTTTAGCATGCACCGGAGTTGCATGAACTAAAGGGGGAGGGTGTAACCCAGGTGAAAAATGCGTACGTTTGCTATTAAAACTGTTTATTTCTTATGAATGTATTTTCTCCTCCGCGTCTCTGTGCCTCGCTTGCGTCATGACGTCATGCGCTCTCACGTCACGCTTAGCACGTACAATCAGAACATTCAAAACAGCTGCGCGACAAGCAGCAGGCAGGAGCGAGAGGGAAAGCCCAGGTGAACGCGCTTGAGGTATGTTAGTCGATTTAATTCGCTATTTCATTATAACAAATTCTGAAACTAACACAAGTAATGTCGGAACATAGGAGCCGACTGCTGGTGCCGACCTACCGCAATCTGAGCACGAGAAAAAGAATAAACTACGACCTGGTGAGTGAAGCTAGCGCTTAGCTTAGCACCCCATTGAAACTAATGGGTTAGCCTAGCCTAGCCGACTCCATTACTTTGTATGGAGCGGTTAGCATTGTGTTTAAAGCCCGTTTTCTCCAAATGTATTTAACTTTCTGAACTGTAATTTACAACGAGTCTTTATTAAGTCACTGACTATTGACTGTTGTAATGTGTTTACATTTTGATGCACTTTTATGGCTCAATCGTCCAGTTGTTTGTAGCCACTGATTTGAATGCATTTTCAATGCAATTAATGCAGCTCAGAGCTACCCTCTTTGCTGCTATGACTTGAAACTTATTGTGTATCAACATTATGCACTTTAGTTTGATATTTGAATGATTTAATGAGTAGCTTTATGTGACATTGTTATTTATTAAGATGATGAATTTGATATTGTACAATATGGAAGTTACACTGCTATTTATAATGTGATCTACATTATTATTATTAGTAACTAGAATGAAATATGATTGTGTGCACACGTAGAACTTAATGTGTTGAACTTAACACGTAGAACTTGATATGTAGAACTTAGAACTTACACTGGTCCTGTTACTTTCATTCAGGCCAGGTCCGATGACGAGCTTAAAGCCAGGACTCAGAACCGTAAGCCCAGGAACTCTGGACTACATGACAGGAGCCACCTCTGATCCTGCTGCTCTGGTCGAGCTGGTAGGAGGCTCCTCATAGCCGCCCTCTCTTTTCTCCCAACCACTCTCAACTCATTCACTCGGCCAATCACACACACATTCACACACTTCCTTCCCACACTACGGATTATCCCCCGTTGGACACTTTTGGGACCGCGTTGAACCAAAGCTGAACATTGAACTGAACTGTTCCACATAACTGAACACTAAACTGAACTTTTCTTCATAGCGCATTGGAGAGAGCAAAAGTTAACACTCGAAGCATTCCTTGACAATACGTTCAATCCTCTATGAACTTTATATGAACTTTAGCGCTGACAACATTGAATGTACATTTTGTTATCCCTACCGTAAATACTTATTGATTGGCCAATCATATCTTTATTCCATGTATGTATGTTCTTTGTCTTCAATATATGCATCTATTTAAAGCAAATCCTGGTTTCAGTCTCTCACTCCACTCCTAGAGTCGAACCAGTTAATCTTTTGATCTAGCCCAGTTACTGTTTACCAGTTAGTACCTACACTGTACTTAAGTAATTGTTGTCACACCGGTTACAAGCAACTAGTGATGGCATGTTTTAANGAGTCTACCTGAAAATCCTGTTGACACTATACCTTCATCTTTGCGGTCCAACCTACCTGCAGATGAAGCGATCGATCTACTTGAAGATGGGGATTCCTCTGCAGAATTCGAAGCTCCTCAGTCCGAGAGAGCACAGCCTGAGCCTGGTGATGACAATTTACCTGAAGGGATACCGCCTACTGCTGTCCCAAAGAACCTGCCTGAAACACCAGAGCTCCTTGACCAAGCAGAGGCATCACCCAATTCTGAACCCAGTGAGCCATTGCTCAGCTCACCTGAAACAGCCGCTGAAGAGCCGAACTCACCCAGATGAGAGAATCCAGTTCCAATATCCGACATAACGGTCGTCCGCTTATTTCAGTGGTTCAAACTCTTTTTTTGGGGTTAGTTGATGCCTATAGCGAAGCGCTTACCTCTGTTACAAGCAGTCCGTCACACCCTTGCGTTTACAACGTTTAGCATGCACCGGAGTTGCATGAACTAAAAGGGGGAGGGTGTAACCCAGGTGAAAAATGCCTACGTTTGCTATTAAAACTGTTATTTCTTATGAATGTATTTTCTCCTCCGCGTCTCTGTGCCTCGCTTGCGTCATGACGTCATGCGCTCTCACGTCACGCTTAGCACGTACAATCAGAACATTCAAAACAGCTGCGCGACAAGCAGCAGGCAGGAGCGAGAGGGAAAGCCCAGAGTGAACGCGCTTGAGGTATGTTAGTCGATTTAATTCGCTATTTCATTATAACAAATTCTGAAAACTAACACAATAATGTCGGAACATAGGAGCCGACTGCTGGTGCCGACCTACCGCAATCTGAGCACGAGGAAAAAGAATAAACTACGACCTGGTGAGTGAAGCTAGCGCTTAGCTTAGCACCCCATTGAAAACTAATGGGTTAGCCTAGCCTAGCCGACTCCCATTACTTTGTATGGAGCGGTTAGCATTTGTTTAAAGCCCGTTTCTCCAAATGTATTAACTTTCTGAACTGTAATTTACAACGAGTCTTTATTAAGTCACTGACTATTGACTGTTGTAATGTGTTTACATTTTGATGCACTGTTATGGCTCAATCGTCCAGTTGTTTGTAGCCACTGATTTGAATGCATTTTCAATGCAATTAATGCAGCTCAGAGCTACCCTCTTTGCTGCTATGACTTGAAACTTATTGTGTATCAACATTATGCACTTTAGTTTGATATTTGAATGATTTAATGAGTAGCTTTATGTGACATTGTTATTTATTAAGATGATGAATTTGATATTGTACAATATGGAAGTTACACTGCTATTTATAATGTGATCTACATTATTTATTATTAGTAACTAGAATGAAATATGATTGTGTGCACACGTAGAACTTAATGTGTTGAACTTAACACGTAGAACTTGATATGTAGAACTTAGAACTTACACTGGTCCTGTTACTTTCATTCAGGCCAGGTCCGATGACGAGCTTAAAGCCCAGGACTCAGAACCGTAAGCCAGGAACTCTGGACTACATGACAGGAGCCACCTCTGATCCTGCTGCTCTGGTCGAGCTGGTAGGAGGCTCCTCATAGCCGCCCTCTCTTTTCTCCCAACCACTCTCAACTCATTCACTCGGCCCAATCACACACACATTCACACACTTCCTTCCCACACTACGGATTATCCCCCGTTGGACACTTTTGGGACCGCGTTGAACCAAAGCTGAACATTGAACTGAACTGTTCCACATAACTGAACACTAAACTGAACTTTTCTTCAATAGCGCATTGGAGAGAGCAAAAGTTACACTCGAAGCATTCCTTGACAATACCGTTCAATCCTCTATGAACTTTATATGAACTTTAGCGCTGACAACATTGAATGTACATTTTGTTATTCCTACCGTAAATACTTATTGATTGGCCAATCATATCTTTATTCCATGTTGTATGTTTTGTCTTTGTCTTCAATATATGCATCTATTTAAAGCAAATCCTGGTTTCAGTCTCTCACTCCACTCCTAGAGTCGAACCAGTTAATCTTTTGATCTAGCCCAGTTACTGTGTTTACCAGTTAGTACCTACACTGTACTTAAGTAATTGTGACACACCGGTTACAAAGCACAGTGAGGCATGTTTTAAATTTTAACATAGTGTCATCATAAGGTTAAAATTCATGTAAGGAACGCTACCTAAACATGCAAGATTTTTGTATTAAAGTGTGAATGAAACACAACATTAGGTGTGTTTTTCGTGAGGAAATATGGAAAAAAAAGATCATAATATGGGCCCTTTAAAGATGCACTTTGTAACGTTTCTGGCGGTGAATGTGTCTGTCACTCTCGGCCTTTTCTGAGCTTTCTCTTTTTCCCTGCTCTTTTCGTTGCATATATGTTTTGTACCAGTATTTGTACACAGAAGGAGTGAGCGATATGGGGAATATGGAGGTGGAAGAGAGAGCAGGGTGGATAGATAATAAGTCACAGCTATCTAAGAAATAGGAATAGTCCTTTGCACAAACCATTTACACACTGACATTTTCACCATGTGTCCACAAACTAATCACAATCCTTAAAAAAAAAAAACATGCTAACGTTCTGTCCATCTCGGAAAGTTGTCAGTCATATCAGTTTGCATTTTTATTGATTAAATCACCTGTAAATAAATGCAAAAGGCAGTTTCTGTTTGCATTGACACATGTAGAATAGCTTTAATGAAGTGAATGATATAAATATAGTTGAAGATCATATCAGCATGTTTTGTGTGTATTTTAGCTTTTTTAGAGTAAATCAATGTAACATGTAATTCCCTGACTAGTTAGGGATGTAACGATATGTAAATCTCACAGTATGATTTTTTTTATAAAGCTATGAAGTTATTCACCATGCATGATCATGTTTTTGTGTTTGTGTGTTTATTCAAAAAAAAAAAAAAAAAGACTTAATATTGTCAGGTGATGACAATGATATTGTGACCATTTTGGCATCGGCAATATTACACTATTATCAATATATTAATAGTTGGGTGCGCTATACAGACCCATGATCACCACTAGTTTCCCCAAACTAGTTCCAAAAAGGTCAAAATGTGACACATTGATTTTCCTTATACATATTCATTTTCAGAATGAATGATGTGAGATACAGAATATTCCTCGAGTAAATGTTCTTTGATATAGATGTCTATAGTTGCAGCAACTATAGACAGTGCATAACATTTGGTGAACTCTACACCTCCTGTTTCCTCAAAAGTGAAACCTCTTGTCTTCCAATAAAACCTAATCCTATCCTTCAGCGGTGAGCATGCAGTCTCATTGGCAGCCTGTGATTGGGCTGTGTTTGGATGCAGGCTGCTCTTTGTCACTCACAGCTCCTCTGGTTACTCCTCAGACCAGCTCTCGTCGTCTGGATTACACGACCCTCACCTCTCACTCTGTCAGGGCCTTTGATGTGGCTCCTGCTTTTTCCTTGCTCACGCCAGCCCAAGTCCTGTGAAGGATCTACCCCTTTTTCTGTTCCTCACTCCCTTCCATCTGTCCTGCCACGCACACCATCACCTCATGCAGCTAGTGTTATTCTGCTACTTCACCACTCACTCTCAGCTTCCTCTCACCTCTGCGCTACAGCTACTATAACACAATCATATGTTTGCATTAGAATGGGCTAAAGCTTTATAGTATTATTTGTTTTACAAACTCTTTAAATGTGCCTGCAATCAGAACAGTGGGCGGTGGGGCAGTGACAGTTAGAAGGTATAAGGCAGCAGTGATTGGTCTGAACAGATATCTGCAGCAGATGTTTGTGATCAGACACACTTGGCTGTAATCTGAGCAGTCCAGTCATGATGTCACAAATATACTGGAACTGTCGTTGGTCACTGCAATGAGTCAGTTTGTGACTATTTCAACCTAGAGAAACTAGAAGAACATGATGATTAACATGGGGTGATGAATGATTAGCACATATGTTACAGCAAAGTTGATACTCCAGGCATTCTATCATTCTATTCATATCAACTTTGACACATATGATTAAACAGATTTGGTGCTTTGCTTAGACCCTGGCAGGTTAGCATTTTTCCCCGACTGAATTATCGCTTTAGCTATGTTTGAAAGCTGCAAACTCGCCTAGTTTTCCAAGCAACGACTCGGAATAATAGACCATATACTATTTAGGTAATTACTTTATTTCTATTGATAAATTGGCGTTAAATATCATTTTTTACCTTAACCATACTCTAACCTTTTTATCTATTTGCCTTGTCCACACAGAAAAGACAGTCATCACTTCTAAAACGGATTGCAAAAACATGGAGCTGGTTTGAAATTACTTGAAAACCGCTGCAATACAAGTATCTGACCAGAGCTGTGGTGTGGTGCTGTGACACTGACACAGAAAGTCACAAAACTAGAAGAAGACATGACATTGAGCAAGCAGAGAGAAAGTTGTGTGGGGAATATTAGTGACAAAACTTTAAAGCAGACATTGTCTCAGGAGAAAATGTAGAAGTACAACAAAATGTCAAAAATGTACAATTAGCATGTTTTTCACGCTAATGTGTTACATAAAGGGAAAATGTAAAATATCCAAGAAATTTGGTTGAAGCCACATGGCACATTTTCTCTGGGTTTAATATGTAAACTTAGGCTTCAAGTTACTAAAATGGATAAGTTTAGGGCTGGGGCTTGGGGAAGGTTAAGATTTACCCGTTAAACCAAAAAAAAAAAAAAAATGTTGCAACATGGCTTCAACCAAAATTTGTGGGTAATTTACGTTTTGTCTTTCTCTACATATTGACGCTATCGTGTGTTTTGACATTTCATTGTAAATCTATGTTTTCTTCTGAGTTGGGCTGATAAAGGTCAGTACATTATGCAAATTAAATCTAACACTGGGACTGTGATGTCACCATAAAAAGGTTGGAGACAACTGCAATGCAACAAACAGCATTTGAGATATTTTTACTCTGAAGGTCTGCTTTGAGTAGATTTTTTTTTTTTTTTTTTTTTTTGAGGGCTTTGTGTGGACAGGATCTGAGAAATGCTGAAGAACATAAACAGAACCAGCTTGGATTCCATGCTTTAATAGATGACCCAACTGTATTTGATTAAACATACATAACTTAACATGACTATCAATACCAAGGTAACTGTTTTCTGTAATGCAAACTGATATTTTTTCTTGACAAAAACTATTACATGTCTATTTTTCCTTGCCGGCCATACCCACATCAATATTCTTCCCATATGTTATTCTAGGGTGAGAGGTGACTGCAATTGCACTTGAGACCTCAGATGTGGAAGGGTAAGTGCCTTAGAAGATTGTAAAGTGAGAAACAGCACTAGTGGCCCCATCTCATTTTCTTTTAACCCATTCTCTTGTTCCTTGTGATGTTTTCCTTCCTCTTCTTCCTCTGTTCTTTGCCCCTGGGGCTTTCTGCGTGCCTGGTGCATTCCTTTGCGCTGACTGTCTGTGTTTACATTGACATCCTATGTAGTTCTCTGTGTGGATGGCAGCATCGCACAGGACCACTATTTTCCACTTTGCAAACAGCAAATAGAGGTAGTTTTGTTCAATAGTGCATATAGAAATACTGCAGAAGCGCGAAGACAACGGCCCTATCCAAGTGTCTTACAAAAAAACAAAACAAAACATATGTGAAGGTTAACATGAATCTTTGAGAAGGCAAGAGGACTATTCCACATAAAAGTCATGATCTTGGCAGCTTATTGCAACTGGCCAATAAACAGTTTAATGCAGGATCTCACCTTAATAGCAGCCAACCTGAGTCCAAATGCATTTTAGCAGTTAGCTCTAACAATATGAGATTCACAGGAGAGCCAAAGAGGTAGGTTACCCGGAAACAAAAAGGAAGATTGACAGGAACACCAGAAAGGCAATCATGCAGAACGTCCAATTTACTAGGGCACTGTTAGCTGGAAAAACATCTGAACTTCATCAGAACTACTATAAGATTTTGTGCTAAAAATTATTATTCTTTTGCCTCATACATTGACTCAAAAATTACATGCTTTGAAATCGGCATTAGGAATCAACTATTCCTTAGTAACGAAGTTTTGTGTCATGACAAAAAGTCCAGTTTCCAAAGAACATGTAGATTTACAACGTTAACTAGATTTATTTAACAAAATGTCAAAAACGTATGATAAGCACAATTTCACACCTTTGCTGTTACAAATATTTTACAAAAAGCCAAAATCTAAAATCACAAAAATTGGTTGAAGCCCCATGGTGACATTTTCTTTGGGTTTAACGCGTAAATCTGAACCTATCCCAAACCTCAGTCCTAAACTTACCCATTTTAGAAACCTGAAGCCTAAACTTACCCAAAGACAATGTCATCATGTCGCTTCAACCAAATTTAGTGTTTATTTTACGTTTTGGCTTTTAGTAACATGTTGACATAAAAAAAAGGCTTGAAAATGTGCTTATCATACGTTTTTCTGTGGATAACGTGGTCTACAGACACCCATACCCAGATTCTGCTAAACCCGATTCATTTTATTATTCACAACTGTTACATACAAAGCTACAATTATGAAAAGCAACAAACCACTTTCTGAGGGTAAAAAGTCTAGTACAATATTCAATAGCAATGAAAAGAAAGTTAAAACCTAACCTATTGGGTATCTGAAAAAATATGTCTTAGGGTTAGGGTTAGGGTTATGGCTAGGATTAGGGTTATGGTTAGGGTTACCTTGCTCAAAGTAAAGATACAGCTTTTTATTGTTTAGTGCAACAAATACATCTAAATTACACATTTTGGTGAGGCAAAAATGGGCAATGGGCTTACACAGTTAAAACTGTGATTGTACCTATTATTAAAACGTCGAATATCTGCCTGTGCTTGAGTTCTTTCTCTAATTGCACTTGTGCGAAGGCCGTACGCGCTCTTCAAAAGGTGAAGAACTTTCATCAACAATTTAGATTTCTTGTGTTGAAACAATACTCCAACACATTAGGCTGAGCGGCAAAGGTTACTCAGTGAAACCATTACTTACAGAGCCAAGACTCTCTGATAAATAAATGCAAGGAAAGCAGATCTTTTTAGCGTGTCGGAGGCAGTGTGGGGACGGAAAGCATTAACTATCTCTTAGAAGGTCAGCGTTTTCCGTTTTGCTCAAGTCACCTGTGCACCACCACACTCAGCACGTTGAAAATGTCACTGCTCCCATTGTGTAAGCAGACAGACAGACACTGAGGGAGGGGGAGGTCGAGCCAAATGTATGTTCAGTGCATTCTCTGCCCCGTGTGTCATACAGCAACATATGGTGGCTGTTCATGGTACGTTTAGAGGTTATGTGATGCCTGTGTGAGACAAGCACAAACAGATCAACATCATTTATCATACATGTCAGACAGTTATGTAATTAATGTTGTAACAGGGTTCTTTCATTATTAGTTTAATCTAAGTTGTATTGGGATTGATTAATGCATGTTTGAGTAATCTTGTACTGTTCTGCAGCTGTTGGAATCGGATTCTGAATAAGGAATGATTGGGATGATTTTGTTTTGTCACGATTCGCTTCTTGGCTGGAACTGGGTAATATCGAAATTGAAATAATATCATGAATGTGGTTTTAAAGATATGCAAAAATTGGTTATAGAGGATATGGTTTAAGTAAAACTGCTTTGAAAAAATGTACTAAACCTCTTAATACAGGTAGGGCCAAGATATTTTCATCCATTTTTCACCCTCACTCATTGGTGTCTTATCAACTAAATTTGTATTAGAATTTGAGCTTTCTTCTACTTTTTCCCTTGAGTATTGCAAAAAAAACATGTAAACCTATGAGTGTGTGGTCTTGTGAGTCCAGTTGGGTCAGATCATTGAGACACTGGTTTTGAAAAGTTGGTGGACCTTTTAGTCGACTAATCCATGAATAGATCTTGTATTAGGTCAATTACGGAAGACTTTGGTCGACCTATTTGTCTGATTATTATAGCTTCAACTAACTTTTTCTTGTTGGACTGACATAAAATTGAACCCAACAACGATTCAATACTATTTAAGATACTGTCTCGTCTTTAATTTTGAGTACAACATGTAAGGTTCAAAATTTTAACAAAAAAAAAAAACACAATTGGTCTCCTTTAAATTACTTTTAGTTTTGGATGGAGTGCAAAACATATAGGACTTTGTGGAACAGTTGTGATGCTTAATAGATGAAGAAAACATCTGGACATAGTTTGGAAACCTTATCCTGCCCTTCATATTAATGACTGGTGGGAAATGACCTTTTCTCAGGGGTTGACACAGCGGATCATCTGTCTTCATCCATCTTTATTCTCGGCTGTACATGTTTTACTCATGTTTCCCGGAGATACTTTTTGTCTAGGGTTTGATACCATGACTTGTAAGCAACAAGATTGAATCGTTACAATTCAAGACAAACACATTTACCATGAGCGCTAAGATTTTAAGCTTTGGGAGCTATGTTAAAGTGAACATGTTTTAGTCTTGAACTACTCAGTTTATTCAGAGCTGTATTTTCATTCATTGATTTCTACATGATTGAGTAATCCAGATTTGTCCTACAACTGATGCTCTTTTTCCACTTTCTATCTTTGAACACACGTAATTATGCTGCGTTCAAGACAACTGGGAAACTTCCCACTTGTAAAAATGAGCTTGAACGCCACTTTAACTGGTAAATACAACTTGTGAACTGGGACCTGGTCAAGGAAGTCCCACTTCCCATATGACCTCAACAATTACACATTAACTATGCAAACATTGGTCACAGATTATTTAACTTTAGCCTAAAAGTTAGCTTTAGTCATAATGTTTCTATTTGAGTTGATACAGTTGAAATGCTTTGAACTGAGAATTTGTATTTTTCAACTAGTTCACAGTTGTAATTATTTAAATATACAAATAAATCACACATGTAGTTCTAAAAGTCACATAGATAAAAAAAAGCGCTGGACCAATAATCGAAAAATCGATAGATAGAGATCGAATTGAATCATCAGTTATTTGATTGTAGGTTTGAATCGAAAGATCGAAGTCCAAGCCTTCGTCAATAAAAAAAAAAAAAAGTATTGTTTAGGGCAAAAGTCAAACTTTGAGGCAGAAGATAATTATAAGATTTTTCCAAAAAATCTAATAAAAGTTTTTATGTTCATAAAAGCCATTGTTTTTTGAAAGGTTAAGCAAAATTAATCGAAAATTGAGATTGATCAATATGAGGGGGGGGGGGGGGGGGGGGGGGGGGCGTGATTATATTTTATCCAAGATTGTACAACCCTAGATAAAAATCATGAATAGTTTGATTTTTTTTTTTTAGTTTTGCAAGTTTGGGCAGAAAGTTGTTTTTGATCAATACAGTAGTTTGCATTGAACAAAATGTACAGTGTATGATTTATACAGAGTTCATACTAAGAACTTCATAAAGCTTTGACCTCTCAGCAAAAGGGAAAAAAAGAAGAATATTTACACACAAAGGTGGATGTGTCATTTGGAACAAACTTGTGTAATGTTACTGCAGATTGTAAAACAGTATGTGTCACACTTGGGCGATTACATGACCACGCTAGAGAATATGTAGCTGTCACTTCTCACCCAACCCAGTGTTTTTTTTATGCTACGTTATGCAAGTCACCGCAAGCATGTCCTCTTGGCCTTATTTGGGCGACATCAAAAGTGTGTCACTACTTCCTCCTTCTTTTCTCACCTGACCAAGTTTTTAAGACAAGTTCTCGTGTGCACAACTAACGACTAATCAATGAGCTTAAATCATATAGGTAAATATTAATGAGTTGATTGTCGTTAGTCTCCACACATGAGGTGACGTCAGGTGTGTCAGTTTTTGATTTGACTCGAGTTCTAGAGAAATTGTTCTGAGCTGTTAGAGCTTTCATATGAACTTCCTGAGAACCACATGAATGCTGCATTATATAGGTTTTGACCCATGTTTTGTTGCTAGGTAACAGTTACATCTTGTGTCGTATTGATTGGTCATGCCCAAGATACAACTATAGACATACACATTAGCCAAAAAGTTACACACTTCAAGTCCTTAGAAATATGTTTTTATTTAAATTTTTTTTATTATTTAATTTTTGTTTGTAATTCATCCTTCATCTCCTTTAAAATCTGATGTCATTATGTGGCTTGTCGACACTTCTCAACTCATCTGACTTCTATAATTTGTAAATAAAATAGCTTTGATGATAAAAAAAAAATATATTAACAGCGCCTTTCTTTTCATTTTATTTCATTTGATGAATTTCATCTGCCTACACAAGAAATATAAATCATTTAAGGTGCACAAAAAGGAGTAGTAAAAAGTAACTAGTTACATGTCCAGTCCTACACCTGTTTACAATCACCATATGACATATAAAAACTATATCAGGTTTGGTTGTTTCTTATACTTTCGTATACAAGTATAAATCATAAGTATTATTCTATACTGTTATTTTAGCATTTTGTTGATCTTGACTTAACTTGTTCTTATTTTCTAACTAAAGTTATTTACATTTTCTATATGTTTACATTATTATTCTACTTCTATTCCATTGTATTTTTGAATTATAAACTGCACTGCAAAAAAGGCCTTTCAAAAAATAAGAACATTTTGCTTATTTTGAGGTAAAAAATGTCTTTTTTCAAAAAGTGAAATAATCTGCCAGTGCATTAAGAAAATTTGACAAACCTAGTAGTTTTGAGCAGAAAATACTAGTTTCAAGTTCTCTTGGCAAGATTTTTAAGCAAATCTTTTCTTGATTCATTCAATTATGACTTAAAACAGATACACATTTGCTTAAAATAAGTTTTTACATCTAGATAAGGTAAATCAAAATAGAATACCTTCAAACAAGTCCAGTAATGTTTGAAAGATTTGGTCTTATTAAATCAAAAAAATCTTAAATTAATCTTTTAAGATCAATATGCTTATTTCAAGTCATTTTATCTAAGTTAGATTTTCCTTTTGTGCAGTGTGTTTTTAATGTTTTTTGTTGTTGTTGTTTTTTTAACTATATTAATGTAACTCTTTGTTTCATCATTTAAGCTATTCCATAAGATAACTCCAGTACGTGTAATTTCTTTTATGTGGTCCATTATGGTAAAAGTGTGTTTGTTCCTAAGATTTTAATGATGTCCTTGTCCATAAACTTTTTTGTACCACAAACTTTCTTTTTAATGTCAGATCTCGACTACATTTTCCTGAAATGCGAAGTCATGTCCACTTTAATACTTTGAGACTATCACAAAGAGATCCCAGCCTAATCCTTTACTGCTGCTAATATCTGTTTACGTGTGACATTCTGCGCACAGGCGTAGCTGCTTTGTGGCTCCTCCGCAGTTTACCAACGGTGTGCCTGGGCTCACACCTCAGTCACAGCAGGTCGCACTTGATTGCTAGGAAGGATTATACACGCCACGGCAAAAGCATAAAAACATTTGCAAAGTGAATCACTCTTCCAGCACACGCCTTCTCCTTCCAGTAAGCACCGTGGAACACCCCCTCCCTCTCTCGCCTCTCGTCTGTGCGTGCCGGCGGCTAACTAGCACCTCCGATGGATATGGGAGCGTGAGGAGTGGCCCGGTGCTAAAGGTGGTGAGCTCAGGGCCGGGGAATCGGGAACCTTTCGTGACGTTCCGCCCCTGCAACGTTACAGCAGCGCCAGTGAGAGAAACACCCACGGTTCAGCTGTGTGGACCTCTGCCCCGCTCCAGTCTAGTTGGATGCTGGAGACTTCAACCCCCGCCGCCCCTCTCTTCTCTTTCTCTCTTTTCTCTCTCTCTCTCTCTCTTTTGCCAAAGTACAGCAGCACGGCACACTTTGACCTGCCAGTCTGCTTCTGAATATGAATCACACTTTTAAAAGAAGAATGACAGTGTGGTGTCTCTAAAGTAGATTCTGGGATTTTTGTTGGAGTTTGCCTCTCTCTCTCTCTTCTCTCCTCTCTCTCTTTCCTTCTCTCCTTGTCTCTGTCGGTCTTTAACTCTCTATCCAATTTCATCTCTTTGTTTCTTTCTTTGTCTTCCTCTCTTTTCTCTTTCTCCGTAACTCTCTTTCTCTTGTCTCTCATTCTCTATCTTCTTTTCTCTGCTTCTTTCTCTCTCTGTATCTCATGCTTTCTCTCTCTCAATTGTCTTCACTTTTGCCTTTCTGCTTTTTTCTTGTCTCTCTATCTCTCCCAGTCTCTATTTTTCTGCCTCATTTCTCTGTCTTTCTTTGTCTCTATTCTCTCACTCTCTCTTCCTCTCTTTCTCTGTCTGGTCTGTATTTCTCTCTTTTCTTTTGTTTTTGTTCTCTCTGTCTTGTTTGTGCATCTCTCTGTTCGTCTCTCTTCTCTCCCTGCCTTTCAGTCTCTCTCTCTTTTCTCTCCCTCTCTCCGCATTTCTCCCTTTTCTTTTGTTTTTGTTTTCTTCCCCTCTCTCTCTCATTTGCTTACTCTCTGTCTCTCTTTGTCTCTCTTTTCTGTCCGGTCTGTATTTCTCTCTTTTCTTATGTTTTTGTTCTCTCTCTCTTGTGTTCTTATTGTTTCTCTCTCTTCTCTCTCTGCTGTGTGTTCTCTCTCTTTCCTCTACCTGTTCTGAATTTCCTTCTCTCTCTCTCTCTCTCTCTCTCTCTCTCTGTCTCTCTTTCTTTGTTCTCTCTCTCTCTCTCTCTCTCTCTCTCTTTCTCTTTCACATCTCTATCTGGTCTATATTTCCCTCTTTTCTTTTGATTTTGTTCTCTTTCTCTTTTTTGTGTTCTCTCTGTTTGTCTCTCTTCTCTCTCTGCCTTTCACTCTCTCTCTCTCTCTTTTCTCTCCTTCTCTCTGCATTTCTCACTTTTCTTTTCTTTTTGTTCTCTCTCAATTGCTTTCTCTCTGTTTCTCTCTCTCTTTGTCTTTCTCTCTTTCTGTCCGGTCTGTATTTTTCTCTTTTCTTTTGGTTTGTTTGTGTCTCTTATTGTTTCTCTCTCTTCTCTCTCTGCTGTTTGTTCTCTCTCTTTTCTCTCCCTGTTCTGAATTTCCTTCTCTCTCTTTGTCTCTCTCTCTTTTTTCTGTCTAGTCTGTATTTCTCTCTCTCTCTCTCTCTCTCTCTCTCTCTCTCTCTCTCTCTCTCTCTCTCTCTCTCTCTCTCTCTTTTCAACTTGCCATTCACTCCCTGAACGGTATGTCTTTCTGCTGTTTTTATTTTGATTTTCTTTTTTGTTTCTCTCCCATCTTTCTCTGTTATTCTCTCTCTCTCTCTCCCTCTCTCTCTCCCTCTCTCCCTCTCTGCGTAGTTTAAAAGTATGCCTTTAAGAAGCAGAGAGAAAAGTGGAATCCCGCTGGCGACTGTAAGATTAAAATATGCTGCATTATACACATCAATGTTACAGTCCAGAGCAGGGGCAGAGTGGGGACCTGAAATCTACAGGGAGAATTTTCAAAGCAGTGGCCCATTGCAAGGCTGGCAGCCTTTTTTGTAGCGTGTTTTTCAGTGATGTGGGAGACTACAGTATATGTTACAGGTCAAAGCAGAAAAGGGTCATGCATGCATAGGGTAGGGGCATGGCTGTGAAAACATTTTTTGGGTCTGGGGTGCCGAGATATGAAGGGGGGGTCTGGGGGCCCTCCCCCAGGAGATTTTGGCCATAATACATGTGATTTCCTGCAATCTGGGGTGTTTTGAGCTATCAGATCCTATTTATTTTTAGCAGGTTCACATGAATATAAAATCAGGCTAATACTTTCTTAAAAATTATTACTAAGGAATTAGATAATTTCAACTAGTCTACACATGATGCCCTTAAGAAATAGGCCAACTGATTCTTTATGTTCTAAAGGTTGGACTCCTGCACTCATCACATTGTCACTTTATCAGCCATGTCATAATCACCTGCAACTGTATTAATCATGTTAATATCACCTTATCTATTTGTACTAAAAAAATGCATTGTTATTTAGATATTACTTTTTTATATGAATTATTATTTTATTATGAATTAATAATTTTATTCAGCTAATTTACTTTGTTATACTTATTTTGTGCATGTCACTGACAAAGGCAATAAAACCTTCTCTGATTCTGAAATCTGTGTGGAGCCTCAGTCCTGCTCAGTGAGAGTTATGTCAGTAAGGGGCTTGCATGTGCCAGGTTTACAGATTCTCAAACTGCAGGTTGTGAGACTGCTGCCTCTAGTCCTGCCCTCTGCTGCCTTAGCGCTGTCTGTGAACTGCTGCAGCCTCATAGTGGACTGCACACAGACAAACTGCTGCCTAAAACATTTGTGCCGACTCTTAGTGGACTTATGCGTGTCGTGTAGTTTTATTAGAAGTCAGAATCTTTGTGGATCCGCGGTGCGCGCTCCGCCGCCGTCATTAACGCTATGGGGTTTACAAGCGTATTGTTTCTTCAGCTGTTTAGTTAATAACTTTGCAAATATAAGGCGGATTTTTATAAAATAAAAACTGGCTAAAAGCGTAGGCTGTGTAGAACACGTTTATGGATTCCAAACTGTTTCTACAGTCTTTTATTCTGTGCTATTTGCTGTAATGAGAGGACTGGTTAATTCTTGCACATGAGTGGATCTATGCATACTGTATATCCTGTTTGTTACCTATGGCCTGCTGCTGTCTTTTAAAGCACACCGGTATCTTCGGGAATAACTAAACTCATGGGCACGAGCCAAGACAGGAGTGAAGATGTGACATGCGAGCGCATAAGAGAAAGAGAGAGAGAGAGAGAGAGAGAGAGAGCGAGTGAGCGAGAGAGAGAGAGAAAGAGAGAGAGAGAGAGAGACAGCAGCAGCAGCAGCGTCTAGCTCTGCTCCTCTCCGCGGCTCCAAGGAGAGGAACGGCCGCTGTTTGCCGCACATGCAGTTGCAGTCTTTAGTTGGACAGAAGAACACCGCGGCGGCCGGCCACAGGCTGGCGGCGGCCGACCGGGTAATCTCCCATGTGTCCCTATGGCCACTCCGCCCTTGGTCAGAGAGGAGACTTCTCATTTCTCTGCACCAAAGTTAGCGCTGAAGCTAACAGGAGAAACCTTCAGGGGAATGAAACAAGCTCAGATGAAACTAAAGTATTATTGAGGGCACAACAGAATCAATGGTGTATGTTCTGTGAGGGTTTTACTCTTATTAAATCATATTGTGTCATTGTGTCATAACTAGAAGCACCTTAGAGCCTGTTTGTAATTATCCTGTTCATTATCTTGATAGCTATTGTGAATATTGAAATTAATGATGGCAGTGTTGTTGCAACATGCTGCACAAACGGAGGTTCAAAGAAATGATTCATTAAGAACCAGAAAACTGTTTTGTACATGGTGTTATTTTCAAAGGTTTACAAAGCAAATGTCAAGATTAAAGTAGTTTGATCAAGTTTTAAGTGAAATTGTTAAAGACGATTTCATGAATAACACTTATGTTACATTATGTGAGAAAAAAGGATCTATTTCAATTATCAAATAGACATTGTTAAGTTGTTTCCAGAAAATGTAAATAAAAACAAAGCTTTTTTGGGGAAATGTAGTATATTATAATTAATACTTCTTTTTAATTTAATTGACCTTTATTTAACCAGCGAAGTCTCACTGAGATTCAGAATCTCTTTTGCAGGGGAGCCCTGGGGAAGGGTCAGGGGAGGCATTAATGGACATGTTTTTAGTTGTAGGAGGAAACTGGAGAGACACGGGGAGAACATGCAAACTCCACCTAGAAAGGCCCCGGCCCAGTCAACCCAGGACCTCTTGCTATGAGGCCAGAGCTGTAACCGCTGCACCACCGTGTCGCCCTTCCGGTGAAACTCCAACTTTAAATATTAAATTTGTCCAAATTTTAACCACTTATCACTCTAGTGCCACAATTAGCCCACACAAAATTGGAAAGGTGCTTGTGGTGCCATGTTATAGACAGTTCACTAAAAAGGTTGACGTCTAAAACAGTGATTCTTAGCCCTAAGGCCGAGGCCCAAAGTTGGGCTGCGAGCATCTCCTTGAGGGCCACACAATGTGAAAATGACATCCAGTTTGCACAGTTGAAGCTTGTGTGCAAAAGCTTGCATCAGCAGGCTCCACGGGTTCTTAGTCACTTAATAGTTCCTCTCAGGGCTGGGAGGTCAGTTACCAGGGAGGCTCAGAGTCAACAAATGGAACACAGTACCTGTAAAACTGAAAGGAGAGACAAACTGTGTTCTTTTTAAAGGAAAACTTAAAAACTTTTAATTACAGGTCAGATTTGTAACCACTGACCTGTTTTGAATTACTATGTGTATTGTATTTTATAATGTGTAGTATTGCATTGTATTTTGACTGTTTTTATGTAAAACCCACCTGGGGACGGACATTGAGAATTAGCCTTGGCTCAAATGTTGTAGTGTGTGACATGAGCTCATGAAACATGTCTCTATCAAATAAACCTAAATAAAATAAACACTCAGTAAATACATTTAAATATGAGATTGGGCTCTATAGATTTCTTTGCACATGAATATTTTAGCGTTGACGTTAAAAGGTTAAGAACCCCTGGTCTAAATGTACATGTCACAAATTCAAAGTACAGGTAATTCAACCAATCTTCCAGTCATACATTTAATAAAACTGTTCTCATTGCAAATAGAGGCTCAGCAGATGGTGCCACATCATTCTAAACTCAGCAATGAGTGATACAAATATATGAAAGCTCAAAACACAACTAAATTGTGAAAATAAGCTACAGTTTGATTACAAATATAGATAAATATGATCTCCATCAAATATGGTAAATATGAGCTTGTATCAGACATGTTAAGAAGGATAAGTCAATAAACAAAAGAAACACTTGTGCTTCTCTCACATTTCTCCCTGGCACACACTTTGTAATCACACATCATTGAACTCGTTACATTTCTCTCCTTAATTAAAATATTTTAGAGTCTGTTTGACGAGGAAGCTTGACTGTTTGCTGGGTGACAGTTGAAATGTTCTAGATCTCCAACTGACGGCTCGTCGTAGCATGAGAAAGCTACTTTCACTTTCACTTTTCCTGCAAGTGAAGGTGATTTCTGTGAAACAAAAGCTAAAAATAAACGTTATCAGGTGCTGCTTTCATTATTTCTGCTAGAATGTAAAGAAGCACATCCATATTATGTTATATTTATTTGATTGTCATTTACCACATTTCTTACAGACCTATTAGGCAATGAATGAAATGAATTAATTTAGAAATTAATAATAGAAAATGGGTCTACGCAGGGCCAGAGGGTAGTGATAATAATTGGATATGAAAATGACGTGAATCATATGCCATGGCCTTTACAATCAGCACGTCTCACTAGCCAATCAGCTTTAACGTAATACTTCATTAACATCACCTCTGGATAGGAGCTTTATTGACATTTCCATAACCAAATGGAATAATATCACAGTCTATAGATTTCCCATAGAAATGTAGCGGCTCTTTATGATGATCAGACGTTTCAGTGGTTGGAGGGGACACGCAGAGGTATTGTAATGTGCCCCGTTCACCTTGTACTGGGTTATTACATTGGTAAAGGCAGATGTTTTTTGCTGTGTGTACACGAAGGCTTCTTGTTTATGCTGCATGTTTGTGTGTGGAGTTAATGTTGGTGCTCGCATGTCATCATTGATCTGCTTCACTCACAATGCAATCATTACAGTTATAAACAGTGTCTGGTAATTACTTTTATATCGAGCTAACAGTGTGTAAGCAAATGTAATCGGAATTTTAGAATGGAGGCAAAAGTGTTACGATTAAACACAGACAAAACCTGACAAAGCACGAAGCTCTGATTTTGACATTCAAATATATGTTTATGCAGTTTGGCCCTATCCCACTTTTGTCCACCATCAATAAAAATAAACTACCAAGCTCACTAGTATGTCATAGATAAAAATAACTTGGAACTCTCTTATTTACAGTTAAACCAACCATTTGGGAATAGATGTCCCTAAAACTCATTTTTGAATGAAATAGTTGCAGCTTTTGAAGAGGAATTGCCCAAACCCAAAATATGTCAAATCTAGTGTCATTCTGAGCCAAGCGATTAAAACCAGCTTTACTGCTTTTACCAAAGAAATTTTAGGTGAACTTTAAAACCTGATGTTCTTTTGTGCAGAGCTTCTTCTCACTTAAAACTAGAGTGGCTCGGACATCAGAGGTTTTAAAGGCACCAAGGGGACATGTGCAGTATCTTCCTCCTTTTCCCTATATTTTCAATTTTTGGCTTTTAAGATGAACCAACTTCAGTTATTTAGTTGAAAGGGTTCGTTAGTTGATGTAACCGTCTTAGTTCCAGTCAAATTAAAAATTCTAAGATGACTCTGTGACTGTTTAAAGCTCTTCTGATGAATAAATAAACCTATAAATTTTGTAAAAAAAAAAAATGTATAGGACTTCTTAATGAGCTCTGTCAATCTTTTTATTTAAGTCCCTTTCCCAATTCAGCTTTTAAAGAAGAATATAAGATTTCAAAACACAAATCAATTTAAAAAAAGCTGTTACTTTATCATATGAAAAAACAAAAAACATAAAAAATTGAAAAAATGAATCGCGTGATGTAATTGAGAAAAAAAAAAAAATAGAATGTCAATTGACGAAATACATTTTAGTCTTATCACGATTAGCTCACTCTATCCTCCATCATTCTATGCCTCCATAACTCGATAAATAAATATAGTTCGTTGACCGTTACAACAGATCATGTCCTAAATATTTTCGTTAGGTATTTCGTTCCACGTGAAATAAGGCATGGTTCCTCCAATCTGCGGTCTTAAAACCTACAAATCCGCCTCTGGCTTTCACCAAAGGAGGTGTGGCCAAACGTTCAGAAAAAACCCTTTTAGATTTATGTTCGTCAGGCGTTTTAACAAAAATAGGCTCCCATCTTGAGAAACACCTTTCAGTGTTGGAACATTTACATGGTAAATGGTTATGTTGGTCAGGTATGTATTGTGTGTCCTGAGGTTAATGGTCAATAGGTCGACACAAAGTTATGTTACACTGGTTTACACATTTCTACAGTTTTTAATCTTGTAGCCCAGTATGTGCAAAAACAGCTGTAACACATCAGTTGTATAAAGACTTCCGGGTAAAAACATAAAAGACTCCCCTAAAAGAGAGAATCTGTTTTGTGCATAACATTTCTACTTAAATCAAAGTCAATATAATTACATATCAAAACCTAATCTATCTTGTTTGTAGTCATTTGTTTGTGTTGTTGAATGATCTGACACTCTATAAAACTGAGCTGACACCTGTAGGATGTGCTCATGAGTCACGACAACTCCTTTATCGGAACAGAATGAGAGCACTTGAGACGAGCTCTGGGCAGGTGGGGTTAACGTCCTCTGAGTTCAGCTGCTGGAGGCGCGCCTGGCACAAGGATGTGTTTGTCACCATCTATCTTTGGTGGTAATGGACCGTACATATCAGTTCTGCTGTATGAGTCACGCTGAGCCGTCAGTGAGGCCTTCAGTGAACACGTTTTATAAAACCAATACACAAGAATTCAGTTCAATCAGCTTTGGTTTGGAGGTGATCACTTGTGTAGTTAGATGATGGTGGTGTGTTTATATGTATTAGTACACAAACATAACCTCTAGTTGGTTAAATAAAACTAATTTTAATCTGTTCTTTCTTTGCACATAGTGTCTAATAGCATTGCCAACTGCTTTGAGTAATTTTTTTTAAACAATTTTAGTGCAAACTGAGCAAATTATCAAGTTTCAGGTGAAAATACTATTTCTAGAAAGGCTGTAACATCAGTGTGGATTGTCCTGATTTTTTCAGATCACAAACACCCTGCTCCTCTCCTCTCACCCCTCCTTGCACTACTTTCTCTTATCACTGACCAGCCTAGTAGCTCAATTTGAAATGTGTTTTTATGAATGAATGTTCTCTAAATACTTCAGTCATTTTAATATAGAATAGAAAAGCTGTTAAATAGTACTTTATGCCATGGGTAATGTTATGTTATGTATGTATCAGACAGTGCGTCCAAAGTCTTTGTCAGTGTTGTGGTTCATCAAACACTATAATCCTATGTTGAGTTTTGGAGTCTTGAGAGCCACCTCTGGATGAAAGGGATTTGCGAAGACAAAGAAGCAGAGAAACAGGGCAGGAGTGGCCACATCTGTCATCCATTTGAAGTGGGAGAGAAGGGCGTCTTTCTGCTTACCTGTGCAGCGTCAGCCCAGCAGCACAGCGAGGACATTTGTCACACCGCCCTGGAGTAAATAGTGAGGAAACAAACCACCATCTGTCCAAAGCCATTGATTTTCACATGAAAAACAAATACATCCGCTGTGTTTGCACTGCCTCCCGGCCCTGACTGCTGCTGGCCGGCACATTGGAGAGGTGTACCTTTCCACATTGTGTTCCTTTGATAATCCTTATATATGACTGCACCTCTGGACACAGAGACGCCCTTCTGAGGACTGGAACAGGCTATAAAGACAGCACGGCTCACAAACAGAGCTGCTGTAATCTGCTAAACACTTTGAAGGTTTGACCTTTGCTCACATCATTTACTTTAGGTTTACATAGTGTTGTGTAGGCGATATATCGAGCTGATTGTTTCTGTTGTTTATGTCTTTCCCTTTAATGTTTTACTAGCATTCATCTTAAATACAATCAGTGACACCACCAGGTCAGATTTGTTATTTCAGTAATAAAAACAATAGATAAGTAATGAGCTTCAGATTTAATGCCACACTATGAAGGCAACATCTCTAGACTCTTCATCAGCACAGTTCAAAGTGCTTTAAAGTGCATCTTTGTAGCAGAGCTACACGTGAGTATTTGGTTGAAATGAGAACATTCCACAGTGCAAAGTGGCAGCATTGTTGATGAAAGGTTAGTGCTGCCTCAGAGTCGCTCCTTCTCTAAACGAAAAGGCCTTTTCTCTACCTCCAGCACCTGCACAAAAAATGGGATGACATTTTGGTTGCATCAGCTGTATATCTTAAGTGTCTCCAGCAAATGCCAGAACGATCAAAGCCAAATAGAGAATATAACAGACACTAGAGAGAAGCTTTTGTTAGGTTATCTGCCCACTGCTCCTCAGTCAGCTCTCATACGAAGTCATTAGTGATAATTCAGTCAATACTGTCATATAATGATAAACATTTACACACTTCTATCAAGTCTTTGCATTAAACCTTAAGCTCCATAGAGCAAATGACTTGATCAAGGTGGCCATTTTCTGCTTTTCAGCAACGTATCTAATCTCTTCTTTACTTAAAAAATACATATACATTGTAATAAAACTATTTTTTTTAGAGATGAATTTTGTCTCTGGTTAAAAATATATAATTTAATATTGTTGGAACAGTCACAAACGTGAGCTGTTGTAATTCAAGCTCAAACTATGCAAACTGTAGTTGTTAGAAAGGACAAAAGCTATTAAGATCTCTAATAAACGTAAAATTCATGAATAAAGACCACAAAATATTTCTGTTTCTGGATGCTAATGTTAGCCGCTAACGTAGTGCACACTGTACACATGCATTTTAAGGCTTTTTTTCAGAAAGTTTTACAGTGTTTGTTTACAGAAACAATTAGATAATGGCGAGGAAAAAAAACCTAAAAACATCTAGAATAGAAAAAATATTAGCTAAAAAAAAACAGCAAAGTTGAAGAATCGTGTGACAAGGACACTCCCCACAGTGGATGAAAAAAGCAGAAAAAAGGGCCTCAGAAGAAGAAGCAGGAGACACACAAAGACACTGAAACATCTTCAGGACCAGCCTGTCTTCATGGACTCTTCAGACATGTGAGCAGACAGTATCAGTGCAGCGACCAGAGGTGGAAGTGTGGGGTTTTGTTTTTCAAAGGGGCAAGTGAAAGATTATAATGTGAAAAAGGCCTTGACTTTAAAGTCGCTGTACATGGGGAGGTTCAATGTGCTCACGTCAGCAGTTGTTATATGCTGATGGTTGTCACAGGTATGCAAGTCATGTTTATGAATAATATGAGGTGGCACAGATAGTGGCAGAGTGGCTAGCACTCACAGTTTACAGCTGCAGGGCTCAAGAACAGTACATGCATGTACTTACATGTTCTCCTTTAAACCCGAAATATGTGTCATAAGATAAAACATGTCTTCATACACTGGGGGAGAGGTTCTTTGATGTAAAGTGATTGTGAGTGCCTTGAAAAGTAATAGGACTATATAAATAAATAAATCAGATCATAAAGCAAAGCATTTTTTTCTGCTGCTTAATATCTTATAAAAACCCAAACTTTTATAGTATTTGAAACATGACAGTGGAAACATGGCTAGTTGTATAACCATATACTAGTGGAATTACACAATACATCATTGTTCATCATTTGAATCTTGGTGTTCTCCAATCCTAAACATCTAGAGACTTTATTAAACTATTAGTTATTGACGCAAAGTAAATTAATTTTAACATCTAAAATTATTTTTTCAAGCCTTTACAACTTCTCTTTGATTTATGTCACAGTTTTTTCCGACATAGATATAGTTTATTGCTAAAGTATCTACTCTTTTCAGGTGAAAATCTGTTTGGTTGTTTGTTATTGTTGTTAGCATTTTGGCTAATTTTGTCAGAATGCTTTAGTAAGTGAGAAAATGTTGATTGATAAAAAAAAGTATTCAATCAAAATTTGGTTTTATGTTTTTTAGGAAGCAAAAATTGTGCTTTTACTCTTATGCATACGGACTATCAAATTGAAATCACGTTTTAATGAACACCAGTCTACAAACAAGAATACCCTGTTTTGTTCTGCATGTCTTATTATTTCTTCTAAACCGTCTCTCTTTGAGCCACACATGTTCCTTTGAGAAAGTCATGTGGCAATAAGAAGACAGAGAGAGCGAGAGCATGAGAACGGCATTAGCTGTTGACAAAAGAGATGTGTCCAAAACAAAGTTAGACAAGCGCTCCGGGGCAGTGAAGTCATGAGGCTCCACACTCTTTTACCAGCGGGACAATAAGGACACAGTGTAATTACATGCTTCCGAGGCGCAGACACATTCACACATGCAGCTCAATGACAGTGGCATTGTGGTAATTATGTGTATGACTTCAGTAGAGTTTTCTGTCCTCACCATTGTGTAGCTCCCACGCCCCGTCCAGCCTGTGTCAATCCTCACCTGCTCAGAGGAAAAGACTCATGAGAACCTCCAGCCCCAAATGTGAGCGCAATGTTAGTCACTGGATACCTTAACACTTTAGGTTTGCACATTTACCAAGACTGTAGGATACAAATAAAACCATTTCTTGCAACTTACCTTAAAATACAGCACATCTTCACATTACCACTACACTTCAGTTTAAAAGTCATTGTTTTACTGTTAAGCTTTCTTAAATGCACTGTACCAGGTATCTATTTGGGTGAAAATGAGTTTGCAGTGTGCTGTCCACGTCCAATAGACTTTCCACCTAAAATCTAGGATTGGTGTTTTACTTGAGGTCATGCAGTGAAGTTTTTTTGGAGGCAAGTTAGTTTAAATTAGGATTGGGATTTCCTTTACATTCATAAACAATAACACGCTTTTACACCATAGAAATGAACTGGGCAGCAACGCATGTTATAGACCCCTATTTATTTTAACATTGTGTTGTATAGACATGAGTTGTTAATGATCAGTTTGCCCAGAAATCTTCTCTTTTTTGCCTTTTTGTGACTTTTATATGAATGCTTATGCAACAAATGAATGAATATCTATATGTGCAAAAACTGTTAAGGTTTATTTCTGTGGCGATGACTCAAAGTGGATTATGTTTTTGTTAGGACAAGGTTACGTTAAGCACAATGGCAGAGATGCTTGTACCAGATTCTAGCTTAAGCAGCTAATTTTCATCTGTAGTCTTGGAGATGGGAGAGTGGAGGCACAACAAGACGTGTTTTTAGTGCTGGGAGAAACTGGAGTACCCTTGAGGAAACCTACACAGACACGGGAATAACACGCAAACTCCACGCCGAAACCCAACTGACCGCTTTTCTGCTGTGTTGACCCAATTATATTTTATGTTTTTATAACATCCATGTTGTCACAAAATAACACTGTGTATCTTTGCTATTTTATGACAACATAAACCTCACTTCTTTCTACTCAACAGAAAACAACAAAGTATTGACTCTAGTTGTCCCAATGTGGCAGCTGGTCTTCCAGTGGTCTCATCTGGATGTCTTATAATCTCCATCTTATATTAAAGGAGATCTATTATGCAAGAGCAACTTAGGTGACTTTTTTCCTTTTCCGTTAATCTGTGGCTGTTTTTGTTTTTTTAAATTGTATCCCTGTAGTTTTTGCTTCTGATGTCCAACAGGCTCTCATCAGAAGTGAGAACTTTCTCCAAGCAAAAGAAAAACAAATCTAAATTCCGCCTAAATTTTATGTGGTAGTTGAAAGGATTGGTATAGCTGGTGTTGTAGCTGAAACATAAATGACACTAGATTTGGCATTCTTTGGGTTTTAGGGACCTAAAATTACTCAAAAAAATGTAGGCGGAGCCAATACAAAAGTCCTATTAAAATTTTTGAAATTTTGGGGAATTTGTTTTTGTTTGGAGGTTTACAGAAGAAAACTGAGTCTGGATCATCCCAGAATGGTTGTTTTGCATTAAATAAAAGTGATACAATGGTATTTTTTATATTTAACTTTTCCAGGTGCTTCATCGTATGCTTTTTTCAGATACTGAACAAAATGGAATTTTTAAAAGAAAATGTGGGACGTCCCTTGGAAGGGGCACTGGACATCTCAAAATTGTATTTTAAGTGATTAATGCATGTGAGGTTTTTTTTTTGTTTGTTTGTTTTTTTCTGCAGACAAGAAGCCGTTGCTCTGTTCAGTACTTTACTCAGCAATTTCTTAAGTGACACACAGGATTGGGCAACATCATTTTAGCAAAAATGCTGCTCCCAAAAGTAATTTTTAACCCGGAAAGAAGGCATTTCTAATCAATATTGTGGTTTAAAATGTTGCTACACCATGGTTTACCATTGCCACATAACAGACAACTGAACACATAAAAGGTTTTTAAAATATAATCGGCTCATTTACAGACATTTAACTTGTGTTGAGACAGACTGACCATATCCCGATTCGCGCTCAGTAATTGACCGACATGTTTTCCCCAAATGAAGCGGTTGTGCTCTCCACGCTGGCCCGCTGCAGCCCCCTCACTCCTCTGTGCACATTCCTCAGTGTGTGGGTGTAAAGTTCAATGGGGATGTGGGATTCCACCAGGGCATGAGGTCCACACTCACCAAACAACAGGAGGACTATATGAGAGCAGCAGCTAGTCAGGCTAAATGTGAGGAGAGAGAGAAGGGGAGAGGGAGAGAGAGAGAAGGGGAGAGGGAGAGAGAGAGAGAGAGAGAGAAGAGAGAGAGAGAGAGAGAGAGAGAGAGTGAGACAGAAGAGAGGAAAGAGAGAGAGAGAAGGGAGTGAGAGGAAAGAGATAGAGGGGAGAGAGAAAGAGAGGGAGAGAGGAGGGAGAGAGAGAGAGAGGGAGGGAGAGAGAAAGAGGGAGGAAGAGAGAGAGAGGAAGGGAGAGAGAGAGGGGGGCAGAGAGAGGATTGATTTTAATAGAGCATTTATTACTAAGTTAATTATGGCTAGAATAAATACTGAATATTTTAATTACATTTAGTTTTATTTCATAGCATTTTGCATTTCTGTGTGTTTTGGATCACGTAAATCTGAATCAAATCTGTGATTTGATTTGATTTTGCAGCCACTATTTTTGATTTTGTTCGATTTTGTTAGTTAATTTTTTTTTCTTAAAACACAAAAAAAAAACCAAAATAAATTATATTTAAAACAAAGCCACTTGTATTTCTATAACCACACAACTTTGCAAGAAACAGACAGTGATGCGTTTGTCTTTCTTATTTGAACTTAAGTTTCTCTTATCTTATAAAGAGGTCTATGTATTCAGAATATACCATCTCAGATTTGAACAAATAACAAAATCCATTTGATTGCAGGTATTCAGTAAATACATTTTCAAAGTGTCCTTTCCAACACTGAATACTTTTAGCAGATGTCCAGCCTTATGAATTTTATTCGATAACTTTTTGTATTTGTGCATCATCTAACTGTTGAAAATGTGAATCCTCAGGGGGTAGATCCTCACCAGCACAAAGTGACTCACAATTGAAATCAAAGAAGGACCTCTGGTGGACATAATGTTGAACTGAGAGCAAACTAACCCTTATGTTTACAAAAAATCCTGGGCTTTTCCTCTCAAACTAGTTGAGTGAGTGTTGCATGCTTAGCTTCAGTCATGCACTTTTAGCCATGACTGACGCCTCACTCCCCCATTCACAGCTGTCACCTCTGCCATTGTAAGTCAGAACGCATGACTCCATCCGTCCCATGCACATAATCAAAGGGTTAGCACAAAGTGGTCATCAGCCACCTTGCATAACGTTGGGACTGTGTGACAAACCTGTTATTGGTGTATTTTTGGTGCATTTCTCAAACTGTTGTCAACATGTTTACCTCACTGTCTTTCTTATCTCTAGGCAAACTGGTTTTAGTCGCAGCTCTTGTCCGTGGGCTGCAAGTGTAGGAGAGACACAGGAAGTGGTGGGCGACCAGTAAACTGTATTTCCTGTCTATGTCCTCCTCTCTCCTCTCTCTCTCTTCTCTCTCTCTCTCTCTCTCTCTGTGCCTGCTCGCTTGGCCTTTGGCTATTAATGTAACTCTGAACTACCCACAACACACCCACGTGGCCACTGGGAGCTTGCATGCATAAAACGATGTGCACAAAAACAACCAAATATCAGAAAAACACATGCAGTAGTAGAATATACAGTAGGGCTGTTTGCTGCTATCGACTGGAGGCCTGCATGCTCAAACAATAGGTTGCGTTCACGTCACATCACAACATTCTATTGGCCAATAATGCAGAGGGCAGCAAAAATGTATATTGTCTAAATTGAGTTAGATTTTGCATACAAAAAGTGAATGATATTATTATTAATGATGCACTAGAACCATTCAAAAGTGTAGTAAAGAACACATGAAAGTCATAGTCTCCAACAACAAAAAATTAGTTAGAGCTCTATCTATTGACTGCAAAAGAAATTACACAGGGTAACAGACAACTGATCTTGTCTGATGGGCTAATGCTGCAAAAACGCTCAAAACGAGTCTGGGTGAATTATGGACTTGCAGGACCAAAGATTTCAGAGATCTACAACAGATTAGGGACATTCAGGGCAGTGTTTTGGGTTATGTCATAGAAAAAACTTCAGCTGTGTATTTGATGAGCAAGCAATTGTAGAATCGATTTATGAACTCAAAAAGTCACTGTTGCATGATATGTTCCCTTTATTAAATGATATTTGAGATGTTTTCTAATCACATTATATAAACTGTGAATCAATTTGTTTTCTTTTGCAGTGTCAACATCAGACCAATGAACCTAAACATGCATGTTTTTGGAGGAAACCAGAGAACCCAGAGAAAACCCACGGTGACACAGAGAGAACATGCAAACTCCACCCAGAGAGATGGTGGGATGTTGATCTGGTCCGACCCGGGAGTTGAACCCACGACCTTCTTATTGGGAAGTCAGAGCTCTAACCACTCTGCTACTATGCACATAGAGTTTATAATATTGTTGATATAATGGAAAAATAAAATAATTAATTGAATTTATTGATGCACTAAAAATGTATCCAAAAATAGACTTGAAATAAAGCATGTTTTTGTCATTTAGATGCACTTTGAGCAGGAATCCATCCCCACAAAATAGACTGATATTTGACCTAGAAAAGAGCCTGCTTTTTGCTTTTGTTTTCACTTAACTTCATGAAATGTATTTATCCTAATTCAGACAGTCCTAATAAACGAACTGTGAAGTGGACTTTACATCTTCAGAAAGTTACACAGTGCACCTAAAAACTTTTTTGTAGAATCAGCGTTTTATTTTGAAAGTGCATGTATTTCTTGTAAAGCTATAATATTCAAACATTTATTTATTCTATTAGGACAACATGCAACTCATCTTTGGCAAAATGATACAGTTGTTGTTGTTGTTGTTGTTGTTGTTGTGCCTTTTATTCCTGCAACTCCTTGGTTTTAAAAGTGACATATTATGCAGTCATCTTTACTGAGCTTTAGACTTATTACAGCATCATAATTACTTAGTTGTATTTTGATTAATGTTGAAATAATGTTTGAGTAATCTTGAGTTGTCTTCAGAGCTCAAAAAACAGTTTTCACTCATCTTTTTTTTTTTTGACAAATTAAGACTCAGAATAAATGTATATGTCCTGTATGTTACAATGAATAGAGACTATCTCATCAGTTCTGCTGTTTTGAACTGGAAGTCAGCAACTGTTTTCAAGTCATTTTGGGTGAAACTGCAATAAACAAAATGGGTTACTTGTGCAACATATCAACAACATATCAAACTAAAAAATATTTAAACACATCTTACAAAAACAAAAATGAGTTTTTCAGAGGCTCTGTTGTCGGGTCAGGAGATAGAAATTGCAGAAGAGAGACTTTTTTTTTTTTTTTTAAGCATTTAAGGAGGTAGTTTTGCTTTAAGTTAAGAGTTTACTTTATGACAGACAATGAGACTTTGGATGGTATTTTGTCACAGTCACTTCTACCCACCTGACTGCTGTAGAACAAGACATGTGTTTCCGCTGTATTCTGTGCAGGTTGTGCTTTGTGTGAGTGCTCTTCTAAAGGTGTTCAGTACATTGTGTTTTCTGACAGCCGAGATGTGCAGTGGGTGTGAACACTTGGAAAATGCATGTGGCATTTAATATAGCATCTCAAGCTTGTAAACACGTTTTAATGGTAGGTGAGTTCTAAATATCTTATCAACAAATCATGTAAGTCTGTTCAACTGACAGTCTCTTAAGGTTATAATCAGATGTGTTGACACGTTTTATTTATTACATTACCACTTCATGGACAGACAGTACTGAGACATGCTAAGATCAGACAGTGGTCTCACACAACCTGCAGGAAAAGTTTTCAGCTTCTCAAAATATTACAATGATTTGACCAACTAATGGAGTTCAGATTGCTGTGGCTCGAGAACTAAGAATCCTAGTCATTTGCCATAGCAATTTAGAAAAATAAAATATTAGAAGCAGAAGGATCACCAGCTATGTGCTAACTGATGTGGTTGTTTTCAGTTCAAAAATCAAACGTGACTTTTTTTTTTTTTTTTTTTTTTTTTTTTTTTATGTTGCATGCATAAGTTTCAGAATATTTGAAATAAAATTGTACATCTTTTAGTCAGTACTCACCTCTAATTAACCTAAGAACCCTAAGATTCAAACTTTTAATTATCTTTTTTTTTTTTTTATCCCCATGGATATTCATAGTTGTGGTGGTTGTGGCCCTCCTACATGTCTCTTGTGTAACTACACAAAAAAAAACATGGAAGCTCAGTACTGCAATCTCCACTTTTTTTTCCAGCTGTATCACGAAATTTCATGATAACTATCAGGTAATAACATGGTACTATTATCTTATCTTATTACCTGATATCATGTTATTACCTGATAGTATTTTTATTACGTTATTACTGATAGTATCACGTTATTACCTGATAGTATCTATTATGTATCATTATTATGTATCACGTTATTATGATAGTATCACGTTATTACCTGATAGTATCACGTTATTACCTGATAGTATCACTTATTACTGATAGTATCACGTTATTACCTGATAGTATCACGTTATTACATGATAGGATCACGTTATTACTGATAGTTATTATGAAATTTCAAGATACAACTGGAAAAAAAAATAAAGTAGGATTGGCAGTACTGAGCTTCCGTATAAAACTGAGCCTATTTTTTCCTTGTTATTGTAAAAATACATTCAAAACATTAAGTTTCCACCAGGAGGCTCCAAAGCGAGCCCCCAGAAATATGTCCAAACAAAGACATTCAAGGTAAACATGTTACTAGCTCTGCTTTAAACACCTAAAATCCTTCACCAAGAAGCAAATCCTCACCAAAGTCACCTCTCTTTCTTCTTTTCATCGAACCATTGCATGAACAGACAACAACATTTTTGTGCATTCTCTTTCTCCATTCATCCTCAGTCTTTAAGTGCACTCTAAAAAGACTGAGACTGACAAATTTGGGCACTTTCACCTCTCCATTACCTTTTTTGTTTGTTGCAGCTTACACACACAGACACCAATCCATAGACCCCCTTTGCCATTCTTAACCCCCCCAACCCCCTCCCCTTCGGGTGTCCAGCTCATCTGTGGCATGAATCACCGTGAATCACACACGTCGAAATAGCACCCAAAAGGAGGAGAGGTGTTGCATTTAAGCAGCACACAGGGCTATTTATACGGGCCGGAGCAGGCTCATTATAGGCCACGATGGAGGATGCGGACAATGGACAGGCAGATGAGGGGGTAGCGACGCCTTTTTAAATGTCAACAGCCATGTATCTTGTTCTGATCCAGGCGCAGTGGTGGGTGCTGTTTCTGTGGGCGCGAGAAGCCTGTCTGAATACAAGATTTAGAGCTAGGTGAATGGAGCTTTGGAGTCATAAAGTTAGATTGTGATGTGATTATGTAATGCATGCTTGGATGTGAGGGTCAAGGAACAAATCAAAACAACAGCTAGATCAGATTAAAGAGGACTAATGTAATTGCACTGTTCTTTTCTCATTCACACATAAACAGCACAGGACTGTGAAATGTTTTTCCCATGGAAGGAATTGAGTTGGAGCTCCATCTACTGACTGCAAAGGAATTAACGTGGAGGAAATAAGCACATGTCTGCTGAATGATATTTCAAAGAAGTCTGGATGATTTACGGATTTAAAAGAGTGTTTTCAAAACCATAAATGAGGCTCATTTGTCTCTTAGACAGAACTCCAGCTGTGTTTTAAGGAGGAATGTTAGAACAGGAATAAAAACTCAAGAAAGTTAATTTTGCATAGATTGTGCTCTGTAAAATGCAACAAGGCTAAGTTACAGAACTGTGATTAGGGTCAGTACATTTATAAATGCAAAAAAAAAAAAAAAAAAAAAAGTTAAGTCCCTAAAAATACATATTTTTTAAATTAAATATTATTTAAGCTTTTAAAGATTTGTCAATCTTATCTATTCTAATCTACTAATCATATTAGTAGAATTAGTGCTAAAAATAGCAAAGAAAAGTGGGCGTTTTAGTGGTTCTATACGGGTTAATGTTTTTGATTGTAAATCTACACCTCCAGCTAAGTTACCTTAGGCAAAATTTATTATAAAAAAAAAAAAAATTGTATTCAAGTCACTTTTGTGTTTTAAGCAACTCATGCATTAATCAAAAGAATAGCCTATCACCCAACTAATCAATTATTAACATAAATGGTGCAGCCATATTGGGCTGTAATTGTATAACATAGATGGGTCACATGTGTCAAAAATATACACAGAAATGTGACTGTTCTCTGAGGTTTGTGACTTTTATTTTTTGTGAAATAAAATGATTTTACTCACCAAATGCTGTCGGCTTTGATAAATAATTAATAAATAAATATATAATTTCAAGATATTAAATCTAGGAAGCTTATTACTTGTAATTAGGTAATTGAATAACAGTGATAAAAGATGGCATGTTTACGCTGGGGCCTGTTCTTTTATTTCCTTCTCTAATCAGGCTAATTAGTGTAACAAGTTGCTCAAAATAAATCTGCCTAATTGTGATATTGAATGCATTTGCTGTTGGGGATGATGGACTCAAACTGACAAAGTCTTTGTTGTTTCTGCTGTGTTTTGGTCTCTTCTTTTTGCACACGTGTCAATCATCCCCTGCACCAAAACACAATGCATCATCATCGTCTTTGTGGAGCTCCTTTCAAACCTCGAAGCTATCATAATGTGGATGTACATTTACAGTTGAGTCATACATATAATAGAGGGCAAGGAGGGATGGCAGTGTTGTTTGTGATTGGCATGTGTGCTGTCCTTTGGCAAAGCACTTCCACCTATCCATAGAGCTCTCAAAAGTTCAGCAAGATTTGTCTAGAGTCCAAATGGAGATAAAAGTGCCACAGAGCAAATCACATGTCTCTATGGAGTCAGAATGTTAATAAATACAAAGTTTAGCATGTAGTCTGAGTGGATTTGCTGTTTGGGCTAGGGTAGGGTTAGGGTTAGGGTGGGTTTGGGTCACTTCTTTTTTTGGCAGCCTCAGAAAATCATTGCCTGGTAAATGTAAAGTCTTGTTTCATGGCATTCACTTGTTGTATTCTTTCCTAAGCTCAGCAGAAAAACAGTAAACGTGCTTTGCCAAATGACACCACAGCAATCAGAAAGCAAACTATGAGTCCTCTTGTTCCATGACTCTTTTGTTTACTGTGTTTTTGCTCATGTTTTTCTTGCGGCGCAGTATTGTAGTATAATAATCGCGAGCTCTGTACATTTGATCAAAAAACAAACACGGGAAACTGCATATTTAATCTTATTAGTAAATGTCTTCATCAATATTTAGGACCCTATAATGATAAAACGTGGGCATTGTTACAAGGGAACCAGCAATCAACAGCAGAGAAATTAGACCTTTTGGATTAATGAGATATTGATTGGGAAGAGTCTGTTGAAATGGTTCTAATCCTGCTGTAACAGAGCACTGTGAGGTGTGTGTGTCTGTACAAGAACAGAAAGGGGAGGGCCTACTTCATTATCAGTCCACATGTAGGCTCACGTCGCTCGGCTTTACCCGACCAGCCGTTTCCATGGCAGCGGCCTGTCATGTGATCTGAGTCCCACCTTGAATGAGTCTACAGGACCTGCTCTTCACCCTCTGGAGGCAGGGGAGGGGCGAGTGCGTCAATCAGTCACCACAACAGCTGAGGACGCACGTGTGGCAACCTGTGTCAGCCATGAGTCAAGACCCACTTCGATGTCATCAAAGTGTTGTTTAGAACTGCTAAAGCTTTCAGAAAAAAAAAAAGCTTCTGTTCATCCCCTAAGCTTCTCCCACAAACACATTTCAAACACAGTAAACGGATGGAAAAGTATTGGGCAAAGGTGAAAGCAGGGCTCACAGTGGAGAGCATGGATCTATTAAAATAATCGAGATAGAACATTGTTGGTATAATACCCTCACGAGTTGTCGTTCAGTTGGTGCTGCAGCCGAAAAATCCCCTCGATCCAGAAAGCATTTTTCCATAGAGCACAATGTAACTTCAAACACATACTTCAAAAAGTCACATTTTGTAACAAATCTTACCTTATTTTAGATCATGAACTTTTTCCCAGTTCAATAGATTTCAGTTCAGTATCTTTTTAATTCTTAGCTTCGGCCATAGCTCTGATAGTTCTAGCACTCAGCTGCCATATTCGGTGGACAGAGGATGTTCAGTGGACGGAGGTTCGCTGAATTCGAGCTAGCTAACACACAACATTGCGCAACTGAGAACAACCACGGCTGCAAAACGGTTGCCTGACCAGTCAGCCCCTCCTACATTCTGTTACATTCTGTTTGAATGCAAAAGGGTCTGAAACCGAAACCTGAGCCAATAACTTCCTCGTCAAGTTTTAGGACCAATCCAATTAAACACAGCGATTCTGACACGTCACACTAAAAAGTTGCTTTCAAGCCCCATTTCAAAACATTTAAGATGGCGAACGTAGCAAGCGTGTCACTACCACGCTATTGTAAACAGCGTGTCATACGAACGCAACTTCTATTTTATGCGTGTGTATTTGACGCGTTTCTGTCCCAGTTCATTTCAATAGTGAATGTTAAGAGGTGTTATTATTCATGAAGACTAACACAATCCTAATCCTCACTTTAACCAACTCCAAGCCAAAGAGCTAAACGTACCCATTTTTGTAACTTCAGACTTAAATTTTGCCGTTAATCCCTTGAAAAACCTTGTGTTTGTCGTCAATCACTAGGCGTGTTCAGACCACGCTAGAAAAAACGAGCGTGTAATTGCACGCCAAAACAGGCAGAGGGCGTCGTCGTGACACGCAATTTGTCACGGCGTGCTATTTTACGCAATCCATGAGAACACTTTGACGTAGCTGATTTGGCTCTTGCTTTGGTTTTGAACAATGTGTTGAGAGGCTTCTTACTGAAAAAATCCTTGCTCTACATGTTTACGAAAACATCCAGCTTAGCATATCGCTGTTTTGGTGGAATTTCTGCGTTTCCTGTGATTGGTTGACTCAGCGCTCGGAAAGGCTGCCCTCGAAATTCAAACCCAAGTGTCGGTCAAAGCGTATAGGGACTGGCTGGTCTGGCAAGCAAAACGGTGACCATCTTCATCACTGGGGCTTGGTGGACAGCAACAATGTGACTGCTTTGATAGCAGGTGTGTGTAATTGGTGCTGAGTGGGAAATCCACGTTGATGTCACACTGTTGAGATTGAAAATGACAGACCTCTGCAATCAGTCTGACAAGGACCTGAAACTTGCTCATTTCCTCAGTTTGTGCAAAAATTGCTTTCTGTGACATCAAATAAAGTTTGATTTTTGTGCTGGTTTTAAACCCAGACATTCCAGATTAAAACAGCAGGTCATTTATTACAATCATTATTACCTAAAGACCTTGAGATGAGCCCTGTGCACTAAAACAAAATCAAAACTGGCAAAGTAAAAATGTATTTGACCTGTGCTTCAGTTCTTGTTTGCTTCCGGGTTGTAGTGGTGTGAAAGTGAAACGTGGGGTTGAAGGGGGGGCTCAGGAGCTTCATACTTTGTCACCTTCCAACTCTCAACCTTCATCATCTGACATTACACGGAACGATAAAGAACATTACTCATGCGTCTTGTTTGACGACTGAAAATAGAAACAGTAATATGTTTATCTCTTTACTGGTAAAGAGTTCACAGAAGCTCACCTCAAAAGTATACATAATTAGTCAGCGTCAAGAACATACAGTAGCCTCAAGCATGTCTATTTACTTTGTTACCTAAAAAAGCCTGATGTCTGAAGGTGTTTAGGTAATTATCTTGGATTCTAATTACATTTTAGCACCTGTCTATTATAAAGGTGTTCCTCTCACACTTTGCTGCATACCTTTCTGCTATATGACACACTCTTCACCTGAAGCTAAGGCGGGGCCCACTGTTCCCATACATTATACCTTCTCATGTGCATTATAATGTTCTTCACGCTGTGTTTACATCCTCCCACTAAACAGAGAAAGGGTACGTTTTGTTCTAGTCAGGTGTATGTCCTACATTTAAATTTTTTATTTTTTATTTTTAGATCAAACTATGAGATTTGTTTGTAACTGTTAATTTATTATTTTAAATGTTTTATCATATGTGTATTCTCTATTGCACACACTCCTTTTTCCCCACCCCCTCCTTTCATCCCGTTCTTTACTTTTCCAGCATTGCCAAAGTTGTCAGCTCTCTTCAGGGTTTATCTTCGGTTTGATATAACATGACAAGGTGTGTTAAAAATTTCAAAATACATTGTCAAATATGATATGAACAGTAGATATGATCATAACAAAAACAAAAACTGACATGAATGAGCTTGACTTAATTGAGTTACACAGTAGGCTATACAAAGACATTGCAACACTACATTTAGATTTGGATCGTGAACTGGCTTCAGGGTAAAGTGTCAAAGCCAGAGTACTGGTTAAGCGACAGGTTTTTCTTTTTCCTACTAGGTTTTTGGGAATTACAGCAAGGCGGGTTTGGTTTGGACAAGTGCGGGACTCTTGCAAAGTGCATGTACACCAGATGCTGTCAATTGCAAATTCATGTAAATTCCTGCGAGAGCGCTAATAAATTGAAAGCCGCACCAGACTGCTGCGATCTCCGGAAAAAATAGATTTTATGTGGATTCTTTTCGCAGTCCAGTGCGGATCCCACAGAACTTAGAAAGTGCTTAAAGCCAATGCGCCCTAGTACACTGACCTCCGAGGAGTGAGGATGCGAGTGCAGGAGCTGCGCAGTTCACCGGAAAGAATCCGCACAAAGTCTATTTTTTCTGGAGACAGCAGCAGTCTGATGGCTTTCAAGCATTCTAGTGGGAATCTATGTGAATCCACGTGGCTTTGGACGAAACTGGATTGCAGTTGACCGCATCTGGTGAAACAGGCACTTTGCAGAAAAACAAATTGAACTTGCCTCGCAGTCAGTGTACATCTAGCGTAATGAGATGATTATCCATTTTTGTTAAGGTTGGATCATTTGTTTCTTGATGAATGACTGTTTCAGTGTGTGATTTCTAACCTTCTTTCTGTTAATTCAGTATTCTTATGAAGCCCTCAGAGGCAGCTGTTGTTGTGATTTTGGGCTCTACGCAAACAAAATAACCGTATTTTCTGGATTATAAGCAGTTACTTTTTCACAAGCTTTGAACTCTGTGGCTTATACAACGTTGCAGCAAAATAATATATTTTCATAGACTTGATATTAACAAGTGCAGCTTCAAAATGTACTTTATAATTGTTCTTATTTAAATCTAGTTGGTGCAGCTTATATTCAGGTACGTTTAATAGATTAAAATTACAGTAATTTAATTTAATTTACCATGTCTATCAAGTGAGATCAGCAGCAGAGCCAAACACAGTCTCTCACACTTTTTTTCTTTCATTAACAAGGATACAGGTACAGATACATGTCCTTACTCTACTGTACATGCTGCCCGTTTTCTAAAATAAATGGCACACACACACAAAAATCAAGTTATTTCAGTAGTAAGACAGATCAAATGGTTGAGCCTGCCTCCTCTCAAACACACACTTCTCTCTCGGATGATGGGAGTGACTCACAGAGTAATGGCGACCCTCCCTGTTGGTCTGTGTACAAGCCCCTCCACTTCACTATAGAAGCATTTCAATCATTCAAATGAGCTCTAATCACAGCCACAGGCACAAGAGGAAAGGGAAGGCGGCGCGGCGCTCACACTTGAGAACACTTAATGCACTGATTATTATTTTTACTTTTTCAAATAAATAATAAAGATGTTAACATGCACAGGTGCATCTGGAAACAAATAATAACTTCCAAAAAAAAAGTCGTCTAAATCATTTTGAATTTGCAGTGGGTCCATACATTATTAAAGAGATGCGTTAAAATGATTCAATATTTTAGATTCAAAAGTCAGAGTGCAGATTTCAAGTACATATATCTGGCAGCAAGTTCAGAGCTTCACATACTAGGTAAATACTTCACCAAGGAAAGACTATAAGTTAAAAAAGTGCACGTTTTTGCGGCAGTGCTAAATGCTAACAAATAAACTAATATATACGCAGGGCCGGCCCTGGCCTTCAGGGGGCCCTAAGCAGAATTTGACTTTGGGGCCCTTGCCACTTCAGCGGCACATTGCAAAACATACCCTGCCCTCATCACATAGCCCGTAGAGGGCTGCGCACATACTCATAGAGCTACAGTTACATTAGGTAACTAAGATTTTCAATGTGTGCAGCCTGTGTTACTGCTGATTTGTAGAAAAGGGCTGGCTATATAGCCAGAGGCGGGGGTCTGGGGCCCTCCCCAGGAGATTTTGACTAAAATAGATGTAATTTCCTGCAATTTGGACTATGTTTAGGTAACAATATATCTTATTTTCAGCAGTTTATCTTAAAAAAACAACAAAAACAGTTGTTTATTGCATAACCAATAGCCTATAAACTTGTGGAAATAGCTCTATTAGGGTCAGTGATTCTCTCAGCAGAGAGACATAGACTGAGACTGCAGGTGTGTCACTGCAGGTGCCAGGGCTGCAGTCTAACTCTTTGGTTCAGTCTTTTTTCTGAGTTGCAGCCTCGCACTGGACAGAAAAAACACGTCTCAAACAACAATCATGTCTAAAACTTTTGTGCAGACTCCTGGACTCATGTGTTCTGCTTCTTTTAGGAGAAGTGAGCTGATCTGTTCCGACAAATGCGCCGCGGTTTGCCGCCGTATTTCGCGCTATTAAATGTGTTCACGTATTGATTCCTCATCTGTTTTCATCATAACTTCGCCAATACTAGGCGGATTGTCAAAAAATAAAAACTGTCTAAAAGCTTAGACCTTGTAAAACATGTTTATGGATTCGTTTATGTTCGTAGAGTCTTTAATTTCGTGCTGTTGACCTGACAGATTCATTTAGCTCTAAACAGAAAGCACAACTTAGCCTACTCGTAAAAACAACACACAAACACAGCTAGTTTAGTATAATACACTCACCGTGTTGTCTTCATGTCTCTCTCCTTTGTGCATTTAATGAAGAAACAAATGTCCCAGCTCTTTATCCTGGCAACTTGGCAAGTAATTCCATCATGCTCAGCTTTTCAAATCTTCTTTCAACTATCTTTCACTTAAACAATCTTCTGGTCCTTCCTCAAATGATCTTGAAGCATTCTCCAGAACAGAATAAAAGTTTTAGCTTACGTTTATTCCAACCTGATCTCCGCTGCAGAGAAGAGCCCCGGAGCGCAGCACACCTCAGTCAGACCGGGGCCTCCGCTGTAAACACAGAGCTGTCCTTCTACTGCCCGACTCAAAAACAATACAGCAGCAAATATTTTGGAAACAAACAATTGTCATAATTTTATAGGACTATTTAACCACGCATGAACACATGCATACATAATAGTTTCCAAAAAAGCTTTCAACTAATAAGTTTTCAAAAAATGTTAATGTGCTCGTGGGGCCCCCTGGTGGTCACGGGGCCCTAAGCAGCCGCTTAGTCTGCGTATAGGCTGGGCCGGGCCTGTATATACGTTCTTTTCCCACTGTAGAAACATCATCATTTCCTATTACTATTTTAGTTCCTGTCCCCATTTTGGGAGCGTTCACACAGAGCAGGAACTATGAACTGGGGCCAAGCTTTAGGAACTTTTTTAGCTCCTGCTCTGGGTAGAACAGACCAGGAACCTTTTGGTGACTCAAGCACATTTACAATGTTAACTTTGTTGGAATCATGTTTTATACGTTCTCGCATTTAGATAAACTTTCTTTATCTTCAAGAAAAAATCATTTAAAAGCAGTATCTCCCAAAATATATTTATTTGATTTGTAACAATAGTAGCCAAGCCGATAATACTATTACTAGGAATTACAGTGAATAATTTTGTTTATTTGTTATATTCAGTGATGATTATAACTTTTGTACATCATAGGTTTATATACAATTTTAAAAAGACAACTTTGTTTTCTTAACACCACATAATGACTTATTTAAATGTTCCAGATTATGCAGATGCTAATGCTAAAGCTAGAGCTAGCTAGACCCACTTTCAGAAACGTTTGCTGTGTGAACACAGACATGGGAACAGGATAGTTCTTCTGACTAAACAGGGGCTGAATGAATGTTAGATCTAGTTCTTGGTACTTTCATGCGGGAAAACACCTACAAACAAACAATTTGACTAAAAAAAAATACCTGGACGATTGTTTTAGTAAAAAGCTAGTTCAGTTTGTATTTAACAATAATTACATTAAATAGAGGTTAGCATAGCAAACAGCACATTTTATAAACACACGAGGTTTCCCTGGTGAAATACTTCGGATACTCAAAATTGTATTCTAATTGATTCATTCATGTTTCAGTAATTCTGCTTCTTACTGCTAAGGAGGCCTAAAAAAAACTTTTGTTTTTACCTACCACCCACCCCATGTTCGTGTATGAAGAACATTTATTCATGAACCTATACCATTCAAGAAAGTTGTGCAGCCATTTTTAAATTTTAAAACCAAGTAATGCAAAACAAGTGG
The DNA here is from genome assembly GCA_038363315.1 of Mugilogobius chulae. Lineage (NCBI taxonomy): Eukaryota > Metazoa > Chordata > Actinopteri > Gobiiformes > Gobiidae > Mugilogobius > Mugilogobius chulae. The sequence continues at coordinate 6,925,708 of CM076412.1, read as the reverse complement.
TGATGCAGGAATTCAGTGTTTTAAATACATGTACGTACAAGTAATCTCCCCATCACTTTTAATAACATGACACAAGACTTGCACAATTTCAACACAAACAACAAACTCAGAATAAGTTCAAAGTAAACCAGTAAAGGGCACTTCAGAGCAGAGAGTATGACTGCATGAGAAAGAAAACGTGCTTTTTTACTCTTTACAAACAAAAAAGGTTGAAAATAAGAAACCAGTTTTGGCAAATCAATGATGCTTTAGGTGACACTGCCCCCTACTGATATATATTTAAAATGGTAGCCAGATGAAACTTGCCCAAAGGTAAGGTTCAAATTGTAGTGTTTCATGATCACAGTGCAATTATGGGTAAACACGGTGCACTAAATGTGTTCAAATTTGGACACAAATGCTAAACACTCAGTTTATGTTGGCACCACTTTCCTAAACTCTCAAATCAAATATAATAAAACACTCAAGCCTCTTTTTTGCACACACTTCTGTCTGTCCAGCTAAAGATATACATTCTAATCTAGGCTCATTGACTAAAAACACAGGAGACACAACAAGACACCAAAGTTATAAAACAAAGTACTTTTATAGTCAGATAAGGAGCCTGCACAACATGCAAAGGAAACATGTTTGAACCAAAGTCCACATCTGAAACAGATCTGACACAAAAACTGACTTAAGAAACATAAGATGTGTGAGGTTTTATACTGATATGTGTTCAACTCACATTTGAAAGTGTTGTATTGGCTGTGTTGTTTCTGCATGATTGGCTGAAAAGTTTATAAAGGCAATGTTTGTCTTTTGAACTGCTTTTGAAGCGCTGAAATGCTAGAGATGTACACAATGTTTCTAAAATGTGCCAAAATGATGAAACAAAAGATGTGCATTTGCTTTATAAGTTTACAGAAAGTTTCCTTCTGAATGTATTCAGTTTTTGTTCATAATGTCGTCAATCCAAGCTTTATGGGTTCGAACCTTGGCAAACAAATGGAAGATTTTTTCATATTCTGACTTTCCTGACACCACTCCATACACTTTTCCTTTTCACACACCAGGGGGCCGCCGGAGTCTCCCTACAGGACAGCAGGCAATGGTTAGACTTCAACTTTATGATGAATTGATTTATAATTTGACATTACTTACACTGCCAACTCCGTCTGTGCCTCACAGCAGTAGAAGAAATCATTTTGATCTTTCGCTTGACACGGTCCCAGAGTGACGTCCACCTCCATGAGGACATGACTCATGGAGGTGGACTTTTCAGTGCTGCCCCAGCCTGCAACATTGCACTTTTCTGCTCTGGGTCCCCGGGCTCCGCCACAGAAATAGTCGACACATGTGACGAAAGCTTCGCTTTTGATTTTAGCTTCAATTTAGGAAAAGAAATCATTTTTATATTTAAATATATTTTTATATCTCATGATACATTCATTGAAACAGAGAAAAACTGACTTTGAGTAGTGAAATGTCATTATTGAGAGTTTCATCTTTATAATCTGTTATAGGAAATGCCTCCTGTACTTCAATCTTCTGTACATTGCTGGTGTCCTTGATGTGATGCAACCCTAACTTCACAGTGTATGAGCTGCAGAGAGAAAAGGTCATTCTTTTAAAGACAATTTTAACTTAAACAGTGTTTGTGACTAACAAAGCTGGACCTTGCATTACAATGGGCTGCGGTCATCACAAAGTCCTCCCTCAGAAGAAAGCCACCGCAATATTTGGTTTTACCAGACAGCATTTCCTCTCACCAGGACCATGTAAGGCTTATTGTGGGCTACTTTGCCTCCAAAGATCTTTCCTGTGTGGACTGCATCTGCACACACAACTTGAATTAGGAATAAAACAACAAGATAATTATTTATATACAGTACATATATGTTCATAATCAGATGTGAATTTGATCTGCAAATGCATGGACGTCTGTCTTGCGGTCACATCTTCAGCCTGTCTGTGGGAGTGGATCTTTCCTTCGCTTCTCCTCCAGGTGATTTGATACTTTTATTAATGAATATATATTTTGTAACTTGCTGAAAAGTATAAAAGAGTATAAAGACAGCGCTCTGGGACAATTGTTCATTTGTTGGTGTGAATGTTAAATCCTCTGCTTCTCACTATCGATCAGTGACTTGGGTTTGACTATATAATATGACTATATGACTGACTATAAAGGTGCACTGTGAACATTTTTGAGAGTCTGCCCCTTGTCTGTCTCTATGATGATGTTATTGCTTTGCCTAGACTAGACGATTTCCTACACAGCAATAAACATCTATCAAGATTTCATGTCACTGTGGGTGTTTTCTCATGGCTCAAAAAAACCTTGATTGAAAAAAATGGTTCATCAGTTCTGACTTTTAATTTAGTCATGGAGTGCCACAGTCTTGTCTCCATGGAGATAAGTCTGAAGCCAGTCTAAGGCAAAGCAATTCATTCACAGAAAATGATGATTGCAGGCTGTCCACCAAATATCTTACATAGTGCATCTTCAAATGAAAGAAAACATATTGCTTAGTTAAGTCTAGTCCAGTTCTAGTTTCATCTTACCTTGTGCAGTCAAAGCGATGAGCAGAAGCAGGGTTCGTGCTGCTGGCTGCATGTTGGTGAGTGAGCTCTGAGATGCAAAGAGTTCTGTCACAGATTGGGTCATAACTGAGATTAAATGCCCAGTTGTGTTGATCGTTACTGTGATTAGCAGAATTAGCAGAAGAGATGCTATCTTAGGTACAGGAACAGACTTCAAAGTGCACACATCTTCCTGCCTCACACAAGCATGCCACAACTCCTTGTAATATTAATGTTCATCTAAACATGCTTTTTATTATCCTGTAGTTGTTTATTATCTGTTTGATAACACATGTTATGTACGTGATTGTGTCAACATACTGTATATTTTGAAGTTCTTTTCACATGTGAAGTGTTCTTTCCGCTCTCTGATTAGATAAGCACAACAACTTTCCAACCGCACAGAAGCTCATGTATCATCATTTCTCATCTTTGGTAAAGCTTTTATTCAGTTTGCTGGGGTATTATGTTAATAATACTTTCACACCTACAGTTTATACAAGGTTAACAAAAGGTCATCATGACTCTGGTGTCTTTATAGAAAAATAATAGAATAGAATCATGACTCATTATTGCATATATTGGTACATTTTAACACATTTAGTCACAACATTTTGACTGCACAGAATGCTTTGGTTTAGAGAAAGTTTCAGGTGCACATTTATAAATTGTGAATAGAAATCTGGGTTCAAAAAATGTGACACTGTCAACAATCTACACCCGCAAACACAAGTGCAGCTAAAAATATAATTATCAGAGCACCAAGAGTACAAACAATGTAAAAGTGGTTGTCAAAGAGTGACTCAAGTTACAATATTAAGAAAAGGCCTAAATCATCCTTCTAAAAAAAAAAAAAAAATGGAATGAATCGTTAAAAGTAACTGTTGCCATGGAAATATGCCACTTTTGCACAGTGCTAAACTTTGATAAGAATGCAGTGTAAAAAAAAACATGAAAGCATTAATTAATTAACAAAAGCGCCATGTAGAGCACATTAAACTAGTGGGTCACTACTGATATGTATCTATCATTATATAGAGTCAACTACACTGTAACTAAACTAAATTCTGCTGTTGTGTGTTGTCGCTATCCTGAACTCAACATCAGTGTTTGTTTGAGTGAGAACATTATTCACCTAAAGAGTAGGTTTCCCTGCTTCTCTATTACTCAGTTTGTAAAGAAAACTATTTAACCCTCCTATAGGAAGTGTATTAAAAGTGTGTTATCAGGTATATCTTTGTCAGTGTGCAACTCAAACTTGGATTTTGTCTTTAGTTTACAATATGGTGATAAGAACTGCTGTGGAATTACCTTTTACATTTACAATCATCTACTCTTGTTTAAAACTATACATTTGTCAGCTTATTCACTTTTTTCAAGACGTTTCTGATGTTTTCAAGAGATTTGAGCTTGATCTTAACCAGAAAACAAAAAACTAGAATAAAAATTTAAATCCAGATTTTAAGATATTTAACCAATCAAGGGTGTCTCTAATACACAACAGCACAGCAACTCTGTAGTGTTTTAAACAGGAAAAAAAAGTGTTTATGGGATTAAAAAACTAACCTGTTTTAAAAATGTAGGGAGTAGAAAATAGATATATATAAGATAAGTAAAAAGTAAAAAGTAAAAAGTCAGCAATTTTGTAATACTCCAGGAAAGTACAGATGCTTAGAAAACCTCTTTGATACAGTACTTGAGTAAAAATACTTAGTTACTTGGAACTTCAGTCTGGAACCAAGGCGAGGATTTTTTTTCCTACATGTTTCCACTACAGCCACAAGGGGTCAGCATTGCCTTTCGTTAAAAAGGTGTAATGAAGAAGAACATTTCGGCTTCCATGTTTAAGGTATAATAGTTTTTATGCCAAGTCTCTCTTGTGTAGTAAGCAGAAGGTAAAAGGGCATTTACATACAGGTGACCCACTATCAGTACGTTTATTCATTTTCACAAAGCCTTGCATGTGACAGGCTGATAATGTGCAAGACTTGGAGCTATTGTCACCTTTGAGCGTTGTGTGTAACCTTTTAAAATGTGTTTATCACACTGCTGGAAAATCTTAACAGTTTGTCATGCTCAATTTTTTAACACCATAGGAATAAACAAAATACTGAACAGAAGAATGAGTTATGTCAGAGCTCTCAAATAAAACATGCCCGAAGTAAATGCACTTGTGATATTTATTGTACATTGTTGTACACAGTTATTTTTTCAAGTCAAAACCATAAATCTCCTTTGTCTCACTGCAAAGGTCAGTGCCATTAACAAACTCTATCAGCGCTGAAAAGAACTGTGTGCTGATACAAACACCTGCTGTCAAACCAATCACACTACTGCTCTCCACTCACAGCCCCACTTTCACCTTCTCTTCATGCTTTTCCAGATGAAAGTTTTGTTTGAAAAGTGTTTGTGGGAGGAGCTTAAAATGTTAGCTTCACGTTAAACTGGTCAGTGCAGAGAAGATCTTTCTCGCACCTTTAGTCCTCCAGCACTAAAGATGAAGGTTGGTAAGACTAATTTAAAAACTGAAGGCGGAGTCTGGATGACTAAAGGAGAGATGAGGGCGGAGTCTGGAGGACTAAAGGAGAGAGTGAGGGGGATCTGGAGGACTAAAGAGAGAGTGAGAGGCGGAGTCTGGAGGACTAAAAGAGAGAGTGAGGGCGGAGTCTGGAGGACTAAAGGAGATAGTGAGAGGCGGAGTCTGGAGGACTAAAAGAGAGAGTGAGGGCGGAGTCTGGAGGACTAAAGGAGATTGAGGGGCAGAGTCTGGAGGCTAAAGGAGAGAGTGAGGGGCGGAGTCTGGAGGACTAATGGAGAGAGTGAGCGGTGGAGTCTGGAGGACTAAAGGAGAGAGTAAGGGTGGAGTCTGGAGGACTAAAGAAGAGAGTGAGGGGTGGAGTCTGGAGGACTAAAGGAGAGAGTGAGGGGTGGAATCTGGAGGACTAAAGGAGAGAGTGACTAAAGGAGAGAGTGAGGGACGACAAGTGATACCACCTCACAGCACGAAGTCTGAAAATTGGTTAGACTCCTAGTCTGCAGGCTGATTGTGTCCAGTGTCTCTTTGAAAAAACATGAATAACAAACTCACCTGAAACACCTGCTAGTTAAGTAAAGGCTAAAAACAATTATTGTGGCCACTAGAGAAACAGTTAGCACTCAAATAACCAAACTTGAAAAAAGACACAACAATCTGTCTATCAAACCGGTTATTATTTTTATTTACTTGCACTATATCTAACATAAATCTATGCCCCGCTCTCAGGAGCCTAGTCTGCCTCTCTGCTCCAAAGGAAACATTATATCGATGTTATCACCTCATAAAGTTGGATTTACATACAAGTGTGCTTTGTGGAAATGAAATCCAGCTTTGAACTATCCTTGTACCAAATATTCAAACGACATCCATCAGACATGTAATGTCTGCTTTGTAGGATTATTATCAACATATTAGTTTTTACAAATTAAAACAGCCCAGATGGTGGAGGACATAAATGTGAGTGTTGTACTGCCCAGAGTTATGCAGGGAACTGACCACACGCTCTGTTAGATCACTTCCTCTGTCTAGACTCAAGTATGAACTTTCAACTTTATTGTAATTGTTTTCAGTGTTTCACCATCACTTTTTATGTGTTGAAAAATAGAGAAAAACTGCATTTGGGCCAATCTTTAGCTGCTGGACTCAAACGCTGTAATGACAATCACAGGAGAGCATTGATACAAAAGTAAAAGTACTGTATTTACGTAGGCCTATAATCTGTACTCGCTTCAGTTATTCAGTGGAGACTTTTTATTTTTATTTCACTACATTTTTTTACTCCACTTTTTTATGGACTGGAAGTTTCATTTTATCGCTACTAAAGGTTTTGATTCTAGTCTTGGCTTTGAGTAAAAAAAAAAAAAAACATACCGTATGCTTTAGAACATGGGAAGCAGTTGGCTGA
>CM076412.1:6779544-6918202 GCA_038363315.1 Mugilogobius chulae | reverse complement strand
CAGAGACGCTCCGAGCAATCAGCACCAAAAGAAGAAAGCAATTAAGTCACTTTATTGTAGGCCAGAGCTGGAAATGTCCTCACATAACAAGGATGATACAATCCAAGCTTATAAATTTCTGCATTTGTGATGTCATGAAAATGGCCCTAGAATTAAAATAAAGAACTTCTGATAATTGTACAGATTAAACGTAGTAGTTAGTCTTTATTTGTCAGGACCATGTACAAAATTCATTAATCTTAATAAAAGAAGAGATGAACTGCTTTCCATCTGCAGTATCACAAGTTCTTTTTTTATTATCATGTGACGTCAATATGAATGAAGTCAACATATCTCTCTCTCATTGAATCCACAGTGTCCCTTACATAAATGAACTTGTGTGATGCAAATGAGCTCATTGGTCAGTTAGAACAAAATCAAATAAAACTTCTCGTTTTTTGTATTAAAACGAATTAAGTTTATTTTTTGTAGAGTTCAAAATTGCCTCTGAAGAATTCACAGGATTGTTGATTTCATCAAACAAGATGTTAATGAATGAATAAATGAATTAATGAACTAATTAAAAATCGGAAACAGTCATTGTACAAAAATTTCCCTTTCAAGCAGCCTTAAACTTACCCATTTTAGTAACTTAAAGCCTAAACTAAAATGTGCAGAAACGTGCTCATCATTCGTTTTGATGTTTTGTTTGTATATCTACATTTTCTTTGGCGACTGTGAAGTTTGAATGAATGAATGTTTTATTTCTATAGCACATTTGAGCCGATCTCACAAGAAAGCGTACATTTACTACGACATTGCACAACATGTAATTATGATTAGCACGAGTTCACGGCTGTTTTGTGTAATTATAGTACGCATCACAGTCCCCATTCGTTTCAATGGTGGTTGTTAAGACGTGTTCTTATTTATGAATATTAATGAAATCCTGATTCTAATCTTAACCTGCCTCAAGCCCCAGACCTAATCTTACCCATTTTAGTAACTTGAAGCCTAAACTTATCCATTTCACCTGAAGAAAACGTCCCCACGTGGCTGCCACCAAAACTCGTCCTATTTTGATGCTGTGAAATCTTGTGTAATTTTTAGGCTTTTTCATATCATGCTAAATGCAAGTGCTAAAAACAGCTGTGAAGTCGTGGTCAAAACACGCTGTTTTTTGTGTCGTGGTAAAAGCACGCCATCTAGTGAGACTGTGTTGCACATTTACACAGACAGATGTCTTCCAAAGTGCTTCACACAGTAAACCCATTCTCACTCACTGCCCTGGAGCAGCTTAGCAGAAGCATTTCACCTGAACACTTGATGCCTCAACCTCCGACCACCACCAAGCGTCCCCTAACCTGTATGTTGTGGGGAAACTGGAGTGCCTGGAGGAAACCACACAGACTGGAGGAGAAACATGCATACTTCACATAGAAAGGCCTAGGCCATGAGGGAATCGAACTCTCAACTGTCTTGCTGTGAAATCAGAGCGCTATCCACTCTGCACCGTGTAGTGTTTAGGGCAGTGGTTCCCATATTTGGGGTCGGGACCCTCTGGGGGTTTGCGAATCCAAACCTGGGGGTCACCAGATGTAAATGCTCAAATAATTCTCATTATTTAAATACTTATTTTTGTTGAAAACACTATGTTGTACTGATTTTCAATTATACCACAACAAACTACAAATTTTAACCAAATTTCAATTATTTAACATCTTAGAATCATTACAAGCATGTATTTAATTTTACCACTGAGTTACTGTCATGGTTATTTTGAGGTCCCGAACTGTTAAGTTTGGGAACCCCTGGTTTAAGGAATTAAAAATATAACTTTTAAACTTTCATTTAAAACTTTGAACTAAGGTTATTAAATTGTTTTAACAAATCAGTAAAAAACATGGAACTGTTATAAATGAAAAGTGTAATTTTGTTGTGATGCTTTTTATATATAACAATCCTTTGGTTTCTTACATTATATCAGACAACACACAACATCTACACAAAAATCAACTATTATGAAATTGGTTCGACAAGTCAAAACATTCCACTGCGTAAAGAAAAATTGTGTTTCTTCCACCTCCTTAACAACCTCTCCACTTTTGACATTCAACACATTGTCATTTTGTCTCTGGTGCTTTTGACAGAAGCGAAAAAAAAAAAAAAAAAAAGACTGAATTTGAATTTCCCCCTGGGCCGTTCTCTCCTCTTTCTGGCTCTCGCAGTAATGGCCACACATCTGCCCCCAAACCCTGCAAACGTGTCTCAACTCATGCTTCTTATGTATTTATGACACATTTTGAGTTATATTTCGCTCTTGTTAGTCAGATGTCTTCGCAGCGCAGTCCCACGAGACGCTCCATCACACTGAACCTCGCAGATTATATAACATACACATTCTGTAACTGAAATGGCTGAGGAAAGATACAACGGGGATCACCAAGATGCATGGGACGAATGTATTATTTTTATTATCCCAGTTGTAGTATATAGATATCTCACGGTTCCATTTGTCCCGGCTTCCATAAATCATTTGCAGGCACGGTGTTTTCCGTCGAGACCGGCGAGGCATGGCTCCTTCCAGCTTCCCAAACGCCCACGCGGATCCGACAAGCAAACAACCGCATGAGGAGAGCGATCAATTCCCAGCGCAGTGTTTGAAGCAGGTCCAAGTCCAAGGTAAATGGAAAATACGGTGCGACACACGGAACACGGCTGTATGCATTTATTCATGTGTAAAAGAAGGCGATGTGTCATTACTGTAAGTTTAGGTCTGAGGTATAAATATGAATGTAAATGTGCAAGTGGATGTGGTAAATATGGGGATTGTGTGTTAGTGTGACAGAAACATTTAGATGCCTTGGCTTTAATAGAGATTAATCTATTACAAAGTTAAAAAAATAATTTTGTTTTTGAAAAAGCAACATTTACTGAGTTGAGTTGAACCAATACTGATATGTGTATTCTTCCTCCTGCTGTGGCAAACAAATAATGGCCATAACAAGGCAAAATCATGAATGTACATGTCTGTAGTAAACATAAATCAACATTTTACTACATTACTACTTCGCCTTAACCCTTTATAGGGCACTCATTGAAATCTTTGGAAATTATAATTTTTAATATCAGAAAGCTAATGAGGGGTGTAACTGGATATTTTTGAAAAAAAAAAGTTATCAATATTTTTCATCTTTGCCTAGCAAATCAATGTCAATGAAGTGACCATATATGTGTCCTTGCCCGTTTCAGGTAAAATACAATTTTTATGCTACTATACTATTATAAATAAGAAAATATGACAAAAACAGACACAAACTGCAAAGAACATGTACTGATTATTATCTCAGGCTGCAAGGAACCTTTGTTGAGAGATATCACTCTCAGTTGAGGTACTGTAATTGGCTTAACAGTCATTCAAGACAAACAGCAACTAATATTTTCAACAATACGCATGCACATATATAAACTATAAAAACTCTGAGAAACAAATGCTGGCCAATGTCAGAGACCACTTACAAACATTACACATTGAACAAATTTCTTCTTTTATGAGTCCAATTCAGTCACTTAGGCAACAGCTTCATGGAACTTTACAAAGCAATTGCGCTCAGCATTGAGGCACAGATGAACCTGCAAATGCTACAGACAAGGTTAGACCTCATGATGTTCCCCTTCCTGCTGCAGTGCTTAATTTTTTTTTACCAATATTTTCAGTTCATAACCTCCCTGGTTATGATGTTTAGTGACTTTTGTACAGGTAACAATGTGCTGAACACGATTCACCACGAGATACAATAGCACGAGTCGTTTTTGTGACTGCTTCAGTGGAACTGTTTGGTTTTAACAGGGCCGGTCCCTGCAGTAAACATTATAAACAAATGTTTAGGGCCACAATCACTTGAGGGGGCCACATGCTCTGTTAAATTTTTTCTTGTACATCCAGTTTATGAAGTTAGCCCATAAGAATTGACCCCGACTGTATTTTAAAAACGTTTCTAACTTTCAGTGCTGTTCTACAGAACTGTAGCTTCTTATTTGTCCTTATTTAATTCAATCTGTCTCATTTTCATGGAGAACAAAGTATGTCAGGCCAAAAATAAATAAAAAGAACTATGTACAAAACTCTATGTTACGCAAAGAAAAGTAGTCCATTAAAATGACTGCTTCTAGACTCAAAATCATCGTTTAAGCCAATTAAGTCAGGTTTTGCACTGATCTTCCCAGACTTTTCAGCGCTAATGCAGGGCTGTACCTGAGATTGGGGCCCCTATGTAGCCTGACACGTTTTTGAATAAAATAACCAATTTTTTTCAAAACTGTCCCGGGCATAAGAAAAATCATTATTTATATTATTTGCAGCAGCCTATTCAACTTATAGTTAAATATTATATCTAAAATGTTCAAAACACCACAAATTAAACAAAATATATTCACATTTTCTTGGGGGAGGACTCCCAAACCCCCCATTATACATGAGTGTTTATTGTTCGACAACTTTGCTACAGGTTATGGAGGGTCCCCAACCAAAATCTCGTTTAGGCCACCAAAAACCTATACCAGCCCTGACTAGACCTCAGAATAACAAGAAGCACCTGTATATGCCATTTAATTATAACAAACTGCAAAAAGCATGTGTATAAAAATGCACTTGTGCTCTAGAGCAAGCCTTAGGTGAACGGGGCATATGATCAAATATGGTGCTTCTTGTTTTCAGCCAAACAATACTCCAATTTTTAGAAACACTATGCAAATGACACAATCTTAATCTTTAACAGAATCAGTTAACTAAATAATTTGAGACTTACACCAACTTACCATGTTTAGTTTTGCTGGTATTGGAAAAGTTGTGAGAGGTGACAGGTTGGAAAAAGGCAAATTTTCGATTTCTGCAAAATGGGCGTGTTTGAGGTGTTGCAGTCCACTGCTGATTGGACAGATGCAATGAAAGGCATATTTGTCAGATAGCTTGATGTCTCCTGATTGGCTGACAATAAAACACATGACCTTACAATTCTAAATGAAGGCAGGAGGTGGCCATTTTGAATGTGTGCAGAAGTGACTAAATTTGGTTACTTGCCCCATAAAGGGTTAAACTGATGTTTAAGGCGAGTAGTAGTAGTAGTAGTAGTAGTAGTAGTAGTAGTAGTAGTAGTTGCTCATGTTTCTAAAGAATAAACTAAAAAGATGTTGGATTTTGCTTCTAAAATTGTCACTATTATTATTCTTTTTTTTTTTCTTGCGATTATATCGGGGCTTGAACCATCTTGATTATCGATTAACCGGATAATTTTGACATTCCTACTCACATACATTCTTCAGTAATGGTCACTTTTCTGTGGCACCTGGTGATGGCAGAAGATTAAACTGTCAAAGATTGTGCACACACATGAAGAATAATTTTTTGTAAGTGGGTTGATAGATTCTTGCATTTTTTGTGAATTTACAAACTCGAGAAATTCTTTTTGGTCCCACCAGTTGATTGGTTTGTATTTCAAACCACTCGCGTTTACAAAGAGGACAGGAAAACCGGATAGCCAGCCTATTTAGATTAGGGCAGACCTATTGAGGAGTTGTAAATCGGTTTTCGAAAAACCAATTGGCGCATGTGGTTTCAAATGTCATGCAAACGGACAATCATTCTGCAGCTGGACAAATGTAACTGAGCATGCTCACAACTCATGTCCACTCCACATTTCAACAACAAATTAAGAATTTTAGAACAATAAAGTGCCTTGCACATACAATCTCACCTTTAACTACGTGTTTAAAGGGGACCTATTTTGTTTTTTTGTTTTTTTAATATTCAGTAAGAATCTAGAACATGCACAGATCAGTAATTTACCTTTTGTTCATTGTAAAACACAAAGTTGATCTAAAACGGCTTAAAAATAGGAACAGCTCTACTGACTTCCTGTTCAAAACTGCAGATGTGATAAGCCCCGCCTCTTTACTTTAAAATGTAACTGTAAAAAGCAACAGATTTTTAAAAACATTTTTTTATTAACAACAAGACGAAGGAAGTGAGTGCGTCTAACAGGCCAAAAGTCAGATCTGCAGGTGCTCTTCAAGGATCAAACGGCAAAAACTTACAATGAGAAGACGAAAAGGAGATCCGAGGCACACTGACTTAAAATAAAAGTCCTTTATTTGAGCTACAGGGACAGAGCGACGCGTTTCGACCACGTCTAGGTCTTCATCATGGCTTAAAACATTGAGTAGCACCAGGTGGCTTTAAATACTAGTCATGTGAGATGGTCATGTGATGTTGGATGGTCACATGAACCATAAAACCGCCAAACCTTATCACATCAATGACAAATATTTACAATCAAAATACAAATACATATGAAGAATGGGACATAAAGTAGAAAGGATCTACGCAGGCCCAGCAAGATATAATAATACACTTACTGACATACCGTAGAGGACGTCCACTAAATGTTTAGCTTAAGTGGGTACCCACACTATATAAAACACATGTATGACATATACATCATTATTTACATTACAACTATGTATCAAAACAGACAAAGGAGTGCATATGAGAGCAACGTTAACACTCAGAGGAAAACCGAGAAATCCACATCCTCATTAAGGCCTGGAAATCTTGTTGCTTGTAAAGTTTCTATCCAAAAGGTTTCTTTTTGAGCAAGGGTTTTGAGTCTGTCCCCGCCTCTGATGGGTTTGGGTATGACATCGATAACCATAACCTTTAATTGATTCACGTCACATCCCGAGAGTTTAAAATGAACAGCGATGGGATAATTCGGATTCTGTGTTCTGATTGCGTATTTGTGCTCCGAGAAACGGTCCCGCAATCTGCGTTTAGTTAGTGGTTGAGCGATTGATATCAATCGCTCAACCACTTTCAGGGACTCTGGTGGGAATAAAACTTATCACTGTCGACACTTTGCAAACTGTAACTCTACTCATGTAATCTATCGCTTGGATTGTTCATGTGGATGTTTTTATATTGGATTAACTAAACGCAGATTGCGGGACCGTTTCTCGGAGCACAAATACGCAATCAGAACACAGAATCCGAATTATCCCATCGCTGTTCATTTTAAACTCTCGGGATGTGACGTGAATCAATTAAAGGTTATGGTTATCGATGTCATACCCAAACCCATCAGAGGCGGGGACAGACTCAAAACCCTTGCTCAAAAAGAAACCTTTTGGATAGAAACTTTACAAGCAACAAGATTTCCAGGCCTTAATGAGGATGTGGATTTCTCGGTTTTCCTCTGAGTGTTAACGTTGCTCTCATATGCACTCCTTTGTCTGTTTTGATACATAGTTGTAATGTAAATAATGATGTATATGTCATACATGTGTTTTATATAGTGTGGGTACCCACTTAAGCTAAACATTTAGTGGACGTCCTCTACGGTATGTCAGTAAGTGTATTATTATATCTTGCTGGGCCTGCGTAGATCCTTTCTACTTTATGTCCCATTCTTCATATGTATTTGTATTTTGATTGTAAATATTTGTCATTGATGTGATAAGGTTTGGCGGTTTTATGGTTCATGTGACCATCCAACATCACATGACCATCTCACATGACTAGTATTTAAAGCCACCTGGTGCTACTCAATGTTTTAAGCCATGATGAAGACCTAGACGTGGTCGAAACGCGTCGCTCTGTCCCTGTAGCTCAAATAAAGGACTTTTATTTTAAGTCAGTGTGCCTCGGATCTCCTTTTCGTCTTAACATTTTTTTATTGTTGGAAAGTGAATATGGGACAGTATTGAACCATTTAAGCTTCACTTTGAGTATTAATCGTTTGAAATTTACCAAGTAAATACAGGAAAGTGGGAGGGGATAGGTGGTAGGTGAGAACGGGGATTTCTGAGCACTTGAGCTGCAGCTAAAGAACAATACAAGATTACTCAAACATGCAGGAATCAATTCAAATCTAACTTTGAGTAAACTAATGATGAAGGAAGGCCGTTAGAACAAGGTTAGAAACCTAGAAAAGTGAATTTGACATAATAGGTCTCCTTTAACACTGTTCTAAATGTTTAAAACAGTCCTACATGTCCCATTTTACAAACAGTATTACAAACAGTTAATAAAAATAAACAATATTAACCAAGGTAAAGTAATTCAACAAATTACTGCCTCAATCCTGCAGAAGTGAATCTGACACAGCAGGACCAGTCTCTCCAGGGTAATCGGTTTACTCTCTTGCATGTGAACAGGAGCAAAACCAGGGGAAAACCAAGTAGAGTCGTTTTTTTTAAGCCTAGTCTCATGTAAACGCACTGACTGATTTAACAACCCAGAGAAGGTGGAGAGGTGTTGTCAGCACCAGGTAACGCCTGAATCAAGCAAAACTAAAATTATTCAGTTGTACTTCCTATAAATAGTCTATCGCCTAAGGCACGTGTCAAACACAAGGCCCAGGTCCAGATGCAGCCCCCCAACTAATTTTATATGGCCCTTATAAGGTTTACTTCAATCTTATATCAGTGATAGGAGTAATTTGGGTGTTTTAATCTACTTTAATGAATTACCTGAAACTTAAAGTGCACTGTAAACCCAAATGTGCCTTTTGAACTCAAAAAAACAATTCCTAGGGCTGCCTCAAAATTTTATGTTAGTACTATTACAAGCAGACAGTGCAGTTGAATTAGTTCTACTTGTTTATTTAACTAGCATCAGACATTAATAGGATGTGCAAATTTAAATCTATTCAAATACTCACTT
The DNA here is from genome assembly GCA_038363315.1 of Mugilogobius chulae. Classification (NCBI taxonomy): domain Eukaryota; kingdom Metazoa; phylum Chordata; class Actinopteri; order Gobiiformes; family Gobiidae; genus Mugilogobius; species Mugilogobius chulae. The sequence continues at coordinate 6,909,504 of CM076412.1, read as the reverse complement.
TAATTCAGTTAATTGGGATTCATTCGTTAACAGAACTGCTAACAAGACTTGGTTTGATTTGGAAATCCTATTCATCTTAACTACCTGAATTAATTGACTCAATTAAAAATCAGTTGGTTTAATTTCTAAATCATTTTTGATCTAATTGGCATAGACATTCAATTCAAAATGACAAATACTTTTATTCAACTTTAACCATTATCAGACATTTTAAGCAAATTGAAAAGGTCATCACTTGCAAGACTGGTAAAATAATAGACAATTAGCATGACTAAATAAGGCTGAAATAATTCACACTAATATGCCACTGACACTGTAGCTTAAAGGATTTTTTTTTTCAAATAACAATCTTGTGGTGCAAACATTAAATGAAACATTAGAGAGAATGAAATTAGTCAATTTAACTCAGATGCATCATTTCTCAACACTCTACACTGCTCATATAATCAATAAGAAAAAACAAACCCTGAGTCCCAAAAAACTGTTCCTTCTGTCACAATCAGTATGTTTCTAAAATAATTTAGACCCTTTTAGAATATTATTTCAAGTGCTAACTGAACTTGCAGAACATAAGTGTAAAAAATTACACTGTCAATATGAAAAACACATGGACCAGCCAATGAAAGTAGAAAAGTCAGAAGTTACATTTGTCTTCGCAGTAGTCGGTTTCTCAGACCAAGTACAAAAGAAGAACACTGCCCACCTCCAATGTTCATGAAGACTTTCTGCATCACCTCAAAAGTGTACTTCAGTTCTCTGGGGTAGTCAATGTTCAAACTGTAAAGGAGTCCCATCAGCATGGCCACAGCAGTTGGAAGGTCCCTCAGTTGAGAAAGTACCACCGCTTCTTCCAACACAACAGCTGCATCAATGAAGTCCTGCCCATCCATGACTACTAGCACACCGACTTTCATCCCTTTGGCGATGCTTTGCTCATCATCAGTCACCTGAGAAACAGAACAAATATGTTCAACATGCAACATAAAAATTATCTTTTTTTTTTTTTTTTTACCTTTGAAGTAAGATCAATTTAATAGTTGTGAAAAATATTTAAATATGCTAGATCCTCATTTGTTTCAAGGATTAATACTGAAATGTTAACAGGACAAAATGTGACTTATTCTTGTAGTATTATTATGAGCTTTAATAAGTTAATAATAAAGTCATAAATAGAAATACAAGCCTTTTTTCACAACTAAAATTAAAAACTGACAAAATAGAAACTGCCATTTCTGCATTGTATTAGGAGACCAGAGAATGGACAAGCATCCTCAGGTATGGCTCAACAGTGTAGTGTCGGAATACTAATTACAATTAAATTAAATTCAGACACTAGGAATTAGACTCAATTTACAATACCAATTTAGGTTCATTTGAAGAATTGTCTTTATTTAACATGGCGCTTTAACTAGTTTTGATGAAGCTCAATATTATAATAAAACTCAAAAATCTCAAAAGTTACTCTGGTTTAAATGTTAAGTATCAATACTTGTTTAAATGAGTATCTGGTTTCAATACATGTTTAAATAGCGCTTAGTAGCTGATTTTCAATACTTTTGACAAGCCAAACTCATAAAACATTTGTGTTATTACCTCTATAGTTTTGGTAAATGCAGAAGAGTCTTCCTTAAGAAAATGAGGAAGGCCAAGCAGAAGAATTATTCTCTTCCTATGGGTGGAGTTCTGAAACAAAAACAACAAAAAATTACTAATTCAAGCAATCAATTATTCATTTTGTACAGCATATTGAATTCATGTCCAGTCAGCAGCTTATCTCGTCACTGGTGATCTAGGCCAAAAGTGTCAAATTTTTTTAACAGCAGGACACATCTTAAATGTAGGGAGCAAATGATCACAATGAAATGAATCACTAAAATGTTGCATTTAACTTTTGTTTTGATGAGACCCCAGACTGTTTAATAACTGAATCTTATCTTTAATATCATCTAATAAGCACAAGAAATAATCACTTACATCTAGCTGTCTTAGAAGGCTGGAAAGTCCTGGTATGCCACTTTTTGTTTTGAAAAGCTCCAGGAAACAGTCCAGGTACTGGTCCAATCCAGCGAGGAAGGATTCTCTCAGCTTCATTGATGTGAGACGAGTAAATTCCAGTTCAATCTACAGTATAAAGGGAGGAGAATGAGACCGAAAAAATGGTTAGTAAGTACAGCACAATATTGTTTTCAACCCTGTTTAACATAAACTCACCTGACGCACAAAGAACAAGGCTGGCCATCTTTCTTGAACATGTGCCACCAGGGGTTCATCTTTGACGATCTCCTTCCTTCGTAGTGAGTAGGTGCTGTCCATCATTTTATCCACAAGTGTCCAGTCAATGTTTCTTTTTTTCACCTCACTGATGAGCAACGCCCTTTCGTTTTCAAGGTCATTTTCATTCTTCCCCTCTGGATGGCCTGGTAAGAAATTTACCTCTGACTTTTTAGCTTTCTTCAGTTTTTTGGATTTTGTTGGGCTTGAGGAGCGTTTGTTCAGAGACAGCTCAGGGCATCCAGCTTGTCGTAGTTTCTGCCTAAAATTTTGAATTTTAAACTTTAAACTAAATTTCCAGCTGTACCACCCAAACACTGACCCTGGATCTTTCAAGCACGGATGCTTTTCAACAAGTGCTTGAGCCACGGCATCAATCTCATCTCGAGTTGGGTATGGAGTGTAGACAAAAATGGCTTCTGCCAATTTATCCAGCAGGTCCGACTTCATCTCCTTGGGTGTCTCAAAAACGTCACCATTCTTAGCAAACACTTCATTAGCTGACCTTAGCCTTAATTCCACATCATAAGCAAAAGTTGGAATAGGAAATGGATGGGGCAACTGACGTGTCTGACTGGTGCTGGGAGAGTCTTCACAGGATGATGGCATACTCTCACTATCGAGGGTGGATGAGTCTGTGTGATCTGGCTCTGTGGCTTTTGTGAGCACTTTCAGTGTGGCTTTATCTTTAGGCAGGTCTGTCATGTTGCTGAGGTTACAAAGTTCCATGTTGAATTCAGGGTCTGATACTGGATTACCATTTCCCCACTGATTCCAAGTTTTATCTTAAGGCAAGTCACGAGTCCTTCAACAGTATCTGGCAAAGGGTCCAAAGTAACCTTTCTTATGTTGTCATCACCTAAGATGATCCGCAGCAGCATGATGAAGCTAAAACGAAAATAAAAGTATTAGGTAAACTCTCTATTGTGAAACAAACAAAACCATTTTACACAAAACAAAATTTTCATGCACACGATTAACAATTTCACAAAGGTTGCAAAAGCTGGTAATTTTAAAGTTTATATCTGTGCAAACATGTTTCACATGGGATTACTTCTAATTTGTCACTTGGTAGAAATAAAGTTCTTGTTTTAACATTTCACCTTAACCTTAACAAATTTGAACCCTTTGAACACTAATCACAATACTGGACAGACAATTCACAATTAAATATGTTTCTCAAATTGTGTAGATCTAGCTAGTAACATATTCACATGCAACTGAAAAAAATATATATCCTAGCATTCTGAGATCACAAATTAACACAACTCATTGATTTAAAAACTAAATGCTAAAGTCATCAGTTTTGATGTTGGGCTGAAACAAGTCAATCGATTAATTGCAACCAATCAAATAATGAAATAATCATAAACTAATTTAGTAATTGAATATGAGGAGACTTTAATTAGCATAGGTACAGAGAAATTGTTTTATGATTTAGACAGGGTTATATCATAGAGAATTGTGTAGGTGTACTTTAAAAGAGTTAGTTTGTCCTTATTCTCAGTGTACATTGTAATAAAAATAATTAGTTAATGCAAGTTATGTCAATCAATTAATCACAATTTACATTATTCCAATAACTGTCAACTAATTTAAGAATTTAATAGTTGTTAATGTACTGCACTGACTTTAAAGCCTGTCAAGTGTTGAGAAAGAGATCCTAGGAATAAGACAAAAACATTATTAAATGTATCAACTAAAAGTAAGATTTTTAATGGGAAAAGTAGTTTACTGCAAAGAATAATTTAGGCAAGCTAAATGGGTTTGTCAGTGGAACAAGACGTTTTGTGCAATAAGAAAAAACGTTTTCTTAAAATATAAGTTTTAATTTTATGTAAGACAAAATTAACACCTAATAGATTATGTATGTCACATAAACAAACAAACAAAAAAAATGATTATAATAACTTGTGTGTTATTAGTATGTCTCTGTGTATGTATCATTATTTATAGACTCAGACATGTTTAATGTAATCTTTTCTATAGAAACGAGACTCATTAACGTCTTAAATCAATCTCTATCTGCACTAAATAGTATTTTCCCATAGAATGCGGTGACAGAACCTGAAAACCAGCATATTCTTACCTTTTCTGTCCACTACTCTGACGTCTGGCCAACGGTACCTAAAACAGAATGAAAATATATCAGTCCAAACCAGGGTCCACCGCGGAGCGCCGGGGCACGTTGTCCCGCGTAGCCCCGGGGTAATATATTCACGGCTATCTGCGGAGCTCGGCGGTACGTAGCCCTGCGCAGACCCGGGACAGGGCACTAACGCCAGGGTTTAAGCAGTCCAGCCTAGCCGCGCGGAGCTCAGCGGTACGTAGCCCTGCGCAGACCCGGGGCAGGGCAGTAACGCCAGGGTTTAAGCAGTCCAGCCTAGTCCCGCGGAGCTTAGCGGTACGTAGCCCCGCGCAGACCCGGGCAGGGCACTCGTGCCAGGGGCAGGTAGTCCTGCTTAGCCCCTCGGAACGGATCTATGCGTGTAGTGTGGCATGGCGAAAAAATTAAACGAGACAATCGGGGTCAAGTACATGCCTCAACATATCCCACTACAGCATGCAAAAGTACACAAAGAGAAGCTGTTGACACGGTTTTCGTGGCATAATCTGTAAGTATATAACTAAAAAAAATAAACAGGTTACTTACCACGAAAATGTATACAGTTTTCCAACAAAATCACGTCCACCTCGCGTTCTTCCGCCGCAAATTTTTGTAGCTTCTCCCAGAGTGCATTTCGACAAGACTCACGCATGCGTAATGACACGACAATTTTCAAAGTACACGCCCACAATTGCAACTGTGTCCAAATGAAATCAAGTCAATTAACGATAAAGAGTTCACATAGATTGTAGATTTGCATTCATCCATTCTGTGTAATTGAGAGTTCTTTCAATTAAAAAACTTGGCTTATACCAACAGTTTTGAGTTTTTTGGCTAATTTGACTCAATATCTTGTATTAACATAATTAAAGTGAAGAGTTAGGATTTACAGTGTGTGTTTCAGTATTTGTGTTAGATTTTTTTGTGTATTTACTGAAGTGACAGAGACTATTATTTGCAGTATGTCAAAGAGGTTCATTTGAGTTACAACTGGCCCTTCGAGGACAACCATGAAGCCACTTTGTCAAAATGTGTTCGACACCCCTGGTCTAAAGAGTGGCCATGTTGAAATTGTGAATCAAATCTAATCTTGTAGTTCGCCTTGTCTTGTGAAAATTTGGTCTCGTTCCACTTTAGCACCTAACTTCTTTTGAGAATAATCCAAACGTTCGCAGCACCAATAACCAAACCTGAAATTCCACTGCCTTATAAATACTCAACCACCAGTCACAAAACGTCCTTCTTCTGTCAGCGCTCTGCTCCTCTGAGACCTGTAAGATTTGTTATGAGAGACGACAGAAGATGGATTCTGCTGCCGGAGATTTGTCACCTGCCAGTGCTGGGCTGCCGGTCCGGTGGCACGGCTTCACCACAATGTCAAGCAAAGTTCAATTAGGCTCAGCTCACCACGGCGGTCTGCGGAGGTGCTGGGTTTGGGCCAATAGAAGATGACTTGTTCACTGCTGCAGATCCTCATGACTGAAGTGAAGTTAAGGGAAGCTAACAGGTCTCACTCAAGTCTGTGGAGAGAAGGAGCTGTGGAGAAAAGACTTCCTTCTGGGATTACAGTGACAGGCCTGCATGGTCAAGGAAAAGTGTGGTGATAATATGCCCCACTGTATCATCTATGCAACTGTGATCCTTGAAGAGCCACACTATGAGTCGACCTACTGCCTCCACCAGCAGGCAGCTTGAATTAAGATTTAAAGTTAGGGTAACTAACTTTTTTATTTGCCAATTAGTAAACTTTGTGTTTTCCACTAAAAAGTGTATGGTCAATGCAGCAATGTGTGAAGAAATGAGACCATTGAGTACTGAATTGAATAGTAAAGAAATGTTGTTCTATTGGAGAGCCAAATGCAGCTCTCTGATTGGCTGAGTTTAGCTGGTCCTCTTCAGTTTCAATTTGTTGTTTGCAAAAAGAAGTTTACAAGCCATAATTGTAACCAAAATGAATACATGTCAATATAAACCATGTGTCGAAGGATTTATGAGAGAAAGTTGTCAGATTTAAACCTATGCTGTGTTTGCAAGGAAAAATATGCTAGGCCACCTTTAAATAAAATGTACACACAGACACATAGATCCATATGCCCTTTCTTACAAATCTATTTCAATCTAACAAGGTTTTGGTGAGGGAGGGGGGGGTCTAGAGCCCTCCCCCAGGATATTTTATATTTAAAAAAAATCCCTAAACAATTGTCTGTATTTTGGTGAGAATTAGATGCAATGTTTTTATTATGCGATGTCACTGTACTAAAGCAAAAGAAAAAAAAAAGAAGAAAAAAATGGTCTTAGCCCCAGATGCCCTTAGCTCCGCCCTTGTAAAACTGGGCTTTAGGAGCATCAGTCAGACTCAGAACTGTCCTGTGTGATCAGAGCAGAGAAAACACTGCTACACACATTTTTGTCAGGGCAGTGTCTAAACTTCAGTTTTTTTTGTTTTTTTTTATGCAGAACATAAGCGCCGCTGTTATTTCATTTTAAGTTTTGGATTTTTCATCCATAAATATAAGGTGATATTGCACAAAATATGGATCCTTATGATGCTCAAGTTTCACAGAATTTTAATTGGCGGTAGAAACGCTTCTCAATAGTTAAATAGTGTTAAATAGCTCTGCTTTAAAATGCACTTTACAAGGAAGAGAGAGGGAAAGAGAAAGATAGAGAGCATGTGGAGGCGCAAATGTTTCCGAATGAACCAAAGAGCCACACTCGGACCGACCAAGAGCAGCATGTGGCTCCCGAGCCTTTGGTTCTGCCAACCTCTGGATTATCACATTTGTCATTGTGACGATGAATCTATCTGGAAAGAGACACGCACAGGTTTCAGGTTTAACTGAAACACGCTGGAGCTTTTTCCCCAAACACTGAACCTAACTTGTTGTTATTTCCAACACCAATTTTCTGAAACAAAAGCTTGTGAACGCAAACAATTGAAAACCAGACTTCTCATTTAAAGAAATCTAAAGTCTAATCCTGAACAAATAAAGAAACACTTTGTACTTAATCACATTTTAATCACGTTACCGTTTCTATAAATATATTTTCAAAACTCTTTCACAGGTTATTAACGTCCAAAACCCAACAAAACCTGGCTTACTGTTTGGAGCCATTTGTTTCCATTTCATTTCACAACTTTTCTCTCCCAATCTTTCCTGTTAAATTCCTCCAGCCGCTTTTTGCAGCTCGCGGTAAACATTAAGTCCAGATTGCGAAAGCAGTTACGGCGCAGTGTTTATTCCCAGGTGTGGTCGAAGAGGCAGGTGGTGGTCGACTTTTACGCCAGAGCAGGTTGGTGAGAGCGAAGGAAAAAAGGGCTGCTGGCTCAATCACGGTGCAACTACCTCACCAAAAACATCTGCTGCTGAATTCTGCGAGAAAACCAGCTTTGACTGCTTGGCCTTGAGTCCTGAGCGCGTAATGAAGGAAAAATCCAACTAAATATACAGACAGAATCCCAGAGGACGGTGATAAAACTGCACCGGGGGCTGAGTTTACAACGAGGAATATGTTTACATGCACAAGGAGTCGACTGTGTGTGTGTTTAGTGATGGTGAAAACTGGAGCAGCAGGACAAAAGTAAGACGGAAGGAACATGCAAACACCACATAGAAAGGTCCCAAACCTTCTTTCTGTACGTCAAGAACCTCTCTGCCATCACGCTGCATATGTGTTGTCTAGCTATGAAGTTCATAAAGCACACATTTGACTCTGTGCATAGATTATAGACACCAATGCATCATGAAGTCATGGCGCCCACCGTGGCTGACGTGTTTGCTTCGCTCTCCCGACTTCAGTATACTATTTTGTTTTTGTTTCTGCTATCACATCTGCTGAGTACACAATTCATTGATGCGATAGTGCGCTACAGTCGGGAAGAATTATTAAACATCTGTAGAGTTCAGCCAGAGTTTGAGCCAAACTTACTCGGCTTTGAGTTTCTTCTCCGACTGGATCCAACTAACACGCCCAAGCAAGCTCCTGGCGTGGACGCATTTGATCGCCGGAAAACAGTACATCCAAAACGAAGGCGTGGGAAAAGAGGTGGACTACACGCTAGACTTAAAGCTAGAGCTAACAAACCACCTCTACCTAGCTTGTTACTAGCCAATGTCCGCTCTCTCGAAAATAAGATGGACGATCTACGAGCCCGGATAACAACGCAACGTGAAGTAAGAGAGTGCTGTGCTCTTATATTCACCGAAACCTGGCTTGCGGAAAACACGCCAGATACCGCCGTACAACTTCATGCCCATTCACTGCACCGGGGAGACAGGACAGCAGCGGCCTCGGGGAAGACCAAAGGAGGAGGCGTCTGCATTTACATTAACAACAGATGGTGTACGGATGTACAGATAGTCGAGAAACACTGTTCAGCTGACATCGAACTGTTAATGGTGAAGTGCAGACCATTCTACTTACCGAGAGAGTTCAGCGCCGTGTATTTGCTGTCTGTTTACATACCTCCGCGTGCAGATCACGTGACCACTCTGGGAACTTTGTACGACGTCATCAATCAAAAAGAAACCGCCCACCCTGATGCCGTTTTTATAGTGGCCGGTGATTTTAACCACTGTAACCTCAAAGGTGCTCTCCCTAAATACTATCATTATGTGGATTTCCCCACAAGGGAGGAAAACATTCTTGACCAGGTTTACAGTAATGTTAAAAACGCATACAAAGCAGTGCCCCGACCTCACTTTGGACAATCTGACCATGTGACAGTATTTTTGTATCCAGCTTACAGACAACTCCTCAAAAGAGCTCCCCCCACAAACAAGATCATCAAAGTATGGAGTGATGAGTCTTTGCAGACTCTTCAGGACTGCTTTGAACGCACGGAATGGGGTGTATTTAAAACTGCTGCTATAAGAGAAGACTTGTCTTTAGATCTAGATGAGTATGCTGTAGTTGTCTCTGGGGTATATAAGCACCTGTACAGAGAATATATTCAGACAAAAATCTGTAAGATCTACCCAAATGATAAACCATGGATGAATTGGGAAGTGAGGTCCATGATGCGAGCCCGCTCTGCTGCATTTGAGTCTGGAGATTCCAGCGGCTACAAAAAAGCCCGTTATGATGTGCGTAGATCCATCACGCAGGCCCAAAAGACAATATAGTCAGAGGCTTGAGGATTACACCACCACGTCCGACTCCCGACGCATGTGGCAGGGGCTGCAGCACATTACCAACTATCAGCAGAAGCCCCCACCACTCACAAACAGCAGGTCTACACTGCCTGATGAGCTCAATGAGTTTTATGCTCGTTTTGAGACTCTAAATTCAATCCAACAAAAAGTGACTGTACCAACTGAAGGCGGGGGTCAGCAGCTATTTGTGACTGCGGCGGAGGTGCGCCAGGTCCTGAGGCGCATTAATTCCGGGAAAGCTGCCGGCCCAGATAACATCCCAGGGCGCGTGCTTAAAGCATGCTCATCTGAACTGGCTGATGTCTTCATGGACATATTCAATCTGTCCCTGGCGCAGGAGTCCGTACCTCGCTGCTTTAAGTCCACCATTATTGTGCCACTCCCAAAGAAAACCCCAGTTTCTTCACTTAATGACTATCGCCCCATTGCATTAACACCTATCATTATGAAATGCTTTGAGAAGATAGTTATGTCACATATTAAAAAATGTATTCCACCAAATCTTGACCCTTATCAATATGCATATCGTCAAAACAGATCCACTGACGATGCTGTTAATGCTGCTGTCCACACCATCCTCACACACCTGGAAGGGAGGGACACGTACATAAGAATGCTATTTATTGACTATTCTTCAGCGTTCAACACTGTCATTCCTCAAAGACTGTGTGACAAGCTCCTCCTTTTGGGACTGACACCATCTCTATGCAGCTGGGTGCTGAGTTTTCTAACAGATCGGCCCCAGTCTGTCCGTATTGGAATGTAACGTCAGCAACCAGATTTGTCAACATTGGTTGCCCCCAAGGCTGTGTCTTGAGCCCCCTGCTTTACACCCTTTTCACCCATGACTGTGTGGCGTCTCATAACAACACCAGCATTATCAAATTTGCTGATGACACCACAGTCATTGGGCTGATAACTGGAGAAGAGGAGAAAGGTATAGGGCAGAGGTGGCATCTCTTGAGATTTGGTGTAAAGAAAACAACCTCCATCTAAACACCACAAAGACCAAAGAGATGATCATCGACCCGAGGAAGAGGTCTGTGCAGCATAATCCCATCTACGTAGGAGCAGAGGAAGTAGAGAGAGTAACAACATTTAAATTCCTCGGGATCCACATCAGTGAAGATCTTACCTGGTCAGAAAACACAACACAACTCATTAAAAAGGCCCACACTAGACTCTACTTTCTAAGAAAGCTCAAGAAATTTGGCATGAAAACCAACATTCTGAGCAACTTTTACAAAAGTACAGTGGAGAGTGTCGTGACCAGTTCCATAATCGTGTGGTTTGGAAACTGCACAGTGCAACAAAGAAAGATGCTCCAGCGTGTGATTAAAACCTCACAGAAGATATGCGGAGTGTCTTTCTCCTCTCTACAGGACATATACAACAGTCGTGTCATCAGGAGGGCTCAGAACATTATTAAGGACCGGACACACCCTCAGAACTCGTTGTTTGCACTGCTTCCATCTGGGAGGCGCTACAGGAGCATCAGGTCCCGAACAACGCGGCTCATGAACAGTTTTTTTCCACAAGCCATAAGACTTTTAAATAATCAATGACTGTTACTAGTGCAATTGCTTTAAGCACAGTATGGTCTAAGGTGTCTCTAGTATAGGCTTCTATACTATTGTTAGAAAGGGAAGCAAGCAATGTAAGAATTTCATTGCATAGTGATGTTTTTTTTTTTTTTTTTTTTTTTTTTTTTTTTTACTGTGTATATGACAATAAATCTTTGAATCTTTGAATCTTGAATCTTGAATTGAATGTTTGGGGGCGTGACCTGCTGTGGGGTAAAGTCATGGGGAAAGCCTTATGTTAAGGCAATGGGAAGCTAAGTTTTTTTACCTCTTTTAGCAAGTTTTCTGGCAAATGAAGTGTATTTTTAGGAGTTGTTGTTGGGGTTGTTGATGTGGCATTATGTCAAAAAAGTAAACAGGAAGTTATGCAGCTGTGAAAATGTCCCCAGGGGCAATAGCATCATGTTAGCATTTAACCTGCAGCCTTCATGAGCATTATTGAATATATTTACATGTTTGAATTTTTGAATCGCTTCATCATCTCCATGTCTTTGTATCTTTGACACAATATATTTCCTTAAAGGTTATCTAATAAAGTTAGTTACCCTAACTGTTAGTCCACATTTGCTGTTGTCGTTGAGCAGTGAGTGATATAGTTGTTGTTCATGTCATGTTTTCCCCACATAGATCTGTTAGTGGGCGCGGCCTCTAATGCCGACTCTATGAAAACTGATAATTTTTACATAAGCTTTATCGTTAGCATTGACAGACAAACCACCAAGTGTCCACTCTATTTCATTTCATACAAACTACTAAATCAGGTATCACAAAACTGCAGACGATTCCCAAAAACCAGGAAGTCCAATCGACCAATCAGCCAACCCGATTTGAGACAGCAGACTGTATGTTTTCCCAACACTGTCTTACTGAAATGAATATCTACACTATGATATGTTTTTGTGATAGCAGACTCCTCCTTTGGCCTTGTGTCAAATATCAACTTAGAATATGATACTGTACCCTTTAATTCATAAGTTTACCTCACAGAAATGGCAGAAAATGTTGATACACACATTTACACTGTGCTTCCTGAAATACAAAACGACCAAAAAAAATAGGGATTGGTGCAAATAAAAATGTCCTCGTCTACTGTGGGGCAAACAAACCTCAACAGTGAAATGTCAGACAGTTTCCACATATTGAAATGAAACTGTCTGATGCATCAGGCTCTTAAAATCTGAAGACACTCTACAAACATTAGCTTTAGCAGCGTTCCCAATAAACCAGCAATGCAAGGCGTTAGTTGTGTTATTTTGTTGTTGGTTATGACGACCTTCGTTGGCGGATTGACGCTCCTGTCACAATGAGAACAACGAACATCAACATCAGGCTTTACAGGTTTAGCCCAGAACCTGCACAGCGGCGCTGGTGTGTGACGTCAGAGGATGGAGAGGACGCACCAGGTGAACCAATTTATAGAGCACTGTTAACGTTGATTGGTTAAAGAAGGGCTGTTTTACGCGCTATCACACAAGTCTACATCCCTGTTGCGACCCGGCTCTAAAGCCACAACAAAAAAGAAGGGTCCAAACAAAAGAAGGCGTTTTAAATATTTATTTAAATTAAACAATAATAAATGTCAGTGTGTTGTCAGTATAAATGTAATTTGCGTGGGTGTGTGTAATGCGAGTACGATCAGTATATGAAAACGCTTTGTGTATGTGTGAGTGTTGTAAGGTGCGAGTGTGGTGCGAAAAAAGAAAGGAAAGAAAAGAGGGGAGCGTGGCGCGGCGTGGCGTGGCTGGGAGGAGAGAGAGAGATGGAACCACTTCCGCCTCTTTTTATCCGGGGTGGAGCCGGAGCAGGACCAACCCAGGAGCTCTGAATAGAAGACAGGTGTTAATGATTATGAGAGGGGAGGAGGCGTACGTCCGGGGACGTAACACCCCACCCCCAAAAGGTGACCGGCGGTGCCAACAATAAGGCGCCACAGGTCAGCAGGAGGCAGCGCGCGACAGTGCATCTGCGAGCACGTTACTTTACCAGGTACATGTTTGATCGCTAGATTGAAATCTTGGAGGAAGACGGCCCACCTCATTAAACGCTGGTTGGAGTTTCTCATTTGATTAATGAAAACAAGCGGGTTATGGTCGGTGTAGACGGTCACGGAGTAGTTAGAGGAACCTAAATACACCTCAAAGTTTTTAAGGGCCATAATCAACGCTAAAGACTCTTTCTCGACCGTTGAGTAAGAGAGCTGATGCTTTAGAAACTTTTCGAGAAATAGCATACAGGATGTTCGACGCCATCTGAGCTTTTTTGCAGTAACACAGCGCCTGCCCCCAAATCACTTGCATCAACTGCAAGCTGGAAAGGACGTTCGTACAGTGGAGCAGCTAGAACGGGCGCACGCATGAGAAGGGTTTTAATTGACTCGAACGAATGTTGGCACTCTGGAGACCATTTAAACGTAACTTTAGGACTTAGCAGACTGGTTAGAGGAGCGGCTACAGCAGAAAAGTTTTTACAGAAACTGCGGTAGTAACCAGCCATGCCCAGGAAACGCTGAAGCTCTCGACGAGTGACTGGAACTGGAAAGGCTGCGATAGCTTCAATCTTTGCTTGTACGGGTTTAACCATACCACCCCCAACAATTTTTCCCAAATAAACCACTGTTGCTTTGCCAATCTCACATTTAGCAAGATTAATTGTCAAATTTGCATTGTCCAGCCTCCTAAATACCTCACGTAGTTGACTGATGTGCTCATCCCACATTTTTGAATGTATCACAATATCGTCCAGATACGCCTCGCACCCCGGCACCCCCCGCAAGACGCGATTGACCAGCCGCTGAAACGTGGCCGGCGCGTTACGGACTCCAAACGGCATAACCGTGTACTGTAAAAACGCGTCAGGTGTGGCAAACGCGCAGATCTCTTTAGCACGTGGAGTTAAGGGCACCTGCCAATATCCCTTCAGGAGGTCCAATTTGGAAACGAAGACAGCAGACCCCACACGATCAACACAGTCCTCCATGCGTGGAAGAGGATGTGAGTCGGGCTTAGTGACGCCATTAACCTTACGAAAATCTGTACAGAAGCGATCAGACCCATCGCTTTTAATTGCAAGGAGGCAGGGTGAGCTCCAGGGGCTTAAACTGGGCTCAGCGATACCATGGGACAGCATGTAATCGACCTGAGACTGGAGGCGCTGGCGCTTTTCTGGATTCACACGATATGGGTGCTGTTTGATGGGCGCATTGTCGCCAACATCAATGTCATGGTGAAGCACCCGAGTTCGGGAGGGCACATCAGAGAACAATGAAAGGTGAGACTCAATTAACTCGACAACATCAGTGCGCTGTGCAGAAGATAAATGCAGAAAACAGTTGTCAATGTTAGCGAGCATTTGTGAATTGTTTAACCGGCCTTGAACTGAAGCAACAGAGGGGCAGTCAATGTCACAGTCAACTCCAGGACCGGACAGCTCCACCTGGGCACAAGGGCCATCTTCAGCACCGGACAGCGACACTGAGTCAGACACCTGCAGAGAACTGGACACAGGCAAAGGTGAGTCAGTAACCGGAGCATTGGACAAGCACCTTGATCAGGGCTGGGTTTGTCCAACTGCTCACGGTCATAATAAGGTTTAAGCATGTTAACGTGACAGAGACGACTCCGACGGCCACGATCAGGAGTTGCTACAACATAGTCACGATCACTGATTTTCTTTTGAATGACATATGGGCCGCTGTAGCGTGCCTGCAGACTAGAACCAGGAAGTGGAAGGAACACGAGCACTTTATCGCCAGGATTAAAGTGACGGGCTTTAGCTTTTTTATCGAACCAACACTTCATGTCTGACTGAGCAGCAGTTAAATTTTGTTTAGCCAGCTCACAAGCTCGATGTAACCTGGAGCGAAAAGAGCTAACATAATCAAGCACATTTTGTGGTTCTGGGTCGCTTAGCCATTTTTCCTGAAGTAGCTGCAGTGGGCCGCGCACACTATGGCAAACACAAGATCTGCAGGACTAAAGCCTGTCGACTCCTGCACCATTTCACGTGCAGCAAAGAGCAGAAGGTGAAAGCCGTCATCCCACTCCTTCTCAAACTCAAAACAGTAGGCGCGGAGCATGGACTTCAACGTCTGATGAAAACGCTCGAGGGCACTTGACTTTCTGGGTGATAAGCAGAAGAGAAACAGTGAGTGATGTTAAGCTCTTTGGCAACTTGTGCAAACACACGTGACATAAAGTTAGTCCCCTGATCTGTTTGGACTACTTTAGGCAGGCCAAATAGTGAAAAGAACTTGACCAACGCTTTCACGACGGCAGGCGCAGTAATCTTACGCATTGGAATAGCCTCTGGAAAGCGAGTCGAAGCACACATAATAGTCAGTAGATACCGGTTGCCAGATTTAGTGCGCGGCAATGGACCAACACAATCCACAATAAACGGTCAAAGGGCGCATCCACGGCCGGAATAGGGTACAGCGGGTAGGGCGGGATGGGTGGGGTTGACTTACCCGCCACCTGACAAACATGACATGTTTTACAATGTAACTGTACATCTTTTTTCAAACCGGGCCAATAGAACTGTCGGAGGATGCGACTGTAGGTTTTTCGTATACCCAAATGACCAGCTAAGGGATTGTCATGTGCCAAGTTAAGCACTTCATGACGAAATTTTGACGGGACCACCACCTGGGAGACCACACTCCACTCGTCTGTAGGCGAAGCGTAAGGTGGTGTCCATCTGCGAAACAAAATGCCATTTTTAATGTAATAGCCAGTAGACATGTTTGAAAGCTCACTCTCAGTCACAGCAGACTCAAAGAGAGGAGCGAGAGACTTATCTTGTTTTTGTTCAGTTTTTAAGTGTTCTCTTGACATGTGCGCGCAGTCAAAAGGTGGCGGCTTTTTAAAGTCCACCGACCCAGGCATCTCACCCGCACAGGACGCAGGGAAAGCAGGCGCTGTAACAACACGTGCAGGACCAGAGTCATCAGACAGCTTTTCATCCAAGTCAGCCATAAAACTGTCCTCCAAGTCACACTCTGAGCGTGAGACTCCAGCTTTTGCAGCCATAGCGCGCGTAACTGCACACACAGAAAACACGTTAGGAAACTTTTTCTCCAACTCATCAGGAACAGCGGTTACTAGGGGCACAGCAGTGACTTCTGGATTCACTAAAATTTTCCCCCCCGCCAAATCGTTTCCTAAGAGAAACTGTACACCTTTAATCGGAAAAGTGGCACAAGAAGCCACAGCCACTGGACCAGAGACCAAATCCGATTCCAGCTGAATTGAGTGCACAGGTAAATTTATAACTTCATGCCAAAACCCTGCACAAGTTCTGTACATTTTAATGAGTTTTCTCTGACAAAGGCAAAACATCCTGCAAGATAATTGATCGGGAGGCAGCAGTGTCTCGTAAAATAGTCACAGGGACCTTAACTCCATTTACAGACAATGAGACAAAACCCTTCATAAGAAAGGAGAATAAATGTCCAAATGTGTCTGCTCGGCCTCACACGCCTTGTGTGAAACGCGCGTGTCTACCAGGGCCACAGGTCTGGGTTTCTTCTTATTTAAAAGAAAGCAGTTATTAACCTGATGACCACGCTTTTTGCAATAAGAACAAAAAATTGGCCGAGTTTCTTTTGGACCAGGCTGCTCCACATAACTCGCGTGCACAACAGGGCTACGCGGTGAACGAAAAGAGGCCTTCTCAAAACCCTCTTTGTGGAGTCACACATACTCATCAGCTAAAGTAGCAGCAGTAATCACAGTAGTTGCCTTTTGCTCATTTAAATATGTAGCAATTTTGTCTGGAATACAACGTTTAAACTCCTCCATCAGCACTAAGTTGCGCAATTGGTCAAAAGTTTTAACTTCTTGTGCTGAACACCAACGGTCAAAAAGAGCTATTTTCTCTCTCCCAAAATCAGTAAAGCTCTGTCCTTCGGCTTGCTTATATTTGCGAAATTTTTTGCCTATAAGCTCAGGCACCAACTCATTCGAACGCAAGACCGCGGCCTTTACTTTATCATAATCCAAACTGTCTTGTGCAGAAAGCGATGCGTAGGCCTCTTGGGCCTTCCCAATGAAAACGCACTGCAAGAGAAGGGGCCAAACCTCTCTCGGCCACTTCAGCGTTTGCGCAACACGCTCAAATAAAACAAAATATTTGTCAACGTCTCTTTCAGAAAAACGCGGAATAAGGCGGATGCATTTATTAATATCAAAATCTGACTCTTGAACAAGGCCAGGCTGTCTAGGACCAAGACGCAGTGACTCACGTCTACTGGCCTCTTCTGCCTCGAATTTACGAAGCTCAAATTCACGCTCTCTTTCTCTCGAAAGGAGCTGTTTTTCCTGCAAATCTAAGCGCAGCATCTCCAGTTGCAACTCCAGTTTACGGAGTTCACTATCTGGCAACGCATCAGCGGAGGGGGAGCTAAGCGGAGGAAGAAGATCTTTTTCAGCCAGAAAAGAATGCACCTGCAATTTAATGCTTTGTTATTATCTTGTTTAGAAACAGATAATTTAAAATGGGCAGCAATCAATAATAAGTCCGCTTTTCTAATTGATCAAATTGTTCCAGACTCGGTTGAGCCAAAAATGTCTCAAATCAAAGTCCATCTTAACCAAATCAAATGCGCACGAACTATTACGCACGAAAAAAAGAAGGACAAATACAAGCCACAACAGCCAGCCAGCTCAAAAATACGCAGCAAAACGTCACGAAAAAATATCTGGAAATACACACTGTGAGTGAAATAATTAGACGACTAGTGCAAGCAAGAGGAGCAACCTAAACCCCACTGGTCTTTGCCTACCTAACTGGGCGCTCCACCTGATTTAACTGTGCCTGGCTCTTCACAAGGTTCGGCGGCGGCGTGTTACGCACCGAAAACCAGCGGGTTTGTGAGCCAATCTGCAATAGACGACCCCGCAAGATCCATGGACGTGCTGCCGAGAACGCTGCTGACACAGCGAACACTAGCCGCGTTCCCCTGACACTATAGAAAAAAAACAAACAGGCAACGCGTGAAGCGGCGAAGCCTCTAAAGCCTGACAGGGCAAAGGTAAACTCAGACATTGAATTGCAATGCACCAGAAAAGTTCTACTCACCTGTGTATTCCAGCGTGACTTCCAAAACGTGACGAAGCTGCTCCAGCGAGCGCGCTCCCGAGACTGACAGACACTGCAGCGTTGACGTCACCGGCAGCGCCCATTCACAAAAATCAGCCACCTGTGACCCAGGGAGCGAGCGAGAGAGAGGCCGGAAAAAAACGCCACTGGAAAAACAAAAATTGTAGCAAATAACTAGGGGAAAAAGAAACGAACAAAGGACCGGACGAGCCCCCACTTGTTGCGACCCGGCTCTAAAGCCACAACAAAAAAGAAGGGTCCAAACAAAAGAAGGCGTTTTAAATATTTAGTTAAATTAAACAATAATAAATGTCAGTGTGTTGTCAGTATAAATGTAATTTGCGTGGGTGTGTGTAATGCGAGTACGATCAGTATATGAAAACGCTTTGTGTATGTGTGAGTGTTGTAAGGTGCGAGTGTGGTGCGAAAAAAGAAAGGAAGAAAAAGAGGGGAGCGTGGCGCGGCGTGGCGTGGCTGGGAGGAGAGAGAGAGATGGAACCACTTCCGCCTCTTTTTATCCGGGGTGGAGCCGGAGCAGGACCAACCCAGGAGCTCTGAATAGAAGACAGGTGTTAATGATTATGAGAGGGAAGGAGGCGTACGTCCGGGGACGTAACAATCCCCTAACCCAAAGCTTAGTTTGTTCCACCTTCTAATGTCATCATGTGGTAGCTTTAATACTGACAGATATTTTTCCTCTCCACCTGAACTGCTCCTCTTCAGAATACACTAGAGAATGACCTTGTTTGTCGTCTTTCTGTGAGTACATTTATTTGCGCTTTTTGTTTCCGACAGTCTCTAATCGCCTCTGGTGCCTCTGAGCAAATAAGGTGACACAACTTGACTCCTGTGAGTCATGTTGTTATTAACTTGTTGAAAATAAACCCGGACTTTTATTTCATTCACAAACACTTGACTAATCCTGCTGTACAGGCTGTCTTCAAATGCTCTGTTCGACTTGCAAATCATTTAGAGGTATGAACCTCTGCAACAATACAGATGAAAAAGCTTCTGATGATAAGTAGTATGGGCAGGTTCAAGGTTCGAGGTACTCATTGAGTTAATTAAAAGTGAGCTTTTGAGCCAGAAGAGGTCTTTTTCAGGGCATTGCAAGTTTGTACATCATAACACCAGATGTCCTTAAATACAGAAGTGCCATGTGACATTTGTGGAAAAATCACATATTTTCACACAAAGACAAATGACAAGATTACAAAATGGAAGCAAGATAAGAGATGTCCTTTTTTGAAATGTACAATATGTGCTGAAGAACACATCGGCTCCTCACCTGCAGAGGCGCTGTGGGACAGAATCACCCGGCTCCTCCTTTTGTCTCTGCCTGACCTGTGACACATTCAAACAGACAAATAGCAGTACTTTTGCACAGTGTTGGACTTCTTTTTGCTTTTATAGATCTTTCCCACAACTGCCACACATTACAGACGCAGTGTGACTCACAGGCGAAGAGTTGGAGCGACGACAATGTACGAACATTTCAAAGAGAGAAAAGTTACAGCCGGGTGACATGCCCTGAACTGCTCAAAATGCCTAGAGTCAGAGTGAAACGCTACACTTTGCACTCTTGGGGCCAGATTTATCAAGCATTTGCTCATGGCAAAACAAGTTAGGAGGAGGAAACCTTGGCAGAGATGACATTTTTCTCTCGCGCACACACACTAAAGATGCAGAATTGAGGTTGTTCAATTATGTTTTGTTTGGTATGTTGTATGTGCATCTTCCAATATTAAAGTTTGTATAAAATGCTCATTTTTTTTCTTTTTTTTTTTGCATTCGCTATTTAGCACCTGGCTTGATAAATCAGGCCCTTTCTCTGTTAACTCACGATGATGCATCCTGAAAAAGAAGTTGCAGTGAGGCATAGACATAAGGAAAGAAACAATAAAAAAAATCTTTCAAAAATCCTTACTCTGGCCACACCTCTCCAAACTCAAAGAGGGGTAAGTAAGTAAGAAAGTGAGTACTTATTTGTATAGCACATTTCACAGACAGAGTTTCAAAGCGCTTAACATTGAGATGAACCTCCCTTCCTCACTCAGTGACAGTAAACTGCCCTGGGGTTTACATCCGCCTAAACTACTGGCGCCTCAACCTCCGACTATCACCAAGTGTTCCCTAACCTAACCTGCATGTTATTGGTTGGTGGAGAAATCGTAGGAAACCCCCCAGACACGGGGAGGAACATGCAAACTCCACATGGAACCTGCGACCTTCTTACTGCGAGGCTATCCGCTCTGGCCAGTCAGATGGTTTATCTTGCAATATTTATGAATTCACAACTCGAGCTAATCCATCTGACCTTCCACCAGCGGTGTTTCGGCCCAATCACATCACAGCAGCGGGGTTTTGAGACCCAATCACATTGTAGCAGGGCGGGCTAACACGGGCTGTTAGCGCCGAGTCTGATTCAAGCTAAACAAAGATGGCTGCTCACATGGATGTACGCATTTCTGTTTTTTGATGAGGTTTTAGCAGAAATACAGAGTGATTTCTTTTTGAACGAAGAGCAGTATGTGTGACACTTGTTCTATCTCACGTAGACATTGGATACACCATTATGATTTGTTGCAGTGATTGGCAAGGCACAAATAAGGTAGGCCCCACACCCAATCAGCTCAACGTATTTCACTAAACATCCCAAATTTTCCCAAACGCTTTCAGTGAGTCAAGTTCCAGATGGAGACTGTGGAAGAACTCAAATCGGAGTTCAACACAGATCCATCTGGTGTGAGTAGTAGAGGGGCACATAGAGCTTAAAATCGGGCCAAAACTCCTGTAGTGTGCAGCTGACTTTAGGCAGCCTGACTAGAAATGTAATTTTAGTTTGTATTTCAAACCGGCCTAACCATAAGCTGATTTAAAGAGGAATGTTAAGCCCAATCTAAAATGTAGAGATTGTGTCAGCTTCTTTGATGAGCAGGGAACTGATTTTATAACAATGTATAGATTATAAATGGTAATAAACTTTAGGAGCTGGTTTGCAAGGAGCAAACTAATCAAAAACAGAAAAAAAAAAAAAAGAGTGAAGCGGAGCAGTGACAAACTCTAGCTGGAAAAGTTGACATTTTACATTTGAAAAAAAGCGAGGACGTGATTTGCTTGAAAGTCTTACATAAGTTGAATGTTTGATATTTGCGCAGACACTTGACGGTTTCACACAAACTGCTCGGCGAGGACAGTTTGTCAGTTCCCAGAGGAGTTGTGATAGAATCCAGCTCAGACCTGCTTCTGTGGACAGATGGAGCGATAAGTGCATGCAGCGAGGAGACCGGACTGACTCTGGTAAACAACACACAGTCCAGGAGGAAGTCACACAAGCACAGTCCAGGAGGCAGTTTGGAAGAGAAATTTGGAACGAAAGTCTGCAAAAAATATTCTTGTTGTTGGGTTTGCTTGACAATGGAAAAGTAAAAGAATCACACGTATTTAAATCATATTTGAAATCACAGTGATTCAACAGATTAACACATCAGATATTGGAAATATACAAGAAGAAAAGTATAATCTATGAACAACATTTCCTCACAAAAACACTGACTTAATGATAGTATCACAATTACATGATTAAATAGTTTTTGTCCACACAATGTTGCTCTTTTGCATTTTAAATAAAGTCTGACAAATTGTGCATATTCTTTTAATATCTGCAGAACCATGATGCAAATGAAGGTGAGTGAGTGTCTCTTGTCACATGTTAGAGGAGCTGACATAGGGCAGGTATACGCTGACTCCAGGTCGGATGCAGCTTGACACTGGCTCTGGTCTCGTAGAATTAAAACAGTGCATAGTGCATTGATTACAAATAGTGCTTGAAATCAGTGTGCCTTGTTACACAAACCTCAGAGCAGAGCGGGCACAGGTGTGAGAGGGTACAGGTGTGAGAGGGCACAGGTGTGAGAGGGTCTGCCGAAAGAAAGTACAAGATGTTTGTCTGATCAAGCCCCGGTGATCAAAATGGCTAGCACGCCAATGACTTTTACTCACCGGCGTTCAATGTCAAATTGTCTGTTAGCTTCAGCCTTTTGCAAGGTGCTCTACAGGTTATTGGATATGTGCAGTTGTGTTTTCCATCCCACAACAAGCTCGAGACCAACAGAGCTAAACGAAGCCGGAAGCTCAAGCCGTTTTCTATGAAACTAAAACAGTTTGAACCAAAAAAAAGTTTATTATGTGAAACTAGGTAAGAATTGCCATCCCATCCAATCTACAAAGCTGTAGGTGTTGTTTCTGCTGAACAAGAGCAGTTTGTGTTTGCATTGCACTCTAGGGGAAAAAAAAAAAAGTTTTCTAGCCTGTAGAGAGATTTAAGCCAGTATGGCTGATTTACAGGTGCTACAAACAGCAATACTGTATCTAGATATAATAATAAATCCATAGGTCTGATGTGGTCATTTTGTAAACGTTCTCACAAGCTTTGGACAAATACGAACCACAGTGAACTGAAGTTGGTATCATGGCCATGATTGTATAATCTTCTGTATATGTAGAGATTACATTTTTATCTATGTATGTTTTGTTTTTTTTTTGTTTTATGTGATCATGTGACATGACACTACTTATATGAGACTGATTTCACCTGTGAGCACCAACTAGTCTTGAAGAAGACTCACAAGTACTCGAAACAAAACTTTCGATCCACACACTTTTGCAAATTTGACCTATGACTGTTCCGGCTTATTTATTTATTTAGTGAGAGAGAGACAGACAGACAGACATTGGTTAATCCAAAACCTGTGTGTCTGATTTTCATTGCCCAGCGCCCATCTGACACAAACATGGACAAGCGATGTAAACTCTATGCTACAAAACAGGTATGCAGCTTTAGCCTAGCTAGCATACATACCGCTAGCTTTTTCACAGAAGATGGACTTTCTGAACACCTCAAACCTTACTAACGTGTAGACTGGAGCCAAGGTTAACAACTGTGTCACTATGGCAACTACTCTAAATATAGCGACCTATGGGTCAACGGACATTAGTGCATAATCCCTAATTGGGAATCACTGCAAAACCGCAAACTTTATTCTTTTTGTATTAGGACTTCAAGCCTGCTGGTTATAAGTGCACAGTAAGTTATGTCAGATCAAATCTAGTGCAGCAGTACTGCTTTATAGTGAGTCAAAATATACTGCTAAAATGTACTCTGAAAAGTAACATTTCTCCATAAGGTTAGTCAATATTGAAACTGAGCAATGAGTACAACCCACATCTGTGTTGAAGCAATAACAGAAGTGTCTCTGCACAATAAAATAGCACAAGATATAAAAGACAGTTATACATACGTTGATGTTCTTTAGAAGCTGTAGCAACTAAACAGCTTCTCATGTTGACCTAAACATTCTGACCCAAATGTGTAAAATACTAAAAGTTCACAAAAATATGAATAAAACCTAAAACCTGCACAATACAAGACTTTTAAACTGAACACAGCAGGTCATCAAAACCACACATTTGACTTTTGTCCAAGGTTGAAGTCGTGCTAATAATTAGAACGTCCAGATGAAAGCTCCAGAGGCGAGGGCATTCTGAAAACTTTAACCATTATTATTTTATGATTTATGTTAATTAAAGCTGTTAAAATACAATGTCACGTTTGAAACCCAGTAGTTAGAAGAACGCGTCGCTGTAGTGGTTTGATTAGTTTGACAAAATAGTGGTTTGCTTTGTGCACCAAAGATCTTGATTTGTCCTTCAACTCAAAGGAAATTCCAGTGTTGCAACAGAAACTTATAAACAGGTCATGAAACACAAACTATTGCAGGATAGATAAGACTCGTGAATAAAAAATTGGCTCCTTTAAAACTTTTTCATATATTAGTCTAACACTTGTAGGTGTCACAACTGAAAAAAGTTGGAAACACTTGTCTAGAATAGATTTAAGTAGACTAGAGCTGGACAATTTATCGTGATCGAGATTCAGTCGAATTGTCAATTATTGTTTGGTTTGTTTGAAAGATAGACTATTTGTTAGTAAAAACGTAATGGTTGAAGTAGAAGACAAACTTTGAAGCTGAATACTGATATAAAGTATATTTTAAACATTTCTGTAAAATGGTACATATCAAACGTCTTTCTTGTTTGTTTTTAAAAAGGCGAGACCCAATCAAATAAAAAAAAAAGATTGATCAATATGAAGGATGAAATTGTGCTTGTTTTTTTCCAGATTACCCAACCCTACCACCTGACTCTACGAGATCTTTTCCTGTAATATTTTCGATTTTCACAAAATCTTGAGAATCCATGTGGAAAGACTCCAGACATACGATTAAAGATGGCAATGGTGAGTCAGACCAATCGCAGCGCTGCATCAGACCTGTCACAGAGCTGCATTGGACCATCACAGCGCTCTCCTCATTTTTCAAGTATTTAACATGTTTTCAGAGAAAATTACCAACAACTCACAGTTCACTGCCCGATCTGAAAGTTTTTTTTTTTTTTTCATTTAGACTAAGGTACAAAAACCCGTAGAAATGAACTAAGCAGGAAATTAACCTGCCAGCAGGAAGTTAGCATTAAAAAAATAAAAATAAAAAAAATAGGCCAACTGGTCTGCGCACAAAGCCAATTTAACAAACAAACGTTGCTTAGCTCTCCCAGGTTTAGACTATTCGACCATCAGATTCCAATATTGCCATGTTTCTTCCAGACGGCTTTCAGTTTCAGCCTGTCCAGATTGATAATGGATAAAACTCAATTCAGACTCCCTCCGAGTACTAACCATGCCCAAGCTTGCTGAGCTTCCAAGATCCAGGATCTTGTCAAACTGGTATGGCCTGGTTTGGTTTTGTATGTAATGTTCATAACCAGTCACCTGTTTTGAACTGACCTTTGTTTAACCCTTGTATGGTGTTCGGGTCTGTGGGACCCGTTTTCGTTTTTTAATCAATAAAAAATAAATTAATTTTTCAACCTGAAATTCTATGGCTTTGGCTCATTTTCTGTGAAGAACATAAATCAAAACACATTTTCAGTGACCGCATACCGTACACCCCCCCTACGCATTTATATTACATACAGGGTGTTCGGGTCCACTGGACCCAGGGATAATAAAATGTGGAAAGTATAGGTCCTGCGTACCTTAACTCTGTCTTTCTCCTTTCTGGAGCTACTGAGAGTGTTTTCTGTCCCTCCTGGTCCTGAACAAAGCTGCAACATTGTTGCAACCAACACCGTCTGCTTTTACAATCTTTTGATTCCAAAACCATAACCAAATAATTGATGATTCGATTCGATTTGATCTCTCGATTGTTCGATTAATTGCCCGGCCCTAAAGAGAAGCTTCCTACAGTTCCTCGTCTCAACTTCAAAAGACAACATGTTCCACGAACACCAGCTTCTGCAGCCATTGTGAGGAGAATTCAAGAGGAGAATGCTGGTGTCCGATCTACCCGACCTACAAAACCACCATCTGATGAACCTGAAGTAAGTGTGTGAAGATGTAGCAGTATGTCATTATGCTTATGTACCAGTATGTCATGTATGTATGTTAGTAACAGTTCTGATGTTTTCATTATTCTAGTTTGTGACCAGCAGAAACAAAAGAAGCCCTGTGAAGTCTGTGGATCCAATTTGGAAAGGAAAACTCTATATACATGTAACAAATACAGTATATGCAACACACACTGTAAAACTCTGCCCCTCATGTTTTGTATGGGCTTGTGTAAGCAGAGTTCAGTGAGGCTGATGTGATCAGACTGTTACTGTATATGTTCAACTTGTGTTATGTAAACTAACCTAAATGAGTTATATGTCTAATGAAGTTCAAATGAATAAAATCAGTAGTTTAGTAGTTTTAGTAGTCTAGTATCAGTAGAAACATCTTGCTTCATTTGTAAATGTGTTTTTTTCACCCACTTCACTTGATTATAACTGATTTTCATGTTTATGTTACATTTTATTAAAAAACGAGTTGCACATTAATTCATAAATGTGTTCTATAAAGGTAAAGGGCAAATATTAACCATGATTGTTGTTCATTTGGCTTGTAATTGTGTCAAAGTAAACATCTGTGGAGTATGTTCGTGTAAAATTACTTGATTGTGTTGTTTTGAAAACCCAAAACTGTAGCGGGTCCACCAGACCCATGAACACTGGCTGAGTAACAAAATACGAACACCACACAAGGGTTAATCAAGAAAGTTCCGCTGAGATTCAGATTCTAATGTGCAGGGCTGCAATGTCAGTTCATTTCTTTGCTGATTGTAAAGATCCTAATCTTAACTTAACCCAAAGCCCTAACAATAAACTTTTAGTAACCCAGTTTTGTATAACCTGGCTCACGCCAGATGGATATGTGTTGAACTCCTATCTGAGTTCTCATATATCCATTTGTGACTTGACTCGCTGAAAGCGTTTGAGAAAAGGCGGGGCGTTTAGTGAAATACTTCGAGCTGGGTGTGGGGCCAACCTTACAAGTACGCACCATACATACGGCTCTTCTTTCAAAAAGAAATTACTCCGTATTTCTGCTAAAACTGCATCAAAAGCAGCAGAAACACGTACATCCACGAGAGTCGCCATCTTTGTTTAGCTTGACTGTAGGGTAGGGTTAGCACCTGGGCGCTAACAGCCGTCTAAAACATTCCGAACACCCGCTGGTTCGGACTCCAAAACCAATCGGGCGGCAGGAAGGCCAGATGGTTTATCTCGTGTTTGTGAATTCACAAATATCGCGAGATAAACCATCTGGCTGGCCAGGTTAATTTTTGTAACTTGAGATTAAATTAAGTTAAAGAAAATGTTCCCAAACCAATAAAAAATCATGCCATATTTAAGCTTTTTTCATACCGTGTAATATATACGACCTAAGATATATACACAAAAATAATTAATTCCTTCTCATCATGCAATATTTTTGTGTCATGGTATCTATGCTTTCTTGCACATTTTTCACACGTTTTTTTGTTTGTTTGTTTTTTTAGTTTTTTTTTTTTTTTACGTCAACATGCTACAAAGCCATACATTTAAAAGACACACATTTTTGTTAAAGCCATGTGGCAACATTTCTTTGGATTGATCAATATGAAGAAAACATGATGATCTATGATTATATGTTTGTCGAAATGAGTCAGACAGAACATAATCCAGACAATAATATGTTTCAGACATTACAAATAGATTTTAGACCACAATTAATAGTCTTAAACCGAGTTAGCTCAGATACTGCCTCACATGTTCTGTAAGGTTCTTCTTCCAGTTTGAACCCGCAAATGAAGTGTCCCTCCACTACTGTTAAATCTATTTTAATCAGTCTTTTAATTGAGCAAGTGTCAGTAATTACAAAAGTGAGTCTCGTGAGAAAAGATGTCAAGAAATCGACAAATGTGTGTGAAGCCTTTTCCTAAACGGTCATTAGGAGAGGACTTAGCGAACCTTGGAGGACGCCACAATCATCGCCCTGACAACGGTAATTATATCTGTTTTAATATGGCTGCTTCATTAGAAGAATGACTAATTAAAGGCGTTCATTTGCAGTGAGTGTTGTGTTTCTTGTGGGACTTTTCAGGCAGACGAGGGATTTGTGTGAGAGAACTGGAGCTGGACATTTGCATCACTTATTTGCTCATAATATTATCTGTTTAAGCTGCATTTTTAATGTTCAGATTTTACATTTTAATGTAAAGGAGGAGGCGTGTTTAAGGACTAGTTATGGAAATACACTATTTCTGTGGTTGTGTGTCTGACAGACAAATATTCAACTCTTTCACTCAACAACATTATTTTTGTCTTCATTTACTTCACGACTTTGTTTAGAGGCGTGGTAGCCCGTCGATCAGAATGACCACGCTCCTGTCGCCCGGTGGTCTCTGGAGGAGGGTGTTTCAGGTGTTGGACATGAGGAACGTCCTGTTGTCACGGTTGATGCTGTTGGTGTCCCGCTATCTGATAACGATGGCCTTCTTGATCCAGCGTTTATATTTGTTCCGATCCGATGACTCGAGCCTCATCCCAATCCATAATGTGGTTATTTCTCTTGCAGTGGTCTGCAGTGGGACACCCTCCTCCAGAGACCACCAGGCACAGGCCAATCTGATTGACGGGCTGACCACGCCTCCAGAAAGTAGCTGATATACGACACGTTACCACCTACATCGGTGACTGTTCTGAAGATGGCTCGCTGATAGCAGCCGAAACATAAATACATCTAACACATCAAACAAAGTTGTTTAACTCTTTCAGTTCCACCCATGTTCTTGCTTTGACCCTCCTTCTCTGCCAGGCTTTTTGTTAATTTTAAGCAAAATTCACACCTCCACAAAAATCATTCTGCAACTGGAATCATGACATGTTTACTACACACGTCTACTTTTCCTTCATATTGTTTCATGACACGAAGGAAAGCTCAGAGTTTCTCCTCAGAGCAGAGGTGAGGTCATGCGAGGTTGTGCGGCTTTGCTTCGGTGTCCATGCCCAACACAGTATCACTATATGGCGTACATATACCACGACACAAAAAAGCATATTTTGAGCACGACTTCAGGCCTTTTTTTAGTACTTATGTTATGCCGTTCATTTAGCACAATATGAAAAAGTGTAAAAATGACACGAGTTTTGGTTGAAGCCACATGGGTACGTTTTCTTCAGGTAAAACGAGTAAGTTTAGGCGTCAAGTTACTAAAATGGGTAAGTTTAGGTCTGGGGCTTGAGGCAGGTTAAGATTACAATCAGGACTTTGTTAATTTTCATAAATAAGAGCACATCTTAACATCCACTATAGAAATAAACTGGGACTGCGACGCGTACTATAATTACACAAAACAGCCGTGAACGCATGCTAATCATAAGTAATTTACATGTTGAGTAATGTCGTGGTAAATGTACGCTTTCTTGCCACATGTGCTGCTATGCGCTCCAGTAGATACGTTTTTGCAGCTGACATTGTGGGACACAGCTCCAATTTGAGAATTGAATTGAAAATTCTGTGCAGCCCCACACAAAGCAGTAGATCTGGTCACCGCAGCGATACCTGACCAAGTAGCTGGAGTGAAATGAAATAGGACACACTAGGTCGCACCAGCCTGGCCAGTTCTGTACTGCTAGACTTGATCAAATAGAGTAAAACTTGGAATTTGACTTGGACTTGTCAGTCACAAGAACTTGACTTGGACTTGTTATATTTTTGTCTTTATTCTGACCATTCAAGAGATTCAATACATATAATTTTAGATAAAATGCTAAATTGAACGTAATATTATTAATAATAATAAATTCCTTTTTCTACAAATGGTAGAAAAGAATAGTAATAATAAAAGGTAAATACTACATATGTTTTCTGTGGCATAATTGTTTTGTCTCTGAATTTCAATTTGTACATTCTGAAAGACAATTATCGGAGATTGAACTGTGCACATACTGTAAATACTTGTCTATACAGATTAAAACACAAACATGAAAATAGCATGACATGTCCTTTATTTAGCCCTTGATTCACATTTGACAGGTCACTTACATTAGCACTAGTGTGTTTTAAACTGGCACAGACTGATTCCAGAGCAGCTGAAGCCTGAGCGACTTCCTCTGCATAAGCTCGACTCTATAAACTCAGAGCAGTCTTCACGGCGGCTCCACAGAATGACACGCTCATGAGAAAATGATTTTAAAGCTCTGCAAAAAGCACCAGATTCGCTTTGGCTGAGCTACCACAGCCAGCCTGTAGTAATAGTGGTAAATGAAAAAAAAAAAAACTCTCTCATCTCCCCATAGCATGACCAAATCACAATAAATCTCCACAAATGCAGCAGCGCTTTTCCATTTCAGTGCACAGTCCGAATGAAAACGCACTGGTAAGTTAAAGAGTGTGAGTTAGTCATTACATCAGAGCAGAGAACAACCAAGCTGTGGTTCCAGTCTGTTACAGTTCAATCAGTCCAGCGGCCATCTTGTTTTTTGACTGTCACGGCCAACTGACTGTTAAATAATAATACATTATGTACATTACTAGTGACCGGAGTACTGTAAATATCACTGTGTCTGCTCAACTTGTACAATACTAATCATAATACATTTGTACTTGTGTAACCGGTTCATTACTCTATAGTGTTATAAATAACCAAAATTGTCTTTGTTGCTGTTTATTCTACGTACCTGGCATCCAGTCACTCTGCTGTCATGGTCCGGCCACGTTTTTTTTGTTTGTTGTAACTTCCTCTTCCCATTTGCAAACTCTGGGAACAAGTTGG
The DNA here is from genome assembly GCA_038363315.1 of Mugilogobius chulae. Classification (NCBI taxonomy): domain Eukaryota; kingdom Metazoa; phylum Chordata; class Actinopteri; order Gobiiformes; family Gobiidae; genus Mugilogobius; species Mugilogobius chulae. The sequence continues at coordinate 6,879,092 of CM076412.1, read as the reverse complement.
TCATCCAATGTAATCTTATGTTTTAGTGCATTTTAGTCTTTATTTAACTTTTATTTTGGTAATTGAAAAGCTGTACTTGTATTTAAGTCAATATTAAAGGGAACTTAATGTCAAATTCACTTTTGTAAGATTTAACCTTGTTATGATGGCCTTCCTTCATCATTAGTTTACTCAAAGTTATATTGGACGGTTAGTCCATCATTCATCCAGGAGTGATTCATAGTAGAAATCTTCAAAGTCGACTCTTCATCCGAAAGTCATTTTCGATTGAAATGACTTTCGGATATGAGAGTCGAAACGTCTTGATCTTCGGCAACGACGGCGCCAGGGTGGGTCTTGGGGGGTCCCGCGACCCCCCAACCAATGGCTCTGACCCCCCATTGCCCCCCAAGCAAACGTATCTTCTCTGCCAATTTACTGAGACTCGGTTTTATGACAGCCCCGGTGCAGCGACTCGCGCTCCAAGCATTTGGTCCGACTCCTGACCGTGGCGTTTCATAAAATCTGTCTCATGCACGCGAGGGTTGACTCGGCTCTGATCAAGTGCTGATCGGTACATGTCTTTCTAGATCTCCGCTTGTGTTTGAATGGTGCTGTGCTCCGGTTCAGCGTAAGCGCGCCGTGCCACACACACAACAGAGGAGTCCCGGTGCAGAGGAACCGCACCGGGACACGGCCAGGTCAGAGGAGAGCCGACAGGACGCGTGAACAGGAACAATATGAAAGCCGTCAGAGAGGACAGGTGACACCACGGGGCCAGTGTCCCGCGGTTCTAACGCCTACTGTGGGACGTAATTTAGAAGTCACACATACAAACTGTGGCTGCTCTGATTCACCGAACCAGCATCAACTTGTGTTCTGGCTGTGAAGCAGCTCCTGCCCATGTACACTGTAAAACTAACACTGTAAAAAGTATTTAAAAAATACTAACACTGCCTAATAGCTTAAGCTACGGTCACAATGACCCGTACGACCTGCTACGACCTCTCTGCGAACGATTTTTTTCTCATTTCTTACGTCATTCTTGAGGCGTTGTTACGAGAAAACAGCGCTCGCAGCCCGTTCGTAAGTTCGTAGACAGGTCGATGGTCTTGTTAAAGATTTTCTACGACCAGTCTACGAACGCAGAGACTGAAGCCTGTGTAATATGGCCTGAGCGGGAGAGTGAAAGTGGAGAGAGACGCGCTCTGGAGACTGCGCATCTCTTGAGGCGCAGTTTAGCCTGTACGAGGGATCTGTATGAAAGCCCACGGGCCTGGAGCACGCGACGGAAACGCAGCTAGCTTTAAACACGGAAAGGAACGGACAAGGAGCGCACGGAGGGGACCGGACAAGGAGCGCACGGAGGGGACCGGACAAGGCGCACGGAGACAGGACGGAGCGCGCAGGGGGCCCGGACTCAGAGCGCGGGGACCAGACCCGGAGCGTGAAGGGATGAGATCGCTTGAAACACGGCCGGACCGGACCAGGAGCCCACGGAGAGGAACGGACCCGGAGCGTGCAGGAATGTCGCTTGAAACACGGCCAGACCGGACCAGGAGCGCGTGGGGAAAACGCAAATCGCCTGAGATGGACACAACCACGGGGAGAACAGCTGTAACAGACGTAGACATTTGGACAACTTCTGCTCGCTGATGGTTTTGGGAAGTGCGTCAAACTTTTTTATATGAACACAATGATGTCAGTGGATTAGTCTTCAGCATCTGTCTTCGCTTTGGAAGTTTTGGCGTCTCCTCTGCAATACTCAGGTAAGAAACAAAGCGGTTTTGGTGTTTTTACGGAGGTTTGACTTTGTGAGTTTGTTGTGTTTCGGGTGAGAGAGACAAATGATCAGAACAGATTTCAGACAAAGCCTACACAGAATACATGGCTATTCATAAGCATATTTGTGTTTGCTGGTGTGCAATTAGGTTATTGCTATTCCGGTACGGTTTACGAAAGGTTTAATAGCTAAAAACGCCTTGATAAAGGCTTGAGTTGGACGCAGGGACATCGCGCAGCTCCCGTGCGATACACAATATATGTAGGATTACCGTAAAGACGCATTAAGCAAGCTTTAGGGCACACGCAAGGATGCCGTACGGCTTCATTTCCCCAAGAATGTCGTAAGTTGTTGGGTGAGAGCAGAAGTCTGCCGTAAGAAGACTGTAGGAAAACAGTTTCCACTCCACGAGCCACGTACGAACTCAGATTTCGTACGACTTGTAAGATTCGTACGACCATTTTATTCGTACGGGTCATTGTGACCGTAGCTTTACTAGTAGGAATAGACTAAATATAATAGGCTAATAATAATAATAATAATATCATAAGAATCATAAAAAATATTATTATAAAAATAATATCACAAAGTTGGCTAGTAGATATTTTGTTATTATGTAAAAGTTGAAAATGTAGCTACATTATAGCCTACATATTGTAGGCTATTGTTTTTTGTGAGTAAACGAACCAGACTAGAACTGTTAAGACTGGATCAATAAACAATATATCGAGTTGTATCTATAAATCCTTAACGATTATATAGAATTCTTTGCCCCTCCTTTTTATAAACTAGACCCCCCATCGCCCCCCAATTACATTTCTCTGGAGCCGTCGCTGATCTTCGGAAACACTGTCCAGATGACTACTTTAAGACTTCTATATCAAAGTTATATTTGAATTGATTCCTGCATGTTTGAGTAATCTTGTATTGTTCTTCAGCTGCAGTTCAAGTGCTCAGAATCCTTGTTCTCACCTACACCTATCCCCTCCCACTTGTCTGTATTTACTTGTTATAATTCAAAAGATTAATACTTAAAGTGAAACATAAATGGTTCAAAAATTCTCCCAGAGACACTTTCAAAAATTAAAAATAGTTTTTTTAAAAATCTGTTGCTCTTTACAGTTACATTTTAAAATGAAGAGGCGGGCTTATCAGTTCTGAAGTTTGAACAGGAAGTCAGTAGATCTGTTCCTGTTTGTAAGTTGTTTTAGATCAACTTTGTGTTTTACAATGAACAAAGGTAAATTACTGATCTGCACCTGTTCTAGTTTCTTACTAAATATATATTAAAAACACAATAGGACCCCTTTTTTTTAAGATTGTACTAGAAATGTACTAGAGCATTAATGAAAAAACAACAACATTGTATTATTATAGTTGCAGAGTTTGGGAAGTTACCAGTCCAACAATTGACTCACACAGTTTTCCTTTAAAATGTAGTTGCACTACTCAGTTACAGCCCCAAGAAAGAAAGTTACATTACTTTGTGATTACTTATCTGTAATATTGCATCAATCAAATATAAGAAGTTATGTTATTGGTATTTAAACTGAGGTAAAACAAACACATTTTTAAATGATAAAGTCATTTCTACTCCAGCAGCAGAAATGTGTCTGACTGCTGACGCCTCATGTTCAGGAACTGTCAAGCTGGGCACTACCGTTTACACTTAGATTTACACTCCCTCGTTTAAAGTTAGTTCTTCAAAATCAGTCATGTAATTTATTTATTTTTTATTTTTTTTATTGCTGTTGCAACTTGCGGACCATCACCCAAACTCCAGTTCAAAACTAGCCATCGTCCCCGATACAGTGGTTACCAAGTACCAAAGTTTTTGGGTTTTTTTTTCGGTACGAATCTGTTTGTTTTATATTGAATTTCAGTCACGTAAGGTAAATAAATAAAAATAAAGACAATTTTACCCATTTTTTTCTTGTGACTTGAAATGTATAGAAACATTTAATTCATTAAAAGTAATTATTTATGCTCCCTGGGCTGACAGTAGCATCATTGCATTGTTTTTTGTTTTTGTTTTTTTTCTGTTGTTTTGGGGTTTTTTTTTTAGTTTGGGAAACTCTGTAAAAACTAAAGCCAACACCAAGCTTAACCCCAAGGTGACTCTGGACGTCCTTCATAGTCAGATCTGTGTCTCTGAGCTGTTTGAACGGAGTAATGATTGCGTGGTTCACTTCCAAATAACCAACAGTGTTTTATTTGACCGTGTTTTAATTACCAGAATGTTCATAAATTTATCAAGCGACATTTGTGGCATTAATCTGAATCTGTTTCAAGCAATTGACTCTGTTTAAATGTCTTAAAAGGATATTAATATGTAAGAGAAAACCTTTGAACTAGAATCCATGAGTAAAATAATCCTGTGTGAGGCTGAGTGTGGCTCCACAGAGACAGTTTGGCCTTTACTTAACCACCAGCAGCAGCAGCAGGTCTGTGGAGACGTGAGCAGAGGTGTCCAGGCCCCAGAAGAACACCACAGATCTACACACACCAGGGACACTCACACACCACACTGTACTCTCTGCTCTGGGCTTTCACACTTCTCAAACACATACTGTTACTTTTATAAGTGTACTGTGTAGCGTCCCTGGGGTGAAAAGTCAACTATACAATTTAGAAGAAAGACAAAACCATACATGAGGATGTTCTTAATTGGCATAAATATGTTTAATGCCGTAATGTGAAAAAACACAGCTTAAAGAACTGTTGCCATAGACTTGGAAAAACAATCTAATAAAGGCTAGATGTTGTCATTACATAACATTCTCATTGGAAAAGTTTATTAAAAATATGTTTTCAATGAAGAGGGGGGGCTTATTAGATCTGCTGATCTGATGAAGTCAATGCACCTTATTATATTTTTAAGGTTATGCCATATTAAAGCCCATGTGTCAGAATATAAAATTTTTCTAATGTTGACTTAGTTTGGTGTGATGGTCTTTGTGGTAAATATTTCTCATAGTTTTACAGCTGTTAAATGGCAAATTGTGAAGAAAATTACACATAAAAGTGTAAAATTGCAGGAAGTAATGAAAAAATAAAAACTCACTCCACATGTGGTCAAAAAGCACTAAAATGCAAAGACAACTTACACACAACTGGGAATTCATTTAACGTAATTAAAGTCTTATAAAATATTGGGAAGAAAGTGCTACTGGCATATCAAAAATAGTAAAACGTATTTCTGTGTAAAAATGCAGTCATAAAGATGTCTGAGGCACTCTGTTACCTTAAAAGGACCTACGCGTTTCGACACACAGTGTCTTCCTCAGGGCGTGTAAAGCAAACCCAGTCATGTGTTTTGCACATGATCAAATACATCAAAAATATATAAAAACAATCCTGCAGGATGAACACATTATTCACACAGAAGACAAACATTCTTTTGCAGCAAATACATGTTTACAGAGAAACCAACTGTATCACACTGATTAAAGATTTGACAGTGGGAAACACAGTAAGTCCATACATCAACATTGACAATACTTGATGCGACTCCACAGATAAGTTTAGACTGTTATAAAATATTGTCATTTGTCAAATCATAACATATATGTAATGTATGTGGGTTTTGATCCACATTTACAATGCAGTTGCTAGGTAAGAGTTGTGAGTTCACTGCAATATTTGCTGGACAAAATACAACTACAAACCTTATAAAAACCGCCAAACAAGGAAATTGTTTGTTTGAAATCTTTAATTTACTGAAAATATGGCCTAACCTGTCATATGCACTTTAAGCAATGATAGAAAAGCTTGTATCAGATTTTAGCTTTACAGCTCATTTTCATCTGTAGTTTTGAGGAGAGATGGCACAACTGGACATGTATTTAGGTGTAGGAGAAACCAGAGCACCCAGAGTCGGACCACTCGAAGTCAAACTCAGGACCTTTCTGCCATGAGGTCAGAGCGCTAACTGCTACGTCACTAAGTCGCCCACTAAGCCGTTTTTAGACATCAGTCTTTTTCTGTTTTCAGATTAGAGTTTGTGTAAATTGTGAGTGAATCCTGGAGGTTAAACTCAGTGTGTCACAGAGACAGAAATAGGCAGAGTTCCACAAACAGCTTTGTTGTGCTTTGACCTGACGTGAGGCTAATTTTAGCGTAATACAGAGTTTGGTTTGGGGACATCTTCTTTTCTTTTTGCTGCTGTCGAGTGCTGACAAAAATACAGCTCTTTTAGTTTGTCAGAACAAAATTAGTAACTGTTTTGCTCAAGTGTTTTTGTGGTTGTGGGGAAACAGAACAAGTAGGCTACAATTCCCAAAAATTACTCATCACTGACAGAATATGGGTGACACCGTGGGTAGCGCTCTGACGTCAAAGCAAAGAGGTCTTGGGTTCAACTCCCTGGCAGCTTATGCCTTTGAATGTGAAGTTTGCAAATTCTCCAATGTTTGTGTAGATTTTTCTCGGGATGCTCCAGTTTCTTCCCCATAAAAAAAACTTATCTAGTGGCTTCTCCTTGTTCCCAGCACTACAGATATTCAATGTAAAGCTAGAATTCAGTACAAGCATCTCTGCCATTGTGCTTAATGTAAGTCTGCATTGTCCTTTGACCCATTTACTGTTATTTAACAAAGATGGCTGCATCCTCAGCCTGGTGCCCTGAGTGGTACTGTCTCAGGCTTTTCAAGCTACACAGTCAGTTAGCGAACAACAAGAGACTCCAAGCTGCAATCAAATCCATCGATGAGTACGACTACGTACAGAGAAGTACATAAGGTGAGTTCCAACGACATCGATAAAGCATTTTGTGCAAAGTGGAGAACTACAGACTCACAGCAAACTGCCCTGTGTGGCAATAGTTTTGTGCTGATTTCTACAGAAGATTATTGCATGAAAGAGTCCATGACTTTGAGGCGATCCACTGCATTTGTTTTGTTAGCGATCCCTTATTGTTCCTATAGCCGTTAGCAGTTGGCTAACAGCTTACAGAAATCGCAAGTTATAAAGAGTGCCAGCTGATGCAAACCCATGAACACATTAGGAGAAGTCAGAGTCTCGTTTGAAGTCATTGTTGAGTTTTCTAACCGTTTAGTGTCTTACTTAATCTTTTTGTAAAGAAAGAAACTGGGCAGAAGGTTCCATTGTGCACCCGCCACTTTTAAGGTCTATTAACACAACCTTAACAACACTAATAAGCAAACATGAACAATTTCCATTTAATTATTTTGAGTTACAACAGCGATAACAATACATGGCTGCTCAAACATGCATTAACCAATCCAATTACAACTGTATGATAACCGCTATAACATGGCAAAAGTGGATTTAGTCTCCTTTAATCGATTCCCAGCTCTAACAGCAGCTAAGTTCAACCACTTCCCTTTAAAAGAAAAGTAAAAACATGACCCACACGTGAACAATCTTCTCACAATCTCTGGTCTCTGCTGTCAGCCATTAACCTGAAGTGGTCGTCTTGCTGCTGGATTTGCTCTGGAGTGCTGGTCGTCATGTTGTGTGGAATGATTGGACTTCCTTGGCTTTACTCCGTGTTTTGTTTCGTTCGGAGCCGGGTCTTGAAGGATTTCCGGATCGATATGTTTTGTCTTCTCCCTTAATTCAGCGAGAGAGGTGAAAGGTCAATTCTCACAGAAAAGATATACAAAGAATGTATTTGCGAAAACAGAATTATACATTTAAAAGAGTTGTCAATGGCTTGTGTATGCAGTGTTTCAACTTTATTTAGTGTTCTTGTCATTGATAATTTTGATTAAGATAATAGCAAAATTAGTACTATTCGACAGTTTTTCAAATAAAAGATAGATTAGGTAGTTTTATTTATTCATATATTGCAGAATATTATTGCTAAAAGAGAAACATTTCCATGGAAACGAGTAGGCAGTCCTCTGAGCAAAAGGAGAGTACTTTTGTGGAGATAATAGGCCACTCAGAGTGAAGACACACTTTTATGTTTGTTTTTAGTCCAACAGAAACATTCAAACACAAAAAGCATGCTTTTATTCAAGTCTATTTTTGACCTCAGAAGGCCATCAAGAAGTCACGCCAAACACTTTCTTTGGTCTGAATGTTCTTACAACTAAACCACTTCATTCCACTTTGATTGCATTGAATGGCAAGTCCTGCATTGTCTATTGAACCAAAGAAATAATGCGTATTTTCTTTCATGTGTATATTTCTTTTAAAGCCTCAGTCTCCTTACTCCATGGTTCTAAAGAGGAGAATTAGTGGAACCAGGAGATTCAAGAGAAGCAGTGCACTTACACTGAACCAAGGCCTTTCATCGAGCCCGATCTCACAAGAAAGCGTACATTTACCACGACATTACACAACATGTATATTAGGTATGATTAGCACGAGTTCACAGCTGTTTGTGTAATTATAGTACGCGTCACAGTCCCCATTCATTTCAATAGTGGTTGTTAAGACGTGTTCTTATTTATGAACATTAATGAAATCCTGATTCTAATCTTAACCTACCCCAAGCCCCAGACCTAAACTTACCCATTTTAGTAAGTTGATGCCTAAACTTACCTGTTTCACCTGAAGAAAACGTCCCCATGTGGCTGCAACCAAAACTCTTGTTTTTTTAACCTGTGGAATCTCGTGTCATTTTTACGCTTTTTCATATCGTGCTAAATGCACGGCGTAACGTAAGTACTAAAAACAGCTGTGAAGTCTTTGACCACGACTCCTGAACACATAGACGGGCACATTGACCTTAAAATCGGGCCCAAACCCCTGAAGTGTGCGGAAGGCTTTAGAGATAGAGAGAAGACATAAATAAACCTCGGAGTAGAGCCCCTGCTCATCACCTTGACAGGAGCCAGCTGAAGTGTTCAGGCATGTTTTCTGGATGCCCCTTGGATGCCTCCTTGATTGGAATGATCTGGGCATGCCCTATAACAGGAGGAAATCTCGAGGAAGACCCCATACACACTGGAGGGACTCTTGTGTCTTGACTGGCTGGGAACGGCTTGGGAAGTCTGGCCCTTCCTGCTCAGACTGCTGCCTCTGTGCTGCCTCTGGATAAAGCAAAAGAAAAAAAAAGGATGAATTTGATTTAAAGCCTGCTGTGCCTGACACAATGACTCTAGCTGAGAGTAAATGCATGAGCTGAGCCTAATGTGGAGAGCTGGTCCTCACACTGAAGAGCTCTTGACTAGCGCTTCTTCACACACATAAAACATTACACCATGACACAGGTTTACATGGTTTTTCTGAAGCTTCTCTGTCATTCACAGCTTCATGTGGACACTGTGTATATTTAATCTGCAATACTTCTAGGATCAAGTGCATTGCTCTAATAGTTTTTACCTCTCAGACACTTTTTATTAGCAGGGCAAGTGCTCTGAGCTGCAGTTTGGATTGGACGACCTTATGTAACCTGTGCTTGTGCAGGCTTTGCATTTAAACACAGACCACAGGAGGTGTAATAATACAATTGGAAAACTAGCAGGTAATTGTGTACATCATTATGCAATTAATCAATGGCTTTATCAATAATCACGGCTCATTTGCATCTCGAGTATATAATCTGGGAAACATCTGTCAGTGAAATTTGAACAGTTATTTGTGTTTTGCTCATTTTCAAGTGTAATCTTCTATTTTTTGACACCTCACTTTTTTACTGTTGGAGAAGTTTTAAAAATATGGTCAAATGCAGATGATGTGCGTTGTAATTGTCTTTTTGGCCACTGAAACCCTGCGCCAAACGTAGAACTCTCCCGTTGTGGACTGCTGGACCGCTGAACTGAGTGTCTTGAGTTCGGTGCATACGTTCTCTCGGGCTTCTGCTGCAATTACGCAGACTTGGTTCTGATTTTCTGATTCTTTATAATAAGTAAAAGGAAATTTCCAAGTTTATCCTTAAAAATAAAGACTGTAGGGCAGGCGAAAGCAATCACTGCCATAATTCATGTGCATTTGTTTCTATAAGGCATTTATATCTGACCGGTTGTTTTCCCAACTGATCAAACTTTAGGTGATTTCTGCCATTTTTTACTTAACTTGCCTTTAGAGCGAGACCATGATCTTAATTCTTCAAACTACAACAACTTCAAACATGAACACATATTTAAAAAGTTGCACATCTCTGGAAATCTTTGTTTTTAATCTGAAATATATTGTTTAAGAAATACAGCTTTTTGGAAAAAAAAGTTGTCACGTGGCACAACTTGTCCCTGGTGCTTTGGGGGAAGTTGTGCCTTTGGACAGATTGCACTGGGGTAAATGGTGCCATTTATTATTACAGTAAAATAATATATTTCAAGTTAAACAAACTCAGTATACATTTTCTGTTTTATAAACAGGTAACATTAAATAATAAACATTACGAGCACAACATGAGCAGATCTCAGAACTAAATGTCAAACACGATTGATTAGATTGCTAACTATATAGATTCAAAATGTAGCTTACCAAAGCACTAACACATGTGTGATATATTACAAGTTTGCCAATGATTGTTCAGTTACAACAATCAAAAAACCTTGATCATAGAAATTTTACTTTGAAGGGCAAAAAAATATATTTTTTTGTACTTAAACGCCCCTATTTCTCATGCAATAAGGCTTCCATATTTACAGGATGTATTAAATGGATAAGTCTTTAATAATGTATGGTCACAAAACTAATTTCTTCTATGGTTCTGTAGAAACAGGGGGTGGCACAACTTCCCCACTTGCACATATCACTTTCCCCTACAGCTAAAAAAAAACTCTTAAGTTTAACAGCCAGAGTTTACCAGATGTGTGTCAGCTCATGAAACATTGAGCTTCTTCATGAAATGTTTGGAATATAGGTGTTTCACACCGGATCATTTGTCAAGGTAAAGAGTCTTTCACACCAACACAGCTCAGTTGCTGTCGGTAGGGAGAGGCGACGGAGCGTCTGTTCTAGTTTCTTTTGATCCAAACAGCCACCAGTCGCCAAACAAATGTTGAGCTTGGCGAAAATGACGAAACAAAAGTTGCACGCGAGTAGTGTGCGTACTCTGACCCTCCACAGTCCAGTCTTCAGTCATCTTTGTTTTCCTCGGACCAAGCCACCTGTCGCAAAAGTTGCCAGACCGGTTTAGACTGACGACCCTTGACTTGGTGTGAAAGACCCTTAAGAGAAGACAGTACAGAGCGCTAGAATATTGCATTAGAACAAAGCTGTGGTGTGAGAATAACCAGGGTTCAAAGGAAAGAATGATATCTGTCTGATAATAGCAAAAATATGGGGATTATTAGCTGCTACGCCAACACATTATGTCTTGTAGCTTGTTTCTTCAGTTTTTTTTTTGTGTCATTTCTGAGTTTAGACCAAAAAATGGGCCGAACTGGGGCTATTTCCATCACAACCTCACTAGAGTACGTTTGGGCACCTCCAAACGTGGGTCTCGGTGCGGCTTGTTGGAGCTACAGTTTCATTGAAGCAAACCAAATACTGTAGATTCCCAAATCCAAGAACCAATCTAAATGAATTCTAAATAAAAAGCTTTGACCGATAACAAATGAAGAGTAATTTGCGAGTTGATTTAAATAAAGTCTGGCAGCACGAGCTTAAGCCGCAAGTCCCGGGGCACCAGCTTAAATCCCAGAGGCAGTGAAGGATAGTTCAAAGCAGAGGACTCATCTCCCTGCTGGGACAATCACGTTAGACAATATTCCTTTCTTATCAGCAATAATAGGAGATGGAGAAGTGCCCAGAACGAATGAAAATAATGAACATGCCAGTTTTAAAATTCATTTTTGTCCCACTGTTCACGTTTTGGATAACAAGGATTTTTCACTGCACAATCTGATTAACCCCACAGGAATTTCAGCCAATTTGCAGAAAAAGTTGGAGCGCTATTTTATTTTCTAACAGCTTGGAGGAAGGCCCGAGAAGCCAGTTGCCAAAATGTGGGTTTGTCACTTTTCTCAAATGCACAGGTGAGTGTAGAATGACGTGTGTGCACAGAATAAACACCGCGCGCTGCCTACACGAAACTCCACCAGCAGCAAAATCATCTGTCACTTTATTGTGTTGGGAAAGCTGGCTGCTGCTTCACAGGTAGAAGCTTTCTGTCTGCCCAAATATGAAGCCAGCAGAAAACTAAATTAAATGAGTGGAATAGAAAGGCTTTTGTTAGGCTTAAAGCTGGAGAAATAAACTTTTTCATATCATACTTATTAGCCTGATTTCATTTCGCTTGTGGAAACATCTTTGAGGTTTGTTTGCTTACAGTAGGCGGGGATTTTTTATTTAACCAATCACTGCCTTTTGGTTGTCACGTGTGCCAGTGATAAACTTGACAATTAAAAGGCACAATATCATATTCTAAGTTAATATTTGACTCAAGGTTAAAGAAGGAAAACTATACAGTCTGATATCTCAATGCAGGTTGGTTCTTTCCAACACGCTTTTCTGCTCCTGGTTGCTGATTGGTCGACCATACTTGCTGTTTTTTGGGAATCGTTTGAGTGGAGGCACTTGTGATCTATTTGCCAAAAAAAAAATTTGTAATTGCATATGTCATCTGAGTTTCTAATCCTGTGTGAATCGTCTATGTCTGTAAAAGTGTCTGTAAAGTATTTTACCTTCTGTAATTCACCAAACTCAGACGAGGTATTTCTAGTCTCATGCAAAGATGTTAACGTATCATTTTTGTTACTGTATTAATTCATGAATTAATAATGACTCTGCTGCCTATTTTACCTTCAGATTTAACTATTTCCCATGGATCATTCTCCAGTTAAAAAATGTTCAAATTGAAAACTATGATAAAATTTGTGATTGACAGTTAAAAGGTTTTTTGGTGTCTGCAAAGTTTGAATGGACAGACTTCAGAGAGAGTTCAAAGAGAGAGAGACACTGTTTCATTAGAAATCTGTTTGTGTGGATGTAATTGTGATCCACGATTGATACAACGTGATAAAGAACAATGCTCAGGTGATTCATGATAAAAACAAACCCAAAACACAGAAATACTCAAGTCATGAATGAAGCAAAAGCTTGCTGTCGTAAATCAAGCAGTATCTATCGCCATTTCTAAATAGAGTCTGTAACAATTTACAAGCCTCGATTATCCCCATGTGAATGTCTGTAAGAACGCTTGGGGTTACTTAAGTTTACAGGAGATCTCGAGGTAAATATTATCTTGTGCGAATAGTGGTTTAATCTTTGTCATCAAAAAGTGCTTTTGTGACAAAATCAAGCTGTGTAAATGATTTATTTTCTTATAAATATCCAAGCAGTGTTCTGATTGGTTGTGCTAAAGTGGTCCTCTACAATTTCACATTGCTGTACGTTAAATGTTATTAACAATTTCAACTAAAATTTATTATTTTGGATAAGAAAACAGTACAAAAGTATAAAAATAGGGTACTCCACTTTCATTAAAGTGAATACATGGATTTTTTACTGTACTAAGACATATTTTTGTGTTTATCAACACTGGTGATGCACTGTACATGCAGAAAACACTCACCCAGTATATGCCGATCCATGCTTTATCCAAGGACAATGGCAGTCGTCTGGCTTAGTCTGTGAGTATAAAGACTATCAGCCCGATCTTGCCCTTTGTCCTAGCCGGTCTTAGCGATGGTCTTATTATTCCTCTGTTGGCCATTAGTGGCTCTCTCCAAGCTCTATACACTGTCAGTATAGAAGGTGTGGCTCCAGCCAGATGTGAGGGTGCAGTTTTTTTCATGATGAACCTGACACATGCTCACGCCTGTGACAAGTGAGCAGCTGCTTTAGGATCACAGGCAAAAGAGAACTGTAGCAGCAGCTTCAGTTTGGAAAAAAAAAACTGTAATAATAGAAATCTATTTGGTGAAAGTCTATTTACTTGACAGACTTCAACAACTTTGTCTAAAAATGTGTCTTTTCTTTACATAAAGCTTGTTGACTTAATAAAAAAGATAATCAGATGTGAGAGTGAACATGGGTCAGTGTGAATGCTATGGAAAGGTCAAAGAGGCCATCATATATTTTTAAACACTTTTTACGTGTCAATGTGTTAAAAAAAATGTTCGGGCAAGATCGGGCTGTTCAAGTTTACTGTTGTACTCTAAACAAACTTGGGTGGTAAATGTCACCAAACACCATGCTCTTTTCACAAAACCACCAGTAGCCAACACATAAACGAATGCACAGCTGCACAGACTTAAAGCAGCAGTAACAGTTTGTCTGGACATTTCCTTCTGGCTTATGTAACACATTTTACTCAAACATGGCCGCCATGGTTTGCTCAGTGAAAAACCCATGACCTTTGCAAAGCCTTTTCAGCTCCTGACGATTGTTATTTGAAGCGTGGCCTGACATTTGAACGGATGTCTCGCCCTCCAACACTTTCACTCTTTTTTTTATTATGTAACTGTAAAGACTTGTCCATCTGACCGACGTAGAAAAGCAGGTCTGAGGATGAGGATGACGACAATTTAAGATACAGAATGAACACAATATAGATATGTAGACGCTCAAACAGGTTATGTTACATCCTGCTTGAAGCATGATGTCAACCATTAAAATGAAATGTCCTCTTTAATTCACACAAGCTGTTGTGGCAGGAACTGGAGGAAGACTTTTGAACTTTTGAGCCGAGCATTTAGTCTTTGTGAAAACTGTCTGTGTTTGCTTTTGTGATGGAGGAAAAGGTTTTAGTGTGGCAGGAGTGTGACAGTTGTTCTAAGATAAGGATTTGTTTCTTCCCCACAGTCTGTGAACATAACAGAATAACATGGTAGAAAAAGGCTTCAAAGTCGTCATCTGGGCAGCCTTTTGGGAGATCAAGACGTTTCGACTGTCATCCGACGGTCATTTTCAATCTGATGGAAGTGACCTGAGAGACTGATTGTTTTTATACTGAGTTTTTGTCCTGTCCCTGAGGAGGATAGTGATGCATGGGTTTGACTATTACCCACAGTTATCTTGCAGGTCTCGCGGGTTCAGGCGGGTCGGATAGCACAATTAGAAGAAGTTGGCAGGTTCGGGAGGGTCGAGTCTAAAGCCATATTCAAACGTTCATAATGCTTTAAGTCACGTGAAGTCAGGCCTATAAGCTTCATTTAAGCATATTCTGAAGCCGTGTTATGGATCTTGAGCTTAATTCATTTATAACTACAAAAAAGGAAGAAAAAGGTGAGAGACAAGCAGAAAAAATGTGGCCTTCTGTGTGCACGGAGCAGCCACGATATCAGCATAAGCACATATTAATTACACAAATGATTCTCCAGCGTGAACCATCAGGTCAGCTCCTCCTGCGTGATCCAAACTGCCTAAAGAGCTTTTGTGCTGTTGCGTGTGAATGCTGTAATTTCCTAAACTAGGAGCGGGTCCTGAAAAAAGCTGACTCAAGCATCTGTAGAGGAGGAGCTACACTCTTACCCCTGCCGTACACTGAGTGCAAGTACAGATTCCTACAAGACGTGCTTAAAACAATGCGCCCTCATACACAGACCTTGGAGCAGTGCAAGTGCATGTCCAGAATCCATAGAGAGTCTGTTTTTCCCAGAGGTCGCAGCAGCCTGATAAGACTTCCAAGTCATAATATGAGCATTCCACATGCTTTGGGCAAACATGGACCGCAGTGAACTGGAGCTGGTGAACAAGGCTCTTCACAAGAAACTCGCTCATGTGAAGTGTCAAGTGAACGGGAAGCCTAAGCTTGTTTGACCAGTTGAATAGATTTCTAGGCTCTAGTTGTGACCGACGCAAGGACCTGCCCACTGAAAACTGAAACTGTCAATTAAAGCCAGCTGCACTTTAGAGGAGTTTAAGATCTTTTGTGATGTTTAGATGATCAAAAACAGAACAGGCAACAGACATAAGGACATTTACAACGATTATGTCTCACAGTTGCATGATGTGGCAGAAAGAACAGAAACGACACAGACGTAGAGAGAGCAGCAGCGAGCGGAGAACAGCAACTAGTAAAGTTTAAGGAGCAGGTGTGTTGGAGATGATGTAAGTAATGCTCGTAAAAAAAGAATCTCACACTTCGATTACGAGCACAAAGCATTACATTTATTTACAGATGATGAGGCGATGTTTCTTCTTTTCTATTTGACATATTAGGTCACAAGGCAGATGCACCAGATGTTTCTGTTGTAAAGGTCCTCACTAATGCAGCAGGTGAACCTCACCATGATGCTCTTGACTAACAGTCCTAATAGAATCATAGTGACCACAGACAGAAAGAGAGAAGTGAAATCCTTACTCTGGCCATGCCTCCTGAATTTGTCAAGAGACACATCAAGCTTAAAATCAGGCCACAACTCTTGTAGTTTGCAACAGGTTTTAGTCGTCTATTAAATCCCCTACACATTCACTTGATAAACGCCCGGCTAATTTAGCTTAGTCAGGGCAAGGCAAAGTGGGTAAGAAATGTTCATATCTGACAGAAAGACATCATGTTTGAAGGCATTTTTTCTAATAAGCTCTATAGCAAAAGATTTGCCTAAACTCTTGTAAGCACACCATAGGATTTTAACATTTGTTTAGTTTTTAATTGTAGTTTAATGTCTAATATTGACACCATTGTATTTTTGTATAGTTTCTTGACACTGTGTTGTGAGACTAATTCTTTTATCAGTTCACAGTCATTTTGCCAATTCCCCTGGACACATTGAAAATATAAACTTTGAGCAGAACTCTATTATTAAAACAGAACAGCTTTTCTAGTCGAAACATGTTAATTATTTTTCTCAAACTGTGCAGCCAGACTTAATTTATTACGCATAACTGCTTTCTGTATTTTCATGCAAATCTTTTCCGGTTCGTGCTGGGAGAGTATGTGGGATGCACGATGAAGCCTGAGAAATGGCCAGACCTGGACCATTTTTTATTTATTTAGTTGTTTTTTTTTTTTACTTGAAGTCATCCAATTCTCCGCCCACTCTCCCGGCTATGTAACAGGAAAACAGAAAACCAATCTTTTCCATGCCTTCTGTGTGTTTATGAGAGCCTGCCACACAATTCTAACTTTTATTTGACCATATTTTGCAGGAAGCGGTGGTATGAAAACATATAAAACTGCAATCATCTCTTTATTAAAGAACCGTATGTAACCGTGCGTGCTACAAAAATAGATGATCTTGAGCTACCGCAGTGTAAATACCTCTCCCTTTGAATAGTAGAACCTACCTTTAATCTAAAATCTGGATACCATATAGCTAGGCTAAACCCAGTCAGTCGCCTCATGACATTTTTCTCATATTGTAATGCAAAAACAGTCTGCCCATGTTCACCTACAACTTTCAGAAAGATCTGATTTCGAGGCAAATATTGTCTGTTTTCGGATTTTTACTTTTTTTTTCCCTGCTGAAACACTTCTCTTACTCTTTTACTAAAAATGGGTTTATTTTTTAGTATTCTTACTCTCGTAGCTCTCACTCTGATTGGACAGTGTGGTCACATGATACGAACTTAGAAGCACATGGTCAAAGGTCTGCAAAATCATCGGATGTTGTTGTCAAACTGGCGGCCCAGAGGCCAAATGTGGCCGCCAAGAACATTTCACGTGGATGATTCCAAGCGGTAAACCCAAGCAGTCACGCACGTTTTGGCCACGCATCAGACAACCTGATCCACCTCAACCTGAATACACAAACTCAAAAGACATGACATTTTGTATTTACAAATACAAAACTATAAACTGTGTGTTATGTCTTATGATTACAAATTTATTTCTTGAGCTTGTTTTTTTATTTGGAAATACACATTTTTGCAGTCACCAAACTGTCAATATGACGAGCTGTGGATCGCTCCTGCAACTTAACTCTTTCCCTGCACGTGTCCAACTCACCAGCACTAAGAAATCATGTTGTAGTTTCATATATTCACCACCGAAGGGCAGTGTCACATAAGCACAAGAGCGCAGAGGAAGTCCCTGAACCGGAATCTCACATGTTGTTCTGTTTACATTTTGCTGCGCAGTCGGCTGTGTTTACGTGATCATCTGCTTATAAAGGATCGTCTCTCTTTTAAAACGGATTACAGCCAACACATCTTGGACTAAAAACATTGTTGAGTAAGTTTAGAGCAGATATTTGATCTTTAAGATGAATAAAAGCCGATCCTACTGGACTAGGAGTCGGAGGAGAACGACACATGCAGCGAGTCTATAGGAGAAAAAATAAACTTTCACTTCTGTGAGCGATCCATAAGTGGTCAGAGTAAGTAAAACTACTGTACTATCATGTTTGGAGGGTTAAATATAATCTTTCCACGTGAAAGAGGCTGAATCTATAGAATCTGCATCAGAAAGCTGAAAACTGTTGTGCTGCCTCCTCACATGTAACACAGCTTTTGTTGGTTTAAAGATGAAAAAGACACTCGACCTCATTGTTTTAATCATGTAAACCTCCTATTTTTATCCTAATACATTATTTCATTGTAGTGGCTCATATTCTTTCACCAAAAAGTAGAAAATAACACTGACATGAAGTTTGATTTAGAAAAAGGACGTTATCTCAAAAGTTTATCGTCAAACGCTGAAATCTAATGAAAACAAGAATTTCAAATGCCTATAAAAAGAGAACAGATTCATATAGAATAATGAAAGTAGACACTTGTAGGTCTCATTGCTGTATCACATGTCATGATTCCAGTTGCACAAGGTCTTTGGTGGAGCTGTGAATATTGCTTAAAATGAGCAAAAGTCCTGGCAGGGAATCGGGATCAAAGTGAGAATAGGGCTGGCAGTGAAAGAGTTAACTAGAGCAGTAGAACAAAGAATGGCAGAGAAGGACAACAACCGGCTCAAAATTAGATATAGTTTAGTAACATTTTGTCTCTGGTCCATTTTATTTATTCTACAGCTAAATATGTCGGTTTACCCTGTCTTGTATTTTACAGATGCAATGTATTCTTTGTTGTTTTATTGATCTGGTCGAATTAACAAATGTTTTTTAGTGTGCTAGGTCCGTTAGCAGTTATCACACACAAAGGCTAATTAGCATGCTAAACAACTAAATGCATGGCAATATAAACACAGATAAGGTCAGCGAAGGAAAAAACTGACTAAAGCTCACAAAGGTTGAGAACGTTTACTCTAATCCTTTCTTGAACTTATCTGTTCTCCTAAACTTGTTCAGTTCCTCCGGACCCGACTATCTTTACCCTCAAACAAGTTAGCTTCAGGCCCGTAAGAAACAGACTAGCAATGCAAACGTGAGGCTTCTTCTGCTTTCTGATTGGACAATCTTCTTGAGAACCAAAACATCAAATGCGAACATCAACAAGTAAAAAAAAAAATCATGCTGGTAGCTTTTTTAATCAACTAGTAATTCTGCTTTAGAATGTCTTTCAGTATAAGTCACATTTGAACATTGTATCTGGACACATATTGGTCATGTTTATGAAATTTGAATTTAAAATCATACCCAGGACTCCTTTAATAATGCATTTTGTGTGAGACTAAACTAGGCCAAAGTCACAGAGAGAGAAAACACAGAAGAGACACTGTCATGAGCAGAAAACCATCACAGTGTTCAGCTTTGACAAGGCCTTGCATGTGTTTTGGCGGAGCGCAGAGACTCGATACATGTCCCAAAGACGGAGTGCAAAGGCGGACATGAGCCGGTTCACCTCGCTCTGACCTCCTCGCAGCCAGGGACACTCCAGACGAACATGTCAGAGTCTGAGCTAACAAACTCAAGTGGCACAGGCCAGGGAAGTCACATCTTACTTTTACCAATACATATTTAATGAGTTTGAGCTGTCATGTGTGGGAACTTTCTCCGTAAAATAACTTAAAATGTGTTTTGCACCAGAACAGTTATTTATAGAGCTCCTGCAGTTGTCGTCACGCTATCCCAGCATGCACCGCGTGACTCTGTTTTGGCAGTGAGAATGGAGGTGGCAGCCATAATTATCAGATTTTATCAATGTTTAGAGCTGTGTTTCTCAATCCATAGACGAAAACCTCAGCACCAAGCACTCACCTGGGGACTTGGAATGGTATCCACACACCCTGATATTATTCCACTCACAAAAAAATTACACTGGTCTACACATGGTCTGAGTTTAAAGATTTCAAAGTAGTTTCAGTTGTGTTGTTCAGTTCAGTTATCTTTAAGTTCGTAATTTTCCAATTCTATGTTTCGTTCACATCTTCATTTCACTTACAAGTCAATTTGTCCACATCATCACTCAGTTAAATTCCTGATGGCCACAAATGCTTGGTATAGCCTCCACATGGCTAATGACGACAGCAGTGTCCATATTCAGCCCAGTCTCAGAAGAAAATGTAGATTAACAACGAAATGTCAAAAAAAATATGATAAGCACATTTTGACACCTTTTTCACGTCAATATGTTACGAAAAGCCAAAACGTAATATTTTAGTTTAAGCCACATGGTTCATTCACATTTTCTTTGGCTAAATTTTGGTCTAGGGCTTGGAGTAGGTTAAGATTTACCCGTCAAACCCAAAGAAAATGTCGCCATGTGGCTTCAACCAAAATGTGTGATTATTTTACGTATGCTTTTGACATTTTGTTGTATTTATACGTTTTCTTCTGAGACTGGGCTGCCATATTACATACATTTAGATGCCCAACATCAGCTGCAGAGGACCCCGTAGAAACAAGCCATGCAGCGTTCTGCCCTACAACGACGCACAAGTACTCAATAGTCTTGCTTTAGCTACAAAATATAATAGAATAAACATTGGAAACATAGTGAACTTTGTTTACCTGGCCAAACCCAAGAACCACCCACGGAAAACGGAAGCAAAAGAACGCAGAAGCTGCTAGAGTGACCTTTTATAGTGGTGTGCAACCCTGCTGGACTAAGGCACACATCACTACATGTGCAGCTGCATGGTCTGAGGTCTGATCAGCTGCATGGTCTGAGCTTGAGGTCTGATCAGCTGCATGGTCTGAGCTTGAGGTCTGACAGCTGCATGGTCTGAGTTTGAGGTCTGATCAGCTGCATGGTCTACACAGAGCCTGAGGTCTGATCAGCTGCATGGTCTACACAGAGCCACAGTCTGATGGTCTCCCAAAGGTCAGGGTAGCTGTAATGTGTGAATGTGTAGAAGCAGAGCTTTATGGGTTACCTATGGGGCATCGCCATAGCTCTTCTTGAACTAGTTGTGTTTTTATGAAATGAAATGTTTTATGAAGTCAGTCTGTATAGCAGTATAGCAACTGCTTGGTCTGGTTAGGACTGAGCAGGAGCTAAATTAGTACTGAAGAGAGTGGAGTGAAGTCGTTAAGTTGTTTAAAAAAAACACACTGAATCTCCGCAGATGCAGATGATTTTACTTAAGTTTAACAAGACAGACTCATAAATATGTTACATTTCTTAAGTCATACTCAAGTTTTTTTTTTTTTTTTTTTTTTTTCCCAAATTTACCCAGATGTGCCCGGAGCACACATGTCACAGAGTCACTTTCACGCTGCACCTCAACATGACTCCGCACTTTTTCTTTTGGCTCCTGAACTGTTAATTCACAACCATAAATATACAAAGCACCTGGTGTGTCTCTCAAATATTCTTTTGTCAGAGTTCACCTCAGGACTCCCAGAAAACATTGCAACAGTTCAGACTAAATCTAAAACAAATCTCTAAAGGATGATTCTAAAATTGTGAATACCAAATAAATATGATTTCCCAACAAGAATAGAGAGTAAGACTAAGTAGGACAAGTGGAAATGCCCCAATGTGGTGTTACCTCCACTTCATCAGCAGCCATGAAACCATATGGGAAATGTAATACACTGTAAGTCAGGGATTTTCTATTGCAATAAAGTCTAGTGTTCCTTTCAAACACTGTGTAAGAATAAAGATGTCTTAGCTTTATTTCTAAGCTTTTTGTATTTTACCTTAAACAAAATGTAAATTAAGATGCATATGATTTTTACAACTAATGAAAAAAGGAGCATATGCCGACTGCTCTTCATAGACATAGCTCCGCGTTTAACAAGATTGTCCCTGCGAGGCTGGCTACCAAACTCTGCACATACAACCCAGGATTTCCAACTGGAATTTGAGCTTCGTCACT
The DNA here is from genome assembly GCA_038363315.1 of Mugilogobius chulae. Lineage (NCBI taxonomy): Eukaryota > Metazoa > Chordata > Actinopteri > Gobiiformes > Gobiidae > Mugilogobius > Mugilogobius chulae. The sequence goes on along the minus strand of CM076412.1, from coordinate 6,857,367 downwards.
AAGGCAGCAGTGCGTGAGGGTAGGTCGATACACTTCTTCTTTCCTGTCTCTTAGCACTGGTGCACCCCATGGGTGTGTCCTGAGCCCCCTGCTTTACTCACTTTACACCTATGACTGCCCACACTACAGTATCTACAACTGATTCCACTGTTACCGTTAAGTTTGCAGATGAAACAGCTGTTGTTGGTTTGATCTCGGGCGATGACGAGACAACAACCTCAAACTCAATATTGGCAAAACTAAAGAACTTGTAATGAATTTTCGCAGGAATAAGCAGGAGACTCTCTACCCTATCACCATCTGTGGCTCACATGTGGAGAAAGTAGACTTGCACATATCGTAGTACCTGAGCTGAACATTGCACACTACCTTCTTGGCAAAGAAGGCGACTGAGGGATTTGGGACTTTAAACAAGAGGGTTGAGGAACTTTTGCACCTGCACCACTGAGAGCATCCTGACTGGAAGCATCAATGTGTGGATGGGGGAACCGCACAGCAGGAGAGAGAAGAGTGGCTAGATCAGCAGAAAAGATCCTTAGAATAAGCCTGCCCAGTTTGGAAGACATCTACAATCTTAACGAAGAGCGCAAAAGATTGTTCAGGACTCAAGCAATCCTGATCACAATTTGTTTTCTCTTTTGCCATCAGGAAGACTCAATTGTCTCAAGGTGAAAACTGTTAAATCTGGCCCACTTTTAAAATTCTCCTGCTGGTATACTACTGAATAATGTATTTTATTTGTTTGTAATGTTGCTTGTTTATGTCACTGAAAGGTACAAATTAATTTCACTACATGTTTTACTTGTAATGTGTGTGACAAATAAACTAAACTAAAAAACATGTCTCCTTTAACATGTTTAGAGCGACAACAAGTTCAAGTCCTAAATAATTCCGACGTGAGCCCTGTTGATCCTTTTCTTCACCTCGGCAGCCGCTCTCCTCCTGAGCCGGCTGCACCATTAGTCCAGGATTCTGTCTACGAGCTTTTATCACGCGTCTCTCACACAACTGCCCCATGTGGCTTTGCACTAAATATGGGTCATCTCTCAGCGGTTAGCTCGCTGGAACTTTTCTCCTCTCGCTGAATTTTACACCACGTCAAAGTTTAAGTGGAGAACTGTTTTTTTTCTCAGCTTTCTGTCAGTCACAGCTCTGTCCTCTCACATTTGCACCTGTCACCTTTTATGCCATTTTTAGCGCACACTTTCTGAGTCGAGTGGAAAAAATAACTAACTGTGATCATCTCATTTATTGTTCTGACTTAACATTACACAGAGGGAAGAATAGTATTACACCTTGGAAATAGTATTATGTTTTCTTTAATCTTTGTTTTCATTTATTTATTTCTGACAATTAAATACAACCAAAAATATATTCCATGTCTATATTACATGGTCCTCCTCGCCCCTCTCTTTTTATGTCGGTGCATCCACGTTCGTCCATGAGTGATTTTCAACTACGCTGTTCAGATGAGGAAAAGAAGGGAAAACCCTTTAGAAGTTCTTTGGTAAGCTGTCTAACCAGATACTCCTTAAACTCCACCAGTGTTCCATGCAGAGTGACACAGACAGGTCTATAGTACAGTCTCAAAGTAGTCATCTGACAGTGTTCCGAGATCAAGACGTTTCGACTCTCATCGAAATCATTTCAATCAGATGAAAATGACTTCGGATGAGAGTCGAAATCTTGATCTTCGGAAACACTGTCAGATGACTACTTTGAAGACTTCTACTATGGATCACTCTGGATGAATGAGGGACTACACCGTCTTACAGACAGGTCTAGCAAGTTCACAAATGAAGCATTTTCGTAGCCACGAAACAGCAGCACTGGATAGAGCCCATCAGGCAGCACATAGTTGGCCGGATGTAAACTGCAGGACAGGTCTTTTAGTGTGGGCCGTTTAGATCTAGAGCAGCTGGTCAAAGCCCATGACACATCTTAATTGCAAACAAACTAAAAAAAAAGCAAAATTAAGGCAAGCTTTCAAAGTTCTTAGACCAAGCGCTCTATATAGCTCCTGCTCTATCTGTGCGCAATAGAGCATATGAAGAATAATGCTTTTGAAAATGTTGAATGCTTTTAAGACAGTTCATCAGGTCATTCTTGCTCCACAGAACAACACAGAACAATATTGTAAGCCTGATCTAATGTAGGCCTTATAAATACTTAGTAGGAGTGTTCTTGGCAATAACTTTGGCTTGAGGAGTCTCAGAACAAATATCTCTTCCCGTTGCTTTGCACAGTTCCTCAGCATGACACTTGAATTTCAAGTCACTTGACCAGATGTTTTCCCTCGCTTGAGAAGGGTACATTACACCCCCTCAAACATACACTCTTAGTGACATTATATTTCATTGCCCAGGTCCTAGCCTGGCTAATGCACAGTTCAAACCAGTGATTGCTAAACCATGAGACAGCTATCAATGTGTTTGCATAAGCAACAAGTGTCACTTTAGTACTTTTGAGTAACAATGAGGATAGACTTTCCAACAGATGATTCAAGACTCTATATAATATATAGAGTTGGGAATACAACACTTCCCTGGGGTACCCCAGAGTGCATTGATAGAGGAAATAAAATATGGATCCAACCAGAGTTACGCTAGACTTTTTTATGCCGGTCACTTGACCGGCAAGATCTGGAAATTCCGGTCAATTGGAGAACAACCGGTCACATATTATTGCCTTATGTAAACAACAGCACATGAATTTGGCAGTAGCCTACGTGCTTTCGCTCCCCAACAGTCTCTATGTAAAGCTAAAATTGGTGACTGTTAATGAAGTGTCTTTAACTTTTACTTATCATGATGATGAGACGCTCTTTGATTCGCGCCCGTCTGCGGACTGAACCAGAGCAAAGCCCGCGTATCCCGTGTGTTTGAGACCGGAGCCCGGACAACGCACGCACTGGACCGTGTCAAGCCAGCGTCAATCCTCGTGTATGTGAGACGAAAGCCGTTAGCGCATCGGGACCGTGCATCCCACTTTTAAACTGGAGATTTCTAAGTTCAGCGCGAGGTTTTAGTGACGGAAAAGGCACACTGACGGGCTTCACGTTTGTTTCCAGCAGCAACTCGTCTGTTTCGCTGACGCTGATCAGCAAATCTTCAAGAGAGACGCGCCTTCCCGCGTGTGCCTCTTACTCTTTTTTTCTCCACCTCATAAGCGACGCACTTTCATTGAATTCTCTTCACTTGGCGTATTAAGCCGCTGTATTTACATGTGAGTAAAACATTTTGTCTCGAGTTGAGAAGAAAAAAAGCAGATACGCAGCACGAGCACACGCTCGTTTCTCTGAGCACCTGTCAATCATCTGCGAGCAGCGCCAGGATCACGTCAGCACGAGCCTTTCTATAGTTTCTGAACCCGAGAAGCACCCGGACTGACCGCAGAACGAACTAATGTGGAATTATCATTAAATAGTCCACAGTTAATCATGTATTAATCCTCATTTTTCTTCGACTTTTTATTTTTTCGCCTTTTATTTCTGCCGGTCAAGTTGACCGGAGACGTCTATTTTTTCCGGTCAACGGCACATTTTACCGGCCAAAGACCGGCAGGTGCCGGCTAACGTAACCTCTGGATCCAACTCTTGTCTGTTGCAGCCGATCACTCAGACAGTCACAAATCCAAATGACAACTTTTCCACAAATGCGAATCACTGATGGTTTTCATAGAGAATTTTAAATATACACGTTGTAGACATAAGTACGGGTAGGTTAAACTTCACCTATTAAACCCAAAGAAAATGTTGTTTTGTGTTGTGTTGACTTTTTGTAACATATTTACATAAAAAAGGAGTGAAAGCATGCTTATCATACATTTTGACGTTTTGTTGTATGTCTACATTTGCTTTTGGAGACTGTGTTGCACATTTTAAAAACCTAAACAAAAAAGTCATGACTTAACATGATATGACATAATATCTTATGAATATCTTTATCTCTTAACATCTCAAGACAACGTTGGCCTGCCAGTCATTGAAGTCGCCAAATATACAGTGTGAGAAGAGATGGTTGGCCTGTGTTTGTTTGATATGCAAGCAAGGAGAGAGAGAGAAAGTGAGAAGGCTTGTGGAGTGAGGAAAAGAGGAGAAAAAGACAAGGAATGAGGAGAGAGAAAGTGTGTCAGTGGGAAGAGGCGCTTCTAGTTCCTGAGAGACACTTTATAGACGTAAACACATAAAGCTCATCAGTAATGGGCTTTATATGTCATTAAAATGCCACAGTTTAATGAGTGAGTGTGGAAGGTTTGGTTCGGGTTTGGGCTTAGACACACTGAGACAGTTCAGACAGATAGTGTGCAGCTGGGTTAACACACATACACACCACCCCACAAAAGTCACACGGTGTGACTTTAAATCCCACATTGTCATGATCAAACCCTTATCTTTATGATGCAGCAGTGTTATTGTACACAGACGATAAAAAGAATCACAGATACTGACCGCGCAGACTTCTGGAGGCTGCTGTCTGAATAACTCTCTCCACTCCTGCTCTCCCTCTCTTTCTGTCTTTCTCTGGCAGCCTACTTTGGGCCTATCGTTCAGATGTTCATCACAGTTATACAGTCATCACAGTCTCTGGCTCTGCTTACTGCGCCACAGCTCTAGTGAAAGAGCTGGGAACATCCGGGCATCTGAAAAGGATAAAGGGACTCTGTAAGAGTGAAAGCAATGCCTCATTGGTCCCAGAGTTGTTCATGGAAGAGAAAGTTTCAGAGGATGTTGGATGCAAAATGTTTTGACTCCCATGCGGAAGTCATTTTCAATCTGGAGGCACTGGTCTGAGAAGCTAAAATGTATTTTCTAGGTCGAACATCCAGGTAACAATTACTTTGTTTAGATCTGCAGTCTATGGGGCGGAAAGAAAAACTTTTTAATAAGCATAGCATGACTTTAGCATATGCTCAATTACCAAATATTTCAGACAAATGTTGTGTGACAGAGTGTAAAAGAAAAAAAAAATACTGTTTTGACAAATTCTAATCAATAAAGAGACTGGTTATTTGAAATTCAAGGTGTTAGGGGTCACAGGTGACTGGAGCCTTTCTCAGTGACTTTGGGCCTTAGGCAGGGGAATATCCTGGACAGTGGCCAACTCATTGCAGGGTTAACTCACATGAGACAGACACAGACTATCATTATGTCTCTTATTCATTCACTGAGAGAATTTACAGTTTTGCCAGTTGACCTTTACAAACATGTTTTGGATGTGGGGGTAAGCTAAAGTACTTGGACAGAACTCATGGTAAAGAACATGCAAACTTTATAAGTTGGTAAACTTACAAATTAATTAGACACTGCTGTTGTCAAGTCAAGGACATAATCCTATTGAAGCTTCGTTCTTATTTGCTATGGTTGAGTGGTTGTGGTTTTGTTACTTTATTAACTTGCTGCTTGATGCTGTCTGGCCTTATGACCTGTTTGCTGTCATGATCAGGGTAGAGAGCTTTTTCAGACATCAGGGGCTGTGGAAGCTGTGCCTATCACGAATCAGTTAGTTGGACAATCAAGACTAGTGATGGGAATCTTGGATCTTTGTCCGATACGATGTGCATCCCGATACACTTGCAGCGATACGATTTTTTTAAGATACATGTCTTACAGCTAACGATCGATTCGGTTCGATATGCCCCCTGATCACGATGCATCTCGATTCAGTCAAACTTGTTTTTTTATTCAAATACTTAAAAATATTTAGTCTGCTTAATCATTCATGGGCCTTTATTACCCCAGATACATTAAAGCCATGTAAAAGTATCTTTCAGTCACTTGAAAATTCAATTACTAACTTTTTAGTTATTATAAATAATAATAATATATAATATTATTTTTGGTTCGGTTTGCAACATATTTTTAACAGTGCTGTGTGCAATCGGACTTTAAAAGCATAATAAGACGTAGCCTAAGACCCAGTGCTCTCATTGGACAGATCTGCTGTGGAGGCGGGGCAAATCAAAGGCCAGTGTTATGATAAATATGTGGGGGAAAGAAAGCTAAATAATAAGTCCATTCTGGACCGTTTCTTTCGGTCTACTATCATAACCTGCGGAATACAGCTTATGAAAAAGCCTATGTAGTTTGTCAGTGCGGCAGGGAGAGTGAATGTGGAACTGAGACGCAGCTACGGCCCAAACTCAGACTGAGTGCAGCGATATAGGTGCCGCATCCAGCCAGTGCAATTGGCGAAGAAGGACGGCAGCGCGCGGAGGATGAGGAGAGAAGACACGGCGAGAACCAGCGCGTGGATAAAACACAGCAAGCACCGAGAATCAGCGCGCGAAGACGAGACGGCGAGGACGAGAACAGCGCGCGGGGAAAACGCACATCGCCAGAAACAAACACGGGCAGGAGCGAGGACCAGCACGTTGGGAAGACGCACATCGCCTTGATTTGGACATAAACACGGGAAGGACAGCTTTTACCGGGCAAAGACGCTTGGATTTCTTGCACGTTCACGGTGGAATAGTGCGTGTTGTGGAGTTTCAAACTTCTTTTCTTCTGAACACACGGATTTCAATGCACTAAGCGAATCTTCAACACCGGAGACGCGTTTGGAAGATTTGCTTTGCCTGTCTCCTCCTCTACAATACACAGGTAAGGCACAGGACACTGTTTTGTTGTTATTACGTAAGCTTCGTGAAAATGAAAGGTGCTTTGACTGAAAGAGACAAACGCCAGAACAGAGCTATTTGTTGTTGGCACATCTTTAGGTGAAAGTAAACCAAAACAGCCTACATAAGGAATGTCAGAAATATACAGCGTTTGCAGCAGTGTCAGCTTCAGCTTGTGAGTGAGTGAGTGAGTGTATGTGCGTATCTGTGTCTGTGTAGGAGAACACTTTAATCAGTGAATCGTGAAAAATCTAGATTCATCGGTAAATAGTCTGATAATCCGATGCAGGCTGCTTTTGTCACACGATCTGCATCGATGTAGCTCCTCACTACCGACGCACTCGCATCGCGCATGTTTACATCGATGTATCGGTGCAAATCGGGTAATCTTCCCATCACTAATCAAGACCCAGTCTTCTTGTTTTAGGTAGTAACATTGTGGTGCAGTGACCTCATAGCATTAAGGTCCACTGCTGCCTGCGTTACTCGAGGTCAGACCAAGTAAGTTCATTGGTCCAGATGCCCTGAATGCACGAGTTACCTCCATTTCCTCTGATACATCAGAATCTGCTGAGAGTTATGAATGAGAGCCACCCTGGCGAAGAATTGGTTTGGTTTGGTTTCCACAGACTCTGTTGCTGCTCGCCAATGCTCCTTCTCCCCAGGACCAAGTTCCTGTCCAATTAAGCTCGGCGAGTGTTTCATCTCCATCTGCTTTGGGTCTGGAGATACTGTACAATTGCTAATGCACAAGCACCAAATAAGTGGAAATTGTTCAAAACATGGATTTGTTGCGTGTGCTGCCCCTTAATTACGGTACTGGAGCAACCTTCTGGATTGTGGGCTGTCAAGGTATATCTGGCTGCAATCTCTGGTTTGCATTATGGGGTAGATGATACTACAATCAGTCATGACAGAACCATCTCTCTTTTCATTAAGAGTGCAAACGGGTTACATTCGTTCGGATGTCAGGCAACTCCTCCATGGGATCTGTCCTTAGTCCTGAATGTGCTTCCAATCCCTCCATTTGAGCTTGTGTGTCTGATACACTTTTACTAATGATAGCTATACAGCAAAACTTTGACAATTATTACTAGAGAAGAATAAAATAACTGAATACCTAGAAAATGTTGGTCTTTAGATATATTGCTAATGTGGCAATCAAACATTTCACTACAAAATACAAATACTCTTTGGCCCTCAAAAGCCCTAGTTTTGCAAATATTCTTCCACTCTGCACTTACAGCTGGATCACATGACCTCTTAATCTTCACTCACACTAACAGTTATTGAAGAATGTTTCCACACTAATTGAACAAATGATGTTTCCCAGTGTTATTCCAGTTCTCACAGATCACATTCCCTCTTTCCTTTGGCAGCCGACTCTGCGCCTCACAGTCTGTTGTTGCTCACAGTGTTTCTCCTGGCTCTTCCCGCTGCCGCAGAGAGCCAGGAATAATCTGGAAACACGCTCACATTCACAAAGGTTTAAGCCAGATGCCCTTCCTGGCTCAGCTCTCTCCATTGTGCAGGTTTTGTGGAAGACCTCTGGCAGCACACACTCTGCCAGTCGTGATTAAAATAGTTACTCACAGCCTAGTACTTGTCTAAATGTTCTTTCTCATTTATTTGAGTAAGGTTCGTATAACAGACTTTGCAAGAAATAACTATCAATCTCTGACTATTCTTTCTAAAGTTCACCAGGCTAATTACTGTAGGATTTGTGTTTGCCTTGGTGAAGCAAACAGAATTTTTCTTGTCAGACTGTTGTAGAATGCAACAAATTGCACCAGCATTAACAGCACCCGAAGAATCTACAGTCCAGTGTCTTTGGACTCAATACAGGTGGCATGGTACAGTTCTATGCTGTCTCCACTGCACAAGAGACCTGTTCCGCCCTGCTTGATGGGTCCGAAGTGAGCCATGGATGGTCCAACGATTCACTTTGGTCCCTCTTTTCAGCTCAGTGTGTGGACAAGAGAAAACACTGGCTCACATGAAACCAGACAGAAAAGAGCAGAAAGAAATATGAAATACTGTTCCTCACCAAACGCCGATTCGATCCCATGACAAAAGCACTCACAACATTGTAAATTCTGTGCATAATGCATCCAACATAACCCAACCTCAATGTATTAAAAACAAGGTTAAAATGCAGCATGACATTAAACCGGAAGTAGTTTCTTGTTTACATAAGCTTAACCCTCGTGTCACAGCGTCACAAACAAGAATTTTTGAACATTTTTTTGTGAAACGCTTAGATCGATCACAGGAAAAATAAAAACTACAGCTACATATTAACTCATCATGTTCCTGCTAATGTTGAAAGTTTCCATCATTTACTTTGATTATATCGGTAATAGAGTCAAATGTACAATTCACTTTCACAGATTCACCAAACGATGATGCAATTGGTGAGCACAAGGACCCAGAGGAGGTCACATGACCAGGAAATACATGTGCTCTTTGTTGTTACTAGGCAGCACAGTCGATCAGCTGCTTCTTTTCAAACGGATTACAGGCAAAGGCCTGCCCTGTCATGACAAAGTCCTTCTTTAGTCCTGGTTTAGATCTGGACTAGTCCTGTCATGACAATGTCCTGCTTTAGTTCTGATTTAGACCTTGTAGACCTGGACTATTCCTGTTACAGGTCCTGCTGTAGACTTGGATTAGACCTGGTCTAGACTAGCTGTGTTTATTAGTGCTGTTTCATTTGTAATGTTTATGTGCTTTTCTTGTGAAATCATTTTAAACCTATTCTGACAGTCCAAGATCTACCTTGGGTCCTTCTATGGAGCTTTTGCTGGTCTTGTCATATTAATGAGATCATCTGGTCTGGAAAAATTAAATGTTGTACATTTCTCATGTTGAATTGCCCCGTTATGACTTGTTTGTGGATATTACAAAGAAAAAACATTAAATTGTGATGCGGTTCATTAGTCTGAACCTCGGACCACAGTCCTCCAGAAAATCTGTACTCCGGGAAAATCCCATGGCTTATAGGAAGAGTCTGTATTACAAATAATCTGAATTGCTTCATCTAGACTACGCTGTAATGTGTCTCTAGAGTTCACCTAGACCTGGTTCTACCAGATGGATTCTCGTGATTTTTTGTGAAAAATATCACGCAAAATCTAGAGAATCTATCTGAACAAACAGTGCTGCAGTGTGGTTTGGGCGGACCAACCAAAACAAACATTGGCAGTGCTGACAAACGTACTTCGGTCTGTTCTTGGAGATTTATGGACTATTTTGACGTTCAATTGTTTTCTGACTCTACTTATTTGTGTTTATTGTAGTGTCTATTTGGCAGTTTTTAATCTTCCAAGTTTCAAGTTTTACTCAGAATTAGAATTTAAATATTCCAATGTTTGTCTCCACTGAACAGGAAACAATACGCCCCATTGTTTCTGTGATCACACGTTCTGTTGGACCTTTGCACGTGTTTGATCTTGTTTAACATCCTGGCACTTTCCCTCAAACAGATTGCATTGGCTCACTACAAACGTCTGGCTCACGCTTCCACGTTTCGTCGGCTGAGACTTTGGCAAAACACATCACTAGTTCACATATACCATGCTTTTTATGCAAGTTTCAGTTTGGTGTTGTGTTGCTGTGACATATTTTCTCGCTGATAATGTGTGTACGCGTGTTTGTACTCTATATGCAGACGGGGGAAGCTCACACTGCGTTCTGTCATGCGGCCTGTGGAGAAGGGGCTGCGAGCTCTGGGGGAAGCCGAAAGATAAAAGACAATCCCCGGCTGAATCTGCCCATTACGTGTGGTGTGACTGCACATAAACATGGAGCAGGGGGAGTGAAAAGGGGGGGATTCTGGCTCGGGCTGAGGACACGTGGGTAGAACCAGGAGGACCAGCCTTCTGCCACTGTGAGGGATGAATGTGAGAGTGTCAATAGGCAAAAGGAAGCATGTGTACTGACATTTATCATGATGAATTGAAAAATAACTGGTATTACTTATTTGTAAGTAAATTCAAATATAAACAGGCTAATGTTTTCTAGCTGATAGGCCCTTTTCATGCTGTAGGCTAGTTCCTTCTCGTTCCTCTCATTCCTTATCTGAAATGTGCAGCAATGAGTTACAATGAATCAGTGTTTAAAAATCTCAAAACAGAGAGCGGATTCTCTAGATCAGGGTTCTCATACTTTTTCAGTAAAGGGACCCCTTATCGGCTCGAAAATATTCCAGGGATAGCTATTTGTTTTGGATTCATGTTAAAATTTTGAAGTTTGCATCAAATTTGAATTAAAAAAAGTTATTGTTGTTGTTTTTTTTATCTTTTTATGGTAATTACTGGTTTACTTGTTTCATTTCAAAGCCACCTTTTTATATCCAAAATTATTTGTTCATGCTGGTAATTCAAAGGAAATTGGTATTTTGAGGAAATGATCAATGGCTAAAAGGACAAAAAATTGGGAGATCCCCTACACATTGTTCAGGGACCCCAAGAAGTCCTCTAGAACTAGATAACAGTGAGATTGGCCCTTCACATACACTCATACCAAGTAAATAATTCACAAAGGAAAGATTGGGTGTTTATAAAAGTGCATGTTTTGGCGCAATGCTAAATGCTAACAATGTGTTCAGTGTCCATGCTAAGTCTGTGTAAACTTGCGTCTTGAGGCATCCAGCGAATTTGCGGACTTTGCATACAGCGCAGTGAATTTTGCTTGTTCTTGCAAAGTAAACACTGGTACCTTCCAGTGTTGAAAAAGTAGAAGCTAAATGTTTGATCCTCATGAAGTTGTGATGCTCGTTGTAGACGTTTCACTTATGCTGGTTTCTGGACATTCTGGTGTTGTCGTAGCTGTCGTCCAAGGAGAACTGGAGCCTTACGGTGTTGAAACAGCTAGGTGCTAGTTTTGATGGGACACTACTCTCCTGTGACGTAGTGACAAGCTTATTTTTGTATTTATTTATTTAGCGGTTAGCGCTCTGGCCTCATAGCAAGAAGGTTCTGGGTTCGACTCCCGGGCCGCCCGGGGTCTTTCTATGTGGAGTTTGCATGTTCTCCCCGTGTCTGCGTAGGTTTCCTCCGGGTACTTCGGTTTCCTCCTACAACTAAAAACATGTCCATTAATGCCTCTCCTGACCCTTCCCCCATTGGCTCCCCTGCAAAAGAGATTATGAATCTCAGTGGGACCCTGATTAAATAAAGATCAATTAAAATAAATCAATTAATTAAATATGTGTTCTATTGCACGGTAGCCAAGTGGTTAGAGCTCTGGCTTCCCAATAAGGAGGTCGTGGGTTCGACTCCCGGGTCGAACCATATCAACATCTCACGATCTCTCTGGGTGGAGTTTGCATGTTCTCCCCGTGTCACCGTGGGTTTTCTCCGGGTACTCCGGTTTCCTCCCACCTCCAAAGACATGTATGTTTAGGTTAATTGGGCATCACTGTAAATTTCCCTTAGTGAGTGAATGAGAGAGTGAATGGTTGTCTGTCTAACCCTGCGACGAGTTGGCCACTGTCCAGGGTGTTCCCGCCTAAGGCCCAAAGTCACTGGGATAGGCTCCAGTCACCCGCGACCCCTAATGGGATTAAGCGGTAGAAAATGAATGAATGAATGAATGTATTTACTTTATTTGTGAAAATCTTATCATGCAATTTCTTATTGTAACTTGTTGTCCGCTTGGGTCAATTAAATATGTATTTATTTATTTATTTATTTATTTATTTATTTATTTATCTGTCAAGAATGAATAGATTGGAAAGGACTATCATGTGTTTTCAGATCAGAACAAGCCTCATTGCAGCGTGAAAAAAGACCTTTTGCTCTTATGAAGGAACTGGAAATCACAGGGTGTCAAATACTTATTTCTCACAATGTATGAAATGATGTAGGTGAACTGTCTTGAAAATAAATAAAGAGATCTTGGGAGCTTGGCCGAGGTTTGAACTCTCCATCCTTCACTCTCCTAAAGAACAACTTTGCTCACTAACTTATTCAGATGTTGTGCGGTGAGAGTGAGCCGTGTGGGAGGACCATTTGCTCGACTACTGCTGCAGCCGCACTTAATGACAACCCTTAAAAACAAACAGTGAGAAACCGTCATGTTAAAGTCACAGAGCTTTCAAAACAATGTGCGTGTTAAGTGCCATCTTCTCGGCGGTGCGTTGGGGGCCTGTTTTCGCTCCGATGGGATTTTTGTGGCTCCGCTCCACTGCTCTGATGCTGCGGCAGACTTTTCACTGATATTCCCCGTAGACCTCGGAGTGATGGATATTACTGAGCAGCTTTAGCTTAGCACCGCTCATCTGTCTGCGAGTGTTTATCCGGCGAATCTGTCTCCATACGAGTGAAGACACAGACCGCGCTCATGCAGGGTTTATGGAGCGTTTCTATAGGGAGTTTTATCACAGCCCAACACAGAGGACGGTCTTCAAATGGTAGTTGGTCCTAAGTACGGCAGTTGTCTATCTGATGAGAAATTATGAGGACATTTAAAAGGTCCCATGCAAAGCTTAAAGGGGAAATATTATGTAACATGCATTTGGTTTTAGCCATGTTCTAGCTGTGTTCTCTCCATTGCTTCATTTATAATTAAAAGGTGTTTGAAAGTGTGACGTTCTTGGCTTCTATGAGAGTGGAAGAAGGAAAAAACATCAATGAGACAAGATAAAAGCAGAAGAAGGGATGGGGAAAGTCTTAAGCACAGAGAGGGACGGACAAACCAGAGGGAGGGAAATACCACTTTCAGCATATTTTCTTTTGAAAGATGAAAATACAGGAGCACAACTTGCATGAAGTCAATGAAAGGTCTTATAGTGCGTTCACACCGGACAGCGTCTTTGCGTTTTTGCAACCATTTTCAATGCTAAGTCATGTAAACCCGCGTCTTTGAGCGTTTAAGGGCATTTGCAGTGTGTATTGGCGTCTGGGGCGTCCGTTGACACGCGTTTAGGCATCTGAAAACTTGGCGTCTTGCAGATTGGAAGCTCAAACTTGCTGCGGACGCAAATTCGCTCAAATCTGCGATTGCCACAGGAGTTGGGAAAATCCATCTTTACATGCGTTGGAAGTCAGCATCAACCAATCAGAGACTACACTACTGTTGTTGTTCTCCTTTCACATCAAGGGGAAAGGAGGACTGCTTACTGAAGTGTTTTGAGAACTTTTTTAACAAAAGGTAACTTGTTCATTTCTTTGAAAATCTGGAGACACGGCAAACAAACAACACGGGACATCTGGACTGACAACAGCTCACATGGATCTATTAAACCTGCTGTACGACGGGAGGAGCCAAGAAGACAGCAAAAAGACACGGCCTGGGGGAGAAAGTTGTGCGATTGGGTAAGCTCCGTTTTATAAATGCAACAACCTCTATCTCACTCCTTCCTTCCCCAAGCCTTGACGCACATCGGGGCATTTTGGATGCTTATTTGGGCGTCAGCTTCGAAAATGTTCTGCGTCAAAATATGCTTTTGCGCGCAATTTTGACACAAATACGCTGTCAGGTGTGAACGCAGCATTAAGCCGCCTGCACTGATTGGTCCCATTTGATCTCTCTCAGTATCTCTTTAACCACTCACAGCATGTAACTCTTGCACCACAAATATGCATTTTACAGTTTCTGTGAATGAGAGACGGAGAGCAAAGGCATATCTCGTAGGAGAGAGACACAAACAGCTCACGGACTTTGAATATGTTACCAGATCAGACTAAACTGTTGCCGGAATGCCTCCCAAGAGTTCCAGGATCTTGTTCTGGCTCAACTAAAGCCTGTTTCCTCATAGTTTACTCAAAGTGTTTCTGGATTGATTCATGCATGTTTGAGTAATCTTGTTTTGTCCTCCAGCTGATACTGAAGTCCTGTTGACACCCATCACAACAATGTTCACAAATGTGTCTTCACGCGTTTTAGAATATTTTTTTTCCAATATAATCCATCCCAGTCTTTATTTGTTCCATTTAGTTAGCAAATCAATGTACAGAGGATTTTGGATTTCTTCAGTAACAGATAAACTAAAAATATTGTAACACTTTAAACTATGTCTGCCTTATCTTTTGGAGGAAAAGATGAGGCGAATTTGCTAAAACATTTGCTTCAAAATTGTGCAGATTTGGAGCTGCTTTATGTCTCTGAGGGAGAAAATAGACTTTGAATTTGAACTGTCTTGGGGAAATCTTTTGCTGAAGAGGATTAAGTGAAATAATGAAACATATTGGTGCAGATTAGTTAAACTTGTTTTCAGAAAAGAAAGCTGGGATATTATATGTTTAAATTCAGCAAGTAAGCGTTTGTAAGCTGAAAGTGTTGTCCAAAGGCAGTTCATTTGCCATCAGTGACATGGAGTCTCATTACATCACCCAGTCCCACGTGCTTTTACAGAAGGAGGTCTGAACAGTCTCTAACAAGGCCATGTGCAGAGTATAACACTTCTGTTACATGAGCGGACCAAAGACACTTATCTCTGTGACATTTAATCCTGCTGGTTGTATGAAGCTATAGATAAATAAAAAGGTAAAACAATATATACATTAACAGTGAAAAGCATTTTTGTTAAATAAGTTAATCATTGGCTGTGTCTGAATGTTCACACACGTTCCCTCTCACTCAATCGCTCCACAGTCTTGCACCGTTCACTGACAGTGACTCATTCTTTCGGACACGAAGCGCACTACTTTCAGCTGACGGCAGGTCACGTGACTCTCCTCGAGTTAAAATAAAAGTCCAATAAAAATGAACTTTTGTAATAAATACTGGTCACGTCCGTCTGACTCGAGCGTTTTTATGGACAACTGATAATAATTCATAATAATACATTTTTTTACAGCCCCAAATTAAGAATAAGCAGCAAATAAACAGCAAATATTAGCATCTTTATGGCCAACGGCTTTCAGTTGTGATTGCTTTGTTTATTCTCCCAGCTCAACAGTGAGTTTAAGTGGCTCCTTGTCATCTTTACTTCAGTCGTGTTGTTTCTAGTTAAAGTCCTGACGCTGTCTGCTTAGTTTTTCCGATGCTCACAGTGACTTGTCTCTATATTGATCGTTCTAGTGTCATTGATGCTCACTACTTACTTTTCCAGATGCATTGTGGGAAAATTTGAGCGCACTTTTTTGACCTGCTGGACCTTCGGACACCACTCCAACATGGCGTGATCCCTGATAGCACCTATATAGTAAATAGTGTGGACATTTGGACTCATTTTGCATTGTTAAAGCAGCCAAATATGCTTTGCAGTTTACATTTTTCATTCATTCCATACTTGCTACTATTGTAGCAACAACTGCCCGGGGCAGGCTGACAGACGCTGCCATTTTGCACCATTGTCATGAAAGGAAAGACACTGCTGCCCCTTCTCTCCTTTTCAGTCAGAGACTCGCTGGATTATCAACTTATTTGTGATAGGATATAAGTGTTCTCTAATGCTTTCAAATTGGTTGTTCCAAAGTTTTAACACAACTCTTCACAAGTGAAACGAGAACTGACCAATCAGAGGACAGAAGAAAGAGACAAGGAAAGAGATGCGTTGAAGCGTTTCTGAGCGCAAAAGCAGCACAAAGTGTGTAGTCCTACACAGCTTCCTCTCACACTTTATACATGCTTTGAGTAAGATTAATCATTTAAATACATGTTTAAGGTAAATATGTAATCCAGTCTATATGCACATGCAAGTTCTTTACAGACACGTCTTACCACAGCGAGAGTGATCAAAGTTGTCCTACTGTGGCTCTTCAGAGTTTCTCATCCAAGTCCTGCCAAGGCCCAACCTGCTTAGCGTCTAATATTTGATGGGATCAGGCTGGTATGGCCACACACTTTTATCTGCTTTAATGTCTGCTCTAGAAAAGAATCAACCACACAAAACAACAGCCCACATTGCTGTTAAAGAGAAACATGATTCCTGTGGCTTTCCTTCACTGGAGCTGACTCAACACTCGGGCCCCTCCCTCCACCTGCCTCAAACTACCTCAGTGTTCTTTATGGGAGCCATTATGTGCCCATTGATTGGTCGCTAATTGCCGCAGTTCACCCTGGGAGTTCTTAAAAGCCGAGCAAATTACTTCCAAAAACCAGAAGTTGCCTTGTCAAGCTGTTCTTATGAAATGCATTGTTTTGAGAGCTTTGCACATTGCCTAATGAATTGTGCGAAGTGTAACACCAACAGTACATAACAGGTTTAATGGTGTGGAGAAAGCAGAGGCTAAATGAATGCTAAATAATGAATAGGAGCCGTGAATAATGGAAACATGTAGCGTTTAATGAACAAGCAGTGGATGATGAATATGTCTGCTGTTGTGTTCCGTGTTGTATCCAGTGTCTTTCAGACTTTTTAGCCAAGGTACTGTGAATGTCTGGTGCTTTGTTTTTGGTCTTAATGAGAGTACAGCCTCACACACCTGTTTAAATTGCTGAGATATAACAATTCACAATAGTTTTTGTCTTGTTCTTACCCACTGCCATATGTCAAGTCAAGCAATAATCAGTGATGGTTTATGAACAAGACTAAATATGACATGAGGTCCAAACTCCTCTTTTTAAATCACTGAGACTCAATGTGAATGACAAACACCCATGAAAAGAATCATGACATAAATAAATCAACCAATCTAACAATGTCTGTAAGACATAACATTTCCTGTAAGAGCTTATTGTTTCTCTTCATGTCTGTGGGGTTCATGCTTTACTTTGACACATCTCTATTACAACAGACCTACAGTCTGAAAGATTGTCATTCTGAAATTCTACTAGTTAGACAGACCTGTGTTCTGACACTTTGAGGCACTTTTTCTACTTCATTATTACAAATTTTAAGTTTACGTAGATATGTTGTTTTCAAAGTTGTTGGATAGCCTTATTATAGCCTTAGTGCTTACGTTTTGTTTTTGGTTAAATTAAAACTTTTGGGGAATTTTGGAAACCCTTTGTAACTGTTTTTGCCTTATTTTTTTCTCTAAATAATTTATAATTTTAGTTTTGCGGCACGGTGGCAGAGCGGATAGCTCTCTGGCTTCACAGCAAGAAGGTTGCGAGTTCGATTCCCGCACGGTTCGGGCCTTCCTGTGTGAAGTTTGCATGTTCCTCCCCGTGTCTGGGTGGTTTCCTCCGGGCACGCTTTGTTTGGTGATAGTCGGAGGTTGAGGCACCAGTTGTTTAGGTGAATCTCCTCTGTTGAGCTGCTTCAGGGCAGTGGGAAGTGGGTTTAACCACCTCATTGTGAAGCACTTTGTGACTGTTAAAGACACTATACACAAATATTACAAATAAAGACTATTTACTTACTACTTTAATTTTGTTTAAATGCTGCAAAGTTAAAAAAAAAAAAAAAGATAATTTAAACGTTTGTTCTATTCTAGCTGTGCATAATGGCACAGATCAGCACACAATTTGTGCGAAAAAAATAAATAAATAAATAAATAAATGTTTGAGAAAGCTATCTGTGTGTGACTCATTCCCTCTCTTTTCTCGCGTCATGACTTGTGATGTTGCGTGCGTCGTTCCACGTGTGCACGTGACTGTTACATGACTTCACCAAAGCTGCCCACTGGTTCACCTGATGGAATGGTCTAATTTTATTCATGTTGGATTAGCAGTATGTTTGACTGAAAACAAAGTACCGCTACTCCGACTAAGAAAAAAAACTAATGTCGGAATACCAGGTCATCTGAAAAATATGTATTGTCGCTATTCCGACAATTGGACGTATAGCAAAGTGCAACCTGCAGGGTCAGTACGACTCCTGTTATGTTCAGTAGGAGTTACACTTCCCCAGGGCTACTGCTATCACTGAGGGTAAATTTTAAACTTCGTCCACTGATGTACTAAGTTTTAAATTAATTATTTCCGTTTGTATGCATTTTTAGGGAAGCAACAATCTGATATAGGACCTTTAAGAAGAATACTTTTACTGTTGTACACTACTGACCTCCTCCTTCAGAAGACAAGACGAGTATTGTTAATGTCGTAGCCGGTTGGTCTGAGGCTCCTTTTGTCCTTCAGAGTGTGGTTTCTGCTCCATCAGCTCGTGTCAGCTCAGTGGAAGAGTACTTTGGACCTCTCTGTCACTGCAGGAGCGGAGCTTTTGGGGCGCGCTAACAGCCCTGGCTCTGCAGTTCCCCGGCCTGGCGCTGTGGAAACACATTGTTGGCTAAGTGCTGCATCAATCTTTGGGTTTATCCTGGTGCTGAACGTGAGCGCGATCAAGCCTGGAGGTGAAAAGGGTCGTTTGTACACCGCCCACTGAGGAAGGTAAATGAGGAGAGCAGCTCGGTGCACTGTAAAAAACACACTTTCAGCAGGTGGAGGAGAACGAACAGAAAAGGTGAAGGTTTACCTCTATAAGCATGGTTTTATGAAGCCGCCTGCACACAGGAAGAGTTTAAGATCTTTTGTTATTATTAGATGTGTTATAAAAAGAAGAGACCACAGACATAAGGACATTTGCAAGGATTACTTGTCTGACAGTGGCATCATGTGGCAAAAGAACAGAGACGACACAGAGTTGTGGAGCGCAGCAGTGAGCGAAGAACAGTGCGTACGTCACATGATTGAACGCAGTGTTTTCTTATATGTGCGTTTTCTTATATGTGCGTTGTTATATAGGTGAAACAACAACAACAATGATGAAACGCAGGTTTATAAAGGTCACAGGAGAGCAGAGGCTCATCAGAGGTAAGGAGCACAAATTGCCTTCCCTTGGTCTGATCTGGGTGTGTCAAGGCGCTGACATCATCCAAGTAATTACCAAGGGTACATTGGTTTATCCTTCACTGCCTTGCTCTAAGGAATTTACCCATAATGCACCATGATCTATTTGAAAGGAAAAACAAATAACTTTTCAAAAGAACTTAATATGCAAATAGGCAAATATCATTACTTTTTTTATATAAAAATAAATAAATAAATAATAATAATAAAAAAAAAAAGTTTAATAAAAATGTGTATAAGCCCCTCCCTGATGTATGGTCTGCTGCTTCATTAAGTTCACTTGATGCAGTGTCTATTTCCTCTGAAGTCTGTTCCATTAGCCTCAGTTTGAGCTGAGAAAAGCCACTTGCCTTGGATTGAAAGGAACTGACTTTGGAGGAACTGACTATAGAGGCAAGGCAAGGTACCTCGGCTTTGCGAAACGGCTTCAGTGTTGTCCATGTTCTATAGTCTGGTAAAGTTACTTCTCACATCATTTAAGGAACAGGTGTTTTGGAGATGACGTGTGTAATGCTTGCAAATAAGAACCCAGCACTACGTGCTACGTGCATTTACAAATGATGAAGCAATGTTTGTTTATCTGACATATAAGACGACAAGTCTAATGTTCCAAAAATGGAGCTTGGAGTTGGTTACGACTAGGATTTTGTTAAAATTCATGAATGCAAACACGTCATTGAAATGAAATGAGGTAACAAACACGTATAATAGAAATTGCGTTCATATGGGACGCTGTTTAAAGGACACTCCTGTAGTGTGCAGGTTTTAGGAATACAGACCGATTCATGATTGCATTTGCAGATTACACTATTTATTTATTTTCTATCGCTTGTTCCCGTTACGATGCATCCAATACTACAATATTTACTTAATTATTTAGTTGATTTCACATTTCACACGCACTTCCTCCAGCTCTTCTGGGGCAAAGAACCTTTTTTTTAGTTGAGAACCTTGGATTTGAAGGAGCTGGTTTAAACCCCAGTTGCTTCACACTCGGCTGAAACTGTCCCAGTGCATGTTGCAGGTCCTGGTTTTATGAAGCATCAGGACGACATCATCTGCAAACAGCAGAGATCAGATCCTGTGGTTACCTAACTGAACACCCTCAAGTACAATGGCAGTCCTTACTACTACTGCTACTTGGTACTGGGAGTCAGATAGTATCATAGGAGGTACTTGGTGTGAAATCGTTGATGAACAATTGCTTGACAAATGTAAATGGTATAAAACATTTAGATAGTTTGGAAAACATAATATTCATTATAACATAAAGTAACTAAACTAAGTAACATTTAGTCAGTCACATTATGTAGAAAACATATTTACATTTTATTGTGTTTGCAGTGAAAATAAAACCGTGACATTTTTTTGTAAGGAGAAAAACTAACCCACTTCTGCCATGTACTTGCTGGAATATTGACTTCTGAAATAGAGAGAGTACGCTGAGTAACTTTAATGTTTCCAAAATGTCTTTGACAAACAAACGGCAGTGACTTTGGCTCCAGTGCAGTGGAGCTCCTGCTGAGGCTGGAACACGGAACAACGCAGCACACTTCTGGGTCATTGATTGAGGAAAAAAACATATAAAAGGGCCACACGGTCTCACGGAAATGTGGATCTATACTGGAACAGCCACGTGGAGACATTTGGGTTAAACAACTAAGTTTACGTCTTAGGTTAAGTGGAAGCGGCCACCATCAAAGTAGCATTTTCACATTAATGTTAAATAAATTCAATATGTAAGTGTGCATTGAGATACATCAGAGTACATTTTGACATTTAGATTACACTCCTTGTATGCTAAGGCTTAAAACTATGTGTGTTTTAATAATTTATTTGTCAAAAAATGTGTCTAATAAGAATATGAACATCTCTACTACGAACATACGAGACTACAATTTGTCTTTCATTACCTACCACACCCTGGCACGCTACAAAATTATAATCTGTGGTCCTGACCGGTGAGTCAAAAGAAAACCACGATACATTTACAATGCTACATTTTACAGAATAAAAAACATGATGTTTCATTTGTAATTATTTATGTATAATTGCAATTTTCTGTCATGATCCACCTTTACTTTTCTATAACTATTGAAACACTGTTGGCTTAAAATACTTTTTTTTTTTTTTTTAAATAGCGTAAAAATTCTTCATTAAAATGTCAGTAAAGAAAACTTCAAAAATGCACCAGAAAATACTAACAATGTCTCCAGGGCAGAACAGCTGGACCCTGGCTACCCACTTGTATTTACTTTTCACTTGCTATGTTTGATGTCAAATGTAAAACAATGGATGTAGACTTATTAGAATATGTGCTACATTAGGCTTTACATTACCTAATATTTATATAGAACATAACAACATAGTGAGTCTTGTATTTTAAAACGTGGCCCTCAACCAACGTTGACTTTGATTATTTCGGCCCCAGCTCCATTTTAGTTTGAGACCCTTGATATAAACAGACAGGGCTTTGGGATCAACTTCTACTGCCTCGGAGATCACCAATTGATCACAATTGACATATTGGTGACCACTTTATTAGGCCTAATACATGGATACCTGTTGTTGCAAACCTGGCAACTACAAGCAGAACTATAAGCCCCACCTCTTCATTACAAACTTTAACTTTGACAAACAGAACATTTTGACTTGCGTATTATTTTGTTCCTTATTTAAAGCGGCTTCAAGACCATTTTGAATCTTTCGTGCTTTACTTTAAATTTGATCTGGAATATTTGAGTAATCACATGGTGGAGATAGGTGGCAGATGAAAACAGCACTTTTCTGAGCACTCAAGCATCAGCTGCAGGACAAAACAAGATTACCCCACATGCAGGAATCAATCCAAATACAACTTAAAGATGAAAGAACACTGTTATGAAATGCTGACTTTACACAAAGGGTAAAGTTAACATTTATATATATACCTTTAATATGACATTCCTTGGAGAGGCGAGGCTACGATCCGGGCCTCTATGCTAACGAAAACTGTCCCCTCGGCGTGGTTAAACATTAGCCCGTTAGCTCCTGCACATGCCCACTCCCGCCACACTAAATCCTCCGAGGTTTCATTAATTCTGTTCCTGCAAAAAGAGGACGCAGCCGAAATGCCCCCGACGGTCCGACCCACACTTCGTTAAAACCGGCATCACAGAAACCAATTAATCTGCGAGGTGAGGATCCAGAGTGCACTTTCTCCTATTGACGCTTTCATTAGAGGAGATATACTGGCCGCTTTTTTCTCCAAATGTTTGATTTTGTGCACGCCATCAATTTCCTTTTCCGCCGCAAAGTCCTGATGCGATTTGTTTAATGAGATGGCAATTAAAAGGCAAACGCGGAAGATGAAACCGAGTCATAAGTCATCTGGAAACGTGGAGAGTGTTAAAAGGGAAAGAGCAGGGTTTTCAGGGCTTTTGATCAGAGGTGCTTTCTGGGGCTCACCTCTGGTTTGAAAAGGAGGGTCAACAAGTGTTATCTTTATTTTTTTTTTGGCAGAAACAGAACAAACAGAACAATTGCAAACGGAACAAATGAATGGTGTCAATTAAACACTACATAGGCAATTTAGTTCCTCTTTAAAGGGAACATGCTGTCTGCAAAATCAATGTTTCTGAGTTTTGAATCCAGTTATAAGATCGCGTCTTCCTCACAAACACAGTTCCCTGATTTGTGATGTCATGAGTCTTCTGTGCTGATGTAAAGTCCATAAACACAATTTAATTCCAATATTATATCAGGTGCGATCGCTGTGATTATTTCTCCTGTGAAATTTCTTTTGAAACCAGTAACTAGAGCTCTAACTCCATACCTGCCTGATCGTGTCAGATCAGCTAAGCGAGTCAGGGCCTGGTTAGTACTTGGAGTACCTGGTTAGACCGCTGGAACACCAGGAGCCACAGTGGGATGACAGGAGTGTTGTTGTGTATCTCTCAAATTAAGAATGAAATGTTATTTTTGCTTTAGGATGAGCCTACATATAATCAGGGCCAGTCCTTGTTGCCCTAGGCAAGATTTCCCTTGTATGCCTCCTTATTTTAAATAGACTTTTTTTGTCTGATTTTTCAAATAGGCCTAATAGACAGGGTAAAATTGAATCTATGAATGAAAATAGACACAATTCCTCATAATCTGTTCTATTTTTGACCAATTAATGCATCTTTTAAAATTGTTAACTTATACTGTATGTTTTTTGTACTACAAGTACTACTCACCAAGATTTAAATTGTGTGGGCTCTCAAATTGTAGTGTAGTCACCACCAGAAGTCGCCCTAGACAACTGCCTAGTTTGCATATGCCCAGTGCCGGCCCTGCATGTAATTCATATCATGAAACAATATTTGGTAAATAATAATAATAATAATAATAATAAAACACTCAAGACAACTGGACAGTAGACAGTGCTGTTCAAATAAGATACACAGCTTAGCCATAACAGTGTTACTATGACTTAACCTTTAAGAGAGGTCAGCTCTAAGAATGAAGGAAATGTGTGGAGCTGTGGAAAAAAGCAAAACAAAAACAATTTCTGCTCATGGTGAATTAAAATCCTTCTAAGTAGCAGTGAGAACAACATGAACTACAAACAAATGTTTTAATTGTGATAAAATAAATAGTCCCATGACATCTGCCACTGTGTTGTGTGTATATTGTTGCAAACGCAGCAGAGACAAGGACATTGGTATTCTGCTGCAGAGCCCAGTCTGTGTGCGAGTGTGCGTGCGCGCGCCTGTATGTGTATGTGCGCGCAGACTGTGGCAGGTCAGAGGAGGCCACCACACAAGTGCTTTTACGCAGCTCTCTTCTTCTGGCTCTGCTTTGGTCCAGATGAACTTTACAACATCAGGTCAACAAGAATACAAGACCAACAACACCGGGTCAAAAGCGGACAAGAGGGTCCCACAGAGCTTTAAAAGGCTTCGAGTCCCAGGCCAAAGAGAAACTAAAGCAGGATTTGTCCCAGGATAAAAACTGGACTGATCAAAGGAAAACAAGAAGAAAAGTCTAAATGAGGTCTAGAACTTGCCCGGAAAATCAGAAATGCATTGTTTGGCCACCAAGGATACCTCTCTCAGGGACGCACACTGACTACCGTGTGAAAGGTGAGGTGATTAGAGTTGATTTGAGGCAAGCAGGGGAGAGTGGTGACCAGACCTGCTCAGAAGCATGGGCTCTGGATCCCAGGCAAGGTCAAAATGGGAATAATTAGGGTTAGGGTAACCCTACAAAATCATTATCCTAATCTTAATGTACCCCAGCCCCTCATACCAACTCCTTCCTTCCGTTTTGTTGTTTAAAGGTTGATTTATGCTAGAGTCACATGGTCAGGTCCTTGTACAGTCAAACGTGTTCTCATGGATTGTGTGTAAATACCACGTCATGACAAATTGCGTGTCATGACGACACCCTCTGCCTGTTTTTTTCTCTTGCAATTACACGTTGTTGTTGGGGGTTTTTTTTGTTTTTGTTTTTTTGGTGTGTTATGGACAAGCGATGTGGTTGAGGACAAACAGGAGGTTTTTGGGGGTTAACGGCTAAGTTTAGGTCTGAAGTTGCAAAACTGGGTAAGTTTAGGTCTGAGGCTTGGAGTTGGTCAAGTTTAGGATTAGGATTGTGTCAGTCTTCATGGATAACATGTTTTTACATTCACTATAAAACTGAACTGGGACAGAAACGTGAAATACACACGCAAAAAACAGAAACTGCGTTTATATGACACGCTGATTCAAATTGCGTGGTATTGACACGCTTGTCTGTGAGAACAGGCTGCACTGGTGCCATTGGAGCTTCTCTTCAGAGGTTCCAGGTGCGTCTAGTCAGTTAAACCAGTCACAAACAGATCACAGATCAGCTGTGCTTTTTGACGCTAAGTGACTTTTGAGCGTAGCAAATGTTGTTGCAAGATTTTCTGATTGGCTACCAGAAGACCTGGAGAAAAAAACTAAACAAAACAAGAGGATCCAATGGCAGCCTGTGCCAGGACTTAACGTAACAAGGAAGTATAAATCAGCCTTTAATCAATATATACACACTTTCTTATGATACTGTATTGTGCATTGACATGAGAGAACAAACTTCATTTACAAAACCTTCAAACACACAAGACAACTGTATATATGGTAACCAGTGTTGGGTAGAATACTTTGAAAATGTATTCTGTTACAGAATACTGAATACTTGGTCAGAAAGTATTCTGTATTGTATTCCGTTACTTGGCAAATTTTTGTACTATATTCTGAATACTTGGAATACTTTTTATTTTGAAATGCAAATTAGGTGTTATTTTAACGTGAAATTACAAAGTTTTCGTGTTTCTTCTTAATTCTTATTTCTGTTAAGTAATGCTAGTAATGCATCTCCACGTAACAAGCGTTATAATAACTTATGAACACAATAACGCGCTGTTTAAATCGCACTCACCGGAGCCGAGAGGAGGAGTTTACTTCAGATTTCCACGCCTGTGCTCATCGTGGGTTTAGTCCAACAACAGTTCATTCATCGTGTCGTCTGTGAGCTTCAGAGCATGCTCCAGTGTCACATATCCTTTGCTAACAGTCCGCCGCACTTGTTGTGAAAGTTTCGTCAAAGTTTTCATCGCGAAAACAAACTGTTCCTCTTTGAAAAACGAATCTCATCCGTAGTTAAAAATGAACGATCCAAACGCAGCGTCTTCTCTTTGTTTATCGTAAATAAAGTCCCGAAAAAGTTGAACAGATGATACAACCGGAGACAACCATCAACAAACTTCTTATGTACCTGTCCATAAAGGGGCAATCTGATTGGTCAGTCTGTCTGCAGGCCCCTATACAACGCCAGATCTGATTGGACAGTGAAATTTCTGTGCCCTGAAGAGCTGTGAAGCAGTGCGGCGGCACAGACTGACAGCGCGTCAAGCTGCTGCTGTGAAAACATTACGCATTGGTTTTCTGTGGTGATTTTAACAATGGGTCTATATTTATTTTACATGCAATGTAATCCATTGATTTTATAAAAGTAACTGTATTCTGAATACTCGTTTGAAAGCCGTACTGTAACGGAATACAAGTACTCATAAAATGTATTCAGAATACGTAACGGCGGTACATGTATTCTGTTACTCCCCAACACTGATGTAAAATAAAGTGCATCTCAACCATTAGTCAAGGAGGATATGCTTTCTCAAACACACACTCAGGTTGCAAAATGAGCACTAATGTTTAATTTGAGCCGATTGACACATTCAGACTTCCAGAAGTTAAATTCTAAGCTTGATGCCATTAGCTACCACTGTTTCTTCTCTGCCGCAACAAATGTAATTACAAGAACAAGCTTATAAACTCAGTAAAATGTTTATAGCAAAGCCCAGATTCCGAGGATGTTTTTTTATTTTTTATTTACTACCTTCTCTCTTCGACAGTGACGAGCATTGATTCCTGGGCCATCGATCGGAGCCTTGCTTAGCAGACCTGGACATATTGCTGATTTATGTTGGAAGTTTTTATAATGACTTTTCGTCCGGTGCCAGAAAGATGTTCAATAATATAGTTGTTTGGGTGATGAGCTAAATCAAATGGGAACTTTCAAGAACTCGACACAAACAGGCCGGACCAGTGCTTTGATACAACAATGGGAAATGTCACCAACGGCACAATTTACTACTGTACAAGGTTTGAACTGATGACAGAAGAAGATGCAGAGTCTATTTGGAAGCATTGATTATGTAAATGCTGCTCCTGTAGCCAGTGGAAAATCAGATTGGCCTGTGAGGGTAAAGTACAAGTCTTCATGGATCTGCTGGAAATGCTCATGTCTTTGTATTGGAAAGAATGTGCCTTACAGAATATATATGGGCATGATGACATAGTAATATGAGTTTTGTACTGCAGGAAGGTTATTTAGGGTATATAAAATAGCAGAAGATAGCACAAAGAGCCACAGCTGATTGACACAAGCTGTAGCAGCAACACTATCCAGCACTGTTGTCAGCTACTTCGCCATAGCAGCTTGCCAAAGCCTGATCCTGTTAGATCTAAGAGCTTAGCATGTTGGGTCTGGGCAGTACTTGGATGGGAGACTGCTGGAGGAACCTCAGGAGCCACAGTGGGGCAAACAAACCCAATCTCACAAGAAAGCCTACATTTACCACGACGTTACAGGACATATAAATTGTGAATGATTAGCACGAGTTCATGGCGTTTTTGCATAAACATGCCACGCGTCTCAGTCCCACTTCATTTCTATGGTGGTTGTTAAGATGTGTTCTTATTTATGAATATTAACAAAATCCTGATTCTAATCTTAACCTACACCAAGCCCCAGCCCTGAAATGACCCATTTTAGTAACTTGAAGCCTAAACTTACCCATTACACCTAAAGAAGGATGTCCTATGTCCCCATGTGACTTTTCATATCAAGCAAAATCATTGTGTAACATAAGTACGCAAAAAACACGTGAAATCGTGCTCATAATACGCTGTTTTTGTGTCGTGGTAAATGTACGCTTTCTTGTTAAATTGTGTTGGGCAAACAGAGGAGAAACTCTTTGTTGTGTCCACGTGTCCTAGGCTCTGACTCAAAGTTGCAGTTCTCAGAAGATCTCTATCAACAGGCAACAGGTACATGACAAGATACACACAACTGGAAACAAAGAATCACTGAGTTATATAAATACATATTTCTATCAAATAGTAGTACTAGTTTTGCAATATGTTCCTATGGAAAAGTACAATATGGTAAGTCACATATCTCAAGGGTCAAATAAATGACTAAGAACACCTGTTTCCGTCATTACCGGTGCAATATTAACCTTGAGCTGGTGTGAAGGCGACTTGCTTCAACATCATAAAGTACACAAAACAGTTTATTATTGTTTTATTAATTGCACTGATTTATCATGACAACTATAAAGTAGATTTTCTACTTCCACACACTTCTCTCACATCTGGTGTGTGTGAATGGTTGTCGGAGTGGCCGATGGTGCAAAAATGGCAGCTTCGGGGCAGACTGACGGACAGCATGAGGCCAGTTGGTGATGTTAAACCATGTACATGAAACTTTAAAAGTGTAATTAACCTTATCACCCTCTGTGTTGCTTATGTTTATATACATCTGTTCTGTTCGTCCCACTAAGTGCCTGAAGAAAATCTCGTTGTAGTACGGTTTTGGTGTGAGTGTGAATGGTTGGTGGTGGTCGGAGGGGCTGGCGCAAAATGGCTGCCTTCCTTCCTCAGTCTGCCCCAGGGCAGCTATGGCTACAATTGTAGCTTACCATTATTGAGTATGGAATGAATGAATAAGACAGAATGTGAAGCGTCTTTGGGTGTCTTGAAAAGTACTGTATAAATCCAATGCATTATTATTATTTACATATTGAATTATTCTTATGCTGTGTTCAGACCAAACAGCATTAAAGTATACAATTCTGTGCGTTGAAGCAAATTTTGAGGCAGAATATTTTCGAAGATGACACCCCAACAAGCGTCTTTAACGCCCTGATGCACTTTTCTGCATTCCCACTTTTTGCAAAAGGCTTTGTTTTACACATAAGCAGATCACGCTGAGAGAGAGAGAAACGAGGGAGAAAGATAGAGGCTTTATAGAATGCAGCTAACGTACTCGATAGCACCACTTTCTACTGATCCAAGCAATGTCGTTTTGATGTCTCAGCACTCCTCCATCATCATGTTGTACAGCAGTGTTTTATATACGACAACAAGCATTTTTAATAGATCCATGTGAGCTCTGCTCTGGATCATGTTCCACATTGTTTGTTTTTCCATATCAAGGTTGCCAGATTGTCAGAGAGCAGCAAGCGATGAGGTCTTTGAAAAAAGCCCCAAAATAAGCAACTATTTGAAGAAAAAAAGTTATTAAAAGTAAACAGTCTTTCCCTTTTGATGAGGGGCAGAGCAGTGTCTGATTGGAGGACGCCGCGTTGTTCAGACGATGAAGGCTCAGCAGTACCTAACTCAGGTGTCGACACATGAAGCAGGTTAGAGCATCTACTTTGCAAGACGCGACATCAGCAGACGCCCGAACAAGAAATGCAAATTTGCTGGACATTGACTTAGCATGTAAACTAGATGCCTTGGACGCTCCAACATTGTCCAGTCTGAACGCAGCATTAAAGTATCAGTCAGATCTACTCATTAGGTTCTCACACCCACATTACTTCTAGTGTTCATCTGGCTCTCGGTCCTTGTGTTTGACGCATAATATTTTACAATTTCACTTTATCTTGCTTGACTGTCCAAAGAAGTGATGGCTTATTTACACTTTGGTCAATAATGTTAAACTACTTTGATTTCCACTTATACGGCATACTCAAAAGAAGAAACAAAAGCTCTTTAGTTCATAAACTTTTGGTTTTTACTTGTATATATCAATTTACTGAGGCACAGTCTTGTGGCTGTGACAAATGCAAGCTTTTGTTATGTTGTCTATGTGGTCAAATTATGATGGATATAAAAGTTCAGTTGCTTCTGCCTTGGAAAACTTTGGCGGGGCCCCTGCTGTGGCTAACTGGGCCCTGGAGACTCTACTGTGCGGTTCGTAATGAGTGTGTCCCAAGCAGTTTAGACCTGAGCAGATCCAGACCCCGAACCCCACTGTCTGTCTCTGCTTTTAAACAAGAAATAACCCAGCGAGCGCGGCGTCTGTCACTCTGGGGAGCTGCAGTAAATAGTAAACAACAAATTATCCTCAGCTAAATGTCATATCACTGCAGGATACTTTCAAGTCACTTTACTTTACAGAACTTTAGAAACTTGACCAGGTGTTGCAAACAGAAGTATAAACAAGTATCGTACTTTTACAGGTCATAAGTAAGAGCCAACTAAAATTAGAAAGAACTACAAGTACATTGGTGGCATTTGTTTTACAAGCCACAAACCTGCGTTCACTGATTGGACACTAAGCTTGAGTATTGCACTGGGTGAAAATTCTCCAGCCTAGGCTCTGGAGAAAACGTAGATAAACAACGGAATGTCTAAAACGTACGATAAGCACCATTTTGATTAAGAGGGCCTTTGCCATGTCAAGGGGTTTGTTTGTCATCTGTCATCAAGTCTTTTGCGTGGAACCAGCCTCTCACGGTCAGAACAGAAGCCTCCATACATACTGTACATTCTGCAGCATTCCCTCCAAACATGAGCCTGTTTAAGTCTCTCCTCTGTCTCATTTATAACCTCTGCACAGACGACCAACTCTTCCATTTCTCCTCACATGGCAGTAATTAGCTGAGGCTCCGGTACTTGTCACATTTTGGCCGCTAACGGATTGAACTCATTCCGGCTGCGACCTCCACGGCTGG
The DNA here is from genome assembly GCA_038363315.1 of Mugilogobius chulae. Classification (NCBI taxonomy): domain Eukaryota; kingdom Metazoa; phylum Chordata; class Actinopteri; order Gobiiformes; family Gobiidae; genus Mugilogobius; species Mugilogobius chulae. Next base: position 6,826,775 of record CM076412.1, on the reverse strand, counting down.
ACCTGCTCTGTGTGCTTAAGTGGTTAGTTCTACTCATCAAATCCAAGAGATACTGTAAGATAATTATGCAGAGTACCAGAGGTCAGACTTGTATGGATACTGTGCAAGGATATAAGCTTCTGCAGGAGTAATAACCCCCCTGGGTTAGTTTAAGTCCGCACAAATATTATAACCTTTAAGTAACATAACTCAATGCAATGTGCTGTGATTTATTTAAGGTACAGTTTATTTACATAATAACATTTTCATTAGAGTTGTGTTACTAATTTATCTTCCATTAATGCTCACTTTTAGCTCCACATTGAAGCTTCACTAACTGTTTAAAAACTCTTTCACAACAAGCCGAGGGTCGCCCGTCTGAACCAGTTTGGCAACCTCTGCCGACAGGTGTTTGGTGTGAATGCAGCTGTTGGAGGTCAGAGGAAGAGCCAAGTCATGGAAGCAAGTTTTTGAAGACTTGTTTGATTTGCTACCAGTGAACCAGCAAATTAGTGTGCAGTAAAATGTTACATAAACTTGAAAATTATGGCTATAGCTTGTTATTTAGCTGGGTTCAAACAGACGTAAGTGAAGGAGAATGGCTATCATTTGGTCTGAGGAAAACAGACAGAGGAGTTGCAGCGACCGCAGAACGAAGTCTGAACTTGTGCGCAACTTATGTTTCATCATTTTTGTCAAGCATTACATCATGCGCTTGCTAACTCGACATTTGTTTGGTGACTGTTTGGATCGTTTTTTGTGTGAATGTTCTTTTACATCTGTGCACCTCAAAGAAACTAGAACAGACGCTGCGTCGCTCCTCCCTATCGACAGCGAGTGAGGGTTGTGTTGGTGTGAAAGAACTTTCTAGAACTATTTACTTCTATTTACAACTACAAGTAAGTACATCTTAATCTAACAGCTATGTCTCTCGTCTGTTGTTGTGATTGGTTCAGGTTGGTTGGGGAGCGGGAATGACATGGTCTGTGTGCTTCACTGAGACGCAGAACCTTTGACCGGCGATAGTTCAAGGGTAAGCTGAATCTATTTTAACATCTGGATATGATAGTGCTGCTTGTAGCAGTTCTAAATCAGGCGCAGAGGTCACTCTTGTTTGTTCTTTTGTCTTTTGATGCCCACTTTCCCTGTGTTTTTTTGCTTGCTGTGATTTGATCACAACTACCTTACAGTGTAAAACACAAGTGTATGAAAGCATTGAGTTGATACTTTGAAATGTATTGAAATTATAAGGTATAAATGCATTAACATTTATTAATATTTCCTCCCAAATTCCACTGGTTTTAGTCAAAATCTAGTTCAGCTTATTCCACTTTGATGCTAAAACAGACATGTCCGCTGTGCAAAAACCATCGCAGTCTAAACCTTGACACACCACCAAAATTCAAAAACAGAAAACACTTTAGAACTCAGTGTCCCAAAACACCAGTCCGCTTCAGACAAACCAGGACAGACATCGTACAAATGCACACGGCTAATATTAACAGTGTGTAATGTTGTGGCACCAATTACAGCAGAAAACGAGCCGCTCACAGGGGGAAGCGTCACACGGAGCACAAAAGAACCATTAAGATCATGAAGTGAAAGACAGAGGAGAGAGACGGAGGGAGAGAGAGACGGAGGAGAGAGAGACAGAGAGAGACGGAGGAGAGAGACAGAAGAGAGAGACGGAGGAGAGAGGCGGAGGAAAGAGACGGAGGCGAGAGACGGAGGAGGGGAGGGAGGAGACGGAGGATGGGACATTAAATCGCTCAGGCTAGTCCGGCCCAGTGTGGTTTTATGATCCTGCCCACACATGATAAACACACTGGAGTCACGCTTCAAGTGGGCTTCAATAAGACTTTTACTGTTCACTTCAACGCAGACTGAGTATTTATGTATTTAAAGGGGATCTATTAAATAAAATCTACTTTTCTGAACGATGTCTCTTATCATTAGTCTACTCACAGGGTATTTGAATTGCTTAATGCATGTTTGAGAGATCTTGTTATGTCCTGTAGTGTGGCTGATGCTCCATTGTTCAGAAAAGTTCTGATTTCACCTACCACCTATCTGTGTGTGGGTCTGGTCACCACGCCCCCGCCTGTGTTTCAGATCAAATCTACATCGTACCGGACAATCAGGTTAGTTTATTTGTGTGACGCAGATGAAACAAAGGAGCTGATTGGTCGTCTGTCATTTAGACCAAAATCTAACTTCACTCACCTCATATTAAAAACGTGTTTTGCTTTGCTCATTGATTCTGCAGAAATTCCTGATGTTTTTCAGTTCCACATGATGTTTTTTTCAGGTATTTTTTCGTCGGGAGCAGCCATGTTGGTTTTCAGATGGCAGAAAATGTGTGTCTCTGATTGGCTAATTAATCTGTCAATCACGGCTACAGAAATCCGACAAAGCGACACGGTGGCCAAACAATATCTTTTATATATATCGTCTGGATTTTCCAGGCAAACCTGCCCCTGCCCACTTGCTCAAACTCATTTACTTGTTGCTGTTCTTAATATGAAACATTATAGAAATTCAACCTGTAAAGCAGCAGTGGGCAAACCTTTTTCCTTCCAAGTTTCTAATGTTGAGCTAATCTGGGGCCAAACTTAATTTTGTTTTGCTTTTAAAAAAGTTATTTACTTTTTAACAGGTTTTAGGAGAATCGACTTGGTGTCTTTTGACAATATTTTAAAATAACATTTAATCAAACAGATACGTATGTCTAACAAAAAGGTTCAGCAGCTCTTATTGGCCAAATTAGACCCCCTGAAGGGCCACGTTTGGCCCGTGAGCCCCACTTTGAGCTCCATCGTTCTAAAGCTCCCTACAGTTGTGAACTCGTGCTGTCGCTTTTGTGTTGTGGTAAATGTGCGCCCTCTAGTGATATGTGTTGCTGTGGCACAGTGTAAAGCGCTTTTGCTAGGCGGCTCGGGGCCTTTCTCCCTGTGTCTGTGTAGGTTTCTTCCAGGTGCTCTGGTCTCCTCCGTCACTAAAAAACATGTACAAGGGCTTATCCTCTCTCTTTCCAGGACTACAGATGAAGATTAGCTGCAGAAGCTAGAATCTGGTTCATCTATACTCTAGTTGTACATTATAAACTTTTGCGTTTCCTTCTACAAAGAATAGGTGAATGCTGCATCGAGTACTGAGCCAAATGCAGTGCTCTGATTGGCTGTGCTGGAGTAGTCCTCTCCAGTTTCACTTAGTTGTTTGTTAAAAGAAATTTTCAAGCCTCAATTGTAACCAAAAGTTAATACATATTGGTATGATCTATGTCTGTATGAGAGGAAGTTGTCAGTTTTTAACCCAAATTGTGTTTGCAGTGGGAAAATTATCTACCCCATCTTTAACGTAATTGTACATTGTTGTTGTTTTGTTTTTTTTTTTTTTTATCAAAGCTGCTCATTCTAAAACATGCACACATAAACGTGGCCTGTTCTCAGGTGTTACTCACACGTGTTCACTCCGCTCGGCTGCAGACTCACTCTGAAGGAGCTGATAAGACACTTTTCCTCGCTCAGTTTGAACACTGCTTAATGTGGCGGCTCCTTCACAGGAAAGTGCACGAGCAGGAATCAGGCGTAGGAACAGGAAAGAGGAGGATCATTGACTTTACAGTTCTGCCCTGTTCCTCACACACTACATGTGTCACTAATGTCCTGTTCACACAGTGGAAGATTCTCCTGGGGACCTTGAGTCAATTGTAATTATTAGGCGTCTGAGATTCTAGTTTAAAAAATTGTCTGTGAAGTGTTTATAAACTGATTCATGACTGATCCATGGAAAGTGTGATTATTTAGTTGAAATGAACTGAAGATAAAATAGAAGCATCCTCCAGTCAAATTCTGTTCTACAATTAAAAAGCTGATCATTAAACAAACTGCCAGGGCCGGCTTGTTATTTAGGCAGTTTAGGCAAATGCTAAGGGCGCAGAGTGAGGAGCGACGCCAGCCGATGCCCCCGAGATGCAGAGCTTAAAGGGTGAGAGACGTCTGGTACATGTGTCTTCATTGCAACACTAAGTAAAATAAAAAACCCTGGAATCAATTTGGAGAGAACAAATGCTAAGACCAGGGGTGATCAACCGTGATTTTGGTTGGTTCGAGTGCAGCTCTTTGTTAAATAGCTCTTGCTTCTGAACAAGCCAGACAGATATTTTCTTTTGAGAAGCATTTCGAACTCCCAGTGATGTTCTGTGAAACTCGAGCTTTATATTGATCCTTATTTTGTGCAAATCCGCCGTATGTTCACAAAGAAAAAGTCCAAAATATACAGTGAAATATAAGTTGGTAAATAACAAATTACACAAAATAGTCCACTGCGGTAAAATTTAAAGTGGTCTTTACAACTTTTTCTTTTGCCTGAATATGACATACAACAGACAGTGGCCTGACAAAAGTGTGTGCTGCAGTGTTTTCTCTGCTCTGATCACACAAGACAGTCCTGAGTCTGACTGACGATCTTAAAGTCCAGTTTTACAGGGGCGGAGCTAAAGGCATCTGGGGCTGGGGCCCCTAAATCTGGAATCTACAGGGGGCCTGTTTGTTTTTTGGGCTGGAACCCACAACATCTATCACGGGCGGGACATGAAATCTTGCTTATGGTGCCAAAAGGGCTAAAGTCTGCACTGCAAACTGCAATAATAAAATGTGACCTCGAAGTACAACCTTGTTATCGTGGCAACAGAAAGTCGAGCAGCTGAAAGGTGTTTGAAGAAAACTCCACAAGTTTGAATGTTTGAACTTTTCAAGGCTGGATTAAAAAAGACAACAACTGTTTCATAATAAATCTGATAGTGTGGACGTAAAAATGTATAAAATTTTACATACACACACATTAGGTGGTTTGTCCCTCTGATAATTGCCCCCCTGAATATATGATATATATATGAATTAATTTCCATTATTATATTTCTTTATTCTATGTATTTCTTTTAAGACAAACCTTTACTAAATCTGTGACTGTGGTCAGAGTCGAGGAGCTGTTTCTTTCTCCTGCAAAGACTGAAATATGAGAAATATATTTTTTTATGACGAGAACATTGATGCAAACACAGACGCTGTAATGACTTACATAAACTTTTGCATTGAAAATGACATTCCACAAAAATCAATCACTATTTTTTTTCCTGACAATAAAGCCTGTATCTGCTAAGAAATAAAAAATTACATCAATGGGCAGAAAATGGCTTTCATGAAGAATGATATACAGATATGTAGTTACTGAGTCTGATTCAGAGAAAACCTGACTGGCGCTTAGGGAAAGTTTGGAAACAGCAAAAAGACACTATTGAACACTATTATATAAAAATGAACTTGAGAGAATTTCTGTGCAACTATGAAACCAGGTACCAAGTGACCTAACCAGTTGTTGGTACTTGCTAATGACCTAAAAAGTTGTTTAGCTAAAAACCTATTGGATATTTCTTAAAGTGAGGCTAAACACGCTTTCAGAGACTAACTCCGCCCACAACTGAACCTCAAACAGACTCGCAAAAGTGGGAGATGCTGTTGACTTTTAGAGTAAAAGTCATTGTAGCCAAGGATCGTTTCATCAGCAGATCTTTATTGAATAACAGGACAACAGGACACATCACCATTTGCAGCCCTTGCAGCTTACATCTCTGACACTGCGGCGCACTTGCACTCGCCCTGGCACTTCTACTCGTTTTACAGAAACTGGTCTAAGTTATTTAACATTGTTTTGTTATCTATCTCGGCGCCTCACTGACTCTTAGTCAGCTACTGTATATCTTGTAACTAAACAATATCAAGAACATGTGACCATATTTGTAATCTTATATTCAGAATTACAGAACATCTTTAACCTTAGCTTGATATGATTTCAGTTGTGTCACAGGAAATACGTCACAGATAACAGTAAACAATCTTAACAAAAGTGTGTCAAAGGAAAAACAGCTGATGTTTGAATAATGCAGCTAATATCATATAATAGTAAATGATATTAGCTGAATAAAACCCTAAGTCCACAATGCCGAGAGGCCTTTGAAGAGACGCCCAATTGGGTGTGAACAGACTTTGATTGACAGCACCAAATATGAACAGCGAGCTTGGTAAATGTGAGTTTTGTGTCGAAGCGGTCCTAGTCCTGACGTGAGATTTGCAGCAGAGAGAGCTGTACAGCAACAACAGCACCAAGTCTTTGATTAGCAAATCATACGTATGAAACCTTGCTTTAGTCTACATAAGCACATGAGCCTATTATGTGAGTATTTTCTTAAAAAGGAAAATCGAAAATGAAAAACACAGGCACGAGTTTCGAACCAGCGCATCGTTGAACTAGTGGTGGCACAACGCGCCACTCGCTCAACAAGCTGAGCCAAATGACAGCTGATGTCATTACGCAGCGGGTGATCGCTTTTCAACTCTCCACAGCAGCGGTGTCAGAGGGAGGAGTTTAGATAACCCACCTGGGTGGCTCGTCTGCCGCGTCAAGTCACTGTGACGTCAGAGGGAACTGAAAATGCACTTACAGTGTTTGCCCATCGTGGCAGTACAGCCGCGGTTTTTGCACACATAACTCCAAAATGAGCGAGTTTGCACAAAAAAGGCCTGGAAACAGTAGATAATTCAATTTTGACTCCAAATACACAGTCTGACAGTGAAAAAAAGTTGATTCTGAGTTTAGTTTCTCTTTAAAAGATTGCGTGAACGTTTTAAATTCACTTGAGGGGAAAAAAGCAAACGTCTAGTGGTTGATGCTGCTGAAGTAAGGTCACTGTTTGAATTTGATGTTGCTAAAGTCTCATGGTTCAGATGAAATTTCAGCCTCAGTGCAAGTAGAGCTGGGCGATATATCGAATTTTAGATAATATCGTGATAGTTGATTTGAAGACATACAAAAATGGAATATCGAGTATATTGTTTATAGTTTTAAAAAAAAGCTTCAAAAATAGATGTTTAAAGATTCAAATGTTACAACACTGCAAATGATCAAAAAAGTGTAGGAGGCGATATTTTAGTCAATTATCACTCATTGGTGCCAAATATTTTATTAGTTTGAAAGCATGTTGCATGAATTTGTCATTTAGATGCATTTTTGTCTTTATGAATAGTAATTTAGCATGTGAACCTCTTGAGTGTGTGTCTTGTGAGGATAGTTTGGGTCAGATATTTGAGAAACTCACTAGTTTTGAGAAGGGAGGACCTTTTAGTCGACTAATCGATTGATAGCGCGTCCTAACTTGACCAAAAATGTCTTTAGTCAACTACAACCTAATTTTTCGGATCATTAAACTTCAACTAATACACTTAAATATGAACATTTTCTGGTTGGTTTGAAAAATTATCGTCAGAACATCGTAATCAAGAAAATTATCGAGATATCCATTTTTGGCAATATCGCCCGGTACAAGCTAAAACTAACTAACTAAAACTCCTGTAATGTGCAGCCGGCTTTATTGTGCAACTACCCGGCCAAAAGCCATGGTCCTCGGTAAAATCTGGCTCTTTGGAAAATAAAGTTGAATAGCCCTGGAAATTGTCATCAAAATAAAAGATTTATGAGAGGAAGTTATTCTATTAAAAACCTAAATCGTGCTTACAAAGTGATAATCAGCTTCTCCACCTTCCGTTATTGCAAATATCTTCTATACCCTGACCCAAACAGCAGCACAATGTACAGTGAACAGTCTAAAAATCCGACAGTTCCCTCTATACAGAACAGAATAAAGAAACGGACTGACTGCGCCGCTTTTCAAATCGTCCATTGCAGCGTTCCATTTGAAACCAAAAGGTCACTTATTCAGCCGAAGCTTAAACGTACCATTCTATTTAGCTGTGAGGTTGACATGGCTGACAGGGCAGGACTTGGACCCATTTAGAGGAGCCATGTGCCAAGTGCTGTAGAATGTCTCAAAAAAAAAAACTCTTCACAGTTTGAATAAGTAACCATGAAGGACAGCTTGAAAAACACTTAGCTGTCCATCTCTCTTTATATATTTGGATAAAAGGCTCTGACATTGGTTGGGAGAGACCTTTCGGGTGTTCAGTTCCACATAACTAGACCTGCGGTGCTCGCTGGACCCCACGGCAGATTACTGTGCTGTGAAATTACATACACAACCTTGAAATGATTCCCACAATGGCAGATGGCGGTGCTGTAGACAGAAATAGGTCTGCGTGGAGAAGGAAGGTGAGGCTAAATGGGAGTTTGATTGGAAAAAGACACCACAGGGAGTTACAGGTGGTGAGAGAGCACGAGAGTGGAAATGACATGACATTATAAACTCACAGCAGCAGCAGCAGTCCTTCTTCGACAACGCTGGGTTGCTTTGGACAGAATCAGAAGGAGACAAAGGGATGTGTCAGAGATGGGACCAAGTCAGGTTTTTGCTAGTCTCAAGTTTTTAGCCTCAAGTCTGAGTCAAGTCCCAAGTCAAAGAAAGAAAAGTCAGCGCCCCCCAAAGTCTTTTTATCAAACTACCAAATACATTCTACAATTTCACTGATTTATATAAATTATGCCTTTTAATATAAATCTCTGCTCACAAAAAAACTAAATACATTTATGTAAAATTAAGCTCTTTTTCGAGGAGAAGCATCAAGTCGTCTGAAATGTCCCAGAGCTCAGAGTCCAAGTCAAGTTCGGTCTTGTGTAAATGGCTCATTTGGTTTTATATGAAATGTGTTGTTTGAGCTTGAAAACGATTTTTTTTTTAGATCAATGAGGATTAAATAAATGTAAACCCTTAAGTCCCAAGTCGATTCCCAGAGTCTTTTCAAAATAAACCTCAAGTCATCAAAATAGTGACTCAACTCTCTTTCACTCAAGTGTAAGTCGTGCATTTGCAAGTCCATAGATATGAGATACTGTAGATCAGGCATGTGCAAACTGCATAACATGGTCCTAAAGCCGGCTTGAATGAGCAGCCAGTCCCTACACACTTTGATAGACACTTTACTTTACAAAGACGTAAGGGTCGGGGATCAGAGCGCTGGGTTTCAATTTCGAGGACGGGCTTTCCAAGCGCAGAGTCAACCAATCACAGAAACCTGGGGGGCGTTTGTGATTGGAGCGTCCTAACTTTAGACGACAAAATCATTGGCTCTCTCGTCAGTTTCAGACCCTTCTGCTTTAAAACTGAAGGCAGGAGGGACTGACTGGTCAAGCAAAAAGCAGGCTGCATTTTAGAGGAAATTAAGATCTTTTATGATTTTTAGACACGTCAAACAAAGAATCACAGACATAAGGAAATTTACAAGGATTATTTGTTTAACAGTGGCATCATGTGTCAGAAGAACAGAGACGACACAGACTTGTGGAGCAGCAGTGAGCGGAGAACAGTGAGTGTGTCACATGATCGAGCGCAAAGTTTTTTCTTTCATGTGCACGGTTATAAAAGTGAAACAACAACAATAATGAAACGCCAATGGATTAAAGCAGGTTTATAAAGGAGAGTGGAGGCTCGGAGCATTGTGGGTGTGAAATGAAAATGTTTCCACAAACTAAGTGTATTCTAGTAAAGGTGCTTCTCACATCATAAAAAAAATCCCGCACTTTGCGTCACATTTATTTACAGATGATGAGGTAATGTTTCTTCTTTATTTGACACAGGCACAGTCACAAGGCAGATGCATCAGATACTTATGTTTTAAAGGTCCTCACTCCTCACACTGAACCTCACCATGATGCTCCTGACAAACAGTTCTAACAGAGTCAAAGTGATGCACAGACAGAAGGAGAGAAACCACCAAAAAAACGTATCCTTATTCTGGCCACACCTCCTGAACTCGTAAAGGGAAACATCAGGCTTATAATTGAGACAAACTCATGTAGGCTTTAGTTTAAGTTGACATAAGTGTTGCCTGTATGTCTAACTTACCACATTTGTAAGCTATGAGTAGATCCAGGTAAATCCCATTTAACTTAAAGTGCCTTATTTATTATGAGCCTCCAGAATCAGGACTGACAGTGCACGACACAAACTGCTGAATCAAGAGGAGCAGACGAAAAACCAAATCCATACAACTGCCTCTGACCCTGATAAAAAAGCTACAACTGTGACGCGCTAAATAATTCACAATCAAACCGCTGGAGAGATTGTGCTGATGAGACTAATACTGTGTGATTTCAGTGATGCCGTCCTCAGTCCAGGAGCCGTGATCAGCCTCTTCTGTTACCGCACAGTGAAGTAAACCAGTGTGATTGATGCTAACGCTAATGAGCAGCCCAGTGCAGCGATGAATCTGAAACGCAGACGGACAGAGAAAGAGCAGCGACAACACGACGTGATGGATGAGTATGAAAACAGTCCAAGAAGCAGCCTTATGTCTCTGAGCAGATGAAGTAAAACACTTTTTTGTCAGAAGACGGACCAATATTGATACAGAATATCACTGTAAATTCTGGACTAAAGGCTGATTTTCAGACCAGGACCCCAAAATAACCATGTAACGAACTTGTGACCCCTACAGCAAAATAAAATGGATGTCTGTATTAATTATAAGAAAGAAAATCATTAAAATTGGGTTGAAATTAATTTATTTAAGTAGTTGCATGCTTTGCATGACCAAAATTTAGTCAAACATGCTTACGGTTAAAATAGACAGCCTCATAAATGTGCGTGACTCAAGTCGAATTCTCTCGCTCTGGTTGGACGGAAGTTCTATTTCACATAAGCTCTTTGTTTTGCTGTTGCATATCAGACAAATGCACATTCAGAAGAAGGATCATAACACAACACGTGCTGCTAAAACAGCAAAGTTTAGGTCACTCTGACATGCTTTTGAGAAATGGAAGAATCTCTGAACTGCACAGGAGATTAATAAGACATCATCTCATGATCAGAAGTTAAGACAGACAATCAATAAAGTCTAACTTTCCTTGTCCAACTTTGGGAAACCGTTCAACCAGACAAAAATAACAAATACAATTGTCTACATCAGTGGTCACCAACCTTCTAAGGCTTGCGAGCTACTTTTAGTCTGAGCACAGCCCGAAGATCTACTTATAGATTTACATAATTTTAGCACTTCAAACTACTGTGCTATTGGTGATTACCATGGTAACAGTGAGGGTCTTGAAAAAGTCAACTTTCCATTGACTCACATCAACAACAAACAAACTTCTGAATTGGACAACCCAGCGTGAGCAGGTAGGATTCTGTGGCACTAGCCTCTCTCTCTCTCTCTGTCGGCTGGCGTCCTGCGGCCGCTGTGTGCGCATCTTGCGCTTCTATATTGCGCGTGTAGTTCGAGCGTGTACTTTGAGAGTGTACATTGTGCATGTAGTTTGTGGTTGAAGTTCATACAAACAGGCAGAGCTTTGGGATCTCCTTCCACTGCCTCGAAGAGTCGATCGCAATCGACGGGTTGGTGACCCCAGTCTACATGTTTATACTTTCATAACTTTGTTTCCGCACTTGAGAATAGTGATGTGTCAACAAGAGGCTTTTAAGCCTAGGTTCTCTTTTCAGTTGAGTAATTAAGATGCAGTACACCTTTAAAGGTTGTATGGAGGATTTTCAAAAAGTGTTTGTTGTCAATCTTGGTCATAAACAGTTGCATAGATTTGTAACAGCCTTGTACTTATGCTAAACAAAAAAAATATTATAAAAATATATCAACTGTGGACATGATGAAGCCAGTACAACCTTGGCCAATAGATAATGAGGTACCTCGTTATCTATTGGCCTATTAACCTGTCAAGCAAACCCTCAGTGTTCCTAAGTTACTCATTGGCCCAGTTAGCAGTCAAGGGTGTGGCCCTGGGAGGGTGCATAGTTTGAAAAACAGCAAGCAGTTGTTGGATTTTAAAAATCCTCCATACAACCTTTAAAGATATTTTAGGACATTTATCACATGAGATAAAAGTTCTCAAATAAAAAATAATGTGACAAGCAGGATGGAGTGGTCCTGCTTTTAAAAGTACAATGTGCATAAATTGTCTCTTTATGTGAAACAAAGGGTGAAAATCTGTTCTAACATTATGTACGACTCCACAGGACACTTTTGTAACCACCAGATCAAACAGAAGCTCCGAGGGATTTCAGCTTCTTGTTTTTGTGTAAATCTCCACATGAGCTCATCTAAATGTAATGTAAACGTAAGCCTTGTTTCTCTGTTTATCGATAAGGCTCCTGAACATGCCTCGGACGCAGTAACGATGTGGAAAAGTCAGGTTTCTGCTCTAATGAAGCTTTGGAGGAAGGTAAGGACAGGGACTATTTATATCTGAGTCTCTAAGGACCAAACGCACAGGCGAAACGGAAAGGAAATAAACATACGAGAGATCATTAAAAAAGTGACAGAGAAAAGATTAAAAATATCATTCACCTTTCTTCACCAAATACAAAGAAGGGAATAGTCATATTACCTCATAACTGTAACTGTGTTTTCATCTGGTTTTAGTGCAGAAGTCTTCACATTAAAGTTGATGCGTTTGCTTGAGATGGATTTTGTTTTAGGCTCATAACAGCTTAAGTTAATTTTGAATGTCGAAAACACTGCTATTTCCATAAACTCATGACGCTAAAGTACTGTATTTTATTTTCATTACGTTTCTTGTTTTAATTACTGAAATCGAAATAATCTAAATCATACTTTAAGGAGGTATCATCAGAGCCGGATCTAACCTTTTGGGGGCCCTAAGCAAAAATCAGCTTCGGGGGCTCTTTTAGTTATTTTCTACGAACCTTTATCAGTCAAGCCAAAGCAGCATTTAAACTGACTTTTTTCATTATAATTACAAAGCGACAGACAAAATAAGTCTAGGCTAAATAGGCCTAATATTTCTCACAATAAAGAGATAATATAAGATAAAGTAAAATCTTTAATTTTATTATTTGCACCTCTCCTCAAGTTCCACTTGGTGTTAATGTTTCCAAATGGGGCCCCAGCACTGTCCCTCTCCCTGTGAGCTCCGCCTCTGCTCCCTCTTTACACTGTCTCTGTAACAACTGATAAGCTGCATCGACACACTGGACTTTTTGGACAGATATACTGAAATCTGAAACTTTTTCATGACAAATAGTCATGTTTTATGTGGCTTTTGAAATTCAACATAAATGTGCAGAAATTCGCCATATTTCGCCGCAGTAATTTTCGCCGTGGTCATTTATGCAATCTGCAGACGTTTAATTTAATCATCTATTTGTGTGCGTAGTTCCGCCAATACTCGTCCTATTGATGCTGAGAGCTTATGATAAACAGAACACGTATTTACTGTCCAAACGGTTCCCCGAGTCTTTGATTTGGTGCTCTGTGCTAAGAATGATCAGACACCGGTTTCTGCTTTGGTCAGTCTTAAGGGGAAGCAACTGTGTCTCTGCTGAGTCTCAAGAACAGAAGAGGGGAGGGCTATCACATTTGAGCTTGTACGATTGGTCAAACAGAGTTTATTTTTAGCGCAAATCAGAGGATGAAGCCAACAGACATGACGGGACTGACATAAACTCGAAAAACTATCTGCACGCAGAAGGAGGCGGGGCCCTCCACAGATGCGGGGCCCTACGCAACTTGTGTAGTCTGCGTATAGGAAGATCTGGCTCTGGGTATCATTTAATATAAACCAAACAACTATAAATAACCTTTTTACCAGCAAAGACTAATAATAAAATCCAATCTAAAGCAGACTTGATTAGCCGTGTCAGTCGTGATGTGTGTGTTTAGTCTGAAGTGGAGCAGAAGCAGGTCACACTACAGAGAACCAACAAGGTCACATTCAAACTGCAGTTGAGCATCCAGGTCTGAACAGAGACTGAACAGAGTGATTCGATTACACTGGAGCTCAGGCAGGCAGGAGCAGACAAAAGCAGGGAGGACAGGAGAAGACAGGGAGAGGAGACAGGAGCAGGGACAAAGACAGGTGCAGAGTGGACACTTAACAGGACATCCTGGCGAAAGTACTGCCAAATTGGACTTTTGGTAGAGAAATGAACACTCACTGCTCATGCATCAGCCTCTGGTGGAAATTAACCATTTTCTGAAAACTTGTGAAATTTTGCTGCGCTAAAACATGTGTCCACCTGTGAAATATTCATCTGTGAGAGTTTTGTGCAAAAGTTTATTCATATTGGAGAGACAAAACAACAAAAGTGTGCCAGAAGATTCTTCATTGAGTGCATAACTTTGGCGGTCAGACCCCTGCAGAAGACTCGGTGATGATTAGCATGAACAGATTAAGTCGATTAGATCTGGAGTATGTCTTGCCTCAGGGCTGCATACTGGTGATGGTGGAGGATAAACCAGGGGCAAAGATTATGATCAGAGAGGGATCAGGTGCAATGATGGTGATCCAAAACGTGGGCGATGAGGATGACATCGTCTGTCCTTAGACCTTCCTTCTCGGCAAGGAAAAACTCCAAACCCAGCAGGGAAAATGAGAAACCTTGAGGAGAACCACAGTAAAGGAGAGATCCATTCTTATGGACGGACAGGCAGGAGATGTGGCTGGACTCCATAGCAGTTAGAGTTAAAGTGTAGATAGAAGGTCCATCAGAGGAAAACAATTACTGATCTGGCAGGATGACGACAGCCATTACAACAGAGGAGATTTGCCTGACCAGCCCCTCCTACATTCTGTTACATTCTGTTTGAATGCAGAAGGGTCTGAAACCGGAGCCTCAGCCAATAATTTCCCCGTCCAATGTTAGGATGATCCAATCAAGCACGGCGATTCTGACACGTGACACTAAAAAGTCGGAAGTTGCTTTCAAGCCCCATTTCAAAACATTCTAGGCGGTGAACGTAGCTGATTCGGCTCGTGCTTCGGTTTTTAACAATGAATGTATCAATTCCTTAAAACCTGAGCAGCAAACAGTGTTGAGGGGCTTCAGATGGAAAAAATTATCGCGCTACATGTTTACGAAAACATCATATTGCTGTTTTGGTTGAATTTCCGGGTTTTCTGTGATTGGTAGTCTCAGCGCTCGGAAAGTCCGCCCACAAAATTAAAACTCTGCGCTCCGATCCCAGACCCTCACGGTTTGTAAAGTGTCTATCCAAGTGTGTAGGGACTGACTGGTCAGGCAAAGAGGAGATGGGAAGAAGTGGGGTGCAGCACAAGCTGATCGATGAATGAGCGAGAATGAATCGTCTGCATGTGGCTTTAAGGCCAGTTTATGGTTCTGTGTCACGTCACGTGCTCGAACAGTTTGCAATTGGAGCTTCTGTCTAGACTTAATCAGGTTCCATGTGTGTCTAGTCAGTTACACCAATTACAACCAGATCACAGATTAGCTGTGCGCTTTGACGCCAACACGAACACGGCGCTACCATTGTTGCAAGCTTTCTGGTTGGCTCCCAGAAGCCCTGCGGGAAAAAAGAAAACAAAAGGCAGACATTCAATGGCAGTCTGTGCAACTCCTGACCACGTGACCTGACCATGGCTGTGTCCGAACGTCCACACTTGTTCCCTATCCACTCAATCCTTCCACAGTCCTGTCCTGTTCATTGACTCATTCTTCTGGTCTTATGGACGCAAACCGCACTATTTTCAGCTGACCGTGGGTCAAGTGTCTCTCCCTCTTGAGTAAAAAGAATGGTCAACAAAAGTCTGATAAAAATGAACTTTTGTAATAAATACTGGTCAAGTCCTTCTGACACCTGGATATTTATGGACTAATCATATCACAAGTCTGATTTAACTTAGACGATACATTTACTGCAAACAAACTGGATAATTTATTTTTTGCAGCCTAAACTAAGGTAAGCAGCTTATATTAGCATCTTTAAAGCTTACAGCTTTCAGTTACGAGTGTTTTGTTTATTCTCTGGCTCAACAGTGAGTTTACGCGGCTTTACTTAGTTTCCCCATCTTTACTTCAGTCCTGTTTTTGCAATGTTGCAACGGATTGTGGTCTTTATTGACCGTTCTATTGCCATCAATGCTCACTTGTTTTCCAGATGCATTGTGGGAAAATGTGAGTGCAATACTTTTTGACCTGCTGGGCATTCGGACACCACTACAAAATGACATGACTCCCGATTAGTGACCTATAGAGTGAATAGTGTGGCCCTTATACGTATGTTGAAGTCAAGGTGCTGATTGGATCAGAGCTGCAGCTGGAGAAGGAGGTGTGGCTGCTGACGAGGGATAGGGAACAGGTGGTAGACAGTGTTTCAGGCTGAATTTACTCCAGCTTCATAGCATATAAGACGTGAAATTATATTCATCATTCACTATTTGCATTGTGTTATATATCTATATTTTCTTGTGATACTTTCTTACTTGAGAAGATGATCCAGAGACATTGAAGGATGTGTAAAATTCAGAAGACAATATTCTCTATGAGAGCTATAAAGTGTACTTTAACCTTCAAACTATTGCATAAGTTTGAAAGATTGAAAACTAATTACTTTTTCAAGGCACTTGGCAGTAACTCAAGGCAAACTAGTGCAGAGAATCAAGACTGTGTGTGCTTTAGTCCATTTTTGAGCTGCAAAGCTTGAATGACTGCAACTTCACAGCCACAAAATACATTTACAGATCAATGCACCAACAAAGTTTTTGCATAATATGAACACGATCACAACTGGGACAGGGAAAGCAAGACAAAACAGAGATTGTAAGTTTGCCCAACAACCACCTCCGTGCCTTTTCCGTTGTTGGCGCGGTACATGTTTTGCCGCTGTAGTTCCCCTCCTCTCTCCTTCCTCCTTCACTTTTCATGCTGCACCACTTGGAGTGACTGGAGGCGCCGGCGTTATGCAAAACACAGTTCAGACGAATGTAAGCGCCCACAATGAGAAAACACCATCAAAAGCCCCGCGTTTAAACCTCCGAACGCACCAAATCTCAAGTCAGGGGCTGCAGACATTAAGGATTTTCACCGGAATAAAACGCAGCAGATAATATTCTTAGGCACGCTTTAAAAGGATACCATTTATAAGAAGAAATAATACTACTGAATAAAAAAGGTTGGAAAAATATGCAAATGTGCAGAAATAGCAGATTAGAGGCCCCTGGTCGAGCATAGATTAAAGTGTCAAGGAGATTAATTTTAACGCTGGCATCTGGAAGCCAATGTATTATGAGAATTTTTCAGCCTCTCTTCCTCTTTCTGAAGGAAATGGAGCTAAATGAAATCTATTAATGTCTGTGCTTGTCAGTCATAAGAGTACACACCGTGCATTTAATTACTGAGCGTGTCTGACAGCGCAGATGTATGAGGAAAATGAAATGAGAGAACTTTTAAAGAGTCGCGTTGAATCTGTGGCTTAAAAGGAGAGGACGGATGTTTGTGAAGCAGGACGTACTGCGGCCGTTATAGAGTTAGTTAAGCTGGATGTATAGATCTCTCTTTGTGAAACTGAGAGTTTTAGCCTCTGATGTCTGACTGACTCTGGTTTTAAGTGAAAAAAAGCTCTGCACAAAAGAACATAAGGTTTAAAGTCCACCACATTTTGGGGGGTTAAAAATAAGAATTAGTACAGATTATCACAGCTTGGGCCAGAATGACACTAAAATGGTCTATTTATATAGCGCCTTTCTACCTTTCCAGGCACTCAAAGCGCTTTACAAACTAGCATCCACTCACCCTGTATGCAGACACTGAGGCAGTGTGGGTTAAGTGTCTTGCCCAAGGACACGACGACAATCTACTCCTGTCGTCCCACTGTGGCACCTGGTGTTCTAACAGTCTCCCATCCAAGTACTAACCAGGCCCTTTCTTGCTTAGCTTCTGAGATCTGACGGGATCAGGCTTTGACAAACAGGTATGGCCACTAGATTTGGTATATTTGGATTTTTAACTTTTCATCTTCAAAAGCTGAAGCTTTTTTCCTTAAAGAAGTTTTTGGGCCCTGTAAATGTTTTGATTTATTTTTTTATTTGTAAGTTTAGAGTAAAAACTGATTCTGCTCCTGATCCCAGAATGGTCAATTTGACTGTAAATAAGAGGGTTTCAATTAGATTTTTATCTATACCATGTCAGGGAGTTTGAGAGTTGATTTTCATTAAATTGTAGGCAAAAATGACTGAAAAGAATGAAATAATTAAGGCCCTCCCACACCCTCATAAGGGGTTAAAGAGTCAAATGTGGCGCTCTGATTGGCTGTGCTTGAAGGGTCACCTTCAGTCTTATTTTGCTTTTTGTAAAAGTATGTTTTTAAGGTTTTATTGTGCACAATAAAATAATGTATATTACCATGTGCTGAAGGATTTGTGAGTTAGGAACTAGTTGGACCTTGTTTTAGGTTTTGTGGTGGGAAAATCAGCTACTCCACCTTAAATACTTGTCTTTTACACTTTATGCTACAACTCACTATCAGTATTTGTTAGTTGTCACTTCGCAGCTCCCATTTTGTCAGGGTTTGGCTCAAGACCTCCACAACTTTCACAGTTTTTCGTGGGCCGTCAAAGACTGGCTTTTGATAAGTGTAATAGCACAGCCACATGTACATCTGTACCACTTGCTTTTGCACTATTGTCTTTGTCGCATTAATACAATGAACCACTTTACTCATATTTTTGCACTTTTGAAAATTGCTGCTATTCTACTGTACTGTGATGTAACTACTCTATGCACTGAAACTGAACTGAATTATTTGCACTTTTGTATAATTGAATTTAATCTGTAATGTTTTATTTAGCACCTTTGTGTAAATAAAACATTACAGTTTTATTTTTACATTAGTTAAATGTTTGTATGTCAAGGACTGCAGATGAAAAGTAGCTTTGTGCTAAATCTGGTGCAGCCATCTTTTAATGTAACTGCACATTGTCCTTCAAATAAATAAACTAAACTAAAACTAAACAAACAAAAACAGACAAGAAGGAGATGGTGGCTGGCTTGATGTCCGTTCAATATATTTACAAAAATAAAACAATAATTAGAGAAGTTGATAAGACTTAAGATGAGGCAGGACAGGCAGCAACCAACACAGTCTCACTAGATGGTGTACTTTTACCACGACACAAAAACATCGTATTCTGACCACGACTTCAAAGCTATTTTTAGTACTTATGTTACGCCGTGCATTTAGCATGATATGAAAAAGAGTAAAAATGACACGAGATTTCACAGCGTTAAAATAGGACGAGTTTTGGTTGCAGCCACGTGGGGACGTTTTCTTCAGGTGAAACGGGTAAGTTCAGCCATAAAGTTACTAAAATGGTTAAAGGTGGTATGGACGTTTTGCTGGATTTCAAACTCCCAGGACTGTTAGTCCCTTTTCAAAAATTGCGCATGCGCAGGATCAGCCCCCCTCCTTCACTGCTTCTCCGCCCACCAAGTCTCGTGTGCGCGCACGCAGAGGCAGCAACACATGAGTTTGTTTACAAAGACCGGTTGGAATCGCTTCTCAGGATTATCTTTGAGAGAAAATTGATATACTTTGAAATGTCGCGTCGTCTATCTGTAAGTATTTTTTTTTTTTTTTTGAGAAAAAAAAAAGTTATATGTTTTTAAACGTGAAAGTTAGCAATTCTGACGAAACAATACATTGAATGCTGTATGTTTGCACGCTAGCGTTTAGCCAGCCATTACCAACAATTTCGCTCATAAATGTATATTATTTCTACATGCATGATTAGAGAATTGAGAGGAAAGTCAGGATGACCCACAGATGGGCTGTCAGCTGTCAACTTCGACGTTGCTCTACTACACAGCAAGAAGAGGACAAAAAGGCGCAAGACCAAACGTCAAAAAACAAACGCGGCAAGAGCACGGAGTTCAGCATCCTGGCTGATCTGTTACCGGAGATATGGCAAGAGTCAAACTCTTCACGCAGAAAGATGAAGAGTGAAAAGGTATGTGACCAAGTTATGCGTTTTTGACAACATGAACAGAATAACACCAGACTAGATTTGCATACAAGACTATGGAATCATTTGTTTGTACAGATCTTTTTGCTGTCCAAGGTGTCTCACACTTGAAGTAGGGTCCTTTCACATTGAATAGCTCAACACCTTAGAGTGTCTCAGTTCATTGAGATTATAATGTTCTCCCCCAAGTGTGTGAGGCTGACAAGCACCCATAAAGTAAAAACACAAATTGAGATTTTTTCCACATTATAACAATTCTTAAAACACTATGTATCTAATAAATGTAGGTAACACTTTAAAGTACCGCCCGCTAGTTAATAGGTAACTACGGGGGTACTTACTGGTACTTACTGGTACTTCTGGTGTTAGTACCAGTGGTAGTTACTGGTAACTACAGTGGTACTTGTAGTGGTACTTAGAGTCACAAGTACTGGTAACTAAAGTGACAGTTACCAGTATATTTAGTATTAACTACAGTGGTAGTTCACTGTCAGTTACTATAGTAATTGATAGCTAACTAACACTGACAGCGGGTCGTATTTTAAAGTGGACAAGGTGGTACTTCACTGTCAGTTACTATAGTAATTGATAGCTAACTAACACTGACAGCGGGTCGTATTTTAAAGTGGACAAGGTGGTACTTCACTGTCAGTTACTATAGTAAACTCACTCCCTCAGGTATAGGAACCCACAAACAAACTGGGCCAAGGGAGCGTTCCCTTTAGCTCAATGCGTTTGTCAGGTTGACCGGCGCGTGGGAGACCCGGGTTCGACTCCCGCTCAGGACATGTGTAAGACCATACCCGTTACACTATCAATTACTGTAGTAACTGACAGTGAAGTACCACCTTGTCCACTTTAAAGTATGACCCGCTGTCAGTGGTAGTTAGCTATCAATTACTGTAGTAACTGACAGTGAAGTACCACCTTGTCCACTTTAAAATACGACCCGCTGTCAGTGTTAGTTAGCTATCAATTACTATAGTAACTGACAGTGAAGTACCACTTTGTCCACTTTAAAGTACGACCCGCTGTCAGTGATAGTTAGCTATCAATTACTATAGTTACTAACAGTGAAGTACCACCTTGTCCACTTTAAAGTACGACCCGCTGTCAGTGTTAATTAACAGTTAATTAATGCAGTAACTACCAGTGAAGTACCACTGTATTAAACTGTACAAGAAGACCAGCTGTCAGTGTTTTTTTTTTTTTTTTTTGGAACTACTACCAACTTTTACTGTAATTTAGCTAGTGCTCAATACATTATTTACTAGTAACTATTGTTTAAAGCTCAACCAGCTGTAGTATGCAAATATTTTTTGGGGTTTATTGATAAACATTTTGTAAATTGTTAATGTGTTTCATATCTATTGTGGCTGTGAGCATAATAAAGAGGTGTCTCTTTGTATTAGATTGCCCAGTGTTTGATGTTTATCATAATCTGTATTATACACAATATTTGCAGTAATAAACTTGTTTCATAACAGTCTTTACCTTGTTTGTGTAGCATCACAAATAGAACCACCAAGTACACAATTAAGTATCACTAGAGGTGCCCGTATAAGTACCACTAATTAGTACAAATGATGCCACCATAATCCCTAATTATCATTCCACAAAAGTACCAGTAACTATCACTATAATTAATACTTAACTAGCCGGTAACTGTCACTTTAGTGACCAGTACTTGTGACTGTAAGTACCACTACAAGTACCACTGTAGTTACTAGTAAGTACCACTGGTACTAACACCAGAAGTACCAGTAAGTACCCCCGTAGTTACCTATTAACTAGTGGGCGCTATTTTAGTAACTGTCAATTAAGTACTAGTAACTACCACTGTAGTTAATACTAAATATACTGGTAACTGTCACTTTAGTTACCAGTACTTGTGACTCTAAGTACCACTACAAGTACCACTGTAGTTACCAGTAACTACCACTGGTACTAACACCAGAAGTACCAGTAGTACCAGTAAGTACCCCCGTAGTTACCTATTAACTAGCGGGCGGTACTTTAAAGTGTTACCTAAATGTATTGTAATTTATATATTTTAATTCAAAAAGACTAACATATCCAACTGTGATTTTATTTTGACAGAAAAGAATTCAAAAAATGGGCCTAGAGGAGTGTCAGCAGCTGCTCCACCAATGTTTACAGCGTGAACCAGGCCTCATCTTTGACATCCTCTCACACACACCTGATCCACCACGCCAGGACCGCCAAATCCAGAGCAACTTCGCTGGTGTGTCTGCAGGAACTGTAAGCCTATGCCCACCCTACTTGACAAAAATGCTGTGGAGAAACAGTGAACTGCATTTCAATGCTCCCACATATGGATCTATACATCGTGCAAGTTGGAGTTCTACGACTGGCTAGACGTGTCTGGAATGATCTAAGAGCTGAGATGGATGCCCAGGAACTTGGAGAAAGTCACAGACAGTTCCGATATGCAGCTTACAGACAGTTTGTGGTGTGGCGATATGGTGTTCTAGGTCCTGGCAACAGAATTGTGATACCCAGTTGTTGTGTTTGGAAGATAAGAAGAAAATTCCCTGATCCTCATGAGAATTATGTTGGGTTTATTCCATCTAGAGTATGAAAGACTTTATGTTTAGTGTCCAATATTTGTGATCAGTGTTACTGAAAGAACATGCAGTACTGCGCACACTTTTTGCACTCTCTAAAGAATCACTTTTGCATCTGTTATAATATTTGCACATACGTTAGTGTTTTATTTGCTACTCATTTTTGCACATAATTTTTTAATTTTGTCTGTTATTCACTTTTGCACATATTGAATAAATCGTTTACCAAAAATATTTTGTTGAATCACTTCTATCTATGTGAAGTTATGTCATTAGTGAACAGATTTAAAAAAGAAATGTGGCATAACTCTATTAAAAAAGTAGTGAATAGTTTTTTATTACCTATTTCACATATAAACAATGTACACATTAGTTGCATATAGTGTGTGTGTGTATTTATATATACAGTATAAAAACTTGAAACAGGATCAGGGCTGAGATGGTTGTTCCTGCGGGAGACAAAAAAAAGGCACTGTCAGTCCATGAACACAAATGACGTTTCTTGAAAATCATACACAATAAGAAAAAAAAAACACCTAGCCCTCTGCTGGCTTTCTGTGCAGCAGTTCCTCCGTTGTTGGTGCTGGGGCCCCAGACAAGAGCCCCAGCCTGCGTGGATCGTCTAGTCTCACAGGCCTTTTCTCTGACATCCCTCTGGCAGCCCAACAACCTTGAATGCAGAATGGCACTTTGGAGGTCTGGGATGTACCGGTACTCCTTTTGTTTTTTGATGGTGTACAGACGCCACATCTTCGATCGCTTGCTGTACAATCTTCCATATCTATGAATGATCAAAAAGTATATCATAAAAAATATTTTGGCCTGTTATTCAGAATTTTTTTTCTTTTAATTTTAGTAGTCGTGGAAGAGTTTGACTTTAACAGTAATAAACTTTACAAATATATACTTACTGATATGTGCCATCTGCATGTGTCCGTGCCTTTCGGTTGAGGTGGTTTGTTGTAATCTAGACCAGCCAGCCAGATTCGGGCTTTATAAACAGGTGGGGAAAAGCTGAAGCGCTTGGAGGCGTACATTAGAATGTGGTTGTGGAAGGACTCTAGCTCTGCAGTAGATCTATTGAAAAAAAAGTAAATGTTAGAGAAAACAACATTTTGAACATAACTGAGAACACTGCAACATCAACAATACCTGAATGAGAGATACTTGGGCACGTTTTTCAGCCAGCGTGCATCCAGAACAATTTGGCTGGAGTCGATGATGTGCTGCCGAGCCTTTTGTGATCCACTCCTTTGTTTGGCTTCTTCATCTAAGGAAGCATGTCTGCATGCTCCAAAATACCACTCATGCACACCAGTAACATGATGTAAAACTCCAGTCCACAGGTCCTACAACAAAACATGAACATGCAGAAATCAGATATAGCATGTCTCTAAGCATTTTAACACTGTAAATGTATAAGCATACATAATAACAGTAATAAATATAAATACTAACCATGAAAGCCTCATAACTTTCAGCTTCTTTGCAGCAGTACCAAAAATGGTTGCTAATGTCTCTGTTCCAAATTAAAAGTGGGCCCACAATCCTTCTCTCGTCCAGCCTACAATATAAATATATATGTGAATATATTAGTTGGTGCTTGTGTTTCTGTCTGTGTAATTAAAAAAATACCATACTGCTGCAATCTTTTTACTGAGATTTTAGCTCCATGCCAAAATATCCAGACTGTGTTTTACGCACTTTCTTTATATTGGCCAGTGTCTGCAGAAAAAGTTGACAAACATTAGAATTTCAAAAGTTTGACAAACAGAAAATAAAGGTATTTTTTAAAAAGCAACTTACTAAACATGGCAGAAATCGAAATGTTGGCATCTGTGCAAAACTCTTTGATGTTGGGCAAGTCCTTGCAGATATTGTCCATAGTGTTGACAAAACTTATCTTCTCCATAGCCACAGAGTTGCCTCCAGTCTCACGTTTGTCCTTGGTTAACAATAGAAATTATCTTCTTTGTGTCATTTCCATTGCACTGTAAGTGCAATACTGGGCGCAAAACCCAGGGCTGTCCATACGAGCGTCACCTTTAAAGAATACAAATACGTAATAAATAGAAAGTAAAATGAGTCAATCAGTACAATTATTATGCAAGCAAGATACTGACCCAGTAGCACAATGGACTCTTTCGGTTTCAACTGGTCAACAATAGCAAGCACTTTCTTTTTTCCAAAAATCCTCAATGGTGTCCACACAAAACTTGTCTTGGATTTGTGGAAAGTTTTTTGGATCTATCATTCCCATGTTCATAAACTTGAAGAGCAGTGCAGTTTTTCGATAGTTGTTCCCAGACAGAAGGATGTTGACGCCCAGCATAAAGTCACCAGCAAGCATTCCAAATTTGAAATACCTCTGTGAACTCCATTTCCAAACTGTGTGCCCATTTGGACAAACCTAATGTGCATACAGTCATTGTTATAATAATAAAACAAAAAGAAATGATCACCAACATAAATAACCTCTACAATAACATATTCATCATGTAAAATTCTATGTATAGATATCCACCCATTCCACAATGAGAGCAGTGCATCTTAATTTGACAGACACTTCAAAGGGTTTTGCTGCACTGCAAGGTTCCTTGGTGATACGGTCCTTCACAGAACATCGGTCAATAGGAAGAACAAGAAAGTCCAGCAGCTGCTTTATAACGTCATGGTAGACTATGGATGCCGGCTTCCCTATGACATCTTCTTCAATCAGCACAGCTGCAGCTTCTGGAGGAGTGAGAGTTTCGGGTTTGTTGAGGTCATCATCAGGTTCATCGTGCACTGACTCTTCTAAGTAACAACAGGATAATCCTCCAAAGAGATCCCTCTTGGTAGAACAGCACCAGACCTTCAAATTAAACATGCAGAAACAAATCTTGTTAAACCACAACTGTACATTGAATACTTAGTAAATCAGTGGTTGTTCAAACAAAAAGGAAAATGTAGCTGCTTTTGTCGTAGGTGTCAAGGAATTTGTAAACTGATTAGCACATCAATAGTGTCAACCCCACCACCACAACTGTGCTTCCTACAGGAAGTTTTTTTGTGTTTGATTACTGAGGTAGACATTTATGTGGATTGAAGTACTTGTACATACCTTAGGCAAATAGGAGGGAAATAATCTTGGTCTTCACTGTCAGAGTCAGAATCAAGCTTCCTTGGCTCTTCCTCAGAGGCAGACTCCTTGTCCTCTTCTTCCTCAGAAGAGGACTCTCCTGTCTCATCTTCACCAGAGGAAGAGACAGATCGCGTATCCATATCTGGGGTCCATGTTGGATCCCAATCAATTCTGTAAAAGAAAAACACTTTTATTACCACGATAATAACCCAGTGATTTCAAGTAAATCATCTTATGAGCTCTCAAATCAACTTTTAGCATGTTTATTCCCTACCCCACTGCCGAGTAACTTAAAACATGTCTTCAAATACTTTTACTTACATAGAATTCTGGAGACTATTGTAGTCATTTTCATCAATAAATCCAACATCAGCAGAGGTGGAGGCTCTAACAGAAATAACATAAACATTAGCAAGTATGTCAAATAGTAATTCCAGGAGCCACACAATATACAGTATATTCACCTTGGTTCTTCCTGTGACAAAACCATCTCTTCACCACATCCACCACTGCTGCTACTGCTGGTGACCATTTTCTCAACTCCTTTGACAGAGAAATCTGCATCCCTGTATAATAAAAAGTAAAAAAACAAAACAATGCAATTAATAATGCAACTATATTTTATTATTTTTGTAACAGAAAAGGCACAATCGACTAATTTCACAACAATAAGTGTAAATAAATGTACAGTAGCCTATTTACCGATCAGAGAGGGTCTCCTCCAAAATTGTAGAGACCGCGGGGGGTTGTGGTCTGACCCACTGTGTGTGCGTGAGAGGAGTGGATGTGACAGTACTATAGTACTGCAAAAGAGTGAAATGGCACAAAATAAATATAACTTCCCAAGGACTCATCTTGCAACGAGTTCTATGGGTAATTAGAGTGGTCTGACAAGATGGAAAATACAACGTTTTACGATAAAATTATTACGTTATAAAGTTCTTGCAAATTACAGACATGGAAGTAAAGGAAAAAAAATTACCTGTCCAAAAGAAACTTTGCAACCGAGGCGTCGGTGGGGAGCCCGTTTTGCGTTTTCAACGCGCGCCATCGGATAAATGATTCCCCCAGAATCACTCGAGTTTTGTTTCTTTCTTCAACACCCTTTCGTCTCTTCTGAGAAACCTCAAAAACCGTCTTTCTCTTTCGTCCTTGTCCATCTGCCATTGTTGTAATCCGCGGACAGAAGCGTACAGACAATCGCCGAACTGCTAACCATGCCCCGGGCAGTTCAGCTACATAAACACGCCGGGAGGCGTATCAACTGCGCATGCGCGACCAGGAAGCAAGCGAATGGGCGTGAGAACGTGCACGATCACGCAGGTAATGATTGACATGTGTGAGAGCCAGTTATTTTCGGGCACCACATCGAACTGATCGCATGATTGGGCGCCGGAAAATCGTCCATTCAACCTTTAACATTAGGGTTGGGGCTTGAGGCAGGTTAAGTATAGAATCAGGATTTCATTAATATTCATAAATAAGAACACGTCTTAACAACCACCATTGAAATGAACGGGAACTGTGACGCGTACTATAAATACGCAAAACAGATGTGAAGTCGTGCTAATCATACGTAATTTGCATGTTGTGTAATGGCGTGGTAAATGTACGCTTTCTTGTGAGACCGGGCTCCAGCAACACACCGACTTCTGATTCCACGATTTATAGAGGCGGAGTCTGGGCCAGAGAGCAGCTGGAGTGACCGCAGGTTCTCCAGCTGAACAGAAGAGAGAGGAAGGAGCAACCGGAGGCACAACATTGTTCCCACTCGCTCAAGGTTCTTGGGCCACTTAATTATAACAAATATTTTTTTTTTTTTTTTGCAGCTCCAGTTCATAGAATTAACTGGAGCTGCAACTGGAGCTGGACCTGAAATTGTGTTAATCATACACTATTGACATGTCCTGTTATGTCGTGGNAAAGCGAGACCGACCTTCTCAAACCAAACCAGGATTTTAACATTTTGGACCGGATCCAGGCAAATGAATCAAAAGTGTATTGTGAATGCAGCCTAAAAGTTGTGTGCCTGTCACTGCGCCCCACTGCTCTGCCAACACAGTCTCATTAGATGGCGTACTTTTACCACGACACAAAACAGCGTATTTTGAGCACGAGTTCACAGCTATTTTTAGTACTTATGTTACGCCATGCATTAGCACGATATGAAAAGTGTAAAAATGACACAAGATTTCACAGCGTTAAAAAACACGAGTTTGGTTGCAGCCACATGGGGACGTTTTCTTCAGGTGAAACGGTAAGTTTAGGCATAAAGTTACTAAAATTGTAAGTTTAGGTCTGGGGCTTGGGGTGGTTAAGATTAGAATCAGGATTTCATTAATATTCATAAATAAGAACACGATGAATGGGGACTGTGATGCGTACTATAATTACACAAAACAGCTGTGACTCGTGCTAATCATACCTCATTTACATAATGTGTAATGTCGTGGTAAATGTACGCTTTCTTGTGAGATCGGGCTCCAACTGCAGATAACAAACTTAGCTGAGGTATAACACAGTCTGTCATAACCTTACCTATTTGCAACTATAAAACCTCAACTCTCCTGCTTAGTTCAACCAATGCATAAAGACTCGATAATGCATTCAACAGACCTCACTAACATCTGTCCTCTAACGCAGAAACGATCCCAGCGCTGTACATCTAAAGTGTAATTACACCAAAGACCTGGGCAATGATCACCCATTTTCTCAATTATTGATCTCCTCTTTCTCCTCTTCTGTACTCGCAGTTAAAATCCCCTCATTTAAATATCGCTGACGCTGTAATCTCGTGTCTCTTTTTTTTTTTTTTCACAGCGCAGATTTGATGTTGATGGTCCGGTCGGTGTACAGCTCTTAACGCTCTCACAGGTCAATCAATACTGCGCCGCGCGTCCTTTTTTTGGCGAATGCAGATGTGTTTGGGATCGATCGGGGTGTCATCGCGCTTCATTCCGAGCAGGTCCGGGTGGATATGACAAGGAGGAAAGGGAGGGAGGGTCCGGAGGGAGAAGGGGAGGAACAATGTGGTGAATCTCAATGGACCCGGGACATTTAAGATTCGCCGCTCCCGCCCCAGTCACTCAGCTGCCAGACAGACTTTGCCTCATTTCACCTTTGGGATGGAACTTCGGCTGGACGTAGAAGAGATATGAAGAGAGATGGTGTGATTAGATTCGTTCAGCAAAACAGAAATGTCATTTTGATGGTAACATTGCATTTGTCTGACACAGCAACTTTTGCTTGTAAAACTTTTTTTTTTTTTTTAGATCTATACTACTAAAATGTGTCTAAAACTGGCCTCATACTACATGACTATTTGAGCGATTTCACATTTAGTTACTCCTTGTCATGACTGGTTGAAGCTATAGTCACAATATGTCAGTCATGTAGTGGGGAGCTGTTATTGACTTGATTCAGGTCTAGTCCGGGAGAAGGAAAACACAAGTCTGGATTTAGCTTTTGCCTGTAGTGTAGTAGTGTTTCCCCCAAAGAATTGTTTACCTGTGACTGCTCTGACTAGTCAGAGCTTAAGTTCATAGAGTGAGCAGGGTTGTGAAACTAAAGCTTGACAACTTTAACCAAATTTGGAGTTCTCCTAAGGCGTGGTTGACCTGACTTGTCAGGCTGACAATGCCTTAGAAGAACTTTTAACATACAAGCGTCCCTAATCTGTAATGTTATTGGTTGGTAAACCAGAGTTCGAAAGAAACCACCCAGACACGGAGAGGAGCATGCAAAGTCAGTGCCGCTCTAGCCCTGTTGGCCCTAGGCAAAATTTAAAATTGCGCCTCTAAATATTAGACTGTAGTGTCCCCATCCCCCCAACCCTTTCTCAAAATAGATTTTTATTCAACTACAGACAGACCCTAGACCAATAGCCCTTAAATTAAAATATATTTAAATCTAACAAGAATCTGATGTAATTCAGGGGGATTGGGAGCCGTCCCCCAAGAGAATTTTTCAAAATTCAATGCAATTCCTGTATTTTGGTGAGTTTAGATGTGATGATCATAGTGTGTGATGTAATTTAATATAATTAAAAAGACATGGGGCAGGTAAATAAACAAAAATACAAACAGGGCCCCCCATAGAGGCCAGATTTAGGGCCCCAGCCCCAGATGCCCTTAGCTCCGTCCCTGTAATACTGGGCTTTAGGACGTCAGGCAGACTGACTCGACCTGACAGGACTGTCCCGTGTGATCAGAGCAGGGAAAACACGAGAGCTGTAAAGTAGGTAAAAGTTGTAAAGACCTCTTCAAACATTGAGAGAGAGAGAGAGAAAGTTTCTAAATGAGCCAACGAGCTTCGATTCCAACCAACCAACCAAGAGCCGCATGTATCTCACCAGCCTAAGCTTGTGCATGTTAGTGTGCTGTGAATATCATACGCATGTATCAGACGCCATCCACCCTTGAGCTCCGCGTCGGGGGCATTGTTTAGTCACAACAATAAAAAACAGATCAGGAGACCAAGGAACATGCAGGAACATAAGGCTGCAGCATGTTGGACACTGTAAAGCAAGGAAGACATTTAAAAACGAATAAAAGTACTTTTAAATAGTATATGCATGAAGAGACTCAGTGTTAAGATTTAAAATAGGAGTTCTTGTCTTTTAGTGCGAGCCGAGCAGCACAGATCACTCTCATCCATTGAGTGGTACTCTTCTGGAAAGCTTGTTTAGATCCAACCATGCAAAATATCAGTTATGTTTAACTGCTTTGGGACAATAAAATCCAAGCTCACACACCAAACAGACAAAATCAAAAGCTGAACATGACTTCTCCTGCCCTGACAAACTACTCTACCAGACCGCCTCACCTGCAGCTCCCGAAAGCCACAGCAAATCCCCCATTACCCACAAGCTTTGTCCTGTTCCGAGGTTCCAAATCCCTCCACACGGACACACATCGGACGTCTCTGCGGTAAGTTCGAGCGCCGCTGTGAGCCCTTTGTGTGTCTCCATGTCGGGTTTTACGGTTCACTGTCCGTTTCGACGCCTTTCTTTTGCAGGTGACCAGACCGGGCTGTGGGTCACTGACTCTGCAAGCTTCAGTCACGGTTTTCTGCTCCATCCAGACGACGCATGAGAGAGCACAGAGAACGAAAGAGAATCGAGAGAGAGGGGAGAGAGAGAGGGGATATGTGAGGTGAGAGAGACAGAGAGAGAGAAAGGAAGAGAGAGACGTTGAGGAGAGAGAGAGTGTGTGGAAAAGGAGAAAGACATGTGGGGAGGAGAGAGAGAGATGTGGGGAAAGGGAGAGAGAGACGTGTGGGGAAGAAAGGAGAGTGAAAGGAAGAGAGAGAGACATGTTGGGGAAAGGGAGAGAGAGAGACATGTGAGGGAAAGGGAGAGAGAGAGAGAGAGAGGTGTGGGTGAGGGGGAAAGCAAAAAAGGGGAGGAGAGAGAAGAGAAAGAGAGGAGACGTGTGGTGAGAAAGGGGAGAACGAAAAAAGAGAGGGGGGAGAAAGTAAGAGTGATAGAGACACGTGTGAGGAGAGGGAGAGAAAGGAGGAGGGGAGAAGAGAAAGAGCTAGAGTGAGAGGAGAGATGGTGTGAGGTGGAAGAAAGGGGGAGAGAGACAGACAGACAAAGAAACATGTGTAAGGTGAAAGAGAGGGAAAGGGGAAGAAAGAGAGGGTAGTGAGAAAGTAAGGGTGAGAAAGAGACATGTGTGATGTGGAAGAAAGTGAGAGAGGAGAAGAGAGGGAGGATAGACGTGTTTGAGGTGGAAGAAGGGAGAGAGAGAGACAGAAAGAACGAAGAGAGAAGGACACTTGTGAGGTGAGAGAGAGGGAAAGAGAGAGACAAGTGTTAGTGATAGTTGGAGGAGAGAGAGAGAGAGAGAGAGAGGGAAGTGGGGGAAAGAGAGGGGGCCAAGAGGGAAAAGAGAGAGAAGAGAGGCAGGTGCAGTTAGGGAGGAGGAGAAGGAGAGAGAGGGGAAAGAGACATACAGTATGTGAGGTGAAAGAGAGGGGGAATAAAAGTGAGGGGAAAGAGAGAAGGCCAGAGGGGGAAAACAGAGAGGGGAGAGAGGCACGTGGAGTTAGGCGGGGGGAGACGGAGAGAGAGAGAGAGAAAGAGTGGAAAAGCACATACTCTGCTGTGTGAGGTGAGAGAGAAGAGGGAGACAAGAAAGAGAAGGAAAGAGAGAGAGGAGAGAGAACGAACACTGAGGGAGACAAACAAGCTTTTCTGTGGAGCCTGACGGAAGAGAAAAGAAACTGAGCTAAAAGAAGATAGAGAAATGAAAGGGGGAGAAAAGACGGAAAAAGAAAAAGAGGAGAGTGAAATTTAGAATGAAAGAAAATGGATGAAGGATAGTGCAAAGAGAAAAAACACATATGAGAAAAAAGAGGATAGAGAGAAGTGTGTGGGGGTAGAGAGTGAAAAGAAAGAAAAGGAAAGGAGGAGAAAGAGTGTGTGAGGGAAGATGGGCAGCGGTGGGGGATAAAGGTAGGAAAAGGGAACAACAGAGAGAGTAAGAAAAGAAAGACAAGGTAATATATGAGTAAGAAGGGAGAGGATAGAGTGAAGTAAAGAAAAATGTGACAGAACGTGAGAGGAGATGGAGAGAGAGAGAGTTAGAGGAAGAAAAGAGAGAAAGAGTGTAGAAGAATGTGGGAGAGTATAGTGATGGAGGGAGAGAATAGAGAGAGAATAATACAGTTGCCAGAACAAGAGCACACAGCTGGCTCACATTATTTCAGTACGAGTTAGCTCTGCTCCAAACATACTTTGCCTATTTTCAGCTCCACTGGATCTCTGACAGTAATTACCACCACAGCTGATTATTCCCACCGAGCGTCTGCCGCCAGAGCCCGGGTTTGGATCCGACGAGAAGGTCCAGATCAGACGTGTCCAAACCGGCGGGCGTCTCGAAACAGTCAGACCAAACTGTGATTAAGTTTTACTGCCTTTTGTAAAAACAATATCAAGCTTTTTAGTTTGCCTGAATAAATGTCTTGTGATGCAGTTTCTTGAGTTCAAACTTAAATGTACGCTACATAGAGCTTGTCAGTCCCGAGTGAGTCATTTGTTGAATTTGTGTACATCATGTTTGTTGTTAGCTTGACTATAGACGGATAATCGGTTTACATCACTTTGGCTGGGGAAACTTCTTTGATAAAACAACAAAACAGGAGCAAATGTTTTGGCTCTGACCTCTCCTAATGTGTTCCATAGATTTGCACTAGTTGACATTCTTCATATCAGCCAAGTCTCTGAAGAGAACGTAGATATACAATGAAATGTCAGAAACAAACAATGAGCACATTTTCTCACCTTTTTTTATGTAAATATGCTACCAAAAGCCAAAACAAAAAATAACCTCAAATTTTGGTTGAAGCCACGTGGCGACATTTTTTTTAGGTTTACAGAGTAAATCTTAACCTGTCCCAAGCCCCAGCCCTAAGCTTACCTATTTTAGTAACTTGAAGCCTCAACTTACCTGTTAAACACAACGAAAATATCGCCAAGTGGCTTCAACAAATTTTTGTTGTTATTTTATGTTATGGCTTTTCGTAAAAAAAAAAAAAAAAAAAAAAAATTGTCTCTCCTTCAGAGACTGTGTTGCTTTATAACTTTCTGTGGGTTATTAACTAGCCCTTAAAAGCTGTAGAAACAAAAAGAGATTAAAGGGCCAGACCCACACAAGTCTAAATAGGTTCACACATAAAATATCATATATTGCTTTGCTTGATTTATGAATAAGCTATTCACTTTGATATTACAGCATTTAGACACGTATTTAATAAAATAAAATTACTCAGATAGGTTTTATTGTAATACAATATATTTAATATAATAGAGGAATTATTTATCAACATCGGCGAGCTGCCTCTGACCAACAACTCGAATTAAGGCCGTTGACAGTCAACTACAAGAGCTCATCACCGACGTCTGTCAGACCTGATCCAAACAGCTGCTCTCATCTTGTTTTGTTGTTTTAAGTTTTCCCAGCTAAGCAGATGAACAGTGTGACACTGTCAGGCATTTTTGCTCATTTTAAGCAATATTCACAGCTCTAGAAAACTTCGTGCAACTGAAATCATGACATCAAATGAGACTTGCAAGTGTCTACTTTCGTATAAAAATAATTATTATTCTACCTTAAAGAGGCACTGTGTTAAAAAAATAAAAATAAAGTGATCCCATTTTTGAACACCAGGGGGAGCCTTTTCAATGCATTTTGCTTATCTACCCTGCTGACATCTATCACATTCCGGCCCGTAATAAAACATTTCAAATATGTATAAATGTATCACAATTGATGTGGATTGGTTAACAGTGCTCTCTTAAGTATTCATGTTGTAAAGAATAAATATGATTTAAATGTTTGTGGACTATATGTGATAATTAAAATTCCTCTCAATCTTACACAGTGCCCCTTTATTAAAAAATAAATAAATAAATAAATCATGTAATTGTTGTTTCTCTTTCCTAAATTATGTTTTAGAATAAAAAAAACATGAGGTTTACATGATTAAAGCACTTTTCTACTTTTGGATGCAGATTATATAGATTCAGCCTCTTTCATGAGTCATAGATTAAATTTAACCCTCCAAACATGAAGAAATTGGACTTACTGCAGGGAAAGAGTTAACATTAATTTGATCCATTTTGTAGCTTTTTTTTTTTTTAATCTTCCTGAAAGGCTGCATTGCATTACTTTGACCTATCAAAGAGTTGAATAAAAGGAAGCTTTATGCAGCACAAAACAGCACAAATGATTGACATAGTTTGTTGTGTAGATGTGTGTTTGATCTTTAAGACCAACAGAAACACTGTCAATGCCGAGTCTCCATCTCTGTGTGAAGGTGAAGGCAAATTAGTGTTAGCTTATTTAAATTGCAATATCATCAATTCAGTATCGACTAAGTGAGGTGACCTAATCCACACCCACAATAATCTCTCCATCAGAAGAGCACAAGAGGTGAAAAACTAAAGCCTCGGGTCAGAAGAGTTCACGTCGGAGACAATTGGGTCAAAAAGACGATGAGAACAGATTAAACCCTTTTTGTTTACACTCGGACCGTTCAGCGTCTGCTTCTTTCACCAAATGAGAAATGTCACTGTTTTAAATGCAAATTGAGATCAGGGGTGAGTCGTCTTTTCCTCGGCTCGCTGCGGGGAAAACGATGGCGCTCTCACGGCTTCACACGAGCGTTAATTAGCTTGATCGCGTTTGTCATTGAGCAAAATCATAACTGTGCTTTTAACTTCTCCGCGGTTTGCCTCATCGCACGCTGTCGTCTTTATTCCTTAGCATGAGATCGTTTAAAATCTCCCCGGCGGCGCTTCTTCCTGACGGCGTTTCGCTCTAAGTCTGCGGACGTAAACAAGAGCGTACCTGTCAGTTCTGTCTGAGCGAGTCCCAAAGCGGAGCAGTTGTTTGTTGTCCCGGAGAACGGTGGAACAGCTGGACCGGTTTGGCATTAGCGGGACACAAATGAAGGGAAACAAGAGGAAATAAGATGGATTTCTGTGACTGGAGGAGGTTTAGGAAAGTGATAGATGGCTTGGGAATACCAGTTAAAAAAGGAATGATGAAGCAGGACACTTTTACTCAAGCGACAAAACCAACCAAGTTACATTTCATTTATTTACATATTTTATTTTCTTTGATTTTACTTAGTGCTGTGAATGATCAGACACCATCACCCTTTGGGCTCAGCATCTCGAGGGCATTGGCCGCGCCCCTCTTCACTCTGCGCCCTTAGCATTCACCTATACTGCCTATATAACAAGTCGGCTCTGCACGCCTCACAGACCTACACACTTCAAAAAGGTTGGACTTTGTGACAAATCTTACCTAGTTTCTCAACATGAAACTATTTCCCAGTTCAAAAGTCTTCAGTTTCGTTATAAATAGCTTTTTAATATTTAGCTTTGGTCAAAGCTCTGCTCACTCAAATGTACTCCTGCTCTGATTGGTCAGCGGTAGTCATGTGTTATGCCAGCCCACGCCACTGTCGTGTGTCTGAGAGAAAGAACTGCACATGTTCGGTGAATGGATGTTACAGTAACAGAATACGAGCTAGCTAACTTGCAACAATGTGCGCTGAGTACAGGCTAGAAAGGATTTTTTCCTTAAGTGCAATACAAACGCTAACAGCTCATGTTCGGCAGAAACAGCATCTACAACTTTATAGCCTGTAGCGCAGCTAGCAAAAGGCTAAAGCTAACGGCCAATAAAGCAACAAACGCCAGTGAGCAAAAGCCATTGACACACTGTACCTGCCATTTTTGATCATCAATGCTTAGTCAGAACTCACTGTTGTGAATATCAAGTTGCAATCCTTTCTCAAATTTGTGATTTATAAATACTGATTATTTTTTGCACATCTCAGAAAACTCCCCGTAATGAATGAATGGAACAAGAAGGAATTATCCACAGGTCTTGGGCAAACTTTGTGAAAAGACCCACTGGCCAGTGAGCAACGGTCAGTTTGATGTGGACCCATGTTTGAAAGGGTATTCGCACAAAATTGTCGTTACTTGCAGGATAAGTACCAGTTACAGGGCACAATCTGACACATCACTTATTTGTAGAGCGTTTTGATATCAGCTGAGTCTTGTAAAGCTTCCTGTATTCTGCTTATTTCCTTTTATGAGCAACAGACGAACATAAAACAGCCTGGATCAATGAACTATTTACTCTTGGTTGATAAGATGAAAAAGCACTAAAAAACAAATGTCGACAAGACTTTTCCTCTTACTTTAATTGGCTCCAGTCTGCGTTGGCCTCACTGACACAATGTGAAGTGATGAAGCCATTTCAAAGCGAACGTGACAGAACAGTGTGGGTTCAGCTTCAAACGCGGCTTTCACAGAGTTTTGACAACATTTGTGTGGATTCCCGTTGAACTGGCTGTCAGCTCCCCGTCTGTGGTACGCCTGTTTTCACAAAGGTGCCGGAGCCTGCCAGGAAAAACTTATCTGTCACTGCCTTTAAACATGATTAAAACATTGTGCAGAGCTGAAAGTTAGTGTTTTGTCCGACAAGTACGATCTTGAGTTTTGCATAAGCTATGTTCTTTAAAAGCATGTCAGTGTTTTCATCTGTGATTTCATAAACAGTTTTCCTTGTATATGTCTTGTCTGTCATATTAGCATTTCATCCACTTTCAATATGGACATGATTCTGGTGTTTTGTCAACTTAACAACCTATCGAGATGGGCTTAACAAGTTAACAATGAGAGGATTAGATCATTGGATTAAAACAACAGCTCACTCGCTGCTCAACAACTATAACAGCAAATGTAGACTTAAGGAAATGTATTGTGTCAAATACAGATACAAAGACATGGAGATGAATAAAGTGATCCAACTACGTAAATATATTAAGCAATGACAACGGTAGCTGTGAGCTAAATGATAACGTGATGCTAGTGTCGCCTGGAGTGTGAACCTTGTGTTTATTTTTCTGACATAACGTCACATCAACAACCTTCTTGAAACATGGTTGTGACTTGACTTGAATTAGTTGTGCTAAAATACACTTAATTCGCCAGAAAACATCAAATCAAATAAATTTATTTTTATATAGCCCAAAATCACAACAACAGTCATCTCTGAGGACTTCCAAAGATTATTAATTTTAGCAAATATGAATAATAGGAAAACATCTTAAAAGGAATAAGCCCATGTTTTAGCATCGTATTTCCCACATGACTTTCCCTCTCAGCAGGCCACGCCCCAAATATAATGGGCTGCCGACTGTGTCTATTCACTTGGATTTATTTTTTTTTTTTTTTTACCTTATGGCCAAAAACATTTAGACCCATTCAGAATGTTCTAAAATCTGTTTTTAACTTTCTAATTCTAATGAATTGCATTGATTTTTCATTTCTAGAAAGCTACAGTGCAATCTTAAAAGGTTATGGAGGAAATTTCAAAAATTGTTTGTTGTCAGTCTGGGTCAAAAACAGTTGCATAGATTTGTAACAGCCTTGTACTTATGCTAAACAAAAATATATTTATATATATAAACTTTTTCAGTTTATATATTTTTATATATATAGCTTTTTTCACAGCCGGTTAGTTAACGGCAGTTAGTAACAATAGTGTCTTTAAAGGAAATGTCACGGGCTGAATAAAATGCGAGAAGCTGCTTCCAGCCGGATCACCAAATTGGGAGTCAAGACAAAATCTTTGGGGTTACCAGACGATTTCAAGATGTAATTTTACAATTATCTTTGTTTTATAACTTTAGCATGAGGTTTGGCTGGATTTTGGTCATGTAAAGCAATTCATTCATTCATTCATTCATTTTCTACCGCTTAATCCCGTTAGGGGTCGCGGGTGACTGGAGCCTATCCCAGTGACTTAGGCGGGGACACCCTGGACAGTGGCCAATCGTCGCAGAGTTAAACAGACAAACATTCACTCTCTCATTCACTCACTAAAGGAAATTTACAGTGATGCCCAATTAACCTAAACATGCATGTTTTTGGAGGTGGGAGGAAACCGGAGTACCTGGAGAAAACCCACGGTGACACGGGGAGAACATGTAAACTCCACCCAGAGAGATCGTGAGATGTTGATATGGTCCGACCCGGGAGTCGAACCCACGACTCCTTATTGGGAAGCAGAGCTCTAACCACTCTGCTACTGTGCACCCATGTAAAGCAATAAACTACAAAATAAATGCATTTTAGCTCAATTTAATTGGTTTTCCAACTTGAAATTTCTAAGGACATCTATTTAAGTTTGCTGTGGGGTTCTTGAGTTGGTCACATCTTCATTATGTGGATCCCAGTCTGAAAAGTTTGGTAACCAAAGATCCGTGAAGGAGAGATCCACTCAGGCTGGATGTGAACAGGACAGACTGACAAACAGTACTTCAGCTGTATTTGGTTTACTTTTGATTGAACTAAGAATGTTTGATTTTGCATCAAAGCTGGTCACAATTATACAGTGCTTACTACTACATCTTCTAATGCCTCAAGTCTACATCTTCATACTAAACCTGCCTTTGTGACAACCAATCACCTCCACACAATATAACACTTTATTAATAGTGCCTTTATGTGATCTTCTCAGCAGGCCTGTCTTCACACATACGCCTGGTACAGAGGCGTGCACTGGACAGTTTTCTGACGGCTCACCGCTGGCTGCCAATTACTCCAGCTCGATGTTGGTGGCAATAATGCGATTCACAAACGGATGGAGAAGTGATCAAGACGTTTAAGATCCAACGTGACTGACAGATCTGCGTGGGTCTGGCTGAAAACCGCCTCTGACAACAATCTAACACCTCGTGTCGACTCCTGTGTTATTCTACAGAATTCTTGATTGAATTTATGGAATGAATCTGCAGACATAGAGGGTGACCAAGATTCTCAGATTCTCATGGGTTTATAGTAATAATACAATTGTAAAAAGGCTGTATATTAGTAAGCACTTGGTCAGATAATGGCTCATTTACATTTCTTTCTCGACAAATTTGTGAATCATTGTGAAATCTGAGAGAAATTTAGCAGTGTTTTTACTCAAATGTGACGAATAAACAACAATATACATCTCTGTTAGTGATGTGATGTTCGAGTCACAGTGTCATTCTCTCATTTCAGTGAAAACAAACGCAAATACAGTGACAAAAGGATGCTTTTTCACGCAAATGTGCATGAAACAGTGAACACAGAGTCCCCATGTTCTCTTTTTTCAGGTTGAGACCACAAATTATTATTTCAGACTTGCATGTCCACGGTATCTTTACAGTAGAGATGTCATGTCCTTATTATAGTGTGTTTTTGAGGCTATTTTTAATGTTAAGTCAATGTAAACCCGCGTCTTGAGCGTTCAAGCGAATTTGCGGTGCATATTGGCTTCTGCTGACACCTTCATACCTCTGAAAACGTGGCGTCTTGTGACGTGGAAGCTCAAACCTCATCTTAAAATCCATCTTCAGACGCGTTGGAAGTTGGCGTCAACCACTCAGAGACCACACTCCTGTGACATGTGACATGCTGCTGTTCTCTTCTCACAATCAAGAGGAAAGAACGACTGTTTTCTGAAGTCTTTTCAAAACTTTTTTAAACAAAAGGTTGCTTGTTTGGGGCTTTTTGCAAAGGCTTGGGCGCTTGTTCTGAGAATCTGGCGAAACAAAACAAAACAATGGGACATGATCTGGGCTGACAATGCCTCACATGATTCTATTAAAAATGCTTGTTGCCGTGTTTAAACCACCGCTGACGTGACACTGGAGGAGGATAGAGACAGCAAAAGGACACTGTCTGGAGTAGGAGAAAGTTGTACGATCAGGTAAGCTACGTTTTAGAGTTGCAGCAAGCTCTTTCTCGCTTTCTTGCTCCTTGCGGGAACGCAAAGAAGCACGTCTGGGTGTAAAAAGTGTCCTTGTCCCACGATGCCCTCGACTCGTATCGGGTGCCTGTTGGGGCGTCAGCTTCAAAATGCGCCAAAACACGCTTTAACACACAGATTTAAACGCTGTTCTGTTTGAACCAAATCTCTCATCAACTGTCTCTGAACAGCACACTATTTTAAAAACCTATGCTAAAATAATCTTTAAATGTATACTTTCAAAAATAAATCAAATCGAGTAAATATTGTACCTACACCGGAGTTCTTCATAAAATAAGCTTCTGTAGAAATCAGCACAAATCAAGTGTTACTACAAACTTTCAATATCCCACGCTACCTTATTATTTATTTATTTTTTAACCTGATGAATCACGTTTGTTTCAACATGATTAAATAAATAATATTATTAGGCAATTAGAAGAGAAGAACAAAGTCTGAGTCCACTTCATAAGAGTTCTGTCTCTGAGTTTGCAGATTCTTCTCACGACAGAAGCAGCAGCAGGAAGAAAGACACACATCAGGCGTTTCATTTTCTCTCATATCGAACGGAAAACACTATTAGTCCTGCAAACTGACACCAGAACGAGCCGACACATCCGTAACCCCGGGTCGCTCCGGCGCTGTTTGGGCTCCAATAACAGCCATTGTTTGGTATTTCACTCAGGCCTCTGCAAAAGGGTCAAACTATTGATTTTTCTGGTTGTCTTTGTGATCGCGGCGCTCTTTTGGGGGAAATTCTTTGTTGAGAGGTGGCGTTTGAAGATCTACAAGTCAGCGGCTGTGTGGTGAACATGAGATCGATGCGTTTGATCAG
Organism: Mugilogobius chulae; assembly: GCA_038363315.1. Classification (NCBI taxonomy): domain Eukaryota; kingdom Metazoa; phylum Chordata; class Actinopteri; order Gobiiformes; family Gobiidae; genus Mugilogobius; species Mugilogobius chulae. The sequence goes on along the minus strand of CM076412.1, from coordinate 6,786,203 downwards.
CGAGAGAGGCGCAGAGAGGGAATGTGTCACCTGTCGCTCTTGTGGACGGTGAAGTGACAAGAGAGCCGCTGATATTCTCCACAAAACAGTTCAGAAACCAATAAAGCAGGATGGTGCTAAACTACTCACTGTCGACGGCTGAGATCTACAGAGACAAGGAGAGTTGAAAGAAGAGAATGTTGAAAGAAGTCTCAAGAAAAGATAATACTGGCAGTTTTCATCCTCCAACATACAGTAATTTTGCTGTTCAGGATCAACTAGTTTAATATCTGCTATTTTTAGACGTGTCAAAAAGAGGAAGGGTACAGCACAAGGACATTTTCCGACAATTATTTATCTCACAGTTGCGTCATGTTGCAGGAAGAACAAAGATGCCACACACTAGGTCTTGCACCGACTAGTCGACTATAAAGGTCCCCCACGACTACTTTGAGAGGTAGTCGACTACTAGTCGAAGAATAATTAGAGGTTGGCTTAAGAAAAAGCTCTTTTAAACTTGTATTTCTAACACATAAATGTCAGCAACTCAACCGATTTTTTCCCCGGCCCGTTCTACGTCTCTCCCCGCGCTGTTCTTCCGCCTCGGGATGCTTTGTCCCGCCGCATCGGCACACTGGAGCGCACTGTAGACAACCCCTGCCTTGCATGGTGCACGGACAGGCTGTGCCTTTACTACCGTGCTCGACTCCACTCCAATAACGCACAAACTGTCCGTCCCAAAATGCTTTGTCTAGCCGAGTGCGTTGTACAGCCCGGCTCAAAGCGCTCGGACTGTTCGCTCCGTCTAGCCAAACGCACAGGCACCTGGAGCCCGCTGCACCCCGGCTCAAAGCGCTCGGACTGTTCGCTCCAACACGCCCTGACCAGCCGTCTCCAAGCGCATATCAAACGCCTGGATCCGAGTCTGTGGATCCACACTTGTCTTTGGTCTGAGAAAGTTTTACAGCGCGGTTTGTGGGAGAAGGAGACGAGAGGAAAAGACTGATGTGTGATGTGTGTGGAACCAGGGCTTCAGGTGGATTTGTGTTTCCTTCACAGTTCAAAATGCAAAGAGCCTACGTTCAGCTTTATTACAGGGCATTAAGTACGTCTAATGTTTTCTGATAATATGGTCAGTATAAATAAGCTGTTTCTACCAATTACCCAGGAATAAAATCAACGTGCCTTTGGATCTTTGTTTTTGTTAATGACGTCATCGACTAGTCGAAGTTGACGCAACTAACGCTCTCGACTAGTCGACTACTAAAATTCAGTAGTGTTGCAACCCCCTACCTACACATGCCAAGTCTCACGGTAGGTGCACATGAAAGTGCCAAAACCAGGCATCAGGAACACCCTCTTCCCTTTATGTCACCAGCTCTCCCCAGGAACATGTGCCTGTTTGCAATCGTACTGCCCATATGAGGCTCCAGGGCCAAATGCAACTGTGGTCGGATGTATTAGCTGCTACATATCTCATAACTTGTGTATTTTGTGGGCTAATGCTAACGACTATAGCAAAACAAACAGGAAAACAATCTTCAAAAACATACCGGACTAGCTTAGATGCTAAGTGTTCGATAGCGTCAGAGTCAAACTGCGCGTCTACTAATAGGGGTTATGCACTAACGGCTTTCCGGTCTCAGATTGACATAGGCCGCTACATCCGGTGAGGTAGTTGCCATAGTGACAAAGTTGTTTACTCCAAAGGCAATTGAAATCACACAAGGTTTTTTGTACAAGTCCTGAAGCAATCCTCTTAGAAAAAGCGCTTTCTTTTGTCATCTGTTGTAGACGCAGCGACGGCTGTAACAGCAGGAAATGTGCGGTATCTGAACCAGGTTTTCAAAAGGAAAAGTTATAAAAAGTGAGCGAACAACGCGAGCTCCACGCATATACGGAGGTTTTCACATAAAAAAAATATAAAAGATAGCGAACTACACGAGACCGAGACTCGCTGCTCATGAGCCCAGGAAGAGGTGTTGTGAGCCGTGAAGAAGTGAGCACACATCGCTCGGTGTTGCCAGTCATCTCCCGGTCCACGCGGCGCCTCGGCCCGGGCTTATTAGCACAGTGAATCTCGGCAGGGGCACGGAGCTTCTGTTCGCGTTGCTCGCTCACTTTTATAACTTTTCTTATGAAATCCTGGTTCACTTTTCCTGCTGTTACAGCCGTCACTACGTCTACAACAGATGACAAAAAAGAACTTTTTTTTCTAAGAGTATTGCTTCAGGCCTTCCTGAGGCAAAATCAACTTGTCACTATGGCAACCACGCCACCGGATGTAGCTGCCTTTGTCAATCTGAGACCGGAAAGAAGTTAGTGCATAACCCCTATTATATGACTATGTTGGGGTTCATTCGCTCCATGGTAGGCGGGGACTGTTTTGCTTTAACCAATCGCTGCTTTTCGGTCCTTTTGCAGAACTTAAACAAGCGTGTCTGCAATTGTTGTCATTTCTGTGATGTTAACTTGCAAACCAAAGATCCACAGTAAATGTATGGTCTGCTAGCTCAGCTCGGGTTGGTCAAAGCAAGCACACTGCTTCTTTTTTGTTTGCTGATTGGCCGATTGTACTTCCTGGTTTTCAGTACCACAATACCTGGCCCGGAGTGAAATGAAGTAAGCACTACCATTGAACTATTGATCTGCCACCTCACATCACAGACCCCTATGTTTATCTTAAATTGTTTTTTTGTTTATCTGTTAAACACTTCTTCTATGGCCGTTTTACTCCAGCTGATTGGTTTCTAACATTCACATTCCCTCCAAAAGCCATCCGAAAGTGTGTTTGCTCTGCTCTGCTGCAGTGGAGTCGTGGGCTTGTTTGTGTCATTCTCTAGTTTCCATTTGCATGTTATTTCTAAAGTTGAAGCTCGAGCGCTTGAAAAGTTAAATGACTTTGAATCTTTGTTATTTTTTCCTTTTGTTTTTGCGAGGGAAGTTCTCCATAAACCAGACAGAAACAACTGCGACTTGTCAAGAAAATGTCAGCGCTGTTTTGTGCCTTTTGACGTTAACGCACACAACTCAGACTGTGACAGAAAAGAGAATTCATCAACTGTTATGTTAACTTTAAACTTTTAATTTTCCTTTAAGTGAGACTAGTTCTGCCGGATTCCTGGTTTAAAGTGCACTATGTAACTTTTGGACAGGTTGTGGTCTTCTATGTCCTTGTCTCCTCTCTCTGCATTGTCTTCTCTTTTCTTACTATTTCTTCTCTCTTCTTGCTTTGTGTCCTGTCTCCTCACTCTGTGTCCCCTTTTCTCACTGTCTCCTTGTTATGTCTCCTTGTTTCCTAGCTGTAGTTCTTCTCTCCTTGTCTCCTCTCTCCTCAATGTGTCTCCTCTTTCCTCACACTCTACTCTCTCCTCCCCGTGCTTCTTGTTTCCTGGCTATGTCTCCTCTCTCTTCGGTTCCTCTCTCCTTGTCTCCTCTCTCCTCGGTTCCTCTCTCTTTGGTTCCTCTCTCCTTGTTTCCTCTCTCTTTGGTTCCTCTCTCCTTGTCTCCTCTCTCCTCGGTTCCTCTCTCCTTGTCTCCTCTCTCTTTGGTTCTCTCTCCTTGTCTCCTCTCTCTTTGGTTCTCTCTCCTCGTCTCCTCTCTCTTTGGTTCCTCTCTTTTGTCTCCTCTCTCCTCGGTTCCTCTCTCCTTGTCCCCTCTATCTTTGTTCTCTCTCCTTGTCTCCTCTCTCTTCGGTTCCTCTCTCCTTGTCTCCTCTCTCCTCGTTCCTCTCTCCTTGTTTCCTTCTCTTTGGTTCATCTCTCCTTGTCTCCTCTATCTTCGGTTCCTCTCTTCTTGTCTCCTCTCTCCTTGGTTCCTCTCTCCTTGTCTCCTCTCTCTTTGGTTCCTCTCTTCTTGTCTCCTCTCTCTTCGGTTCCTCTCTCCTCGTCTCCTCTCTCTTCGGTTCCTCTCTTCTTGTCTCCTCTCTCCTTGTCTCCTCGGTTCCTCTCTCCTCGTCTCCTCTCTCTTTGGTTCCTCTCTCCTTGTCTCCTCTCTCTTTGGTTCCTCTCTTCTTGTCTCCTCTCTCTTTGGTTCATTTCTTTGTCTCCTCTCTCTTTGGTTCTCTCTCCTCGTCTCCTCTCTCTTTGGTTCCTCTCTCCTCGTCTCCTCTCTCTTTGGTTCCTCTCTTCCTCGTCTTCCTCTCTCTTTGGTTCCTCTCTCCTCTCTCTTCGGTTCCTCTCTCCTCATCTCCTCTCTCTTTGGTTCCTCTCTCCTCGTCTCCTCTCTCTCCGTTCCTCTCTCCTTGTCTCCTCTCTCTTCGGTTCCTCTCTCCTTGTCTCCTCTCTCTTCGGTTCCTCTCTCCTCGTCTCTCTCTCTCTTGGTTTCTCTCTTCTTGTCTCTCTCTCTTGGTTCCTCTCTTCGTCTCCTCTCTCTTGGTTCCTCTTCTCGTTCCTCTCTCTTTGGTTCCTCTCTCCTCGGTTCCTCTCTCCTTGTCTCCTCTCTCTTTGGTTTCTCTCTTCTTGTCTCCTCTCTCTTGGTTCCTCTCTCCCTGTCTCTCTCTCTTTGGTTCCTCTCTCCTCATCTCCTCTTCTTTGGTTCCTCTCTCCTTGTCTCCTCTCTCCTCGGTTCCTCTCTTCTTGTTTCCTCTCTCTTTGGTTCTCTCTCCTTGTCTAATCTTCTTTGGTTCCTCTCTCTTGTCTCCTCTCTCTTTGGTTCCTCTTCCTTGTCTAATCTCTCTTTGTTCCTCTCTCCTCGTCTCCTCTCTCTTTGGTTTCTCTCTTCTTGTTCCTCTCTCTTTGGTTCTCTCTTCTTGTCTCTCTCTCCTCGGTTCCTCTCTCCTCGTCTCCTTTCTCTTTGGTTCCTCTCTCCTTGTCTCCTCTCTCTTTGGTTCCTCTCTCCTTGTCTCCACTCTCTTTGGTTCCTCTCTCCTTGTCTCCTCTCTATTCCTCTATTTTCTTCTCTATTCCATCTCCTTCCTGTGTCTCTTTTCTCATGTTTCTGTCTCCTCTCTCTTTGATTCCTCATCTCCGGCTGTGCCTTCTCTCTCCTCATCTTCTTTCTTTCTCTTCACTATTTCTCCTCTCTTCTCCCTGTGTCTTCTCTTTCCTTGTCTCCTGATTCAGTCTCCTTTCTCATGTTTCTTCCTCCTCTCTCTTTGGTTCCTCATCTCTGGCTGTATCCCCTTTCTCTTCATCTCCTCGCTCTTCTTCTCCTCTCTCCTCCCTGGGTGTCCTTTCTCCGTGATTCCCGTCTCCTAGCTGTGTATCCTCGTCTCCTGCTTGTGTCTCCTCCTCTTTGACCAGAACTTCCTCAACCATTCCAGCTGGTAAACTCAGACGTGAAGCATTAGAGGAGGCACGGATTTGGTTGTGACCGTGAACTTTCCTTCACTGACTTTTGTCCTCTTTGTATGTCTCTGTCCTGGTTCATCCCTGTCTCTTCGTCCGTTCTGTGTCTGTCCTCAGTCCTCCTCACACCAGCTGTTATGTATTAATATGTAAAACCTGCTGCAACCACAATAACAACACGGTGGATCTGTGGGAAAAAAACATACAAATCTAAAATAAATATTGTTTACAGAGCAGACGCCGGCCGAGCGAGTGTAAAAACATGACACACAAACTGCAAATGAGATGCATTCTCAGCGTTTACACAGAGCTTCATCACCGCATTGATAATAATGTGTCCAGAACATGTCATTAAGATAAAATAAGGAGACGAAAAAACAGGATAAACAGCCATGAGTTTAGGTTAAAGGTGGATTACATAACTCTTTTGGTCGTCTGGCTTTTACTTGCCTGAACCAAAGTTCTCAAACCTTTCAAGTACCACTTAATGTAGATTAGATTAGATCACGGCTCTTTAAAGACGTCGTGCGGCTCTTTGGCATTTGCTTGAGAATGAGGAAATAAACTATGAAAAAAGTTCAAGAACATTCTTTACTGGTCTATCCTATTTACACTATATGTTTATTTAAATGAGCAGTTGCCAAGGTTCCATACTTTTCAGAAAAAAATCTATGCAACCAACTCGCAATCCCAACACAAAAGAAAAGGAACATAGGTAAAAACTACAAGTTGGAAAATTATTAAAATTGGGTCAAAATGTATTAATTTGAGTAATTTTTGCTGTATGTGACCAAAATTCACTCAGGCATGCTTCTTTCAGTCAAAAAAATGAATAAATACCAGGTCATAGTGCAAGAGTACATATGAAAAACAGATTATTCATTAATTTTCTAACGCTTAATCCCGTTAGGGTCGCGGGTGACTGGAGCCTATCCAGTGACTTTGGGCCTTAGGCGGGGAACACTCTGGACAGTGGCCAACTTGCCGCAGGTTAGACAGACAAACATTCACTCTCACATTCACTCACTAAGGGAAATTAGTGATGCCCAATTATCCTAAACATGCATGTTTTTGGAGGACGGAGGAAACCGGAGAAAACCCACGGTGACACGGGGAGAACATGCAAACTCCACCCAGAGAGATCGTGAGATGTTGATATGGTCCGACCCGGGAGTCGAACCCACGACCTCCTTATTGGAAGCCAGAGCTCTAACCACTCTGCTACTGTGGACCCTGAAAAAAGATTAGTCTCGCTATAAAATACATTTTTGACATTTGTGATGTTTTGTTTTGCAAAGTGTTGTGAAAATACACTTAATAAGTGTTCAATATTTGTTTGGTTGTTTTTTTGTTTTTATTATTAAATGCAGTTGCGGCTCTTACTAGCTTTAA
>CM076412.1:6763894-6778544 GCA_038363315.1 Mugilogobius chulae | reverse complement strand
ATGGTTCCACTTTTCTCTGAGTCAACCAGTGTCAGTCTGACTGTGTGTGAGCAACATGTGGACCAGACCAGACCAGACCATACCAGACCAGACCAGACCAGACCAGACCAGAGGATCAGACCAGACAGACCAGACCAGACCAGAGGATCAGACAGACCAGACAGACCAGAGCAGACAGACAAAGGACCAGACCAGACCAGACCAGACCAGACCAGACCAGAGGGCCAGACCAAACCAGACCAGAGGATCAGACCAGACCAGAGGATCAGAGCAGACCAGAGGACAGACCAGACCAGAGGATCCAGACCAGACAGAGAGACAGACCAGACCAAGGACCAGACCAGACCAGAGACCAGAGACCAGACCAGAGGATCAGACCAGACCAGACCAGAGATCAGACCAGACCAGACCAGAGGATCAGACCAGACCAGAGGACCAGACAGAGGATCAGACCACCAGACCAGACCAGACCAGACCAGACCAGACCAGAGGATCAGACCAGACCAGACCAGAGGACCAGACCAGACCAGACCAGAGATCAGACCAGACAGAGACCAGAGACCAGAGGACAGACCAGACCAGAGGGCCAGACCAGACCAGACCAGAGGATCAGACCAGACCAGAGGACCAGACCAGAGGACAGACAGACCAGACCAGACCAGACCAGACCAGACAGACAGACCAGAGGAGGATCAGACAGAGACCAGACCAGACCAGACAGACCAGAGGATCAGACCAGACCAGATCAGAGCAGACCAGAGGATCAGAGCAAACCAGATAGAAGATCAGACCAGACCAGACCAGAGGACAGACCAGAGGATCAGACCGACCAGAGGACCAGACAAACCAGACCAGAGGACCAGACCAGACCCAGACAGACAGACCACCAGACCAGACCAGAGGATAGACCAGACCAGACCCAGACCAGACCAGAGGACAGACCAGACCAGACCAGAGGATCAGAGCAGAGGATCAGAGTTAGACCAGAGGATCAGACCAGAGGACCAGAGGGTTAGACCAGAGGATCAGAGCAGAGATTTAGACAGACCAGAGAATCAGACCAGACCAGACAGACCAGAGGATCAGACCAGAGGGTTAGACCAGAGGGACACTGAGAGGTGCTGTGTTTCTTTTAAAGACCAATAGACACATAATCAATTTTTATCATTTTCATTTCACAGTTAAGTTGCAAATTCTGAAGAACTTGTCAAATAAAAGTGGGAAATATCAGGAACTGAGTTGTTAAACAGAATCCTTCCACATGTCACCGTGCAGTCTCACAGCAGCTCGGCCCGAACCTTTCTGTGTGGAGTTTGCATGTTCCTCCCCGTGTCTGGGTGAGTTTCCTCCTGCACTCCACTTTCCCCACCAACCAATAACATGCAGGTTAGGGACACTTGGTGGTGGTTTAGTGTGTGAGGCACTTTGGAAAACATCTGTGGAAATGTGCTAGAGAAATAGAAACATTCCAAAAACACCAACAATTTACACACATTTAGAACACCACACATTTAGAACAATGAACACACATGCACATTTAAGCCAAAGCTTCTCAGATCTCCTCAGATCTCAGAAGCTAAGCAGGACAGGGCCTGGTCAGTATGGATGGGAGAGCGCTGGAACACCAGGAACACATTTCACCCTCAGTGTCTGTAAAAGCTCTTTCACACCAGTCTTAAACAGTCTGACATCTTCTGCTGACAGGCGGCTCATGTGTGTGGTGTGAATGGGGTTGTCGGGGGTCAGAGGTCGCGTAGCAGGTTGTGGAGGCCATAGACATATAATTAGTGGACGCGCAGTCCGACTCTGATGCTATCGAACACTTAGCATCTGAGCTAGTCCAGTAAGATTTAAGCTAGTCCGGAGCCTTCTACTGTTTATTTTCCTATAGCCGTTAGCATTATCCCTCAAAAAACGCAACTTATGAAAGATCCAGAGTGTCAGCTGTACAAACCTACCGACCACATTTAGCAGAGGTCAAAGGTCAGAGCCTTGTTACAAGTTATTATTGAGTTTACAAACTTTTAGTATTTTATTGTCGATAAAAATTGTGTATAAAACTGCTAACGGCTAGCGGACTTATGCATCTTTTAGGACACTAATGACACAAACGTCTCTTTTACATGTTACTAGTGAGAACAGTAGAAAAATGACATAAATAGCACCAAACAAAGTTATAGCTTCACTTCTCTGTGGAGGCGCGGCTGTTCCATTGGCATTTCCAGTCTAAGAATAAAGTAGTTGAGAAATACAATCTCACATCGCCAAAGTTGTTTAAAACAGCTTCGTAAGACATAAATCAGTCCGTTTTGCTCATGGTTTTGCTGAAATCGCTTGTTTTAATAAAAGTGCAACTTCGGCCATTGTGTTCAGTTGATTTGTGTCGTCACCTCTACGGAGGAATATGGCGTCGCTCTGTTCGAGTTGTAGCAACAGAGCAGAGCGCGTCTACTAATTTAATGTCTATGGTGGAGGCAGGGTTTTGAAACTTTCTTGAAGAGTTTGCGTTGCCAGTTGATACAGATGATATTTGATTGGCCAGTGACTACTGGTGAGCCAGCGAATCAGTACACAGGAAAATCATGTGGTTTGTGTTTGTTTTTCATATTAGTGAGCCTCAAAGACACTTCCAGTCTGTGTCACTCGACTGACAGCGACTGGTAAAAGACCCTTTACACTGGGTGAGTGGATCTTTGATTGTAAAGGGCTTTGAGTGCCTTGAAAGGCGGAAAAGCACTATGTAAATACAATACACATTTAGCCTTGAACAATGTCTGCTCCTCCCCAGTCAATAAAAAAAACCTCCACTTGTCTTCAGATTGTAACAGTGGTCAATTCATGGACTGAACTCAGACTTGTTTCTCTAATACTGTTCACAAACCTCAGGCGTCTTACCAAGATGTACTTCAGGCTGTCCACAATAAAAGGGACCTTTAAAAGTACTTGTGTTGTCTGTGATGTGCAGTGTTTTCTTGGCATCACACTGGAAAAACATCACCTTCAATCAGATTATATTTTAGTGTTTTAGTTATCTGGAGTATAGATTGACTTAATGTCAGATTGTCAATGGAACAAATGTTTAAAACCCAGGATTAGCTGCACTTTAGTGAACAAAACAAGACACAACTTCTGAGATGTTTTTGGTGAAGCAACAACATGACCCAAAACTCACAAAAGTCAATTTAACATAATATCAGACTTTTAAACACAATATCATGTTTAAATAAGAACTAAGCCTGTGACACATTCTCCTTCACGTTGGCCTTAGTTCCTGTTGACTTCCCTGACTACTGAACTAAACAGGCACCAGGCAGATTTTTCCATCCACTTTTCCAAACCCAGCTGTTGAATAATCACTGGATTGGTTGAGTCCAAAGGCCACCCACCATTCGTGCTGTTTTTTCCAAAGAATTGTGCCCAAACACTTCCAGATTTTCACCAAAAGAAACCATGTGTGTTGTGTGCCGTGACTTTCATTAGAACAGAGCACACACTGGTTTTGCTGATGTTTCTAACTGCTTGTTGTACTTGCTGGACATTAAATCTACACTCACAGATGTATTTGGATGATTCCTGTCTGTGATCTTGTATTGTCCTGCAGCTGATTAACTGTCCAGCCAGATGGTTTATCTGGCAATATTTGTGAAAACAAACTGGAGATAAACCATCTGACCTTCCAGCCGACCTAAACCGCGGTGTTTCGGCTCACTCACATCACAGCAGCGTGGTTTTGAGGTCCAATCACATCACAGCAGCGGTGGTTTTGAGGTCCAAATCACATCGCAGCAGCGTGGTTTTGAGGTCCAATCACATCGCAGCAGCGTGGTTTTGAGGTCCAATCACATTGCATCAGCAATTGTATTAGCACCGAGTCTGATTCAAGCTAAACAAAGATGGATGTACGTGCTTCTGCTGATTTTGATGAGGTTTTAGCAGAAATATGGAGTCATTCTTTTAGCAGAAGAGCAGTGTGTGGATAGACATTGGATACACCATTACGAGTTGTTGCTGTGATTGGCTAAGCTCAATAAGGTCGGCCGCTCACCCAATCAACTCAAAGTATTTCACTAAACATTCCACCTTTTCCAAACGCTTTCAGCGACTCAAGTTCCAGATGGAGACTGAGGAAGTTCAACTCAGATCCATCTGGTGAGAGTCAGGTTAGATGCTGATGCTCTACAGTAGAGGTTCACAAATTTTACCCCAAATAACCAACAGCACAGTTTGAAAACCATTAAACAGGTTTAAAATACATTTATTTGGTAGTTTTTTTATATGACCAAAATTTACACATGATGTTACCATAAAAAAAACGAAAAAAAAAAGAAAAATATGACTTCATATTGTAAAATGACCTCTTTAAGTCATCTCGCAGCCCCCTGAGGTGTCCTGATTCCTCTGGTGCAGGGATGCTACAACGTTTCATGGTGGGCCAAATTGAAGTGGTCTAAGTGCTAAAAATGTTTTTATATTTTGCATTTAAAAAGTAAATTTGACATTAAATGGTCTTTACTGACATACTTTAGGAGACAGCAATGGATTTGAGATCTTTTGATTCAACACAGATTGATCAGATGAGACAGTCTTAACTTTAGCACCTCTTCGTGAGCCGAGTTTGGCCTCTGAGCAGATTCAGGTGGACATGAAGACGGAGGTTGAGGTACCTGGTGAATCTCCTCTGCTGAGCCGCCCAGGGCAGTTTACTGTCACTGAGTGGGAGGGAGGTTCATCTCAGCTTTGTGAACTTACTTACATACAAACAGAAGTCTCACTACTGGTTTTAATGACAAAGGTTTTGTTTTCAAATTTTCAATTTAAAACTTCCAGTCAATAATGAACACCTTGAGCTTTATGATTACTGCCCAGCTCACAGATCGGACAAATTAGACTAGAATATTTCTAACGCTGTGTTTTTGTTGCTTGTTAATAATGCAGTTGTGTGTCTCTTTGCATTGTGATGCTTTTTATCGACTCAGGTAGAAGATTCTGTTAAAACTACTCAAACTATTTTTCATCTTTATTTTTTTTTATTATTTTTTTTATTGTCGTCTTTCTCCAACTTAACTGCTATGAAACTATGATAAACATTTACCACAAAGACTATCACACCAAACTAAGTCAAAATGAGAAAAATAACTTTGTCAGAAGAGCATTTGTCATCTGTCCTTTGGAGTTTGTTTGTGAGCTATAAAAAGCTCACTTCTGCATCTCTTTAGTGAAGTTCACCACCACACATTGAAGTAAAGGTATTTGTCACTTCATATATTCCCGGAGCTCAGGATAGAGAGGTGAGGCTGTGATGACTTGATTGAGCTGCGTTCTCTCTGGTCACACACACAAACCGCCTCTGTCAGCGCCACAGAAAGGTCTGATCTAATTAAAGGTCTGTGTCTGTGATAAGGAGAGCTTTACTGACGCTGTGGGCTCATGGTAAACACAGCGTCTGTCATAAAGATGTCTGAGGCAGGAAGACCACGCTCACTCTGTCATTGTATGGAGCAGACGAGTCAGATGGAACAAACACTTATCCTCCTAACATCGCTTAGACTAAAGAATCTCTGTGAGATTCTTTCTCCTCTGAGCCTCAGAAAACACTCTCCTGAATGTCCCACATCTGTGACGTTTTGAAGTCTTTTGTGAACGTTCACACAACACACATGAAGAGGAGAAATCTTGTGTGATCTTGTGTTCTTTACAGTGTGTGTGCACCAGCTTGTACAACTAACTGTTCCCAAACCCAAAATATTTATTTATTTATTTTTTTTTTTTCTGAGTCGATTTCGAGTCCCACCCACTCTAAGTGATTCATGCAGAAGTGTATCAAATGTGCAGAACTTCTCTCCTTTATGGCCAAATAAATATAAACCCAGACACTGGAGCCACAGAAAAACAGCCGCACATTTGTAAAGATGAGTGAGACTTCTGCCAACAGTCGAAGAAGATCGTGTTTTATTAAAAACCTGGCGATTACCAACAGCTTCTCTCTGGTGGGTGAACAGCTCCACACACTGGCAGTCTTTATAATAGCCTGCTAACTGTAGCGTGAGTCCACAGACATATACGTTACGTTAACAGCTAGTTTCATACTTTTGTAGACTGTAAACATTGCAGTGAAGACCGCAGGTATTTAATTTAACACAACAAAATCCACAATGACATCTTAGCTACAGAAACATCAAGCTAGCACAGAAAAGACTACTCATATAGTGGATAAAGTCACTAGCTTAGCCTATACGAAGCGTGTGGTATACAGAAGTGGGGGAAAAGCCCTAAAATGATCTCATAATTACGAGAACATTTCTTTAGGCATTACCAGTGTACGGTGCAATGGAGAACTTTACACTGGTAATGCCTTTACTTAAAACTCCAGTGTGAACAAAATTAAATGAATCCTGCAAAAACCTGCTCATCTTATGTTAACGTTTCATAGTATATCTACTAAGGCTGTCAAAGTTAACGCATTAATCATGTGATTAATCATAAAAAATTAACGCATTAATCATGGATTATCGCAGATTAATCACACTATTTAATTTGACCGCTCAGTACGCGCTTCAGCACGGAGGGAGTGTGTACAGCGCGGAGGGATACCTGAGGCGGTGTCGCAGGTTGTTATTAGTCTGCATAGTAGCTCAAGTGAATGAATATGCAGTGTAAAGAGACTCCGACTGATGCTTGGCTCGGCAGAACATTTCTGTTCAAAAAACATCCCGACGGGACTCTAATAAAACGAAGATAGTGTGCATTTAGTGCAATGATGAACTCTCCTTTCACCGAAGCACAACAAGCTTGAAACACCAGCTTAAAGAAATACCACCTTAAAGAAATACCACTTAAAGCCAAACATGTGTTTGAGGCAGCGGCTGCAAGAGCGCTGCTACTAACTCACATCAACACCAAGCCCAGCACAAAAGCATCACAGAGAAGTTAAGCACGCTTTTACTAAATGGAGCCACAGCATGTAGACCCATCGACGTGTAGACCCATCGACGTGTAGACCCATCGACGTGTAGACCCATCGACATATAAACCCATCTACATGTAGACCCATCGACGTGTAGACCCATCGACGTGTAGACCCATCGACATGTAGACCATCGACATGTAGACCCATCGACATGTAGACCCATCGACATATAAACCCATCTACATGTAGACCCATCGACGTGTAGACCCATCGACGTGTAGACCCATCGACGTGTAGACCCATTGACATACAAACCCATCTACATGTAGACCCATCGACGTGTAGACCCATCGACGTGTAGACCCATCAACGTGTAGACCCATCGACATGTAGACCATCGACATGTAGACCCATCGACGTGTAGACCCATCGACGTGTAGACCCATCGACATGTAGACCCATCGACATGTAGACCCATCGACATATAAACCCATCGACATGTAGACCCATCGACGTGTAGACCCATCGACATGTAGACCCATCGACATGTAGACCCATCGACATGTAGACCATCGACATATAAACCCATCTACATGTAGACCCATCGACGTGTAGACCCATCGACGTGTACCCACCGACGTGTAGACCCGACGTGTAGACCCACGACGGTGACCCGACGTGTAGACCCACCGACGTGTAAACCCCTCGACGTGTAGACCCATCGACGTGTAGACCCACCGACGTGTAAACCCTCGACGTGTAGACCCATCGACGTGTAGACCCATCGACATGTAGACCCACTGACATGTTGACCCATCGACATGTAGACCCATCAACATCGTTAAAGTGTGCACAATATCATGCATATGGCTACAGGTGGTCCACATACAAGTTACCTTCAGATGAACAATGTCGACCAGAATAAACCAACTGTACAGCACAAACAACAATAACTGACATATTCAAGTAATAAACATTTGAATGTTATGACATTCCAACAGTCATTTTCAAAATGTTGTGGTCTTTTATTGAATAACTTTCTATCAAGCTATTAACTTGAAATTTGAAAGTGCGATTAATCTGATTTAAAAAATGAATCGCTTGACAGCACTAGTTTCTACATTTGTTTTATTGTTGTACAATTTACAGGTTTTCCTCTGGAGCTAAATATCATGTCATGTGAATAGGACACAGTTCTGTAGAACCAGGGGGAAAGGGAAAAGGGAAAGGACTCATCTAGCAGCACGAGGACAGGTTAATCCTGAGGAGGGAGGGGTCCAAGTCCTTAAAATAAAAGAGGACAGTGGAACAGAGGACAACATGTGAAGAGCAAAGGACAGACACAGATGGACTGTAGTGGGATACTTATCACAGTTAAGTCCAGACTGCTCCTAAGACAGCCTGACTAGAACTGTCAGTGTGTTTAACAAATGGAGGTTTTAAGATGTTCTGTGGCGTGAAAGAGCTGATGTGAGTCTGTGAGTTAGAGCAGAGTTGTGGGACAGATGCTCGTAAAGGCTATAAACATGTCTGTCGCCATAGCAACACAGTAAAGCAAACACATGTAAAGAACAGCAGTGACATGTTTGAAAAGGCTTCTCAACATAAACCAGCTCTAGTTTGAACCACTGAAAACACTAAAATAGTTTCTTGTTGTTGACTCAGATTTACTTTTTGCTGTTAAGTGGAAACTCAAAGTAACAGCACATTATTTCCTTATCAAACAGACTCAAAACAAGTCTACAAATCATGCCCTAAAGTGTTCTTGTTGTTTATCTGCTTTTTTCTTGTTACATGTCACATACAAATAAATAAATAGACCTAATTAGTAGACGCAGTTGGACTCTGATGCTATCGAACACTTAGCATCTGAGCTAGTCCGGTAAGATTTAAGCTAGTCTGGAGGGTTCTCCTGTTTGTTTTCCTATAGCCGTTAGCATTAGCCCTCAAAAAACGCAACTTATGAAAGATCCAGAGAGTGTCACTGGTACAAGTCTACACTGACTACATTTAGCAGAGGTCAAAGGTCAGAGCCTTGTTACAAGTTATTGTTGAGTTTACAAACCTTTTAGTATTTTATTGTAGATAAAGTTTGTGTATAAAACTGCTAACGGCTAGCAAACTTCAACAAGAGATTTCTGATTTTATGCATCTTTTAAAACTATTGACACAAACGTCTCTTTTACATGTGACTAGTGAGAAAAGCAGACAAATGACATAAATAAACCAAACAATAGCGTTTTCCCACATGAAAGTACCAAGAACTATTCCCACATTCCTCCAGTCCTGTTTAATCAGAGAACTACCCTGTCCCCATGTTAGTGTTCACACAGCTGCAGTTTCTGAAAGTGGGTCTAACTAGCTTTAGCATTAGCATCTGTAAAGTCTGGAACATTTAAATAGTCATTAAGTGGTGTTAGGAAAACAAAAGTTGTCTTTTTTGATTCACATAAAACTATAATGTGCAAAACTTAAAAACATCACTGTTGACAATAAAACTAAATGATTTACTATAATTCCTAATAATAGTATTATAGTCTACTATTTACAAATTAAATACATACATTTGGGAGTTACTGCCTTTAAATATTTTTTCTTAAGATAAGGAAAGTTTATCTAAATGTGAAAATGTTTAAAACATGTTTAAAAACAAAGTTAGTGTTGTAAAATGTGTTTGTGTACCAAAGTTCTGTCTGACTGAAAGTATGCCCAAGCAGAGCTAAAAAAGCCCAAAATGTGGCCCCAGTCACAGTTCCTGCTCTGTGAACGCTCCCAAAATGGACAGGAACTAAAAAAGTACTAGGAACTGAAAAAAGTTCCTCAGTGGGAAAAGGCCTATAAAGTTATAGCTTTATTTCTCTGTGGAGGCGTCTGTCACATCGGTGATGGAGCATTTCCAGCCTAAGAATATAGTAGTTTGAGAAATATATTTTACATCGCCAAAGTTGTTTAAAAAAGCTTCATAAAACACAAATCAGTCTATTTTACTCGTGGTTTTGCTGAAATTGCTTGTTTTAGTTTGTTTTATCTCTAAAAGCGCAAGTGCCATTGTGTTCATTAGATTTGTGTCGTCACATCCACAGGAGTAACATGGCGTCGCTCTGTTTGTGTTGTAGTAACAGAGCAGAGCTGCTGACTGCACATCTACACATTTAATGTCTATGGTTGTCTCTCTCACAGGACGTCCACCTGCTCTCGTAACGTCTGGTCGCTGGAGTCCAAAGCAAATACTTCGAGTCTGTCCTGGATCGAGAGTGGCAGTTCTACTGCTGCTACTACGAGCGCCGCTGCCCTTTACTCCTGCATGTACGTATCCACACACTCTATGTACGTGTACGTATGCTACACACATGTATTATCACACTATGCAGTGTACGTACGCTACACTTATGTACGTACACACACTACACCATGTACGTACGCCACACTACACACATGTACGTACACCACACACTACACCATGTACGTACACCACACTTCACCGTGTACGTACACCACACTACACGCATGTACGTACACTACACACATGTAGCGTACACAACTACACGCATGTACGTACACCACACTACACGCATGTACGTACACCACACTACACTTCACACATGTACGTAACCACACTACATCCATGTACGTACACACTCACACATGTACGTACACCACACTACACCCATGTACGTACGCCACACTACACCATGTACGTACACCACACTGTTACGTACACCAACACTACACGCATGTACGTACACTTACAACGATGTACGTACACCACACTACACACATGTACGCACCAACTACACCATGTACGTACACCACACTACACAGCATGTACGTACACTCACACACACCTGTACGTCACCACACTACACCATGACGTACACTTCCACATGTACGTACACCACACTACACCATGTACGTACACTCACACATTACGTACACCACACTACACATGTAGTACACTTCACACATTACGTACACCACATGTACGTACACCACACTACACACATGTACGTACACCACACTACACCCATGTACGTACGCCACACTACACACATGTACGTACACCACACTACACACATGTACGTACACCACACTACACCCATGTACGTACACCACACTACACCATGTACGTACACCACATGACTATGTACGTACACCACTCTACACACATGTACGTACACCACACTACACGCATGTACGTACACACCCATGTACGTACACCACACTACACCCATGTACGTACACTACACCCATGTACGTACACCACACTACACCCATGTACGTACACTACACCCATGTACGTACACCACACTACACCCATGTACGTACACTACACACATGTACGTACACCACACTACACGCATGTACGTACACTTGTACACCACATGTACGTACACCACACTACACGCATGTACGTACACTTCACACATGTACGTACACCACACTACACGCATGTACGTACACTTCACACATGTACGTACACCACACTACACACATGTACGTACACCACACTACACACATGTACGTACACCACACTACACCCATGTACGTACGCCACACTACACAATGTACGTACACCACACTACACACATGTACGTACACCACACTACACCCATGTACGTACACCACACTACACCCAGTACGACACCACATGACACGGATGTACGTACACCACTCACACAACACACTATACTACCACACTACACACATGTACGTACACTACACACATGTACGTACACCACACTACACGCATGTACGTACGTGTACTACATGTACGTACACTACACATGTACGTACACCACACTACACCCATGTACGTACACTACACCCATGTACACCACGTACGTACACCACACTACACACATGTACGTACACACACTACACCCATGTACGTACACCACACTACACGCATGTACGTACACTACACGTACACCACACTACACGCATGTACGTACACACCCATGTACGTACACCACACTACACCCATATACGTACACTACACCCATGTACGTACACCACACTACACCCATGTACGTACACCACACTACACACATGTATGTAACACCACACTACACCATGTACGTACACACACTACACACATGTACGTACACCTACACACATGTACTACACGCATACGTACTTACACCCATGTACGTACACCACACTACACACATGTACGTACACTACACACATGTACGTACCACACTACACACATGTACGTACACTACACACATACACCACACTACACACATGTACGTACACCACACTACACCCATGTACGTACACCACACTACACGCAACATGTTTCCATCTGTCATGGGGACATTACATTGACTTACATTCATTTCATGGATCCTTACCCTAACCTTAACCTTAGTGGCTACTTGCCTAAACTTACCCAACCCTCACCCTAATCCTAACCTTAACCTTATTTGAACTTAAAACCATGTTGCTGATCTCATAATGAAGGATTTACATCATGGGGACCAGCTTTTTGTCCCCATAAGGAAGGCAGGTCCCCAGAATGTGAGTGTGTATACAACTTTTGGTCCTCACAAAGTGATGAATACACGCTCACCACACTACACGTATGTACGTACGCTACACACATGTACGTACACTACACACATGTACGTACACCACACTACACGCATGTACGTACACCACACACATGTACACACTACACCATGTACGTACACTACACACATGTACGTACACCACACTACACATGTACGTACGCTACACACGTACACCACGCTTTTCATTGTACAACCATCAAACACCACATGCTTTTATTTTGAAGCCCTAAGCCATGGGATCTACACCTGACACTGCATTTGAAAAGTGTCTAATCTTATTAAAATTGACATGTTCCATTTTTCACACATCGTCAGGGAATCACCAGAAATCATTTCACGAGCTTCTAGAGCAGGGGTGTCGAACTCATTGGGGTTGTCCCCGAATGGCCGATTGTAACTAAAATGAACCTTACTAATCTTTGACATACTAAAATGAATCATTGTTTTGATTATTGTATATTTGTTGAAGTGACAATTGCTAATCTGACTCCGATCATGTGATGACACAGTAGTTAATTGTAAAAAAAAAGTCTTGGTTTTGGAGATTTTAACTTGTTTACAAAAAGCTGATCTACAGACCTGCTCCAGCTTTAGAAAGAAAACACTGTGAACTTAGAGGTGCACTGTGGCCAAAAATAGACATGTATAAAGCATGTTTTTACCATTTAGATTTCTTTGTTCCACTAAATCAGGTTTTGACTTTCTTTTCTAGTGACTTTTGTAGTTGACTTTTCACTCCAGAAGTTACACGTGCACTTTAAAGAGTAACTAACTTATTTTTAAAATGTAGGAAGTAGAAAAATATAAAAAGTAAAAGTCAAAATGCCACGAGAGTTAGAGTTTAAGAAAAGTGCAGATACTCGAGTGTGTTGAGGTGATTTCTGATCTTCCATTGTCATTTGATAATGTTCTGAAACTTGAAGTCATAGATTAGTGGGAAAACGACCAGTATGTGAGGTTTTGATTTGGAGGACACACAGAATGATTGTTTGATCTTCTAATCTTCTGTACTTTTCCACGTCCTCTGCTCTGTCCAGGAAAACCACAGACGTGCCAGAGTTCTACCGGGAGGAGGGGGAGATGGTGGTGCCCAGTTATGGATACTTCATCAGAGGAGCTCAGACCACCTTCAGCGGAGTGCTCAGGTTAGGATGCAGCTCACAGATCGCACATTACAGCAACAAAGAGGTTGCATTTGTGTTCTAGAATATGATCATGTCATAAGGCCTATTCTTACAGTAGGCATCTTTGGGGGTGTGGCCTGCTGTGGGGGGATTTTATGTTAAAGATCCATAAGAATTCATTGGGAACTGCAACTTTCTCACTCTTTGGAGATTTTCCCTGATGACGTAAGTGCTTTTTGAGCACAACTTTTTCAGTTCGAGTCACAACTAAGTCTTAATGGCCAAAACTTAATGAAACTTGCCACCAACCTGGCTCCAGGGTGGCTCCAGGGTGGGCTCCATGGTGGTTCTCCAGGGTGGGGCTCCAGGGTGGGGCTCCAGGGTGGCTCCCGGCTGTGCCATACCGGGACATCACCATCCCTCGATATGAAACTTTTCTCATAGTGGGTTTTGTGAGCCCACACTTTGGTCTGACCCCGTCACTAGACCTGTGTGCCATGGGAACCTACAAGGGGCAATAAAGCCCCAGACAGAATAAAGCCTCCAAAGGATCATTCGAGTAACACCAAATCCCCCACCACAATAAGGTGGCGCGCTCATGGGTGAAGATGAACAACTAAACACATTATAATTGGAATAATTCTTTTCAGTCAGACATTGTTATACAAATTAAAAACGTCACATGGAGACAGCAGGTGAGTTACTGCCTTTGAAAAGTTACAACAGTGCATCCTTTTAGTTTTAGTCACTAAAAAGAGTAATTTTTGTTGGGAACATTCAAGTCTGAACTCAAATAACAGAGAGAGTTTGACTGGTTCCCTGAATTGAACTGAACTTGGGATTCAAATAAAGCGGTCACAAAATAGATGTTTGTGATTATGTCACGTGACACAACCTTGCTCAACACGTTTTGGATTTGCTTTGTCAGTGATGGTCTCGTGATGTTGTTTTTGCAGGGACGCAGTGGAAGTACAAATTCTTGCAGATGAATTGGACTTTAGACTGTGATTGAGAATTTATAGATTTTATTGTAACGTTCTTGT
>CM076412.1:6688119-6747553 GCA_038363315.1 Mugilogobius chulae | reverse complement strand
CTTTTTCTGCCGGAATGAATTGCTAGCATGCGACGCTGTCCAAAGATTTCCCCCTGCAACCACAGGAATCAACACGAGCGCTCCTTTTTCACATAAGTTATTAATATTAACAGCTGTTAGTTCAAAGCTCGTCCACACATCAGAGCTTGAGCGGCCATGTTCTATAGAAGCAGATCTCTCTCCCAGCAGGATCTCATCAGTTTCCCGAAGCGTTGTGTTCCCCGGCTCTCTCCAGCGAGACCGATTCAGTTTCCCGTGGCGTTGTATTGTCCTGAGGCTCGCTAGCAGGACCGCTCAGAACAGTGAGTGTCCTCCGGCTTGCAGCAGATCCGCTCAGTGTCCCGACTTTTGATTTTTGTCTCCGGGCCGACATCAGTGCAGACCGCTCTCAGGACATTGTTAGCATCCGCGATGGCTCGCAGCATACCGTGCCTCCAAACTGTCCCGGGCTGTGTGAGTGTCCTCCGCTCGCAGCAGGATCGCTCAGTGACAGTGGTGAGCATCGATGTGTGGGCGGCCGTCAAGCTTAGATACCGGCTCATATTGGTCCCGGTTGCGTTGAGTTCCTCCGGTCTCGCAAGCAGGACCGCTTCATGTCCCGAACGTTTGAGTGTCCTCCGGCTCGCAGCAGGACCGCTATGTCCCTGGGCTTGTGAGTGTCTCTGCTCGCAGCAGGACCGGCTCAGGACCGGAGTGTTAAACATGTAACAGTTTGTCTCTGATGCTTGGACCTGAGCCCGGCCCGATACAGAGTTACTCAAAACAAGGTGTTTTGTGCGCCCCACGGCAGGTCCCACGCTGGCTCTGACCGGTCCCGCTGCGGCGCTACACCTAAACTCACAGATCTGGTTACTCATATACGTGACAACCTTTCACACACTGAAAAAACCCCAGACGAGCGAGAGCAGAGCCTGTCTCCATGGTGACGGCAGTGCTCGGTCTAGAATGTATTACTGCCAGTCCTGTTCTCACTTTGACCCTCCTTCCTATTCAGGCCTTTTTGCATTTTAAACAAAAGAATCATGACATGTGTAGATTAAAAGAGACCTACAAGTGTCTACTTTCAGTAAAAAAGACTGGTTATTCTACATTCATTTGTTCACTTTTTATAAATATTTGAAATTCCTTGTTTTCATTAGATTTCAGCGTTTGACCAGAAACTTTAGAGAAAACGTCCTTTTTCAAAATCAAACCTCATGTCATTGTTGTTTTCCTCTGTGTCTTTTTCATCTTTTAATTAACAAAAGCTGTATGCTGCGTTCAGACCGGACAGCGTCTTGGCGTATTTGCGTCTATTTTCAATGTTAAGTCAATGTAAACCTGCGTCTTGAGCGTTCAAGCGAATTTTCCGCGCGTATTGACGTCTGGGGCGTTAGTTGACACACGTTTAGGCGTCTGAAAACGCGGCGTCATTCGGATTAGAAGCTCGAAGCTGCGGCAGCTGCAGGAGTTGGGAAAATCCATCTTCAGACGTGTTGGAAGTCGGCGTCAGCCAATCAGAGACTCCACTCCTGTGACACGTTGTTCTCCTCTCACACCAAGGGAAAGGACGACTGTTTACTGAAGTCTTTTAATCATTTTTTTAACGAAAGGTCGCTTGTTTGGGGCTTTTTTCAAAGACTTGGTCGTTCGTTGTTTTGAAAATCTGGAGACACGACAAACACGGGACATGATCTGGACTGACAACGCCTCACATGGAAGTATTCAAAAAGCCCGGTGTCGTGTTAAACCTGCTGTACAAGGAGGAGCCGACGGAGACAGCAAAAGGACACTGTCTGGAGGAGGAGAAAGTTGTGTGATCGGGTAAGATCCGTTTTTATAAATGCATTAGCTCCTATCTCTTTCTCTCTCTCCTTCTCTCTCTCCAGTGATCTGTCTACGAGCAAACAAAGCTGCAAACAAGTGGGAGCTCGAAGCGCTTTGGGACGTTAAAAGTGTCTTTTTGTCCACCAAAGCCTTGACACTCGTCAGAGCAGCTTAGAAGCTTATTGAGGCGTCAACAGCATAAATAACCGGCGAAATTTAACGCGCGTTTAGTCAAAGTTAGACGCAAATAAGCTGTCCGGTGTGAACGCAGCATTACAGACGTTTTTACTTTCTTTTAGATTCAGCCTCTTTCATGGAGCAGAGAATATTTTGAATAAATCCAGTAGTTTGACTTCCTCTGACACTTTCACTCGCTCACGGAAGAGTCGCTGCATGTGTGGTTCTCCTCAGAGTCCTAGTCCAGTAGGATCGGCTTTTCTTCATTTTAAACATCAAATATCTGCGAGAAAACGTACTCAACGATGTTTTGTCTGGAATCTGTTTGAAAGACAGTCGTCCTCCACAAACAGCTGATCATGTAAACAAAGCCGACTGTCATGTGACCTCCTCTGGGTCATGTGCTCACATATTCCTCCCTCTGCTGGTGAATCTGTGAAACTGCATCATGTATTTGACTGTAGACAAAGTCAGCATGAGCATCAGACAGACCCACATTGCAGCAGAGAAGAAAAGGTTTGTGACTGAAATAGATGTCATGGAAGAAATACTGTCCATCATGTAGCATTATATCATCAAATTCTGAGTCTCAAAAACCTGCTTGACTACAGTGAGCCGACGCCTCTCCACAGATCTGACGTCACATGCTCGTCTCCATGTTCAGTTACATTGGATTTAAGTAACATTGTTGTAGACTGTGTGCTGTCCTAGAGTTCAGTCTGGTAAACGGTTCTTACATGTCTGTTTTAAGATGGCGGATGACTGTTTGTTGTTCATATCACTGCACGCGGCCGTCAGCTGACAACTGAAAAGTGATGCGCGGCTGTCACTGGCAGCAGTGATATGAAGCGATTACGAGGTCTAACAGTTTTGTCTGCACAAATGTAGCATGTATGTTGCACTAGCTCATGTACAAGATTGGTAAAAGAAAGGTAACAATGCTAATAACTAAGGTTATAGATTTAGTTAGGCCTAGATCAGAAAATTTAAGTTCGACTCTGGGAGTGGAGAGAGAGACTGAGACAAGAGTAGCTTTTTGATGGTACACCTTTATATTGAAGACAAAGACAACAAACAAAATATTAAACAATGACAGAACATGACTGAGGTGAATGGCCATAAATATTTACAATCCAGGTTCAGAAAATGTACATTGATAATTCCTTGCTTTGCAAATTTCATTGTTCCTATGAAAATGCTCGATTGTCCCGATCGTGGTTTAATCAAACAAAAGATCTTAATTGTCCTTTAATATCCAAAGGGCGTTCGATGGTGACAGTGTGAGAGCGGAATAGTTCAAGCTCTGAGTGGCCACGGGCAGTGGTCATGAACCGCGGTCAATCGGGACAAAAAGAGTTAGAAAAAGTTCAAGGGCGGCTACAGGAGCCTCCTACCGGCCCAACCAGAGCAGAAGAGGTTCCTGAGTCAATATCCTGGGCTTGAGTAGAGAACTGGTGCAGGCGTGTTGCCTTGGGTTCAGTTAGGCTCAGATCCTTAGCTCGCCATCCCATCTGGTCTGTGTATAAAACAGGACAGTAATAAATCATGTGCACATCATAATCAAGTTCAAGTTTCAATCTAGGATCCTATCAATAATTCAAATCAATCAATCAATCAATCAAGTATCAGTGATTAACTAATACAAAGTGCTACACATATATCACTCTTTTGAACACATTGTTTGAGAAGAAAAAGTCTTTATTTCCATGGCCCCAGTAAACTTGCCGGACTTCTTTCGTCTGGACCTAAAGTGGACAAGAACTGGCTCACTGGACTCTGTCGGGGTGAGACAGTGTGGTGATGGGGATGTCAGACAGACTCATGTCAAAAATCCCCAAAAGAGGTCCAAATCGCTCCAAAGTGAGCCGTTCTGATCCAGGCGAATGGAAACGTGGCTCGTGTGTGTCCTCCTGTGTTGGAGTAAGAACTGGCTTTTACGTTTGAATGTAAAAGCACTTTTACTGTTGAACTATCCACTTATTTCTTCTCTTAACTTTTCTGTAAGTCACTGTCTCATGTCCAACTTTAAAATGAAGGTAAGGAGGGGTATAGTGCCCCCGTCTGGTCACATTAGATCGGCTATGTTGTCATTATTTAAAGTGAAGCTCATTCTCTAAACTCCAGCCACAAACACAATTCAAACACATTAAACTCATTGAAAGCCTTGGGAAAAGAAAAAAGGAAGGCTCAGAGTAGAGAGCAGTGAGTGGAAAATACACGCTGACGTCACCTAGAGTCTAGAAATGACATGAGACACAGCAGTTTGTGACTACGCTGCAAAAAAGGCCTTTCAATAAATAAGAACATGTTTGTTTTGAGGTAGGCCAGGGCAATATGGTGATAAAAATGGAATGGTGAGCTCACTGTTGAGACAATCTGCTTTTTGGTGAAATCGTCAAATGGTGATTCCCCATTTCTCTATTTAATGCATCTGTTTGTTAAAATACAGACAATTATCTCCATAGACATATTAGTAGAGGCGCAGTCCGACTCTGATGCTATCGAACACTTAGCATCTGAGCTAGTCCGATAAGATTTAAGCTAGTCCGGAGCGTTCTACTGTAAATTTTCCTATAGCTGTTAGCATTAGCTTGCAAAAAACGCTAGTTATGAAAGATCCAGAGTGTCAGCTGATACACACCTACAGACCACATTTAGCAAAGGTCAGAGCCTTGTTACAAATTATTGTTGAGTTTACAAACCTTTTAGTTTTTTTGTTGTAGGTAAAATGTGTGTATAAAACTGCTAACGGCTAGCAAACTTATGCATCTTTTAAGACTCTAGTGACACCAAACGTCTCTTTAACATGTTACAAGTGAGAAAAGCAGACACATTACATAAATAACACCAAACAGAGTTACAGCTTCACTTCTCTGTGGAGGAGCGTCTGTCACATCAGTGATGGAGCATTTCCAGTCTAGTAGTTTGAGAAATACAATTTCACATCTCCAAAGTTGTTTAAAGAACTTCATAAGACATAAATCAGTCTGTTTTTCTCATGGTTTTGCTGTAATCGTGTGTTAAGCTCGTTTTATCCATAAAAGTGCAGCTCCTGCTATTGACTTCAATCGATTTGCGTCGTCACCTCTACCGAGGAATATGGCGTCGCTCTGTTCGTGTTGTAGCAACAGAGCAGAGCTGCTGATTGCGCGTCTACTAATTTAATGTCTATGATTACTCTACTACTTCTCTGAGCATCAGAGTTGCCAAGTTGTTTCTTTATAAGGAGTTTGTTCGTCTGTTTTTAATAGTTTTATGAGTTTTAAAGTTCATGTGGTGAGGTCTTTTGTGCTGCGCTTCAAGTCAAGTTCCAGATGAATTTTAGCAAATTTTGATTTACAAAAATATATCTTTTTATGAATGAAACCTGGATTTGAGCAGATGTAATACTGTTAAAGCTGTTATGACATGTTCTAATGAATCGATTGTTTGAATAACTTTTTATGGGCTGAGGTCGCTTGTCTTTGGATTGTTTTCAAAGGCTTGGTCACGTTTTTCTCTGTAAATCTGTCCACACTGGTCAGTCTTTGTTCTGCTCTGAGTGAGTGACAGCTGGATTTAACCAATCACAGTGAAGTAGAAACATTTAGATGATTGTATTTACCTCAAAGGCAAAAGACAATAGTCGACAAGAACTGTGATCAAATCCAAATAGTGATCTGTCTCCAGAAAATCGCGAAAATAATTTTTTGCCAGATCACCCAGCCCTGTTTTGAGGTCTGATTTCAAGTGAAATAATCTGTCAGTGCAGTAAGAACATGTGACTAACCTGGTTGTTTTGAGCAGAAGATGCTAGTTTCAAGTTCTCTTGACAAGATTTTTAAGCAAAACTATTCTTGATTCAAGCAATTATGGCTTAAAACTGATACAAATTTGTTTAAAATAAGTTTGTATATCTAGATAAGGTAAATCAGGAGAGAATATCTTAAACAAGTCACATAATCTTATTAAGACTTGGGCTTATTAATGAAAAAAATTATCTTTTAAGATGAATATGCTTAATTCAAGTCATTTTTTCTAAGTTAGATTTTCTTTTTTGCAGTGATATTGACCTGAAACTTGCTCATTTGCTCAGTTTGCACTAAAATCGCCAAAAATTCCTGGCGAATAGCAGGCAATGCCTTTAAACAAAATATACACAGTCCAACAGGTTTAGCTTCTCTTTAAACTGTCAGAAACAGTTGAAAAGGTTCTGTCAGCTGCAGCCTTTGATCGCCTCATATAGAGATAAATAGTGAGAGTTAAGAATGTTTATGACTTTCTAAAGTACATCTGACAGGTTTGTGTTTGTTCTTACTTTGCTGTGACAGTTCTTTTACATCTGGCAGTTTGAGAGAAAAAAACAAACCAATAAAAGTTTGAAATGCATTTCCTTGTTAACTCTGGCTCCTGAAGAACATAAAGACTGAATAGATTTGTGAGGAAATGGTCCGTTAAACTCCTCACTCTGTGGCTCTTCTCGTGTTCTCCTGATGCATTAGTGTAAGATTATCTGTGTGTTATGGAAGCCAGACGAACGCAGAAATCGTGACTGCATCGTTAAAGCTTTTACAGTGGAAACAAACACTCTTCTCTGAGCGACAAGAGGCCAAACCCAAGAACATGTACAGCCTGTTTATCACTGTTTACTCTCACTTTGCACTGTTATGAGCTCAAACTTGATATGGTTTAAGTTTAGATCTAGAGAGACAAATCTTAAGCGTGTCAAGTTTGAGATACTGTCAAATTGTAACACAATATAGTTACAAGGAAAAAAGGTTGTATTATGTATTTCACAGAGGCGGTGCTACCAGCAGCAGCTTAAGGGCCCCCAACATGGAGGGGCCCAATCAGTTAGTTTCCACCGCATGTGCCCCCAGGTGGGTAACATACTAATACTACTGAGGGCAGATAAAATAAAATTGTTTAAATGCAATTTATTTTTGTAATTCAAATGAGTAGTGGGTCTAGTCATTGTAGAAATAATTGCTTTTTAAATTAGCTAAATATTTTTTGAATTATTTCATGACAAAGTCCAATGTTATTAATAGGAAAAACTCCCTCTTGCCCTCCACCTGGCTTATAACTGCCAAGAATTCTAGAATGTGAAACCCACCTGTTGTGTCCTTTCTCAGCTGCAGCAGAACTTTGACTTGAACCTAAGTCTTTTTAAACAAGTGTCGTTTTAGTTGGTGAGAGACTGGGGTGTTCTCCTGGGGTGTTCTCCTGGGGTGTTCTCCTGGGGTGTTCTCCTGGGGTGTTCTCCTGGGGTGTCCTCCTGGGGTGTCCTCCTGGGGTGTCCTCCTGGGGTGTCCTCCTGGAGTGTTCTCCTGGGGTGTCCTCCTGGGGTGTCCTTCTGGGATGTCCTCCTGGGATGTCCTCCTGGGGTGTTCTCCTGGGGTGTTCTCCTGGGGTGTTCTCTGGGGTGTTTCTCCTGGGGTTCCTCCTGTGGCTCTGGATCAGATCGTGTGCAGGAAGCTTCCGGACCAGATGCTCCAACATGTCACACACAATAAGCCCCTCTCACTTTGTCCTGAATAATTCATTTCACCCACCAAGTTTCTGGAAATGTTAAAGATACAAAAAGACTAAAAACTCTTATTTAAAGCCAAATCATCCAATCTGGGACCAATTTCTAAAACTCAAAGCCAAGAAGAAAAGCTCAGAAAAATGTGAGAAGACTTTAAAGTCAAAGCTGATTCGATTACATGGAGAGAGCTTTTAGCCATGTTTGCTTCATCAAAAACATCTCTGGTTCTGCAGTTCGGTGCAAGGCCATCCCAGTCTGTCAAGCCTGATCTGGTCTATGGTGACCAGATCTCAGAAGTTAAGCAGGCAGGGTCTGGCAGTGTTCGGATGGGAGACTCTGAACCTCAGACGCCAGTGGGACGAACAGAGGAGAAACTGTTGTTGTGTTCTTTGGCAAGACACTCATCAGTGTAGATCTGGAGGTGGTCGAGGGGCAGGTGGTACATGTCAGCCTTGCTTCTGTCAGGCTGCCCAGGGCAGCTGTGACCACATCAGTAACAGTAACCACACCTTTATGTAAATGTGACATTGAAACATTGAATAGGTTTGTAGGTTCATTATGTAACTTTTTGGACCAAAAACAGACTTGAATAAAAGCAACTTTTTGCCATTTACATTTTTTGTTGCGCTGAATAAATAATAAATAATAAAAAACCTGTGTTTACTTGTCTTTACTTTAAATTATTTGACCGTCCAGGATGGGAGTCTCCTCTGGTGTGTTTCTATGTAAAAACTCTCTTTTTGCTATGTTCATCACAAACATATTCATCTCAACGTATAGGTTTAACTTTCTATTTCTACTGAACTGTGTAGTTGACTTTTCACATTTTACTCAGATTGTGACTAATGTCTATTCAACCTTTTTAGGCAATGAGAAAGAAAAAGAATACATTTAAGAGTTACTTCCAACAATACATAAACTCAAGGACAAAACCTGTAGATTGTGAATTGAACATATATGAAACAAAACACTACTTTCGATGTGTTTTTGATGAGGAGCAGGAGACTGTATAGTGTGCTGCTGTGAGATCTAAGGATCAATCCAAACGTGATAAAGACCCAGGAGAAAGGCCAAACACTTCCCTTTGAAACATCTGATCCAATCTGTGTCTGAGGATCCTGTTTTCACCGCAGCAGCAGAAGCAGCAGCCTCCTCAGCCTGACATCTGCTGCTTGTCTCTGTGTTTTGTCATTTGGTCTAGAAAGTTCCACTGTCTGGCATTTTTGACCTCACTGTAAAAAGTAACAGTTTCACTTAACAATACATTTCTCTCCCTCTCTCTCTCTCTCTCTCTCTCTCTCTCTCTCACCTGTCTCATTCCCATTTCTCGCCCTCCCCTTAATCATCTTTCTCCCCTCTTTCTCTGACTCTCCCTCTTTCTTTCTCTCTCTCCTTCTGACTCTCTCCTCTCTTTCCTCGCTCTCTTGATTGTCTCTCTCTAACTCTCTCCTCCTTTTTCTCTCCCCTCTCTCTTTATCTTTCTCTCTCTTTCTTCTCTCTTCTCCCTCTCTACTCTCTCTCTGACTCTCTCCCTCTTTTTCTCTTTCTCTCTCTCCTCTCTCTCTCTTTATCTTTCTTTCTCTTCTCCCTCTCTTTTCTCTCTCTCTTTCTTTCTCTCTCACTCTCTCTTTCTCTCTCTCTCCTCCTGGCTCTCCCTCTTTCTCCCTTCTCTCTTCTTTTTCTCTCTCTTCTTCTATTTACTCTCTCCATCTCTTTCTCTCTCGCTGTCGCTCTCCTCTCTCTGACTCTCTCCCTCTTTCTCCCTTTGTTTCTTTCTCTCTCTCTTATTCTCTCTTCTCTCCTCTCTTTTTCTTTCTTTCATTTTCTTTTTCTCTCTCTCTCCTCTCTCTCTCTATTTATCTTTCTTTTTCTCTCCTCTCTATCTCTTTATTTTTTCTTTCTTTCTCTCTCTCTCCTTCTCTCTCTTATCTTCTTTCTCTTCTCCCCTCTCTTTTCTCTCCTTCTTCTCTCTCTCTCCTCCTGACTCCCTTTCTCTCTTTTCTTTTTCTCTCTCTTCTTCTATTTACTCTCTCCATCTCTTTCTCTCTCGCTGTCGCTCTCCTCTCTCTGACTCTCTCCCTCTTTCTCCCTTTGTTTCTTTCTCTCTCTCTCTCTTATTTTCTCTCTTCTCCCCTCTCTTTTTCTCTTCTTTCTTTTTTTCTTTCTTTCATCTTTCTTTTTCTCTCTCTCTCGCTCTCTCCTCTCTCTCTTTATCTTTCTTTTCTCTCCTCTCTATCTCTTTATTTTTCTTTCTTTCTTTTTCTCTCCTCTCTCTCTCTCTTCATTTCTTCTCTGTTCTTCTCCTCTCTCTCTTCTCCCCTCTTGTTTCTCTCCCTGTTTCCATGGAGATAGATGTTTAATTGGGACATATCGAGTGTTTTTTGTCATTAACCTTGTATCATCCTGCTCCGATGCTCCTGCAGTGTTCTCCCCTACCCCCTAGCCCCGCCCACGTGTCTCCTGCAGAAGTGTCACTGTTGAGTCTGTCTCTTTCTCCTTGAACACATCTGCAAAACTTCACAACTTGTTTCCATTCCAGCTTTTCCGGCTCTTATCTGAGAGCTGGAGCCACGTCAAAGAATCTCTGGAATGAGGGATTTTTACAGTTAAACTCATCAGGATTATAACAAACACAATCCCAGTTCTTTTACATGAGTCTAGTGTTGAAAATGATACATAATTAAATGAATAGCTGATTGCCTAGTGCAGTGGTGAGCATTATTTTAATTATGATTATGATTTTAATCTAATAAAACGTCAAGTAAAATTTTATAAAATAGCCTTCTTTTATGACATGTGTTTAATAAGACATAATTGCAACCAAAAATGAACACATGTCGATATTAATCATGTGTTGAAGGTGGAGAGGAAGTTGTCAGAGTGAAAACCTAAATTGTATTTCATTTTCATTCATTTTCTATTACTTTATCCCGTTAGGTTGTGGGTGACTGGAGCCTATCCTAGTGTCTTGGGCCTTAGGCGGGGGAATACCCTGGACGCAGGGTTAGACAGACAAACATTCACTCTCTCATTCATCACTAAGGGAAATTTACAGTGATGCCCCAATGAACCTGAACATGCATGTCTTGGAGGTGGGAGAAACCGGAAGAAAACCCACAGTGACACGGGGAGAACATGCAAACTCCACCCAGAGAGATCATGAGATGTTGATTTGGTCAGACCCGGGAGTCGAACCCACGACTCTTTGTTGGGAAGCCAGAGCTCTAACCACTCTGCTACTGTGCACCCCTCTTATAACTTATAATTATTTATAAATCATAATTACATCCAACAAGTTTGTCCTTTTCGTCTCACTGATGTTCCTCCAGCGGTCTCCCATCCAGGTACTGCCTAGACCAAACATGCTTAGCTTCTAAGACCTGACAGAATCAGGCTATGGCAGATACACTGACACTTACTTCATTAATGTGTTTGGTGCAGGTTTCTCGAGCATTTGCATTTTGCAAACACGGTGGCAGAGCAGATAGCAGTCTCCTCATAGCAAGAAGGTCCTGGGTTCGATTCCCAGTCGACCCGGGCCTTTTATGTGGAGTTTGCATGTTCTCCCTGTGTCTGTGTAGGTTTCCTCCAGGTACTCTGGATTCCCCAACATCTAAAAACATGTCCATTAATGCCTCCCCTGACCCTTCCCCCAGTACTCCCCTGCAAAAGAGATTCTGAATCTCAGTGAGACTTCCCTGGTTAAATAAAGGACCAATTAAAAAAAATTAATTACTTAATTAATTAAATCTGCAACTTCCTCCCTAAACCCTTTGACACGTGGTTAATATCCACATGTAAACATTTTAGTTGCAATTATGGCTTGTAAACCTCTTTTGCAAACAAAGTGAAACTGAGAGGACCACCCAAGCTCGGCCAATCAGAGCGCTGCGTTTGCTGCCTCATAAGAAGTACAATTCTTTGTTATTCACTTCAGACAGTACACAGTGGTCTCATTTTTTCACAAGTGCTACATTTATCTGAGACTTTTTAGTGAAAAAAACATTTACAACTAAAAAAGTTACCCCAACTTTAATACGAGTGGTATTAGGAGTG
Organism: Mugilogobius chulae; assembly: GCA_038363315.1. Taxonomy (NCBI): domain Eukaryota; kingdom Metazoa; phylum Chordata; class Actinopteri; order Gobiiformes; family Gobiidae; genus Mugilogobius; species Mugilogobius chulae. Next base: position 6,736,005 of record CM076412.1, on the reverse strand, counting down.
CATAAAGAATGAAAATCAAATCAGATTGACTTGGCCTGGTAGTGCCAAGTGGACACGGTTTAAAGTCACATTGTGTAACATTCTCTGATCTCTTCTAAAATAAAACAAACAGATGGATGATTGTGACTGAGCTGGACGTACTGTAGAATGTGCTTACTCAGACACATCCCGCTGCAGATCCTAAATTCCTCGGTGACACAATCCTTTGATAGAGTCAGACGTTTGCTCTTGTGTGAGTCACGTGGGTTTTGTTTTCGTCCGGTAAAAGGTTCAGTGCCACAAAAGGAAGTGACATACTGCTGCTTTACTGGACTTTACAGAGCGGGCACACTGGAAATGGGATAAACACGAGGGAGAAATGTTGTTTGTGTCATTTATGAAGTGCTTTGAGCTGACTAAAGAGGTTGGTATTTAACTTGTGAGGCCCTACAACCCATTTTTTAGTGAATTCCTCAGAAAAGTAAAGTAAAGAGTGTGTTTTCTCTGCAACTTTGTCTGACAAAAAAATATCCAGCCGTTTTGTACCATTTTGGAGCCATGTGCCATTGGTACTGTGTGTGGCACAAGTTTTAGCAGCAAATACTGTAATTGCACATTTACACACCAATGGCCACTAAGGTTTGACAAAAACATGATTATTAGCAAAATAGAATGTTTTAAGGTGGACCAAAAACCATCCAAAGTGTTGATAATATCATGAGTTGTATGACTCATGCGTCTCACGTGAGTCATTTGGCCGTGTTGTTCCAGAAGCTTTTCACACTTCTGTTCCTAAATCCATAAATGCTTGTAGACTGTTGCATGTTCAGATCAGTGTTCTGAATACTTTAAGTACTTTGGATTCTAAACTTGAGCATTAAAGTTGGAGTAGCTGACTTTTTGGTAGTAAAATATAACCTTGTGTTTTCCACTCAAAAGTACAGTATATGGTAAATGCAAAACTTTTTGAAAAAAATTAGACCACTGTGACTGTCTGAACTAGATCATGACCGTGAAGAAGGAGCTGAGTCGACAGACAAAGCTCTCGATTTACCGGACAATCTACGTTCAACCCTCACCTATGGTCATGAGCTTTGGGTAATGACCGAAAGGACAAGATCACAGATACAAGCGGTCCAAATGAGTTTCCTCCGCAGGGTGGCTTAGAGATAGGGTGAGAAGCTCAGTCACACGGGAGGAACTCAGAGTAGAGCCGCTGCTCCTCCACATCGAGAGGGACCAGCTGAGGTGGCTCGGGCATCTGTACCGGCAGCCTGTTCTCATGGATAAGCGTGTGAATACCACGCTATTGTAAACAGTGTGTCATATGAACGCAACTTCTATTTTATGCGTGTGTATTTGACGTGTTTCTGTCCCAGTTCATTTCAATGGTGAATGTTAAGAGGTGTTATTATTCATGAAAACTAACACAATCCTAATCCTAACTTAACCAACTTCAAGCCAAAGAGCTAAACTTACCCATTGTTGTAACTTCAGACTTAAATGTAGCCGTTAATTGCTTGAAAAACCTTGTGTTGTCGTCAACCACTAGGCGTGTCCAGACCACGCCAGAGAAAACGAGCGTGTAATTGCACGCCAAAACAGGCAGAGGGCGTCGTCGTGATACGCAATTTGTCATGGCGTGCTATTTTACACAATCCATGAGAACACGTTGGTACCGGATGCCTCCTGGATGCCTCCCCAGGGAGGTGTTCCGGGCATGTCCCACTGGGAGGAGGCCAAGGGGAAGACCGGAACACGCTGGAGGACTTTGTCTCTGGACTGTTCTGGGAACGCCTCGGGATTCTCCCGGAAGAGCTGGATGAGGTGTGTGTGGACAGGGAAGTCTGGGCTTCCTTGCTCAGACTGCTGCCCCCGCGACCCACCCCGGATAAAGCAGAAGAAAATGGATGGATGGATCATGAGCCGTATGCTGCGCTCTGATTGGTGGTCACTTCAGTTTCAGTTTTTGATGGTTAAAAGAAGTTTTTAAGCCATAATCGCTACCATAATGAATACATGTCTATATTAACCATGTGTCGAAGGATTTATAATAGGAAGTAGTCAGATTTCAAACCTAAATTGTCAAAATCAGCCACCCCACCTTTAAACCAGTATGTCGTCAGGAGCCACAGTGGGATGGCTGGAGGACAAACTTTGTTGTGTCTTTAGGCAAGACACTTCTGGCCTGGATCCAGAGGAAACTGTGCAGAGTGGGTCTGGTCACCACTCGTCCCGACTGCGATTCAGATCAACTCCACAACAAACCGTCCAATTAGGGATGTCACAAAATCAACTTTTAGTGTTACAATTCTTAAGACAAAATATCACAATTTAGCGATTATTCATGATAATTACCACATTTCATTCACTTGACTTGAATAATCACAATTATCGATTCATCTAATAATAATGATAATACTTCTCTACGTCCAATCAGATGAGTCTACTTGTGTGACGCAGATGAAACAAAGGAGCTGATTGGTTGTCTGTCATTTAGACTAAAATCTAACTTCACTCACCTGACATTCTGCTCCTGATATATTTTCCGTATTTGTCCATGTGTTTTTTCATTGTGAGCAGCCATGTTGGTTTTCTTACAGGAGACGTTCCAGGTTCATCAACATGATTTCCATGTTAGTTCATTAAATGAATTCATGGTGGAATTCATGAATGAATTCATTCATGAAACCACTGGAATTCATGATAATTCATGGTGAGTTCATGAAAGTCACGGTGAACTAATGCATGAATACATCATGAATTCCTCATGAACTCATGCATTAATTCCTCATGAGTTCATGATGATAATCAATGAATTCATGTCCCCTTATTATAAAACGTTACCAAATCTTGTGTACAGTAATTAGCCCAAGTATCGCCTGATGATCTTTAATGAGCTAAGCCAAAAAAATAAAACAAATAATAATAATCATTTTGGTCAATATCGCATTATGAGAGACACAGTTATAACATTTATGCAATCTCACCAAAGTCCAGTTAAACGTGTGACTGAGTTGCCAGATAAAGCAGCAGGAATGTGAGCGGAGACGGCTGTTTGATGTGGCTCTGGTATGTGACACATGGATGAACACTAAATTAGGAGCTGGCGTGTCTTCTGGGTCAGCGGCTTTCAGAAGGAGAGCGGTGACTCCGGTGAGGTGCTGAAATGAATCATTCCTTCAAATTCACACTGGACCAGAGCGGTGACCCGTTTAATGTGGCTCAGGGTCAAACAGAAGGGCGTCTGGGCTTTTTAGACAACTGCTTTTGTTGTTCTAAACCGCTGGGTCCGTGTTCATGTTTTTTGGTTTGGATATTTGCAATAATGTGTTGTTTATGTAAATACTTTTAGCACGACTTAGTTTGTTTTACCCTCAAACTTTGTCCTCCAGAAATATTGAAAAGACAGAAGTGTGAACTTGGAAGTTGTGACTGAGAGTCAGAATTGAATCATTATAATGATGGACTTGTCTCTCTTTGACTTGGTCTTGTCTCTCTTTGACTTGGACTTGACTTGAACTTGTCTCTCTTTGACTTGGACTTGACTTGGACTTGTCTCTCTTTGACTTGGTCTTGACTTGGACTTGTCTCTCTTTGACTTGGACTTGACTTGTCTCTCTTTGACTGGGACTTGACTTGGACTTGTCTCTCTTTGACTTGGTCTTGACTTGGACTTGTCTCTCTTTGACTTGGACTTGACTTGTCTCTCTTTGACTGGGACTTGACTTGGACTTGTCACTCTTTGACCTGAGACTTGACTTGGACTTGTCTCTCTTTGACTTAGACTTGACTTGGACTTTTCTCTCTTTGACTTAGGCTTGTCTCTCTTTGACTTGGGGCTTGACTTGGGGTTTGTCTGTCTTTGACTTAGACTTGACTTGGACTTGTCTCTCTTTGACTTGGGTCTTGACTTGGACTTGTCTCTTTAACTGGGACTTGACTTGGGGTTTGTCTGTCTTTTTAAAAATCCGATTGACTCTAAATATAAGTGAGGACCAGCTCTGTTCTGAGTCAGAATTGAAATACAATTGAAGTATGTAAATCTCCAGAGCAGTAAAGCTGGTGCTGGAGCCTGGACCTGACTGACACTAGTTTTCACTAAATACAGATGTGTAAGTATAGGCGGAACCTATATAAAACTTCTATTCATTTGATAACTATGATTATTTTAATTGATATATAAGCCTATATGTAACAAACAAACCTGATCTATCCCAGATTGGTTGACTTGACTAAAATAGCACAGCAGCATGTTTTTGTAGTTCATGTTTTGTCAGAAATGATCATGCATTATTTACTTTCTGCAAATGAATTGACAATCCCATAAGGTCAAAGTCATAAAGGTAGACGTGTCAAGCATTGGTATTGTTGTAAATAAATATATTTTTATAAAATAATATATATTTTTTGTTTCACTTGATAAAAAAAGAACTAAGACTTGAGTACTTGAAGGTCAGTGACTTGGGACGACTTGATGCTTCTCCTCAGAAAACAAAGTGTATAATTTTACATTTACAAACTGCAATGTGTCCCTCCTCACTTCTGCATTTTTGACTTATTTTAATAATTTATTAGCCTATTTACTTCTATAATTTATTACAATCAGTGCAATTGTAGAAGTACAAAATGTATTTGGTCATTTTTTTATACAGATTTAAAAAAATTGAAGACTTGACTTGTCTCTCTTTGACTTGGGACTTGACTCAGACTTGTCTCTCTTTGACTTGGACTTGTCTCTCTTGACTTGGGACTTGACTCAGACTTGTCTCTCTTTGACTTGGACTTGTCTCTCTTTGACTTGGACTTGTCTCTTTTTGATTTGGACTCGACTCAGACTTGTCTCTTACTTGGACTTGTCATTCTTTGACCGACCTGTCCCTCTCTGCGTTTAGTAACTTTGATTATAGCACCATCTTGTGTTTTTCCTGCGACACTGCACTTCCGCCTTCACCGACGCAACATCCGGTTGTGCAGCAGCCATTTTGTCTGTTCTGGTAAGTCTACCCTGACGACAACGAACTGCAGTTCCACCCTGGAATAACAAATCGAAATGTTGTTATTAATATTCTGTTCGACTTTAATCCACATTTAGAATATCTCTAAAATTCATCATTTTTAATCGCGAACCCAAAGAAGCCTTTCCGTTCCATGAAAAGCGGCTCATCGGTGTAAAAACGCGGGTAATCTGAGAATGTCGTGCGAGGAGAGCTACTTGGCGATCATACGCTATCTGACCGATGAGAAAGAGCCGTACGCACCGGGCACGCCAGGCAACACCAAGAGGAAGATCCGGAAAGCGGCCGTGTGCTACGTGGTGAGAGACGGCACGTTGTACTACCAGCGTCGGCTCAAAGGCCAGGATGATTTCACGGAGCTGGAGGTGGTGCTGCAGGACGAGCGGAAGAAGGAACTTATCACCCGGGCACACATCAGCGACACCGGCGAGCACCTCAACCAGCAGGCCACATGGGACATCCTCTCGCCCAAGTACTGGTGGAGAGGTAACCGAGCCGCGTGTCTGATAGTTCTGGAATGGTTTGTGTGAACGCAGATGATGAAATGTTGCCTTCAGTGTGCCGTGTTTGACTCTGTGTAGCGCCAGAGATGTCAGTCTGGCTCCATCTAGTGGCCAGACGACGTACTGCTCTGGAGGAAACTGTCAAAATGAACTTCTGCTGTCAGAGTGTCCTAACCTCATAATAGATTTAATACAGACTTTTTAAAATATATAATTTGTCATTGTTATGTATGTTATAAAAGAAGTATGGCGAATACATTCAATATTAACAACAACGTTTTGTTCAAGAACAGAACAGCCACTTTCAGTGTTTCAATGAAGGGATTTATAAGATCATTGAGTTCATCAAGATTAATTATAGCGTAGTGGCTATCACTGTAAAATTTTTGGTTTTCATACATCTTAGTTAGGGATGCACCGATACTAAAGTTCATGACAAATACATTAGAAAAAGGAGTGCTTTAAGAATCATTTGTGTATTATAAAGAATCTAGCTAAGCATAAAACAAATAGTTTGATTTAATACAAACTTGAACATATTGCAAAAATATATTGAAGAGAAACGCTGATCCAGACTGGTGCTTTATGGTGAGGGAGAGCTTCAACTTGGAAAAATAGGACTGTTGTCTGCGTTTTGTAAAAATAATGTAGAAATGGACAACAAAAACCCAAGCCACTCAGTCCATTTCAGAAAGTTAATTATTCCAAGCACAAACTTGAGAATACTAATTATAAAAAAAAGGATTCAGAAAAAATAAAAAGCTTAACCTACTATCCTAAAATATTCTTCCTCGGTTTAGAACTTTGCGTAGTTTAGTGGTTGTTTCCTTGAGAGTCGTGAATGATATATTTTATGAATCGTCTGGATTTTCCAGGCAAGCATCCTGGCCCATCTAAGCTTATGTCTAAAAAACAATCTCAAGCTAGGGCAGTTCAATTCTGATGAAAATAACAATCACAGTTATTTAAATCATAATTGAATTCACAATATTTCAAACAATTATTTGCTCAAGGAGATTGCAGAGTGTTAGTGTTCCTTAAATGTAGAGAGTGAAGAGATAAATGTGAAAAAATGTGACAGATCTCACAGAAATAAACATAAATATATTGTACAATTGTAAAGAAACTGGACCATTAATGGAAAAATCGAGAGATCGAATCAAAACGAATCGTCAATTATTGTGATGGGTTTTGAATTGAAAGATCAAAAACTATTTTTTGTCAATACAAATGTGTGGTTTGGAGCAAAAGTCAAACTTCGAGGCAGAATATTGGTATATAGTTTCAAAAAAAAATCTAATAAATGGAACATCGAATCGAATCGAAAATCGAGAGCAATGTGAGAAAAAAAAACGTGATTATACTTTTTCCCAGATTGCCCAGCCCTAGAAGAAACCACCTATTTTCTATCAAAAAGATTACGAACAGGCTTAGAAGTTACGATCAATTATCACGATTGCTCGATTACACTATTTTTGTAAACGATAACAATGATGGTAATTGGAATTGGATTAATTGACTCTGTGCATAGAAGCTGTTTATCGTCTTTTTATAAACTCACTTTGGTGAAATATTCTTCTCATTTGTAAAGTATTTAACATGTTTTCAGAGAAAACCAAGGCTGCTTCCTCGCTCCTAACCAGGCTGACACTCCTCGTGCCAGCCTCATTTCACTCCAGCTCCTGACAAACTGGCTGATGCTTCAGGCTTCATCACTTACATTTTGTGTTTAATTTTTTCCAGGGTCACATCTGAAAAATGTTGAGAACCACTGTTTTAGATCAGTTCTTAAGGAGTTTCAACAAGATTATGAAACAACTGAGTGCAAACTAAATTATTCTTCTATATTTGTACTTCATATGCAGCCTTACTTCATTCAGTCACACAAATACCAATATATTTAATGTGATTACTGTTTGTAGGGATCCTGAAGAGTGTGAAGGACGAGCTGAAAGAGTGCACCGTGTGTCAGAGCAGGCGCACTGAGGAGGGCCTGGGACGAGCTACGGGACGACCTCTGGGACGACCCCGACGCAAACTCTGCTACGAGGACGACGAAGAGGACGAGGAGGACGACTTCTCTGAGAGGCAGGCGTCTAGGCACGAGCTGGTGTTTGTGAGTAGGACTGACACTTTCACTTCACATTTTATTCTAGGTATTGTTATAACATGTTGATTGATTAATCGCTAATCAATTATTCTATTAATCCTTTTAGTAATTGAATCATTGTTAACTTGCTGTACACAGACTCTAAGGGCTTGTCCCCACGAAGCCAAGCTCAGGCATTTCAGCACAAATATTTGTCCTAAACCACATCGTCCACACGAAGCAGGAGTTTCACTGAAAACCAAGATTTCTGAAACCAGGTCTCAGAGTGAAGAGATTTCAAAACTCTGGTTTAGTGTTTCAGCAGTTACGCTGGATCCGAATTTTATTTTTTCCACGATGACATCACTGCCCCAGAGTTACATCTCATCTGCAGAATGTACTGACCTTTGACCTTTATATGATGTTCACTGTGAAAACCTGCGTGTCATTTCACCGTAAACCACAGACGACATCAAGAAAAACCAAAATAAATCTTCTACAATCTCCATTAAATCTGTATTGAAACGTTGTCAAAATATTCCAAAGATTCTGAAGCATAAATCCACTTTCTGTGTCTCTTCTGTGGGTTTTAGATCCATGATGTTCATTCAGAATGTTTGTGACGTTTAAAATAGTTCTCTCCTAAGTTTTTGTTTACGTTAACTTTATTGAGTCATTTCTACTTCCTGTCTGTGCCAGTGTCACAGCACCACACTCTGGTCAGATACAGGCATTACACCGGCTTCAGGCTGGTTTACTGATTCAAGTGGACGCTGATAAATCTTAAGGCAGCTCCATGTTTACGCAGATCGTTTTTAAAACTATCCACGTTTTGTCTTCGTGTGGACAAGGTCTAAGTCTTTTAGGAATCAGATAAAAGGGAATTACTTCAAAATACTACTAAACTTGTACAAATATCATTTTAATAATAATAAAAAAATGTAGTTTTATTGCTAAAAGTAGTTTCAAATTGTATGAATTCAGAACATATGGTTTGTGTTTAGCAGGTTTGACTTGTTAAGTTAGATGATCTGGCAGTGAAGACATTTTGTGCTTAAAATAAGAAAACACATAGTGCTGTATTTAAAAATAACTGTCTAATTTGTAAAAAAAAAAATAAAAAAGCAATTGTCTGTCACCTGAATCAAGAAAGAATATCTTAACCCATTGGCCAATAATTTGACTTGACAAAATCTGATCAAACCAAAAGAATATTTGAATGAATTCAAGACAGTTGAACTTGCCTAAACATTTTTTTTTTTTTTTTGCAGAATTTTCTAGTTTTATATATTACAAACTATGTCACACGTTAAGACTCTGACCCCACTACATGCAGCTCTGTTGCGATAGTCGGAGCAGCTGCGCAGAACTGTTGTCAATGAGGGCCGCTCCACAGGAATCCGCCTCAGCTCTGTCTCTCCTTCGCCGTACGACCAAAATACAGATCAAGGCTATTTTCCTCTCCGCCCGAGTCCAACCAAGTCAAGCTCCACCGATCAGAACCATCAGGAAAAAGAAAAAGAACTATGGCTCATTCAGAAAGTCTTCGTAAAATCTGTCATAACTTCCACTTTAGAAGCTGCTGCGAAAACTCTACGTGTGATCACGACGGTTCGTACGAGCCAGATTCTTCCTAACAGCCTTTACGCCAAATTCACCAACTCCAGCTACGAACGCTTATTACATAAAATGAATAATCATACTTCTTATATGGCAAATCTGGGCCGGCAGGAAATGAGGAAGAAGCTGCAGCAGCGCGTCTCCTACTTTCGCTGATTTAATACTTCAGCGTCTTTTAAAAATGTCCAAACTCACATGAACACACTCAGAGGAAAAGTTCAAGTCACAGAGTATTGAAATAACGCTGGCTTTTCGTTATATCGGCGTTTCACTCGAGTAGAACGCGCATGTGAGGTGCGGGGAGGGGCACGCTGTAGCCGGGCACAGGTCAGACCTTGGTCCTGGGGGACACGGTCTGAGTCCTGTGGTTAGAACCAGAGCGCGAGCTGGACAGGCTGCTGCAGGTTTATTAGAAAGTCATTTTTGCAAACTGAATTTTTTGTTTCTAAATTATTTATATACATAATTGCAAGTACTAACCTCATTATGTAGGAATACATTTTCGACTAACTATAGAATAAAATTCTGAAACAGCTGATTTTTTGCTTACATGCCGTCACTACGTTCTCAGATGACAAAGAGAACTTTTTTCTTAGAGAAATTGTATGCCAAAGTCGTACGATCATGACATGGCCTATGTCGGATTTAAACAGTAATATATCACACGTACTTATTTTGATCAAGACGAACATTCAAAGTTTACCATAGTTCTTCGATGTTGGAACAGAGATTGTACTGACACAAGCAAGAACCCATTCTGGATTTGTTCTCGAACAGCTCAAAACCTAATTCACATGCAAACTGTGATTGACAAACACAGAGTTGTTTGTGCTCCTGATGTAGTTATTGGATCTTCAATGAGGACTTTTATTTCGGCAGCCCAGCGGAGCGTACTGGAGCAGAGGCAGTGGGCCGCGGAATTGCAGAATTTTCAAATTTAATTTAAAAAAGCCACACTGACCAACTTTTTGCGACATAAACAACAAAACCTATCAACAGAATAAATGTTTGCTAAACTATAAAGCTTTAAAAGTGTTTTTGATTAGTCGTGCGGTCTCGTTGCAGGTGGACAGTAAAGGTGAAGTGAACCAGTTCCTGCCCAAACACAGCGGGACCATGCTGGACAAACTGAACCACCAGCGTCTCAATAATCAGTTCTGCGACATCACCCTCCTGATCGAGGGGGAGGAGTTCCGCGCGCACAAGGCCGTACTCGCCGCCTGCAGCGACTATTTCCACCAGCTGTTCTTCGAGAAGGGAGCGGCGTCCACACACGAGGCTGTGGTGGATCTGTCAGGTCAGAACTCATCAGCTCATCGATGTTTCAAACACTTGTGAATATTAAAGGAACCGTACGGGGATGCACAACTAGTGTTTTAAAAAAGATCTTATTATACAGATGAACTAGATTGTTTATCATAAGACTGATTTTTAGACCTGAAGTAAGTAAAAAGTGGTGAGGACTGTGTGGAAACAAGTGCCTGAGCCTATCACAGACATAAGTGTGTGTGTGTGTCCTGGTACAACATCAGTTCAAACTCAAACATGTTCCTGACTCACGGTTCAAAATCAGATTCAGGCTCTAACAAACCAAACTGGCAACGCAACTGAGAGAGTCATGTGAGGCTCATTCTGCTTTCTGATTGGATAATCCTCTTGAGGACCAAAACACCAAATGAAAACATCGACAAATGAACATCATGTCTATTGCTTTTTAAATGAAGAATTAGTCAGACTTTGAGTAAAAGCCAGATTACATTAGAACATGTTGACCTTGGATCTGTGACACATATCCATCATGTGTACACATCAAATCAAAATCTTACATACGTTTCTATTAAAACTTGTAATAAATATAAGTTTTACATAAAACAAAAACAAGTTTGTGAAGGAAAGTAAAAAAAAAGTGTGTATTGTATTGTGCTGTAGAGAGACAAAGGGAAATGTTGGAGGATTGAAGTCATGTGGTGTCTGAGGAGACCAGTGCACAGGAGGAGAGGGAGGGGCTCATGACAGACACTAACCTGGCTCAGTCCAGATGGATCTGTGTTGAACTCCTATCTGAGTTCTCACTAGATCCATCTGGGACTTGACTCGCTGAAAGCGTTCGAGAAAAGGCGGGGCGTTTAGTGAAATACTTGGAGCTGATTGGGTGTGGGGCCTACCTTATTTGTGCTTAGCCAATCACAGCAACAACTCATAATGATGTATCCAATGTCTGTGTGAGATTGAACAAGTGTCACACACACTGCTCTTCTTTCAAAAATTATTCCATATTTCTGCTAAAACTGCATAAAAAGCAGCAGAAACATCCACTGAGCAGCCATCTTTGTTTAGCTTGAATCAGACTCGGCGCTAACAGTCCGTGTTAGCCCGCAATGCTACAATGTGATTGGGCCTCAGAACCACGCTGCTGTGATGTGATTGGCCGAAACACCGCTGTTTCAGATTCTCAAACCAATCGGGCGGCTGGAAGGCCAGATGGTTAATCTCGTGTTTGTGAATTCACAAATATCGCGAGAAAAATTATCTGGCTAAACAAGTTAGCCAGACACTGAAACAACACCTTTTACACACCGTCTAGTCTTCTCCTTTAACAAACACATGCTTTATTGAAATGACAGCTTTGATGCACTTGTAAAGCTTTTACAACAGATGTAAAAGGGGAAATGTAAATCTCACATTGCCATTGTGATCTTGTAACCTTCATGCACACAGAGGTTTGTGTGTGCACAGCGCTGTATTCTAGAGTTAGTGGATATGACACACACACACACTGGTCTGTGGACTTGGAAACAAGCACTGCCATGAAGAAAAGACAGTGCAGCTTGGCCATGAGTGTGTGACAAATGTGTTCCTAACTCGAGTCAGACTTGGTCAAGACTGAGATACGGCTGCTGCGGATACAACTCAGCGTGTAAGAGTGTGCACAACTTTGAATCCTGAGAGAAGACACATCTGATGAAGAAAAACATTTTCTACTTCTATTGCATTCTGTGTCCTAGCTCGATGGAGAAGTGTGTGTTATCGGACCTGAGCAGTGTCCTTTGTCTCACTCTAGTTGTCCTTTGTCTCACTCTAGTTGTCTTTGTCTCACTCTAGTTGTCTTTGTCTCACTCTAGTTGTCTTTGTTTCACTCTAGTTGTCTCACTCTAGTTGTCTTTGTCTCACTCTAGTTGTCTTTGTCTCACTCTAGTTGTCTTTGTTTCACTCTAGTTGTCTTTGTCTCACTCTAGTTGTCTTGTCTCACTCTAGTTGTCTTGTTCACTCTAGTTGTCTTTGTCTCACTCTAGTTGTCTTTGTCTCACTCTAGTTGTCTTTGTCTCACTCTAGTTGTCTCACTCTAGTTGTCTTTGTCTCACTCTAGTTGTCTTTGTCTCACTCTAGTTTCACTCTAGTTGTCTTTGTCTCACTCTAGTTGTCTTTGTTTCACTCTAGTTGTCTTTGTCTCACTCTAGTTGTCTTTGTCTCACTCTAGTTGTCTTTGTCTCACTCTAGTTGTCTTTGTCTCACTCTAGTTGTCTCACTCTAGTTGTCTTTGTCTCACTCTAGTTGTCTCACTCTAGTTGTCTTTGTCTCACTCTAGTTGTCTTGTCTCACTCTAGTTGTCTTTGTCTCACTCTAGTTGTCTTTGTTTCACTCTAGTTGTCTCACTCTAGTTGTCTTTGTCTCACTCTAGTTGTCTTTGTCTCACTCTAGTTGTCTTTGTTTCACTCTAGTTGTCTCACTCTAGTTGTCCTTGTCTCACTCTAGTTGTCTTTGTCTCACTCTAGTTGTCTTTGTCTCACTCTAGTTGTCTCACTCTAGTTGTCTTCGTCTCACTCTAGTTGTCTCATTCTAGTTGTCTTTGTCTCACTCTAGTTGTCTTTGTCTCACTCTAGTTGTCTTTGTCTCACTCTAGTTGTCCTTGTCTCACTCTAGTTGTCTTTGTCTCACTCTAGTTGTCTCACTCTAGTTGTCTCTGTCTCCTCAGTTTCACTAAAGCCAGCTTCCTGCCGCTGCTGGACTTCGCCTACACCTCGTCTCTAACGTTTAACTTCTGCGTGATGGCGGACATCGCTAACCTGGCCCGACACCTGCTGATGAGCGAGGTGCTGCAGATCTGTGAGTCTGTGCACAAGAAGGTGGAGCAGCAGAAGATGACCGTGTACCAGAGAGGAGACGTGCACACGGTGATGGCCACGCACGAGCCGGAGCTGAGCTGCGGAGAGGAGGCGGAGGAGGCGGAGAGGCCAGAGCAGCAGACGGTCCGGTGCAGGAGGAGGTCCCGGTGCAGCAGGTCCCGGTGCAGGCCGCAGACACCACCTACGTCGTGGCCATCGACAGTAACGGCAGCGCTGTGGCAGTCACTCCAGAGCAGCTGGCCTTCGTGGCAGATAAAGACTTCATTCAGCATCCCGTGGCAGTGGTCGCCCCGGGAGACGGCGAGGGGGCGGGGCAGGTGACTCTGATCGCACACGCACAGCCACAGCCCGGGGAGACGGTGACTCTGATCTCTGCTGCCGAGGCTCTGGAGGCTGATGCCATGACTGTAGTGACCCACAGCGGTCAGGCTGGAGCCAGTGACTCTCTGGCTGTGGTGTCTGCGTGTTTGGCCCTGGAGCAGCAGCCCGACTCGGAACAGACAGGTACACAAGCCAAACATACCTGATTTTAACTTTGCAATACAAGAAGGAAGTGTTTGAGTCTGCCCAGTTATCATTTATTCATTTTGGCTGCAATAACAGATTAAAGACGTCCTATTGTGTAAAACCAGGGTTCCCATGCGTCCTGGAAATATGCAAAAGTTGAAAAAAAGAAAAATAGAAAAACAGCCAAATGTTATGGTGCAAACTAGGAATGGGACAATTCACTTAAGTCATGATTCGATTCAGTTTTCAATGTCGCAGCCACGATTTTTGATTTTGTTCGACTTTGGTAGTTTATTTATATTCAGGGTTTTTTTTTACCTTAAAGCACAAAGTAAACCATAATAAATGATGTTAAAAACATAGCTGCTGTTGTTTGTGAGTTGTATTTTTATCAACATTTGAACAGCAATCATATTTAGTGTCCATATTTAGAGTCAGTGACGCAACATAATAATGCAAACTTTGTTTCTTCAAACATTGTGACTATTCTGGTCTTAGGCAAGGCAAGGCAAATTTATATTTATGTATAAATTTATATTTATGTATAGCACAATTCATACATAAAGCAATTCAAAGTGCTTTACAAGGCAGGAAAATATACATCAAAATTACACAACAACATGATTTATATATAAATAATCAGCATAAAATTTACTTTAAAAGAAGTAAAGAAATAAAGAGTGCAGACAGAGTATTTCAGTCATATGCACAGATTAAAACAAATGTTTTGAGCCAGATTTAAACATTGTCACAGTGGAGGCCTGTCTCACAGTCTCAGGAAGACTGTTCTAGATCTGAGCTGCATAAAACTGAAACACTGATTCCCCGTGTTTAGTCCTGACTCTGGGCACCAGCAGGAGGCCGGTCCCTGAGGTCCTCAGAGTACGAGATGGTTCATAACGCACTAACATGTCAGAGATGTACTTTGGTGCTAGTCCATGGAGAGACTTAAACACAAGCAGAGCTGTTTTAAAGTCTATTCTCTGAGCCGCTGGAGCCAGTGCAAAGACCTCAGCACAGGACTAATGCGATGGTACTTCCTGGTTCTGGTCAGGACTAATGCGATCGTACTTCCTGGTTCTGGTCAGGACTCGAGCAGCAGCGTTCTGGATGTACTGCAGCTGTTTGGATAGGCCGGTGAGCAGGCCGTTACAATAATCAACCTACTGGAGGCAAATGCATGGATAAGTCTCTCCAAGTCGGGCTTTGACACTATACCTTTAATTTTGGCAATGTTTTTTATTTTTATTATTGTGTGTATTAGTTATACAACTATAGTGTGCGTGTAGGTCAGTGGCTGCATGGGCAAAACTGATTGATTCTGGCCTTTTGATTCGATCGCTACAGACTTTGAACGATTCTCAAAGTTTTCCATCCCTAGCGCAAACTATATTTTAAGTACCCTTTTTAATACAAGTTGAGCAATATAGATTATGTTCTATGCAAAGTTTGACTGTAATTATAGGCCGTAATCCTACCTTAACTAGAATCTTATTTTTTATTGTTTTGTTTACTTGTTCAAACCGCCAAACTGTTTCGTTGTTCTATTCAAAGAAGTTTCTGCATAAAGCATGTGCAGTCGAGCGGAAAGTGACGTTGACTGAAAATCCTCTATAACTGTGATGAGTGTCTTTATAGTACCGGTAATATTTAGTCTGGTAACACACATAACTCTTACATTTGATCCTCTGACTTCCTTAGCTCCAGGACAGACGTATGTGATCAGTGTGGACTCACAGAGAGGTTCAGAGGACACACCCACAGAGCCCGCCCCTCAGCCCGAAGTCACGCCCCCTCCCGCTGAAGCCCCGCCTCCTCAGCCCCAAGCCACACCCCCGCCAGAGAAACGCAAACGAGGTCATCCCGCTAAAGCCAAGAAGGAGGTGTGTGAGGAGCCCGTCCCAGAGGAAGAGGAGGCTCCAGAGGACAGCCCCGAGCCCCAGGACCAGGGCAGGAGACTGAGACACCGCCACATCACAGAGGGAGGGTACGCACGGCTGCACACGGGGACGCACGAGGACGAGGAGGAGGAGGAGGAGACAGCGGGGGACGAAGGAGAGAGCGACACCCCCCTCGGACGTCTGCTGCTAAGGTCCTGCTCACCTCTTTACATCTGTGTGTTTGATTTACTTTACTGCTGGAGCTTTTGTACAAGTGCTGTACAGGGTTTGTAGACATGAGACCGCTGATCCACAGGCCCTGGAGTATTTGAATGGTTTTGGTCACTTTGAAAAAAAGAGAACTTGGATAGCCTTGGATGTAGCAACGTTTTTTAATAGTCGACAAATAAAACTACACTAGAACTGTGGTTCCTAACCTTTTTTCCTCAAATTTGAAATCAATTTGAATTGTTCTTTTTTAGGCAAGAAAGTCCCACTGAGATTCAGAATTTCTTTTAGGGTCTTTTCACACCAACAAAACTCCTAGTCGCTGTCGTAGGGAGGAGCGACGCACCGTCTGCTCTGGTCTCTTTGAGGAGCATCGATGTAAAAAATCATTCACACAAACACGATCCAAGCAGCCAACAGTCAGCGAACAAATGCAGAGTGAGCATGCATGTAATGTAACGCTTGATGAAAAAGAAACACATAAGTTGCGCGCGAGTACTCCAGCTGGTACTCCTCCATCTTTATTTCCTCAGACCAAATAATAGCCTTTCTCCTCGTACTTACATCTTGTTTGAACCCGGCAAACAACAACAATCCATGCTCGACTAAATACTGCGTAATTTTCGTGTTTCCACACTATTTTCTTGCGCACTGATTCGCTGGCCACGGGCCAATCAAACAGCCGCTTATGCGGCAACTAGCGACTGCTGGGGATGCCGACTCTACCTGCAAGTCTTCAAAACCTCACCTCCATGACGTGCTCCGCTCCTCTGACCCCCGACAGTGCCATTCACATCAAACACATGTGAGGCGTCTGTCGGCAGAAGTCGTCAAACCGGTTCAGACGGGCGACCCTCGGCTTGGTGTGAAAGACCCTTTACAGGGGAGTCCTGTTTTTAAAAGTAAGGGAAACCAGAGTACTCTGAGGAAACCTACACAGTCACGGGGAGAGCATGGCAAAACTCCACATAGAAAGGCCCAAAAAAAAAAAAAAAAAAAAAAAAAAAAAAAAAAAAAAAAAATAAAAACTGGTCGGCTGGGACCTTCTTGCTATGAGACTTGTCGGGCCCCTGATGTTTAAAACGGTGTTATGACCAATATTAATAAACCCTTTGTTAGACCCATTTAAAGGGAACCCTAGACATGAAGTCGAATGTGGCTAAAACTACTACTGGTCATGCTTATTAAAATAAATTACAAACAAATATATAACGCTTACTATTTTTTATAAAATTGTCATTGTTTATGTTGTTTTTAAGCCACTGGGAGCCGCCATTTTGGTTGATGACATAAAATAGTGTTTCCATGGTTACTCCCACAGTTTCATCTGTGAACAGTTCCACAAAAACACCACTGACAGTGTCCAGTTCTTGTCTCTTCCTCTTGATTATTTTCAGTTTCACTAGATTCCACATAATCGTTCTGTATTTGGCTCAAACCGAAAAGGTTCAACTGAGAATTCATGTTGCTTAGTTACCTGCTACTGCCTGTTACCATGACAACACTATTTTATGTCATAACCGCAGCAAAATGGCAGCCTCCATGTCTTTTCTTCAAAACACTATTTTAAGGTATTTGTCCTGTATTTATATAAGTGATGATATTATAAGTGTTTTAGGGTAAACATGTGATTATATCCAGGGTTCACTTTAAGCTGGGATTGGATTGTCCTGATCATGTTTATATTTTCACTGGGTTACACTGAGCAGAGTCACAGTGTCAAAACAAGCTGCGTTCACTCTCATCCGTGTTTGTGTGTCATCGTCACATCTAGATCCATGTGTAAATCCAGTGTGCATGGCTGCTTCATTCCATCACCAAAAGGTCGGTGCAGGTGCAGCGTTTAGAACGGACTAGATGGTTTGGCAGTCATGATGCAGGAGTAGACAATGAAACACTTGTATGTATCTGGAAAGTGACCACAATAAGCACATAAATGAGACCTATGACTGAAGCTAAAAGTAGAGTTGTTAAAAATATTGCAAATGTCTTGTTTTGTATTGTATTGTTTTGTCTCTTGTCCGTGAGAAACTATAAAAAAAAAAAATAATAATAATAATAATAGAGAAACATTAACAGGACAAACATCTGAACAAAATCTGATAGTTTCCGCAAAGAAAAAAAAAATCACATTTTCTGAAAAGTTTTAAATCCAAACTGGTTTGAAACTAAAATGTTTGATCATATACTTGCATTTTGTGTTAAAAATGTCAGTCCATGTATAAATGTGACTTTCTTGAAAGGACATTCTAATTCTCTTTGTGGCATGGAGAACCAAGTTTATTCCTTAAGTATCAAAATTGAGTTGGAAATTTTAGTTTTGTGACAACTCTGCAAGAAACCTTCTCAAAAAGACTCATAATATTATGTAGTTTATGCAAAATCTATAGTTTATGTAGAATATTAATAGGAAACTGTGGCAGTTCAACCAATGATTCTGTTACTGTTGAATACAAATTCCTTATAATAAAAAAAAAAAAAATCAATCAATCATCAAATTTATTTGAGCAGTCAATCAAATTAAAATATCATACAGGTGAATATCTTGGCAATATCATTGAATAAATGCTCAAAAAGGAGTAGAAGAAGTATAAACTTATAGGCTCCTCCCCTAATGCACAATAATGCTAAGTAAATGAGACAGCTATTACATACTTATTGAACATACTTAATCATTATTCATGTGTAACTATTTGTAGATAATATGTTTACAGAGATATGCAAGACCACAAAACTCATCTTTCTGCAGACTTTGAAAATCATTTTTCTTGTATAATTGTTTAAAGGATTGAATGTTGGAACAGAACTTTATTCTTCACTTAGACTATTCCATAGATCAACCCCACATCTTGAAATGCTGAATTTTTTTTTATAGTTGTACGAAAGAAAAATTTCTTAAAATTAAATGATTCCTCAGATTATAATATCCTTCACTTTCCCTAAACAGTATTTGAATATTTTCAGGTCATTGTTTATGTCTGGCTTTAAACATAATTTGCACTGATTTTTATTTAACAAGATCATCAAATTTTAATAATTTGGAATCGTAAAACAACATATTTGTGTGCTCTCTCTAGCCTACTCCATGTAGCATTCTCACTGCCTTTTGTCATTTTAATATGGATTCGGTGTTTGATTTATATGTGTTTCCCCAGACTTGTGCTCCATAGCTCAAGTCTGGTAATATTAGAGAACAATACAAGATACGAACAGACTGAGCGTCTAAGAACTGTCTAGCCTTGCCTTGTACAGCAACATTTCTAGCCACTTTTGATTTGATTTGAATGGGGCTTCCAACACAACTTAATCAGTCGACTAATAAAATTTTGGTCGACCAAGACTCCATCGACCGATTAATCGACTAAACGACTAAAGAACTTCCTGCCCACTGAGGAAACGTTTACCTCCGTGACTCGACTCTCATCGTTCACCGTTAGGAGTCGTTCAAAAGAATCGGATTATTCACGAACGTCACATCACTGGTGGTAAAGATCTGCCTGGACTCAGACCCAGATTAAACGTCTGCCTGGAGCTCAAAAATTATTTTTTTAACCTGTTCATCTCACTTATAATCATTAATCTGATTAAAATGGACAATCAAAAAATATATAATTCAACCTTACCCCAATTTATCCCAGCACTGGTTTTTATTTTGAAGGTCAGGTGTCTTTGTTTACCTTCTGCTGCGTTCTTTTTGAAACTTTCTATAATGAAGATTAAATGAGAAAACCTCTAACTCTGAGTATTTCCATTCTCAACTTGCAACAGCAAAAATGAAAAATCCTCTTCTGTCTCAGGTGATTCAGTGCGTCTCCGTACTAGTCTGATGTCATCACCTCCTGTTGTTTTCCACTGATTCTGTTTTGTCATGATTTGATTCTTGTCTCGATGGGTCGTGATTTTTCTTTATTTTCACTTTTATTGAGCCTCAGTATAACATAGCTGTTCAGTAATTTACAGTACGCTGCTGTTTTGTTGTAATCTGTGGTGAAGTACGTCTGGAGTTTGTTTATTTAAATTTGTAGATAATGTCTAAAATGTATTTTTGTTTTGAGTGTTGTGACTAAAATTGTGGTGAAACCAAAGCTGATTTAAAAGTTTTCAAACGTTCATCTCTCCTGGATATTTATAAAGCCCTGAAGGATACAAGGGTTGAATCAAACCACCAGTTCTAACTATTACTACTGGTCTGACCCCTGAAACTGTACTCATGTTTTGTGTTTCGCAGGTGTCTGTGCGTAAAAGAGGCCGTCCTCCCAAACGTCCCGTAGAGAACAGTGCAGCAGAGGCGGGGCTCAGGAGGAGGGGGCGGGGCCTGTGCCGAAGCAGGACCGAGCGTCAGACAGCGCCGTGGACGGAGAACACGCCTGCTCCGAGTGTGGCATGTCGTTTCCACGGCGATACGCTCTGATCATGCACACGCTGAAGCACGAGAAGGCCCGTACCTACAAGTGCAGCGTGAGTGTTTCGTGGCTAGATAACACTTGTGGAATTACTTCTACATATGTCATATTTACTGTACAAAAGACAATTCTAAACCTCATCCAAACAGACAAGTAAATGTTTAGTAAAATCTAATCATCAAAGTGTAGTGTCAGCTGTCAGACCTTCTTTCTCAGACTTGTTTATATGAGTCTTTGTGTGTGTTGCAGCTGTGCAGTAAAGAGTTCCAGTACGCGGCGTCTCTGCGCACACACCTGGCCCGTCACAAGCAGCAGAGCAGTCAGCAGCGCGGCTCCTCTCGTGTCTCGGAGCGAGACCAGGACCAGGACCTGCAGGACGCGGAGGGCAGAGGACACACCACCAGAGAGTTTGTGTGTGACATCTGTGGAAAGACGCTGCCCAAGCTGTACTCTCTGCGCCTGCACATGCTCAGTCACACCGGAGTCCGGCCGCACTCCTGTAAAGTCTGCGGCAAAACCTTCGCCTACAAGAACAACCTGAAGATGCACCGCCTGCTCCACGACAAGTCCAAGCACTTTAAATGTCCCTACTGCCACAAGACCTTTGTGAGCAAGAGGAGCATGGAGGACCACACCAGCCTGCACACGGGTATGTACCCCACACCAGCCTGCACACGGGTATGTACCCCACACAGCCTGCACACGGGTATGTACCCCACACCAGCCTGCACACGGGTATGTACTCTATACACCAGCCTGCACACGGTATGTACCCCACACCAGCCTGCACACGGGTATGTACCCTATACATCAGGTACACACGGGTATGTACCCCACACACGGGTATGTACCCTATACACACACGGGTATGTACCCTAGACACACACGGGTATGTACCCCACACACACACACGGGTATGTACCCCACACACACACACGGGTATGTACCCCACACACACACGGGTATGTACCCCACACACACGGGTATGTACCCCACACACACACGGGTATGTACCCCACACACACACGGGTATGTACCCCACACACACGGGTATGTACCCTAGACACACACGGGTATGTACCCCACACACACACACGGGTATGTACCCCCACACACGGGTATGTACCCTAGACACACACGGGTATGTACCCCACACACACGGGTATGTACCCTAGCACACAGGGGTATGTACCCTACACACACACGGGTATGTACCCTAGACACACAGGGGTATGTACCCCACACACACGGGTATGTACCCATACACACACGGTATGTACCCACACACACGGTATGTACCCCACCACACACAACGGGTATGTACCCCACACACACGGGTATGTACCCTAGACACACAGGGGTATGTACCCCACACACACGGGTATGTACCCCACACACACGGGTATGTACCCCACACACACGGGTATGTACCCTACACCAGCCTGCACTCGGGTATGTACATGTTTATTTGTAGAACAGGCAGTTGTACAAATGAATAATTCTACGTTGAAACGACTCCTTTTGAATCTATATTTACATGAACTTGTGTGTGTGACCTCTGACCTCTGTGCACAGGTCAGTCCAAGTACCAGTGCAACAGCTGTGGAGCCACGTTCCATCGCGCCTCAGCTCTGAGTAAACACATGAAGAAGCACCAGCCTAAGCCCGACGTGCGGCCGTACGCCTGCACACAGTGAGTCTGCTCCAATTCATCATGTTTCATATTTACGTCATCATCTTCTTATTTATCTTTAAGAGGACCTGCTATGTAAAGTCCACTTTTGTTCCTTCTTTGTGTTCTAACAGTCTCTCATCATGAGTTTCATCACAGTTGTATTTGGATTGAGTAATGTTGTATTGTCCTGTCTCTAACCCTCTGTATTTACTTGTAGTGGGGACAAGATTATTAGATTAATCAATACTTGTGATTCAACTCATAATATAATGTAAGAACAAAAGAATAAGAACTGTGCCAAAAAGTAAACTTCCATCTATTGAATTCATTCGACAGAATCCAGTTTGACTGAATAAAACGGACAGGTTTGACAATGGAAATGAAATAAAATTAAAGACTGACAACAAATGAACAAAATGAAGGTAAGAACAGATTGACTGGACAAGACAGAATCGAACCAGGTCCAAGCAAGTCCAAACGTCCAGTTATACCAGTAAATACAAAACAAATTCCTTTTCTAATGTTTTG
The DNA here is from genome assembly GCA_038363315.1 of Mugilogobius chulae. NCBI lineage: Eukaryota > Metazoa > Chordata > Actinopteri > Gobiiformes > Gobiidae > Mugilogobius > Mugilogobius chulae. The sequence goes on along the minus strand of CM076412.1, from coordinate 6,713,451 downwards.
AGGATTGTTGGGGCTGGATGGATGCAGATGGAATAACCCCTGCTACAGGAGATAGAATGGTCTGTAAGCAAGGGTATATCAAAAGAGAAAATTACAAAATGGCTCATGTAAATCTCACATTCAGTGAAGTCTGAAGCTGCTGGTTGGTGATTGGGAACACAGCTACAGCTTCATACAATACAAGTTTAAAAGCCTTTATTATTCTGGGCTACTTCAGAGTTCAAATATTATATGTTTCAAAAACCTGCTGATTAATTTGACTCACCACAGCCTTCTTCAGGGTGTGACTCTCACAGAGCAAAGCAACAATGATCAAAGAAAAATGTTTTTATAACGATTTCATCATTTAATCCTGGAAAACTTCAGATTGTAGATGTACCATGTTTCTCCCTGCAAAAGTCACTTCAGACAGTCTCCACCTCTAAGGTTTTTTTATTTGAAATGAAAAAGTTGTATCAAACCTAGGGCTTGAGCAATTTAGCGATATATTTACTCCACAAGATATGACTTTGGCCAAATCGTAAATAGATAATGTAATTCTGTATAAAAAGACCTCATAAAATGAAGCAGTTACAACTACAGAGAAAAGTGACAAAGAGAGTCAGTACAATTTTCTATTTGTTGTAATAGTCAAATTATATAGTTTTTGTTTTCTGTGTAGAATTTCTTTTTTTTTTGTTTAGTTTTACTCAGCAAAAGGCATCACCAAAATGAATTTATTCAATGTAAATGCACATTTCTACTCTAATCAGTATACCACAGACTTTGCATTTCAGACGTGTCGACATATGTTTTGTAAATCAAGATATGAAAAAAAATGGAGATCTACATTTTTGCTCATTTGGCCCAGCCCTATTCAAACCTCACGAGCATTTAGACTAGAGGGCCTGGATGTAGTGACCTGGGGCACTCTGAGAGGAAGTAACTCTAGTGGAACTCTAAAATCTAACAATGTGACAATCCACTTTACTTGTGATTACCAGGGCTGTAGTCGACCAAAACATGTCCCATCGACCGATTAATCGACTGAAACATGTCCCATCGGCCGATTAATCGACCAAACATGACACATCGGCCGATTAATCGACTACACATGTCCCCCTCAACCGATTATATGTCTGAAACCTGTCCCATTGACCGATTGATCGACTAGGACATGTCCCATCGACCGATTAATAGACTGAAACATGTCCATCGACCAATTAATAGACTGAAACATGTCCATCGACCAATTAATAGACTGAAACATGTCCCATCGGCCGATTAATAGACTGAAACATGTCCCATCGACCAATTAATAGACTGAAACATGTCCCATCGGCCGATTAATCGACTAAAAATGTCCCATCGGCCGATTAACTGTCCGAAGCATGCCCCATTGACCGATTAATTGACTAAAACATGTCCCAACAAAACGATTAATTGTCTGAACATGGCCCCGTCGATCGATTAATTGTCTGAAACATGTCCCATCGACCGATTGATCGGCTAAAGCGTGTCTCATAGGCCGATCAATCGACAAAACACGTCCCATCAGCCGATCAAATCAAAACATGTCACATCGGCTGATTAATCGGCTGAAACCTGTGTCGCCGACTGATTAAATTGACTAGAGCAGTCCTGGACATGTCCCATCGACCGATTCATCGACTAAAGCAGGTCTAATCAACTAGAACATGTCCCGTCGAATGTTTAATCGACTAGAGCATGTCTAATCAACTAGAACATGCCCCACTGGCCGATTAATCGACTGAACATGTCCCGCCGACCGACTAATCGACTGAAGCATGTCCCATCAACCGATTAATCGACTAAAAAGGGGGCGTGGCAAAAGCTCTGAAGCTAAAAGTAGAGTTGTCACAAATATTGCAAATCAAAGCTAAAACTGGTGTCGAAATTAGATACTCATTTGAACAAACATTAACAGGACAAACATTTGAACACAATCTGATATTTTCTGTAAAGAAAGAAAGAAAAAAGACATTTTCTGAAAAGTTTCATCCAAACTGGTTTGAAACTAAAATGTTTGATCATAAACTTGGATTTTGTGTTGAAAATGTCAGTCTATTGAATAAAAATCTGACTTTCTTGAAAGATCATTTTAATTCTCAGTGTGGCATCGAGAATCAAGTTTATTCAAAATTATTAAGTCGAGTTGGAAACTTTAGACGAGTCTGCAAGAAAATGCTTAAAAAGACTAATAATACTGTTATGTTCATGCAAAAACTAAAGTTTAAACAGAAAATTGTGTTACTGTTGAAGACAAATTCCTTATAATCTAAATAAAAGGATTAGTCTACTAACAAAATGTTGGTCGACCAAGACTCCATCGACCGATTAATCAACTAATCGACTAAGCAGAACTACAGCTCTGGTGATTACTTAAAATGTAGATTCCGAGTAAAATATGTCAGATTTCAAATAACTTGTAACCATCGTGGCTTCTTCTTTAACACAACATGACCCTGTTTCTCCTGCAGCTGTGACAAGAGCTTCTTCGAGGCCAAAGACCTGCAGCAGCACATGAACAAACACATGGGTCTGAAGCCGTTCCAGTGTCAGGTGTGTGGGAAGTGCTACAGCTGGAAGAAGGACTGGTACTCTCACGTCAAGTCTCACAGCGTGGCCGAGCCGTACAAGTGAGTGCGCGTCAGTGTGTGTCAGTGTCCAGCGCGCCGCTAACGTTCTCCTCTGACAGCTCCTCCTCGTGTGTGTGCGCAGGTGTAACGTCTGCGGGAAAGAGTTCTTCGAGAAGTCTCTGTTCAGGCGACACGTGAAGAAAGCCACGCACGGGAAGAAGGGCCGAGTCAAGCAGAACCTGGAGCGAGAGTGTGCGCAGTGCGGACGCAAGTTTACCCAGCTGAGAGAGTACCGTCGCCACGTCAACAACCACCAGGGTCAGTCACGCCTCCAGACGCAAGCCACGCCTCCACACGCACAAGCCACGCTTCCACACGCACAAGCCACGCCTACACACGCACAAGCCACGCCTCCACACGCACAAGCCATGCCTACACACGCACAAGCCACGCCTACACACGCACAAGCCACGCCTACACACACACACAAGCACGCCTACACACGCACAAGCCATGCCTACACACGCACAAGCCACGCCTACACACGCACAAGCCACGCCTCCATACACAAGCCACGCCTCCACGCACAAGCCACGCCTACACACACAAGCCACGCCTCCTAAAATACCTGTCTGTAATTAAGAGAAAAAATATGCATTCAACATTGGTAACTGCAAGATGACATTAAAATATTATAAAACAAGTAAAAGATAAACTATTGAGGAGAAGAGCAGGAGGAGAGAAAGAGAAGAGAGGAGCAGGAGGAGAAAAAGAGAGAGAGAGGAGCAGAGGAGAGAAAGAAAAGAGAGGAGCAGGAGGAGAAAAAGAGAGAGAGAGGAGCAGGAGGAGAGAAAGAGAGGAGCAGGAGAGAGAGAGAGAGAGGAGCAGGAGGAGAGAAAGAGAGAGGAGCAGGAGGAGAGAAAGAGAGAGAGGAGCAGGAGGAGAGAAAGAGAGAGGAGCAGGAGGAGAGAGAGAGAGGAGCAGGAGTAGAGAGAGAGGAGAAGAGAAAGAGAGAGGAGCAGGAGGAGAGAGAGAGGAGCAGGAGGAGAGAGAGAGGAGAAGAGAAAGAGAGAGGAGCAGGAGGAGAGAAGGAGCGAGGAGCAGGAAAGAAAGAGGAGAGAGAAAGAGGAGGAGGAGCTCACGCTGTGTTGTCCAACCTACAGCAGTTGTTTGTTGTTGTTGATGTGAGTCAAAGGGAAGCTGGCTTTCCCAAGCCCCTCCCTTCACCGTTACCATGGTAATCACCAATCACTCATAATAGTCTGAGACGAAGTGAGCTGATGATAGCTTGAACTCTTTAATAACTTTTTTGGAGCCAGAATATTTAATTTTCACATGTACTGTTATTGTAGCAGGTGTAAAACTTACATTTATATAAAATATGATTGCATTATTAAAGAAAGTCTACAATGGTCACTGCCTTTCAACCTAGGCAAGTCTAAAAATGACATTTTTGAACATGGTTAAAAACATCGTTGCTGTGCTCAGTCTAAAAGTAGCTCAAGTGATCAAGTTGGTGATCACTGATCTGTACAAATAAACTTCTCTCACCTTTATCTTTGGTTATTTTCCAACAAAGGTGATGTAAAAACTGGTGCCACTGTCCCCACTATTTTCTGCCCTTCTTCATTTTATTGTCAATTCACTAATTGATCTTTAGCACCCTCTGCTGGTTGTTTAACAGAACAACACCTTATGCAAGTCTGAATCAAGTCACAGTCAATGCATTAGACACACACGTACTGTAGCAGAAACACTAGCTTTCTTTTTAAAAGTGTTTGCACAGTTCTTACATTTTTAATGGCACATTTGGGGCAGATTTCCAAATCTATCTCGCACTGCTGCAGTTTTTCTGTGTGAACTTTTCAAAATATTCTTTTGTGGTTTAAAAAAGTCTTACATTTGCAGAGACCAAGGGTTAACAGTAATCAAAGCTTTCCACCAGAGGTGGCAAAAGTACAAAGTTGCCAGATTTTGTCTATTCAAGTAACGTGTTGTTGTTCCACAGGAGTGAAGCCGTTCGAGTGTCTGACCTGCGGCGTGGCCTGGCGGACGCTCGCTCTCTTAAGCGTCACGTCCGCTCTCACACAGGAGAGCGTCCGTACGTGTGTCCCGTGTGTCAGGAAGCACACATCGACGCTCGAACGCTCCGCAAACACATGTCCAAGTACCACACGGACAACCTGCCCGGAAAGATCATGTTAGAGAAGGACACGCTGCAGTTCCACAACCAGGGCACGCAGGTGGAGCACGCCGTCAGCATCCTGGCCTCCGAGCTGCCCCGGAGCTCCGACAGCCCCAGCCCAGCGCGGGGGAGGAGATCGAGACCGTCCTGATCACCGAGGAGACCGTGGAGGCCGTGGAAGCCGTCCAAGCCGCCGTCCAGGCCGAGAACGTGTCCACTCTGTCGGACCAGGGCATCATGCAGGTCGTCAACTACGTCCTCGCACAACAGGCCCTGAGCAAAGACGACAGCCCCGAGATCATCCAGACCATGGAGGTGGAGGTGGCCCACGTGGCAGAGGTCGAATAATAACCGGCTGTGGAGGTGGAGGAACAGTCTGAGGTGATCCAGACCGTGGAGGAACAGTCTGAGTCGATGCAGACTGTGGAGATGATCCAGACCGTGGGTGGAGGAACAGTCTGAGTCGATTCAGACTGTGGAGGAACAGTCTGAGATGAACCAGAGTTGGAGGAACAGTCTGAGATGAACCAGACTGTGGAGGAACAGTCTGAGATGATTAGACTGTGGAGGAACAGTCTGAGTCGATCCAGGCTGTGGAGGAACAGTCTGAGATGAACCAGACTGTGGAGGAACAGTCTGAGATGAACCAGACTGTGGAGATGAACCAGACTGTGGAGGTGGAGGAACAGTCTGATCCCACTACATGCAGCTCCGCTCCGTTCAGACTGCTGTATAAGTTGCACAGCTGTTTTAATGAATGAAGACCGTTCCACATCCTGTGTATCCGCTGCAGGGCTTCGCCGCAGCGCTGTCGCCGTCCGAACAAAATACAGATCAAAGCTATTTTCTTCTCCGCCCGAGTTTGGCAAAGTGAAGCGCCACAGATCCGAACCAAACAGGAAAAAGAAAGTGAACTATTTTTGGAATTACAAAGTAAAATCACTTCACACATACTTTGATTTGATCAGATAACGAAAAGTAGTTTTACATAAAGTTCCTTTGACATTACTACACAGCAGACTGTTCACTACAGACTATGTCACTGACACATGGACAGGACAACGTTATTGAGTTTGTGCTTGTGACAGTTTAAAACCTAAACTTTCAGCAGAGGAAGAAAACACGTCCTACTGTTGTGATCTCATGAAACACAGGAGTCGCCTGTGCTCCTGATATACTGGTAGTTATTTTATCTTCAACGAGCATCGAAGCCCCGGAGGCAGTGAATGAGGCGTCTGCGGCAACATTTCGGAGGCAGTCTGTGGCAGAGTGGAGCTGCGTGTAGTGGGATCCTCGTCTGAGATGAACCAGGCTGTGGAGGTGGAATAAACTGTTCAAATGTACAAATGTAAAAAACCCTGTGTTTTGTTTAATCTAAGAACATGTTCTGTGTAAATAATGACTTGTGTACAGAATGAAGCAACTGAATTAGAATAAAATTGTTTATGTAATGCTTTGTCCTGTTTGCACTGCTTTAAAGATTTAGAAAAGATTAATTTAAAGTGGTTCTTTGTAACCTTGAAATGTCAGCTGTTCAGTTCAACAGAAACAAAAAGATCAAATCATTCTAGAGAACATTCTTGTTGGGGATACATACATATGTTTTCTACCATAATGTCTAAAAAGCAGCTAAAAGATCTAATAACAATTTGGCCCATCCTGAGTCTCTCCATCCAGTCGTTTTATCCGTTTGTTCATCAACAATCAAAGTGTCTTCTGCATTCTTGTGTTGTGGTTCTCTCAAGTGAAGCAAGAACTACCTGGGCCCACTGCATTCTTCTCTCTGTCGCAGGGACGTAGCACCACATTCTGGGCCCAGGGTCAAAGTTTGTTGCTGGGCCCCTAATACATAATCTGGTGTTTTAATGACTTATTTCACTCCAACAACATACAGCATTAGAATGTTCAGTTGGTCCCATGTTAAACCAATTGAGATTTTGAATTGTTAAATACCGAAAATAACGTTAATTAACTCATATTCTGACACTACAGAGTGATAGATACATGTACTAGTACTGACCCAGCAGTTTAATGGGTTGTTCCACGGCTGTTTTTTACTTTTTGTAATCGTTTTGTCTAATGCAGTGATTCCCAAGTGGGGTCCGGGCCCCTGGGAGGCCTCCAAAAGTTGCCCAGCCAACTAGCATGACAGAAAACTGGGTTTGAAACTAACTTTAATATTTTTAATTTGATTAATTTACTCTTTTAAATCCACACTAAGTCCACAGGCATTATTATTTTGCTGTTTTGGCATCTTAATATAAGAGTATATACATTCTACTGAACTTTGAATGGAGTGTGAAATATTACTGAGGGGCCTCGGGAAATCTACGGGCCAATAGTGGGGCCGCAGCTCCGAAAAGTTTGGGAACGGCTGGTCTAGTGTTTTCCTATGGAAGTTCTGCTAAACTGCAACAAACATGGCGGATTTGCCATTATTTCCATGGTAACCAAAGACGCTTCCCGAGCCTAATTCATTTTATTTGCTTCTACAATATTCATATTCAGTCTAATGATGTAATTTGTACTTTTTACACATCATTATTTGTTATTTGGGTTTTTGCAGCCTTCAAATGTTTTATAATGTTAACTTTCAAGACATTGATGTGCCTTTTGTGCCAAAACGAGTTGGTTGGAACCATTGCATTCACTCACATAAAGACAAGAATAAAAAAATGTTTTAAACACTTTTACATTTTAGAAAACTTTCTGATTTGGGCCCAGTCTGACACCTGACAATAAGTCTTTCTATGAGTCATGTGTCTGCAGCGGTGTTACTAGGAATGAAGTATTATGGCTTGTATTCATTAGAAATTGTTTGCTTCATGTAAACTTCCATTTCAGAAATCTAAACATGTTTTGTCAGGTTTGTTTGGAAACATTGACACAATTATTTTCCTATGTTAAGCTCAAAATCTGTTAGAATCCGTCAGAAACCAGTCCAAACCTAGTTAATACAAAAAAGAAAAAGCCTGTATTTTGCACAAAGAATGACGCGACACAAGAGTCATACAACTGTTACTGGATATTTATTCAACTTATCAAAATTCCCTTGAAATATTTACAAAACTTTGTACAAAAATATGTATCAAAAAAACTGAATGGCTTTGAAAGAATTTGAACGTGGGGCTCGTGCGATAGTTCAGCTCGATCTGAATCCAGGCAAAGCGGCGCTGATCTCAGAGCTTCTATACAAATCTATGTACACACAATGAAATGAACCTCTACCATAAACAGGAACAATACTTGAAAAGCATCAGTCATTATTAAAAACACAAAACACTGCACGTTGAATAGTGTCAGGCCTATACGTGGCTACATCAGACGAACAACCAGGCGAGGGCTGGGCCTTGGGCAGAACGAACACTAAAACACTCTTTGTTCCTCAGTCTTTGCCGTGATTGGATGGATCCAGCTGTCACTTATTCTTATACTTATTATTCAATACAACAGAGTTTCTCCAGAACTATTCTTATTTCACCCGATTCCATTCACTTTTTCTTCCTGGGTGAGTACTTTTCTCTTGGACTTTGATCCCATGATATCTTTTCAGACTAAATCCTGACTGTGCCTTTAACTCTGAGCCAGAACCTCACATTCACATTCAGCTGTTGTTTTTTGTTCCATAAATGAGATGAGAAAAGACTTGTTTTGTGTTAGCTGAGGTTGAGAATAAAGACATGGCATCAGCAGATACTCCAAGCTAAATGATACCAGTCCTGAATAAGCTGGATTCTTACTAATAAGCTAGTGTAGGTCCTGGTACTTTGATATGTGAAAAGGCCTGAGGGCCAAATGGGTCCTCCAAAAATCTGACCTGGCCTTCAATTGACTTCTCAAACATTCCAAAAACATATTTTCTCTTATTTGTAGATTATTACTCTTAATGTGTCAGTAATGTGTTTGAACGAGGCACTTGCTATCTTCATTTGATTAGATTTAACCGTCTGAAAATCAGATTTGCCTCTAGTGTATTTTTCTTCTTTCAATTCCAGTTTGTTTCATTTCCAGTGAGAAAAAGTTTTATAATTTTAGCAAAACAATTCACTTTGGAGACAGTTAAAATATGCCCAAATAAACTTAAATCTCATTTTAAAGAGTATATTTCAGTCCTGAGGGAATTCTGTTCTAGACCTGGCTTGTTTTCCAGGCTCAGATTTGGTTTTGTGGTTTAAAGTTGATTTGGACATTTTGTAGAGAAATCCAAATAGACTACAGCATTAGTTATTATCACTATAGAAACAAATAGTCCTGTGAATATTTGGTGCAACCTCGTGTCAAAAGTGACGACACATTGTGCATTCAACCAGCCCAGAAGCCATGGCCCTCTGGAACATGCAGGCCTAAAGTTTAGATCTGTTTTGAGAATCACTGAAATGCAGGAACGCTACATCCAACATGACAGCGTCCCACAGATGTGCAGACTGTGACTGTGACTCTGACTGTGACTCTGACTCTGACTGTGACTCTGACGGTGACTGTGACAGGAATAAGCTCAATGTTCATGGCCACACGGCCCAGCCCCACATATACTTCAAAACAAACATGGCACAGTGGTCTCAAAATGCTATATAAAAACACAAACATCAGTATGAAATATTGCCCTCAAATAATACTTCTGAGATTAAATGAAATGTATACAATCATCGCTGACTCACAAACAGCTTCTGCTACAGCCCTTTGCAACAAAATACAAACAATAAAACGTATTCCCCTCTAAAGTCAAAGTGTTTCCAGTCATGCGTTACAGTGGAATGAAACGGGAGCAGCTAACGGCTCCGAACCCCATTTACACTGCCACCGCTCCGAACACCCACGCTCGCTCAACACTCGGGGCTTTTTGTGGTTTGGAATTTACACTCGTGTTTTGGAATTTACGTGTTTTTGCATTTTAAGTTGTGTTTTTAAATTTGCCTTTGTGCTTTTGAATTTGCATTTTTTTTTAATCTGTGTTGTTGAGTTTGCGTTTTAAAATGTGTGTGGTTTTGAATCGACGTGTTTTGGAATTTAAATTACTTTTTTGAATTTGTGTGTTATTAAATTTGCCTTCGTGCTTTTGACAGGGTTCCCACTCATATCCCAAAAACATTTTCCAGGACATTTGCAACAAGGATTTTATGTAATCGCGACATCTACATCACCAATATTTAGCCTGTTTGTGACAGTCCACATTAATGATAATCAAAGTATGACACAGTCGTTTGGCTGGTTCTCAATCATAATTTTATCTTGTCAGACAGGAGCAAATTGCAAAGCTGTGGTTCACTTTGACAGCCTCTTTTTAGGGTTTCATGAGCATCACAGTATTCTGGCTGTGGTGCAGGGAGAAAAACATGAGTGGGGGTCTGGGGGTCGTCCCCCTGAGATTTTTGAAAACTAAGTCAATTTTGGTAGATCCTGATGCATTTTACAGGCTTCCAGAGGTTGAACAACATGAGAATAAAAAACATGGTTTTTCACACTTTTTATCTGTTGAACTAAAACCAAACTACTGTTGAGTCTATTTTGTAAAAATATATGTTTCCAATTAAAACATCTGGTTAAACAGCCAATTGAAAAAACGATAAATGAGATATGAGGGGTCTTTAGGCCTTTCCCCATTAGATTTTGGATGTAAATTTTTGCAATCTGGGTTTGCGGTTCCTATGTTTTGTAGTAATTTTAAAACAATTAGAACAAAGGCATTTTTTTTACTAGCTCACACATAAGTCCTTTTAGAGTCAACTGTGCACATTACAAAAATCTGGTTCATTTTTTTACGCAATTTTATTATTGGGCCCAATCATTTTCCAGGTTTTCCAGGATGTGTGGGAACCCTGTTTTGAACTTTGCGTTTTTGAATTTGTGTGTTTTTTAATTAAAGTTAGTATTTTTTATTTGCATGCACGTTTTTGAAATTGTAGTTAGCATTTGTGTTTTAGAAATTGCGTAGGTATTTTAAAAATGTGTTTGACGTTTTTGAATTTGCGTTTGTGAAATTGTGTTTGTGAGTTTACGCTTTTGAATTTGAGTGTTATTGAATTTGTGTTTTGCGTTTTTGAATCCACGTGTGTGTTTTTGGTGTTACGGTTGGTGTCAGCTCAAACGGGGTCCAGGGCCTTTAAAAACTCCCTCAAAGTGTTGGTTAAGTGCTCTGAAGAAATGGAACCTCAGCACCAGCGCTCTAAACCCTTTGGAACCAGAATAAGTGCACTTTGGCTGGTTTCTCAGCAGTTTCTGCACAAAAAAAAATCAATTCAATGAAATGTTCCGAAAATGAAGAAAAGCGCTGGGCCCAGAGAACGCAGGTCTCCGTCGAGAAACAGAACACCTGCTTTGTTGCCACTCAACAACAACTCTCGTACATTTTCACTAAACTCACTCTTTTATTTCTCTCCTTGGCTTTCAGACGTGAGGATCCAATCAGAGAGCAGCAAGTGCACAACTGACCAATCACAGGTTAGACAGTGTATGACAGGAACTTTAGAGCACAACATAAGGACTAAGGATGAGGATTATATCAGTCGGTATCGGCCGATATTTCTGATTGTTTGACATAATCAGTATCAGTTAATATCAAAAATAGAGCTGCAACAAGTTAATCGATTTCTGTGCAATAGACACTTTCAGCACAAAACACAAAGACTTTCTTTATTAAACACTTTTGTTTTAGACCAGCTTTTATTAGACTCAGGATTATTCTATAATTCCTCAGAAAGAATCACATTTTGTCCTGTTAATGTTAATTTTGTGTAAGTATTTATTTTATATCAGTGTCTGATTTTCTAAACTTTTGACAAACATAAATCTACATCTCCAGGACAAAATTGGCAAAAAAATTCTTGTCTTCAAGTGACTTTTGCTTTCTAAACAACTAATCAATTTTATCAATCTTTAGTTGCAGCTCTAATAAAAAACTATTTTAGAGAATGTTTTCTTTGAGTGGCAACAGAAATGTTTAGCTTCTCTAATGTAGGTGATGTCATGAGAACTAGCTCCTATCTCCATGGAGACTCAAAACTCTGGGCCCAGCGCTTGTGGTGGTTGCGTTTCTGCTTGGTTTGCAGGAGGATTCGGGCGCGCTCTCACTCTCCCTCCTCTTTTATGCGCTGCTGCTTGTTGCGCCTTGAATCCAGGTCGAAGGAGAAGTCGGACCACTCGTCTCGCGGTGGGAAGGAGATGGTTTGGCGCAGAGTGAAGCGCACCGCGTCGATAACCCGCTCGCCGCGTGCCTCGGACGAGCCCACGCTCAGGCTAGACGCATTGCTGGTGGTGCGCACAATGTGAGGCGGAGGCGAGAAGTCCATGGCCTGCCTGTGCTCCATGATGCCCTTCCAGATGGCGTGCTGGAACTCTGCGGGGATCTTCAGCCGGATCAGGTCCTATCATCACACCATTACACAGTAGCAGTTAGTATGCAGCGCGAGCGCGCGACACAGGGGTGACACAGGGTGAGGGTGACAGGGGGAGGCCTCGGGCTCTACCCCAGCGTGTGACTGGAGTGGGAGAGGCAAGGGCTCACCTCCATGTTATAGTTCTCGATCTGGTAGATGTTGGTTAGACCCTGTGCGGTGAAGTAGTCCAAGCAGCCTGCGCAGCCCAGCCGAATGAGGAAACTGTGAGCAGACACGCACACGACACGTTAGACAAGGTTTGTGTTTTACAAGAGATGTCACATTATACAACATGTTTGTGTTTTATAAGAGACGTCACAGTAAACACATATTCATGTTTTATAAGAGAAGTCACTATATACAACATGTTTGTGTTTTATAAGAGATGTCAAATTATACATGTTTGTGTTTTATAAGAGACGTCACAGTAAACAACATATTCATGTTCTTATAAGAGAAGTCACTATATACAACATGTTTATGTTTTATAAGAGATGTCAAATTATACATGTTTGTGTTTTATAAGAGACGTCACAGTAAACAACATATTCATGTTCTTATAAGAGCTGGGTTTGTGTAGGTGGAAGATAGTTGGTCTGGTCACTGTCACCACAGCTGTACACTTCCTTTGAACCAGAGCTGGCTCTTCTCTTACAGAAGATACTATTCCAGCAGCACTTTACTTTCAATGAAGCAACAGTACTTTTACTTGAATAAAAGTTTTGGTTCCTCTCTCAGCTTAAGTCTGAGATTAAATCCACGGCTCCCTCAGTTATGATTCTGTTTTCAAAAACTCTTGTTTCTGCAAATAGTTTTTTGCTCTTACTTCAGCCAAGTAACATTTAGAAGTAACTGGAGTAACATTATTAAGATGTGACATGACTCTAACGTAGGTAACAGAAGTAACTTTACTTTCATTTAAGTAAATCTTTGGTGACTTTATCACGTCTGCTTTTACTGTGACAGTTCCTTATTCATGATCAAACAGTCAGTTTTTCATGCAGTGAAACTCGAGTGTGGCTAAAGAATATGACGTCCATATAAATCCTCACACCATACGTGTGCATATGTTCATAAGAGTTTAGATGTCAACATGCTTCTGTTCATGCAGTTTGGACAAGGGCTGCAACCATTCAGTCTATCTGTGACTAGCTCACACTGACAGTAGAACATATTCAACAATCATTATGGTTTAGTGACTTAAACAGACTTTAAACACATGAAAACAACCTTCTATAACAAGCACACAATCATTATTATATCTACAAAAGAAGAAAAACAAAATCTAAGGTTCAGATTTCTTACTAAACAGAAGCAGTCAGAGTGAGTGTGCTTGTGGCCTACAGAGACAGTTGTTTGTGGCCTACAGAGACAGTTGCTTGTGGCCTACAGAGACAGTTGCTTGTGGCCTACAGAGACAGTTGCAGCCCTTCTCTCCATGACATGGCTCTGTTCTAGTCTGTGGTTCCCCCAGTGTGAGCCTATCCTGCGCTCCCTGTGAGTGTGTGTGTGTGTGTGACTGTGTGAGTGTGGGGTGGTGGGTCTGTGCTGGGGGTACCTGGAGATGCTGCTGTCCATGGGGTAAGGAGGAGGGGGGGTGCAGTGCTGCGAGGAGGGCACCAGGGGGAGCTGTGGCTGCAGTGCGTGTGTGGGACTCAGTGAGCTCATGTCGCTCATGGGGATGTGAGTGCCCATCATGGGAGTCACTGAGGAGGAGAAGAAGGAGCCGCGTCAGCTCTGCGGAGGTCTCACACTACTCTTACACTGCTACTTCCTGACAGCCTCTTTCATCCACACCCCTAGGTTAAAGCTGGGATACCAGTTTTTTGTTTTGTTTTTTTCTAAATTTGCAATTTTTTTTTCTTTTCTGCCAAAAAATATACTTTAAATGCAGCACTTTGTGACAAAATGTAACTGCCGTGTACTGTCTGAACATAGTATTTGAGTTCTCGTAGATAGCAGAAAGCAGTGCTCTGATTGGCTGTGCTTGGATGGGCCACTTTGCTCTTTTTTAAAAGACGTTCTTGAGCTGTAATTGCAGCTAAAAGTGAATGCTCATGGATATTCACCATGTGCAAAAATTCTGAGAGCTATAAAGGTGGAGCACAAATTCAAAATCCTACTTCCTGTTTGTGACGTGAAAATCAGGTACCACAGCTTTAAGACTGTCATAAAAGGTTAAATATTGTGAAAACTCCACCTTCCTGAGGTTGTGGCCATGCTCTAACAGTGTCTGTTCATTCACAGTTGGATTTGGACTGATGCATGTTTGAGTCACTGATGCTACAGTACTACCTGCCCCTGCCCACTTATCTGATGTTACTTACAATTACTCAAAAAATGTGATTCCAAATAAAACACCAGAGGTTCAAAATGGTCTCAGCATTTTAAAGTTAAATTTGACATTGAAGAGGCGGTTCTTCTTAGTTCTGCGTCGTTTGGTGCTGACATGATTGTTTCTGTTCATTCTGTTCATGCACCTTTAGCTCCGCCCACACCACTACGCTGCTCTGTGATTGGTCCGCTGAGGAGTAGCTGGTTTAAACTTCGCAGCAAGGCCAGGTTCTAAAACGTTTGTGAACTCACGATTCGTCAGAGTCCGATTTAGTTTTAATTGGATTCATATTTTTAATCATTGACAAAAACTAGGTCTAGTAGGTCTAAGAAGTGACAATGTGTTTTTTTATTTTATTGTTTGTAGATTTAAATGTTGGTCTTTCTATTTTGACGACTGGCAGACCAAACTTGGCCACCTACAGACCTTATCTGGCAGTGTCTGTGGGACTTACTGTCGGTGAGTCCGGCTGACATGCTGGAGGGCGTCAGGCTGTTCCTCTGCTGTGGGTTTATGAGCTGGGACACCGAGGGGAGCTTGTTCATTTTGCTGTGAGGAGGAGAAGTGGAGCCGTACGAAGGCTGAGGAGGGATCGGAGACCTGAGGGAGAGAGAGAGAAGGAGAGAGGGAGTTAGGGAGGAGGTGTGTGCTCTCAGGCGTGCTTACAACAAAGAACAACATAAAAAGTAAAGGAGAAGTCTGATGCATTAGTTATTGTCTGTTAACTTTCTGTTTTAAAAGAGTTCTGATGCTTGTAGAGGGCTTCTGTCTCCATCTTGTGGCAGCAGGAGGAGTTACATATGGGCTCACAGGCTGTTCTAGATAGACCTGACAGTGGTTTCTGGACTTAAAGGAGCACTATGTCGTTTTTCTGGTGAGTGGTATGTCTCCGTGGAGATATATTTTGCATCCAGTCAATAACACATCACAGGCATTCTTAGTCTGAGTGGGACTGACTCTCCACAGATCTTACCTGTCACTACACCTGATGTGTTTCCATATATATACAGTATATATAAATTCAGTGTTGGGTGAAACTTAGCAGTAATTAGGTTACATTTGTGACTAGTGTAACTTAGTTACTGGGAAAATATTTGCAATAAAATTACAGTTACTAACAAATACTCTTAGTTGCTTTAAAGTAAAACATCTACTAACACTAAACAATAAATCTACTAACGTGAGATAAAATATATCAGAGACACAGATCAGCAGCTGAAACAAGGCTTAGAATCATTTCTATTGCTGATTTGACTTAATCTGAGCCTTTTTAATCGACTTATTTGTTGTTTACCTTTGTTTAAATGAGAATAATAAAATACAAAATCCTATTTATTGAATGTGTATTGTTTTATTCTTATTTCCTACTATTCATGTTTGCTAATATTATCTTGGGAAGTCCTCAGAGACGACTGTTGTTGTGATTTTGGGCTATACAAAAATAAATGGATTTGATTTGATTTATTTTTGATGGATGTTTGCAATAACACAGACAAAGTAATTCCAATGTAATGTAACTAAGTTCCTTTCTTGGGGCAGTATGTAGTAGTAGTGTAACTCATTACATGTTTAAAACTAATAAGTAATAGGTAACTAATGACTTTTTCAATACTGTGTATTTTATTCTAGACCTGTTATATCAGTTTATGTGTCTTTATCACATCACAACGCTCTACATGAGGACAAACACATCCTTCACCAGAGCAGCTTTAAAAACAGCTGAGGAGATGGAGCTGGAACGTCACACATCTGGGAAATTCAAAATGGAGTGTTTTTGAGAACAGGACTGTGTGAACAAAGCTATGAACATGCTCCTGATGTTAGAACTACAAATGTACTGGATGCATCAGTCCTGCAGGAGAGTCGGATCAAACACAAGGTTTGAACTGTTTTATTGAAACAAAGAATAAAATACCAACATGACAGATGTATTTTAACATTAATTGTGTTGTGAAGAGGAAATGGTCATGGATTTATTATTCTACATCAGGAGTATGACTCAGGGGCCAAATGTGGCTCTCAGACCAGTTTATATTGTGTTAAAGTGAGGGACCCAAATGAGCAAATGTAGTAGTATCTACTGGACACAGTAGTATATACTAATACACTAATACAAAAGTATATACTAATATACTAGTATATAGTAGTTTATACTAGTACACTGATCCCAGTACAATCTTACAGATGAAGGCGTTTCAAAAAATACACACAGTCAAATCTTTCTGAAATGTCTCTAAACGGACAAACAGCTCATCAGAAATACGTAGTTAAGATTTAAAACTGCTCCTGAAGTGAGTTTGACACAAAACAATGAAGAAATGACTCCAAAGATTATCAAATGAATTGCTTGCCTTGACGTTTGCATGTGTACATTAGTATCAATATCTGCACACGGACAAGAATCAGCACTGAACATTTAAAGAATTTGTATTAAATACTGATATTAATATTGATACTGCCGTCACTAGACAACAGCTGCTGCTTTAACCTAAATGACTAGTTTAGCGTTTCAGACCTAAACTGGATCATCAGAGCAATGTAAATGATTCACGTGACTTTACGTGTCACACCGTGGCCTTGTTGGACACCTTGGTTCTAAACCAAATAAAGTCTTTAACAGGATTTTTAGGGACATCTGTTTTTTGCATTTAGGAATAAAGTGTAATCTGTGTAGATCAGTAATTTACATGTTTGTAAAACACAAAATGTATGTAAAGCAGCTTAGAAAGAGAAAGAAGTTAATTCACTTAAGTGTAAAACAGCAGAATTGATAAGCCCCGCCTCTTTATACTAATAAGCCCCGCCTCTTTATACTAATAAGCCCCGCCTCTTTATACTAATAAGCCCCGCTTCTTTATTATAAGATTTGTATGTAAACAGCAGATTTACATTTGTAATTTACGTGACTGTTTTGAACCACACATGCTTTACGATGAAACTGAATAGTTGAATAATCACAAATTAATCCAAGACAAGTGGGCGGGGACAGGTGGTAGGTGAGGACAGGGCTTTTCTGAGCTGCAGGACAACACAAGATGACTGAAACATGCAGGAATCATTCTGAACCAAACTCTGAGGAACATAATGGTGAGAGAAGACTGTTGGAACAAGGTAAACAAACAGACTTAACACACTCAGTCTCCTTTAAGGGAAGTGGACTCACTGTCGTGTGATTTTTGGGGCAATACTCCGTCCTAGTTAGAACACATTCATGTTGCAATATAAATACTACAGAAATAATGTATAAAGAGTTTGAATCAAACACATTTATTAAGCTCTGACGTGCAGTGCAGCAGCCACAGAAATATAAAAGTACAATGACATGAGAGATTTGCTAAAGCAGTAAATGTCCAGCATTTAGAGTTTTAAAAGAGTCCAGCTCCAATGGAAAATGTACACCAGCCCAAAGGTTCATGTCCTGAGTGTCACTGGGCGGAGAAAAGAGGCCCTCAGAGGTGAAAGGTCAAGGGTCAAAGTGTCGAAAAGTGAAAAAGAAGAATCTCTGGAGGAATGTGATCAGCAGCGGCGGTGATGAGCCTCTGAAGACACGCCCACCGTCGATTTAAGAAGGCTGGAAAGAGACCAGAAAAAAGGATGTCAGGAAGGAGAGGAGGAAGCGAAGAGAGGAGAGGAGAGAGAGGAGAGGAGGAGGAGGAGGAGCGAAGGAGAGAGGAAAGAAGAAGAGAGAAAATCGAGGAGAGAGCGAAGGAAGGGAGGAAAGTAGGGGAGAAGGTGGAGGAGGAGCGCGAAGGAGAGGAGAGGGGAGGGGAGAGAAAGGAACGGGAGGACGAGAGAGGAAGGAGAAAGGGAAGAGGAGATGTGAAGGAGAGAGGAGGAAAAAAGGAGAGGTGAGGAAAAAGAGGGGAAGGAGAGAAGAAGAGAGGAAAGGAAAGAAGGGAAGAGGATATGTCAGAAAGAAAAATAGAAAGAGAGAGGAGGGAGGGCACAAGTCCACTATTGCTCTAAGAAGGAAGAAGATGAGGAGAAAGGAGAGAGAAGGAGAGAAGAGAGGAGAAACAGGGGAGAGGAAAGAGGTGAGGGGATAGAAGAGAAGTGTGAAGGTGTGTAGTGTGCAGTGTGTGCATCGTGTGTGTGTGTGTGGGGGGTGTGTGCGTCACTGCTTTAATGGAAACTCCACAGAAGCAGCAATTTACTCTGCCACAACTATTATTAGAGCAATGAACTTGTGTTGTTCTTTTCCAGAGAGAAAGAGAGGAGAGAGAGACGGGAAGAGAAAGGGAGGGAGAGAAGGAAAGAAGAAGAGAAGAGAGAGAAGGAGAGGAAGGAAGAGGGAAAGAGAGAGATAAAGAGTCTGAGAGAGAGACGGGAGGGAAAGAGAGGGTAGTGAGAAGGAAGGAAGAGAAGAGATAGAAAGGAGGGAGAGAGAGGGGAGGAGAAGAAGGGAGAGAGAAGGAAGAGAAGAAAGAAGAGAGAGGAGAGGAGGAGGGGGAGATGGAGAAAGAGAGGGAGAGAAGAAAGGAAGGAAGGAGGAGAAAGAGAGAGAGGGAGAGAAGAGGAAGAAGAGAAGAGAGAGAAAGAGAGAAGGGATGGAGGAGAAGAGAGGGAGTGAGAAGGAAGAAGAGAAAGAGACATAGAAAAGAGAGGGAGAGAGGGAGGAGAGAAGAGAGGAGAGAGAAGGAAGGAGAGAGAAGGAGAGAGAGAGAAGAGAGGGAGAGAGAGGGGAGGAGAAAGAGAGGGAGAGAAGGAAGGAAGGAAGGAGGAGAAGAGTGAGAGGATGGAGAGAGAAGGACGAAAGAGAAGAGAAAGAGAGAGAAAGAGAGATGGGAGGAGAAAGGAGACGGAGATAGAGAGAGGAGAGAAGAAAGAGAGAGAGACAGAGACGAGGAGAAGAGATAGAGAAAGAGAGGAGGAGAAGAGGAAAGAGAGAGAGAAAGAGAGGGAGAGAGAGGAGGAGAAAGAGAGGAGGAGAAGGAAGGAAGAGAAGGAGGAGAGAGAGGAGGAGAAGAGAGAGGAGAGAGAGGAAGGAAGAAGAGAGGAAGAGAGGGAGAGAGAGGGGAGGGAGAGAGAGGGAGGGAAGAAGGAGGGAGAAGAGAGGAGAGAGGAGAGAAAGGAGGATAGAGAAAGAGAGAGAGAGAAGGAAGGAAGAGAAAAGAGGGAGAGAGAAGAAGGAAGAGAAAGAGAAGAGAGAGAGAGGGGAGAGAGAAGGAAGGAAGAGAAAGAGAAGAGAGAAAGGAGAAGGAGAGAGAAGGAAGGAAGAGAGAAAGAGAGAGAAAGAGATGGGAGAGAAGGAAGAGAAAGGAGAGAAGAAAGAGAGGAACAGAAGGAGGAAGAGAAGAGAGGAGAGGTACAGGGAGAGAGAGGACAAGAAAGAGCTCGTGACATGTTTTGGAAACTTATTTAAAGACAAGTTAACAAGTACTTGATGATTACATCTACTAGAGAGCAGCCCATTGTACATGTTTTCAGAGGTAGGGATTGAACCCAGGACTTCCAGCTACGAGCCAGAGCACTAACAACTGTACCACTGTGCGGTGCTTCATGGTAACTTAACTCCTTCAGCCGCGTGTGTTCTAGTACACTCCAGCAGCGTGCGTGGGACTTACTGTTTCTGAATGAGGCTCTGCTGCTGCTGTCTGTACGACTCGATGGTGTGTTGGGGCAAAAACTGCATCAGCTCCAGGGATTCTTTGATTTTCACCAGAATTTCATAGATTTCTCGACCTTTGATCTGAAACAAACGCACGTAGCAGTTTATTCCTCATTCGCAGCTTCTTCTTACCTTTTACAAATACATTTTTTTTCTTTACATTTTTAAGTCAGTAAACATCAGCCTCAGCACTATTAAGAGCAGGACTTACAGGCAAACAGAAGACCTCCTCGTCCGTGGATCGTCTCTTCTTGATGGCCGACATCTGGATGCCGTGGGACACTTGGCGAAAGGCTACAAATAATCACAAACAGTCATAAGTCCTACAGTTTGTCTCTCATAGTGTAAAGTTAGACCTACAAGCAAGAGCAGATAGAACAGAAGAGAGTTTGGCAGAATTCTTTTAGAAGTGGTGGGCCCAGAGCGTCTGTCTGCTGTTCTCTATCACCACTCAAGATTCTTGCACAAAATTCACACTTTTTTCTTGTTGACTTTTCAGGCAAATTATTCTTTAGCCCTATATTAGACCTGGAAAAGTCTGGTTATAGATCTCAGATTGAGGAGGTACTTTGTTTGTTATGTTGGTTATGTTTGATAACCAGTGTCTTACTACATCATCAGGAGCTGACGTTGGAATGAGTTCTCACAAGATCAAACTGCCCTGGGACAGTGCACTCACAAAGAGTTAGTGATGGGTGAAATAAACGATGCATGGGCACACGCGTTGAGCTTTTCCGGCAGGAGGGGAGTGAAGCGCGTACCGGAGCTTGTTGTTTTTAGGGAGTGACGTCATCAGAGCGTAATGAAACATCGTTTGGCTGAAGTGGTTTAGAAAGTGGTTCATTTGGTCGAGTTGTGTTGAAGCAAAGGATGGCCTCATGATCTGCAGCAGAGCCTGGATCTGGGACACTTCACACACCTGGACTGGTTCATGTTGAACCTGGCTTCACTAGTGTCACACTAGTGTCACTATGGCTCAACACGATGAGCGGAGTTGAAGGGAGACCCACTCAAACATCAATTTAATGTGTTGTACGTCTGTGTCTAAATGTTACTTAGGAAATAAAAATATATAGATGAAATGCAAACATTTATTCAGTTACGCTACTTAATATAAACCATTGCCAAATGGTTTGAGTCGACACTGTGGCTTCATTTCCCATCACTAAGTGGTGGTTCTTGCTCGAATGGTGCCCTGGACAGAGATTCAAACCATGGGGCACCTTCAGCTGCCCCATGGAGGTTCAATGTTTGTTTCTGAACCTTCGATGTTGGCATCGTTGGATAGTTCACCCACTAAAGTGAACTGGGTTTAGTCTGTTGTGAGACTGGTTAGTTTTACCCTACTGATGATGTGTTGTAATAGAAATCTGGCCATCTGCGAAAAAGAGAATGAAATTGATCTTGCAAGATTTTTCCTTCTGAAAAGACCAAAGGTTGGGTCTGGTCTCGATCTAATGAACTCGATCTTCACTAACTATCTTGTTTTGTGAAAATGTTGTAATCATTGCCTCAACAGTTCATTTTTTCTCACTTTCCAACAGTAGAGTAGCTCATTCTAGTCTTGTCCCTGGTCCTTGGACAGCTCTCTGGTCTTCACCATGGTGGAGAGGTTTCAGTCTGACTCTTTGAGGGGTAGACATGTTTCTTTTACATGGATAACAAGTTCAAACAGAAGGCTGTACAAATATTTTCTGCAAGAATGTGATTTTCTGTTTTCTTTGTTCACATTCTGGAGTGCACCTATGATGAAAACTACACACCTCTCTAATATTTTTAAGTGGGACAACCCTGCTGTAGATATTCGCTGTCTCTTGTGCTAGAATGCTGAGTGGTGACGGTCGGCCCACCTCTTACTGCCGCTGCGGAGTGTTTGTCCAGCCCACCACCAGCCCGCTCTACTTACGGCGCTTCGTACCCTCACTGCTCTTTGTGGAGTCCGACACGTTCTGTTTACGGATGCTGTCCTCGTCGGCTTTCCTGTCACGACCGGGACAGGCGCAGATCCTCGCCTCGAAGCACCGCCGGCCCAGGACCTGACCGCTGCACACCACAAACAACACGGTTACACACGGAGTTCAACCATTAAGTTATACAAAAATAAATGGA
This sequence comes from Mugilogobius chulae, assembly GCA_038363315.1. Lineage (NCBI taxonomy): Eukaryota > Metazoa > Chordata > Actinopteri > Gobiiformes > Gobiidae > Mugilogobius > Mugilogobius chulae. The sequence continues at coordinate 6,691,262 of CM076412.1, read as the reverse complement.
TCGAGTCATGCAGAAATCACTATATTTCAAAGGTTTTTTTAGATATTTAATGGCAAAGCACGATGCATTTGATTTCTCTAGGGGCAGACATTTTTTCAATATCTGTATAATAATGTCTGGTTGTGATAGAATTCTCACAACTTTCCCAATATTACTACTCATTGCACAACATTCACTTACTGGTCCCAAACTACATTTGGGCAAGACAGACACTAACTGTGTAGTACCAAACCAGGTCAAAAACAGAATTAAATTGAAAACATAAAAGTAGGGCTGAGCGTATTGATATAACTAGTTAATCGATAATTTGGGGGATTTTTTAAAAACTTTTTTTGATTAGATATTCTGACGACATGTCTAACCAACAGGACAATGTTCAAACATGTCTTTAAATGTAATATTTGAAGTGTAATGATCATACTAATAAGGCCGTTTTGATCTGTTTCAAACATCTGATCCAAACTGAACTCACAATACCACAGGTTGTTTTTTTTAAATAACTCTTGAAAAGAAAAACATTCAACTAAACAAGATCTTTGTGTATAAAAAGTCAGACTAATACAAATTTGGGTCAACAAAGGTCCAAAATAGTGAATAATTGACTAAAAGATCACATTTCAACCCTTATTTGAACGTTCACAATGTAACTTTCTTCATTTGTAGTGTTAAACAACTCAATTTGCTGTATTTTTTAATGTTCACGATAAAAAAAATCACAATATTATCTAAAATTCGATATAGTGTACACCTCTAGAAAAAGTAGTAGCGAGTGAAAATGACATGCATGTTGGGCCACATTTAATTGGCTTGAGGGTCTTTTCTGGCCCCCGGGCCTTATGTTAAATGGCCTTGCTGTAGTTCAGGAGCGCTCAAACCTTTTGCCTTGGGCCAAAATGAGCACATTTCTTCCTTGGCGGGCCAATATTGAGGTGTGTCCATGACTAAACCAAATGTTGTTTATTTGAGAGGAGATGATTAATGATGATCATGATGACTCGCTCCAGAAGATTACACATAATTGAAGGTCTTTTCAACATAAAAATGAATCAAAAGATAGTTCATGGCTCAAATGTGATGATGTTTGTGGAGTTTGGGCACCACTGCTCTAGGGTCTGACTTCTAAAGCCTGCGTACATTTCACGTTCGATTTGTTGTTTATAAAAAGACCTTTGCTGAGTTGGTAGAAGTTTGTGTTTGGTTCGTACGTTCACTTCCACAGAGTGTTTTCTAAATGAGACCCTGGTCATTAAAGGGAAGAATGCGTTTGTAAAAGTGTGTGATGGAGGCGTGGCTCGTACTCTCGCGTTTCCAGGGTAACGATGATGAGGATGGGCCGTCGATTCATCCCGCCCACACAGCTGGAGTTACACATGAAGTTGTACAGGATGGTGGTGAATTCAGTTCCCACCTGAGAGAGAGAGAGAGAGAGAGAGAGAGAGAGAGAGAGAGAGAAGAGAGAGAGAGAGAGAGAAGAGGGAGAGAGAGAGAGAGAGAGACAACCCGCAACTATAGTAAATACTGCGTTCTTAAGCACAAATACAGATGCACTATCAAGTCTAATGCTACAGTCTAATATGCATTATCTAGTCTTCTAGTCTAATCTAGCAGTCTAATGCACTATCTAGTCTAATCTACATATCTAATAGCAAACTATCTAGTCTAATCTACAGTCTAATGCACTATCTAGTCTAATCTACAGTCTAATGCACTATCTAGTCTAATCTACAGTTTGATTTTCTATTAGTCTAATGCCTATCTGTCTAATCTACAGTCTAATGCATTATCTAGTCTAATCTACAGTCTAATGCACTATCTAGTCTAATCTACAGTCTAATGCACTATCTAGTCTAATCTACAGTCTAATGCACTTTTTATCTACAGTCTAATACTATTTGTCTAATCTACAGTCTAATGCACTATCTAGTCTAATCTACAGTCTATAATGACTGTTAATCACTATCTAGTCTAATCTACAGTCTAATGCATATCTAGTCTAATCTACAGTCTAATGCACTCAGCTATCTACAGTCATATCTAGTCTAATCTAGTCTAATGCACTATCTAGTCTAATCTAAAGTCTAATGCACTATCTAGTCTAATCTAAGTCTAATGCCTATGTTCTTATCTAGCAAAATAACTCAATATGAATATTTTGCATCAGCACAGTCTTCTTGTCCAAGTATTTATTTGGATATAAAACTCAGAAAGTGTGCTTGTTTATGTTATTAGTGTAATCCTAGCTTCTGATAATTTTACTGACACAATGGAAAGCTCTTCTAAACACACTGTGGTGAATAAAGTGAGTAAAACTTGTGAAGTGCCTTTGGTTTATCGAAAATGTATTTCAAGACAAAGCGGTTTTATTGCTCAAAAATATTCTTACATAAGGACTGGGCAATAAAGGCCAAAACTAGTATTTTGTGGTCAGACAAATGTGTGATGAATGATTTTAGAAGAGAAAGCTTCTGTCCAGGACTGACCTGCGGGGGCTCGTAGGGCACCAGGACACTCTGCCGGCCCGTGATGGTGTCCTCCACGTACTGGGCGTGGCTGTTCCCCTCCACACGGATCAGGTGACTGGGAGGAGCGATCTGACCTGAAAGCACAAACATCCACACATGACAAAATGTCCAAATGTCAGCAGGAGTTCTTACTTTACATTCTTCACGTTTGGACTTTTGGATTTACCTATAACATTACACATCTGGGATCAGAGGTGTTTTCTGAGGTTAGAGGAAAAGAAGAGCACCTCACAAGTCCAGCTGAGTTTGTGATCCTGGAGATTCTTTTGTAAATGAATGAAAGAGTAAACGTGACTGACCGTCGTTGAATTCGCGGCTGAGCTCGTGGTTGGGGCAGCGCTTCACCACCTCGGTCACGTGTTCGGCTTTCTTATAGACCGGCATGGCTCGGATCACTGCGCCCTGTGGGGGAGGAGTCAGGACTTTGATCTGGATCGGACACGTCTTGGCGATCTGACAGTACAGCTTCTTCAAATCGGTGGAATACTGAAAGAAGAGAGAGGAAAACATGACTCGGAGATTGGAGGAGGCTTGATAACATCACTAGATATCCGAGAAATCAGACTGCAGTAAAGAACTTCGCCCACAAACGGGTTGGACCAGTTTTACTCCTGCTAAACC
>CM076412.1:6455619-6683119 GCA_038363315.1 Mugilogobius chulae | reverse complement strand
GATATGACGTGTGTTGCACCAAATCTTTTTCACACTTTTTTATTTTTGAGGGACGTTTTCAAACCCAAACAAGAGAGATGGATTGTGAAACTGTAAAATATTTTCTCTTTTCTTGGAGAAAGACATGGACTCAGTTGGACAAGTCTAAGTTTTGTGTATTATTATCTTTATAATGATGTCCCAAATATATCTACATGATCAGTATTATTAAAATTAAGATTTTACATTTGTAAAACTGACACTTTCTATGGCGTTGATTATTCTCGGAATCATGTTATTTCTGCTCATCAAAGTGATACAAAACATACTCTTAAATAAAAACATGCACTTCTAGTTCAGATGTCTTTGTGGCACTATATAAATCATACAAGTACATGGCCACAGAATAATCTATTATTTAGTTTTTTTTCTCATAGAAAAGCAGCCGTTTTAGCTATATTTTTTCACATTTTGGCATAGAACTTACTTATCCCCAATAAGAATGTTCTAAAGAATGAGTTTAATTTCCAATTTGTATTGAAATATGTTCATGTCCGTAAGTACACCTTAAAAGTGTTACTTTTTTCTTGTACAATTCCAAAGATGTAAAGCTTTGACTTCATTCTCATATTATTATTTGTTTAATTTATACAATATTACAATTGTATTATGGTTTTCTGGCCTTGTCCATATGCTTTAATGTCCATTTCAGTGTTTCCACTTTTACTATCTACGCTCTCCTCTTCTGTCAGTTGGTGGAACTCACTTTTTTTTAGTTGTAAATGAGTAACCTTTGTGTTTTCCACTAAAAAGTGTACGCTATATGTAATAACATGAGACCACTGAGCACTGCTGAACTGAATAATTCAAGTTTTAGTTCTCTAGTTCTCGTCAGAAGCCGAAGGCAGCGCTGTGATTGGCTGAGCTTGGGTGGGCCACTCCAGTTTCAATGTGTTGTCTGTAAAAACGACAATCTTAAGCTGTAATTAAAGACAAAAACACACGAATAGCTTTAACCATGTGCTGAAGGAGCTGGAGAACACCAACACATTCAAATCCTTATTTCACGTTTTGCCACAATCAGGTACCTAAGCTTTAATTTTTTAAGTGTTAAATAAAATATTCAAAATCCCCAAAGCATAAACCTTTACACATAAGACATCAACACAATGAATGCACGCAGTTAAGCTTTACTCTGTCTGCTCATTCATACTGTTCCTGTCTTTTAAACTGTTTCTAAACCTCTACTCTGGCCCCTCGTGTTTTCAAACGTATAAAAAAAGGTCTTAAAATGTGCCTGAGAAAACACGTCTGGTTCTGGAAGTTTGAAGTTGTGAAGGATCTGCTTATACAGCGAGGAATCAAAGCGCCAAAGAAAACAGACAGAGATGAATGTTTGCACTTTGATTGTCTCCGCTCCAAACCTGATCCAGGCTGTGCGCTTCTGTCACTCTGCTAAATGAGCTGGAGACGACCGAGGACGGAGAAAAGAAACCAAAAACACCGGGGCAACGAAGCGGTGTTTGTTAAGGCTGCAGCTGGGATCTAAACGGTACCTAACACGAGTAAAAAGTAGTAGTAGTAGTAGTAGAAAGAGAGAGAGGAGAGGAAGTGGGAGAATGGAGCGAGAAAAAGAGGGAAAAGGGGAGAGGCAAGAGGGAAAGAAAGAGAGAGACAGAAAGAGAGAAAAAGAAGAGAAGAGAGAAGAGGAGTGAAAGAAAGACAGGGAGGGAGAGATAAAGTGAAAGGGAAAGAAAGGGAGAGGGGAGAGAAAGAGAGAGAGAGAAGGAAGAGTGAAGAGGGAGAGAGAGAGAGAGAGAGAAGAGGGGGGTGAACGAGAGGGAGGGGAAAGACATAGCGAGGGTGAGAGAGATGAAAGAGAGAAGGAGAAACAGAAGAAGGGGAACAGACGGAAGAAGAGAGAGAGGAGAGAGAGAGAGGGAGAGAGGAGGGAGAGAGAGAGAGAGGGAGCAGTCTGGGCGGGGGACAGTTGATGGATAGATTCAGTGGCTCAGTGGGTGCGGCTCAGGTGTTAACATGTAATTATGAGCCTTTCATTGGCCACAATCTCACACACACACACACACACACACGTTAAATAAAAACACACACACACACAATACCTCTTAATCACAATCCACAGAACAAAAGTCAAACTGGGCTGGAACCAAACGTGACTTGAAAGGCTGAGGACAAAACAAAACGGTTACAAGTGTGCTTGGATGTGCACTAAACAACAGGACCACAACACATGATGACATCACAACATTCGAACAGAAATCACCACATGTGTGAAAGGACTTTTAGTAGGTTTGACGCTGATGTGTTTTTGCCTCTCATTGCTGACTTTTTTAGACAATAATGATCAATAATGAATGACCAGACTGTAATTAGCTGATTATTTTTGCTACTTATTCAGATGTATATGGGACAGAAGCGGAAACAAGAAAGCAGCATCTTTTAGGCCTCTTCTCAAATTCTCAAGTTTGCAAGGAGCCCTGCCTATTCACTTTATTCTGCCCCGCCCACTTTTCTTGGAAGAGCACTTCCTGTTAAGCTGCAGTTAGTCTGTAGAATCCAGTCGCTGCCTAGAGATCAGTATCATAATCAGCCGATATTCAAAAACTACTGGGCCAACAGCTGATATTTAGCATCGATTTAACAATATTTTATCTCAGAGAAATACATTCTGTTTGTAAGTTTGTGATCTTGTGAGTTGTGTCTCGTGGATTTTAAAGCAGAAATAAGGAACTTGCTCCCCCTACAGTTCTCTTGTGCAAATACCACGATCAAGCCAACAACATCATCTTTTACTTATTTTTTTTTTTTTTTTAAATGTATTTAATTCATTTACAAATAAGTCAAATGTAAAACTGTTCCTCGCTGTCCACAAAGTTCTTCCAGCAGAAAGCAGACGTTTGCTTCAAATTCACAGAGACGAACAAAGACAAGTCAAAATGTTACTTAGGCCTGCTTTAATATATAAATATCTGCACAGGGCCAAATATTGGTTATCGGTATTGGCTCAAAAACAAAACAACATATTCTTAACTATCACAACAGACAAGCTTCATGTTAGCCTCCTTAAGAGAGCTAAACAGGAAGTGCACTGGCTACACCTCAGTCTGCTTCTTCAGAGCAAACTGGGGCTTTTGTTTTGGATGGTCGATTGTGAATTTTAACAGGTTGCCTTTTGTGATATCATAAAAGAATTGATTTTGACCGTTTTTTCAAGTTTGACCCACAAAGACATGCCCATTTGGGTTAGAAACGTGAATTTTAAAGCACATTTTCATGTCTAAAAGTTGTTTGTAATGTTAAAACTACTAATAATATACGTTAAAATGATTGTTTTATTGTTTTCCGATGACACACAATGTTCTAAAATCGTTTACTATTTGAATAACTTTTAGCTGAAGAGCTGGGGTCACTTGTTTTGGGATTTTTTTTATAGCTTGGTCACTTGCACTAGCTTGTCCTGTTCTGAGTGAGTGACAGCAGGATTTAGCCAATCACAGCTGAGGAAGAACTTTCTAAAAAGAAGCCTATAAGAATCATGATAGAATCGAAATCGAGATCTGGCTCTAAGATTTAAATAGTTGTTTTTGCTTAAACTTTTTGTCCAGATTCAGCAGAATAGCTTTACGAACATTTGCCACGCCCCCTTTTGATTCAGACTGTTCTTTAGTCGATTAAGGACTTGTTCGGTCGACGACAGCGCTGAATGTGACTTGTGTGCGCTGAGTACAGTAGTGAAGGCGGCGCGCACACACCACAGGTCAGGACAGGCCCACATCTGGATCCCTCTCTCTGACAGACGCTGCGGGCGCATGCACAGCTCATGTCCTGACAAACACCGGGCCTTAAACAAGCAGTGCGTGGCGCCTCTGGTCTTGTCTTCTTCATACCTGACGTGTCATGTCATGCCTGCAGCTTCTCCCAAACCTGTTCCATTCAGCCGTGATCTTCTCCCTGTTTCCCAACTACTAACACCCAGATATAAAACACCTGCACTGCACCGGGACCAATGTAGGGATCAAATGTTTCCTCTTTCACCTCTGCAAGCAACAAACGCACTTATTGTTCAAGCAGGGAGTTTGGGATCCTGTCACTGCAAAAATACACTTTCTTTTAACTAGAAAAATGCCTTTGTTTTAAACCAAAAATGGACTATTTAGGTGGAGTACTTGGAACCTTGAATCCTCGCTCACAACTTTTTCTGCGTACGGTTAATATTCACGTGGTAATTAAGGCTTAGAAAGTTTTTTTTTTTTTTTTTTACTGACTGCAAAGTGTAGCAGGAGTGGACCACCCAAGCACAGCCAATCAGAACGCTGCTTTAGACTCTCAATGAGAACTACAAAACACTGAATTATTTCTGTCACAAAGAGCTGAAGTTACAACACACTTTTAAACTTTTATTTACATTTACACAGTTCTGAATGTCCCTGTTTGGTGTTGTCAAAGGTAGCTCTCAGATCTTTCTAAAGTGACACTGCGTAACTTCCTGGGGGTGAAAAATTAGATGCACAGTCTCATTGAAATAGAAAGCTAAAACATTAGTTTGGGACATTCTTCATTGACTGATAGATCAATGATTTCCATGGAAACAAGCAAAAGGCTTCTACAACACTAAACAGTCCATTTTTAGATTTTTATCATGTTTAGTCCAATGTAACTATGCAAGCAAAAAAAAAAAGGATATTTTTGTTATATTGTTATAAAGACACAGTGCACCTTCATTTATGTTTTAATAATGGTCTTGAACCATTACTTTGGCATCTTATGGAATACATTTCTCACATTTGGAAGTAAGTTACAGCTCCATCTACTGGTTGCCAAGGAAATGACAAAAAGGAAATAATCAAAGCGATCTTGACTGATATGTAAACGCCGCAGAACTGCTTCAAACAAGTCTGGACTAACAGTGCAGGAAAAAAATGTCAAAAAGTAATCTCTTGTAAAAAGGAAAGAGGCGGAGCTTTGTCAGTTATGCAGTTTAACCCTGTTTGTGTTTCTAAGCTGTTTTTCATTAATTTTGTGTTTTAGAATGAACCAAATCTCAATGACACATGTCTCATAGTTTATATAGAAAAGTAAATAGTTCTCCTTTAATTCAGTATGAAACAACAAATGAAACTTTTCCATAAGTATGAGGAAATCAAATCCCAGGTAATAAAAACATCCCTACTCTTCCTTTTCAAAAATTCCCCTGCTGCTTTCCCAGCGCACTCTCGGGACGTGTCTGCTGTGATTTGGGCGAGTCGCGACAAGCTTTCCGACACAAACAAGCCCGAGCTCCATCTCCGAGGCGTGGGACGGGCCCGCAGATGTTCAACCGACATGAACCGACTTGCAACCCTTTCGCTGGAACACTCTTTTGACTTTGGCTCTCCTCCTCCTTCTCCCGCGGCGCAATGCGAGAGAAGAATCGGGCTTAAGTTTGGAGAAAAGACAGGAGGGTTCAGGAAAGAGGCAGCGCGTATTTACACAGGCATTATCTAGAGGCGCACAATCCATTACAGTAATCCTCTGCGCCCAGCGATAGCCCCGCCAGAGCATTCCTCTTCTTTCACTGCAGCTAACACGCAGGGCAAACACAACGCTGATGGAGTGAAGCTGTGTGGATGGCTTTGACCTGCCTGACTTTTAGAGCGTCTTTACAGTTTTTGTAAAGCTCTGATTGGACTGTTGCCTAAATACAACCTGGACTTCATACAAAAAAAAAACTCACTCTAGGTCCAAGGGTCAGCTCCAGCTCATAGTGAACAGCAGAGGGGAAAGAGCGTTCCCTGTGGCCGGCCCTGTGTGTTTTAAATCTCATCTAAGACCACTTTACATTCTGGGTTTTAAGATGAGGCACTGCAGGTGGACAGGTGTAAAACTTGTGCTAGATCTTGTCATGTTTTCTTTTAGAAATAAGGCATTTTAGTGTGAAAAATGTACTAAAACCAAAGCAGGTCAACACAAGTGGAAAACTGAACCGAGCCCAGTTTAAACATAATAACTAACCCTTTAGGCTCAGGGTTTTTCTCTTGTATCAAATCTGGCAAATATAAAGCCTGTGAACTTGATGCAGGAGAAATAAAAAATAAAAATCTTTCTGTATTATTTTATACAACTACTGGTACATAGGTGATCTTATCAGAAGTAGGATCTGCAGTCTTGAGACGGACAACCTAAAACTACTTGGTGCAGAATGGCTACTTTGGCACCTAAAGGGTTAATTTTAGATCCACAAGTTTTTACAGACTTAAAAAAAATTGCACAAAAACTTAAATGATGCAATTTAAACTTTTAAAGTGGCACAATGTAAATTCTGGAGGTAAAAAGTCAACTTATGGTTTGACAGAAATAGAAAAAAATGAATTTGGAATACTCTTGATGGGAATACAGACGCTTTATGCTCTAAGGAGGAAGACGGGGTGGGCAAATATTTTTTATCGAGAACCGTATTTGCGGAGGGCCAGAGCATGATCATTAGAAAAAGAAATTCACATTTTTGTAAAATATAGGTCATTTTACTGAGAACAAGAATATTTAATAAGAACAGTTTAGCAGACATCAGTAGCTAAGTCGATTAAAATAATAATAATAATATGAGAGAACATGTCTTCTTAAAACATGCCGTGAGCCTGATCAGAACAGGTCCTCCTCTTGTATAAGTCATAATACTTTTTGTAGTTATGCCTGCTCAAAGTGGAGACAGTGCTTTAGATTATTTACTTAGTGCAACAATGACATCCAAACTACAAAAACATGATTAAAGGTAAGTTTTTTTTAAACATTTAATAAACCAAGCTTAAAATAAGATATGAACAAATCATTTTGTAAAAACTTTTCCAAATCTTGCTCATTCCAAAACTGCAGAACAGCCTTTTTATTGAAAGAATGAAACAAAGTCCCACAGAGTTATACAGATTTTAGCCAAATCTGGTGAAAGACGGTTTGGTCGTTCATTAATACACCCTGTCCCATTCAAATAAATACATCAACTAAACTACTTAGCTTTGGTATGAAGAATGTTTCATGTGATGTTAAGAAACTACTGTTGGAAAACCAAGGTATGACATAGTCTTAGTGAGATTTGAATGTATGTATGTTTAAAGTGTAATAAGTAATAAGTATGTATATGTGATGTTTGAGTTTGTAGGGCTGTAGTCGACCAAACAAGTCCTTGGTTGACTAAAAACAAGCCCCATTGACCGAACAATCGACTAAAAAGGAGGCACGACAAACACTCTGAAGCTACAAAGGATTAGTATCAAGTCTAGTATCAAAATTGACCATTTATACTGACCTAAACTCTTCTATAAGTTCATGCAAAAACCACAATTTATACCGAAAACAAATAGAATGCATTGTGTTTATATCCAGAAAGCAGTATTAGACCAATGATTCAGTTGCATTGAGAGAAGAAAGTGACTGCATGAGTTGTGCGCTCCTGGTTTTTACTTGATATTTTTGGTCATACTTATTTGATTTGACTCTGGCTTCATTATTGTTGTTATTTTGACGAGTTTGTTTTGTGCCACGCTTCTCACAACTCAAACTGGTGCTACATAAATAAAGTGAGTGTGTGACCGGTGGTGTGTGACAGGGCAGAGGTGCGCCCGCAGGCACCCTGACTGTGTGTGTGGGAACCGTTCTGGGAAGTGTTGACGCGTTTGTGCCCGCGGTGTGTCACAGGACGTCCCAGACAGGAAGAAGTGAGCTGCGGCTTTGGGATTAAGGCGTGTCTCCGCGGGGAAGAAGACACGACTCTGAGATCCCGCAGTCTTCAAACGCAGCGCTGATGAACGGGGCTTGAGCGTCACAAACGGGCTGGGACTGATGAAGTGTCAACATGCAGGACACAAAAAACACCACGCTCAAGCCCATGTGACAGATGATCACATTTTTTCTAACTTTGACTTAGTTTGGTGTGATAGTCTTTGTGGTAAATATTTCTCAAAGTTTTGCGAGAGTTAAGTTGCAAATCGTTAAGAAATGGACAAATACAAGTTGAAAATGCAACACAGACTCAGAAGAAAACGTAGATGAGCACGTTTTCACGCCTTTTTACGTCGATATGTCACGAAAAGCCAAGACCTTTTCTCAAGAGACTGCGCTTTGAAAATAGCAGTAACAAATCTTGCGTCGTAAAATAGAATCCCTCCACATATTGTTAAAAAGACAATAGACTGTACACACAACTGACTCCAGGAGTTTAAAAAATCTTTTAACACAATTAAAGGTCAATCAGAGGCTCACTAACAGACTTCTGTGTACAACTACACAGCAAATGTGGATTTAAGGACATATATTGTGTCAAATACAGATGTGAAGATTAGAGATCGACCGATATGGGTTTTTGGGGGGCCGATGCCGATTTTTACGCGTTTTGGACAGCCGATTCCGATTTCGGTGACCGATATTTTTAGCCTGATTTCAAGGCCGACATATACATTTTAAATGCAGCAGGACAACAAATACAGAATAAAAAATGTAAGTACATACTTAAAATACTGTCTAATGAATAACACACAAGTATATTACTTGATAAACATTTATTTAACATTACAATGGCACAATGGCAATCCACTTATTCAATGTATTTTTTCTCCTTTCTTCTGCTGCCCCGCTCTAGTGTGTGTAGAGGTCCTTCTGGCTATGGCTGCCCAGGCGGTGCCTGATCAAAAAAATCACTTTTTCTTTCCGATAATTATTGTGTTTTGGTTTCTTTCATTACAAAAATGTGAAACTGAATAACTATAAAGAAATACATACGTATATACTGTATGTATACAGTATATATAAAAAAAAAAAGAAAAACGAAAAATTGGCCTTGATGACCAAAATTGAGGCTGATATTATTGTTCAAATATCGACCCAAATATTGGTGGGCCAATATATCGGTCGATCTCTAGTGAAGATATGTCACGAGTTTAAGCAAAAAATAATGATTTGACTGAAAATATTATTTTCGGTCAAGATTTTAGTTGCATTTTAATCATAGAAATACAGTGACATTTATGTTTTAAGAAAATAGCTCTGGTCTTAGTTATAATAAGGGCCATGTTAGATACAGTAGCCACTTATCAGATAAACATTTAAGCAAACATCACTAATGGAAATGTTCCTGTATTTTTTTAATTGACTGAAATCTGTCACAGTGACTGAGAACTTTAAGCCCTGAGATATGTATTTGAATAAAATTATCCAACAATCCAAATATGTAAATATATCCAACAATGCTAACAATAGTTGCAAGCTAAATGCTAAAATGAAAAAAAAAAACAACAACATTCATTTAAGCTTTGTTCTGACTTGACTTGAATTAGTTGTGCTAAAAATACACTTAATCCACACAAAAAAGTTTCCCATCGGACTTTGTCTAAGACTTTCCCCCACAGCAGGCCACGCCCCCAAATATGACGTGATGTCTACTGTATCTATCATAACTTCATAGTATTCTTGCATTATGGTTGTAGATTTATCTCTACATATATTCATATTTGCTGGACAATTATGGAGCTCACCAAACCAGCCAGGTTGGTGAACATTTAAAATCTTATGTCCACTATGTTTTCATGAAAAATATATTCTAGCCTGTCACATCCCAGAGCTGCAACAAGTCCAAGGCTGTGATTTAAAAACATGTAAAGATCTGTTACAGCTTTGTACTTCGTATCATAAACTTCCTAAAAATACATAAACTGTTAACAGGCTGCGAGAATATTCCACAGACAGGGTAAAACTCCAAAAGTGTGGTGCTTTAACGGTGCATGTCCTGGGTTTGGAGTCCAGACCAGGGTGGGACAGTATTGTGTGAGACGTATTTAGAGGATTTGGGTAAATGACTGAAAATGCAAACAGCCCATGATGAGTCTGGTGTTTCACTTGGACAGTAGACTGCACTGGATTAGTGTGTATGGCATTTACACTGACCTTGCAGGCCTCTTTCAGATCTGCTTGTTGGTGGAGTAATATAAAATAGGTAGAAGATAATGATCATAGCACTCGATCAATTACAGAAATATTCACAAACCAATTTACGAATCGAATAATTGTTAACTGGTCTTTGTACAGGTTCCAAACATCCATGAGCTGTGGAAAAGCATCTGATTTAACGGGAAACATGAAAATTGTGTAAATGTATTGATTTTGCAAAAGCTAGTTTGCCTGAGCCCAGTGTTTTGTGATGGCTACAAAATGTCAAACTCCATTTTAATCCGGTCATTAAAATGTTCTCTTTACGTCAGATTTCTATATAATAGATTTCAACAGTAAATACAAATACTTTTTGTTTAATTATATTGATTTTAGTTTTGATAAAACTATTATTCTAAGACTCATCAGAAAACATCACATTTTTCCAGCTGACGGTGTTTTTTATGAGTGCTGGTTCAGATGAGGAGCCAGTTTGAGTGTTGAATAGTATCAGACTTTTGACAAACCTACAATCTACATCTCCAGGACGTCCTCAAGCGGTGTAACCTCGGCTCAAATTTGGCCGAAAATCTTGTATCAAAGTAGCTTTCTTAACAATAAATCAATTAATCGAAAGAAGAAATGCCCAACTAATCAATTAACAAAATTATTTTTAGTTGCAGCTCTAATTGTAAGTAGATCTTATTCCAACTCGTGTATAATGTAACTTCAGAAGTATGATGTTGTTGAATGTAAGAGTGAATTCACTCTGCTGACACACACAGCTGTCACAGGTTGTGTAGAAAATGCTTTAATGAGTATTCATTTGTCTTGGACACTCAAACACTGAGGAGTCACTCGAATATTGGACGATGCAATGATGGAAGTTATTAATAAAATGAAATGAACTTTCACAATTATAAACCTCATCAAAACAAACAAAGTAGATAAAACACACAAACATTTTTAGTCAAATCTTATTTGATTATACTTATCATTCAGTCAAAATCATGTTCACAAAGTTTTGGCCCACATTACTCCTGATCTAGACACAACAAAGTGCTGACTTGTGTCAAGACAGTCAGCTGTGGGACGGTGTGAAGAGTCTGGTGTGGGACAGTTGTGGGAGAGGTATGGGACTGGTGTGGGACAGTTGTAAAAAGTCTGGTGTGGGACAGTGTGTGAAGAGTCTGGTGTGGGACAGTGTGTGAAGAGTCTGGTGTGGGACAGTTGTGAGAGAGGTATGGGACTGGTGTGGGACAGTGTGTGGAGAGTCTGGTGTGGGACAGTGTGTGAAGAGTCTGGTGTGGGACAGTTGTGGGAGAGGTATGGGTCTGGTGTGGGACAGTGTGTGAAGAGTCTGGTGTGGGACAGTGTGTGAAGAGTCTGGTGTGGGACAGTTGTGGGACAGTGTGTAAAGACAGTCTGGTGTGGGACAGTGTGTGAAGAGTCTGGTGTGGGACAGTTGTGAGACAGTGTATGGGACTGGTGTGGGACAGTTTGTAAAAAGTCTGGTGTGGGACAGTGTGTGAAGAGTCAGCTGTAGCTCCAACCCACGAGGCCGGTCCTGACTCATGTGTTTTGACGGCGCAGCTCTGGCACAGTCACGGCGGGACGCACAGTTCAGTTCCCGGGGCGTGGCCGTTCTAATAAACTGTTACAAACACTTTTGTTTTTGGGGCTGTGAAATGAGAGGGAAGCGTAGTGAGGCGTGTGGGAAGAGGCGAAATGTCACGGTCCCACACTGGCTCCTGAAGTGGGTTAGGACCGAGTGGGCGGGGCCACACTTTGATTTGTCACTTTGAATCCTTTTGTGCGTCTGATTGTAAGAATCTATTGTTTACACAAAGTTGACTGTACTTAATCTCCTCTAAGGCCGGCTAAAACCTGATTATCGTCAAATCTTTACAAATGGACGTGGATTTGCTGAGTTCAATAGTTTGTGTTCAAACACGACATTCTCCAGGCCAAAGTGGTTCAGACAGATGCAACTTGTGTGAATGCATTTGATGTTGTTGTTGTTGTTGTTGTTATAATGCAAAAGTGAATGGGCCTGGTCACTAAAACAAATCAGCAGATTGAAAATATGTGAAAGTTCTTTAGATATTTTATGATAAAGATACAATGTTAATAAAACTGCCTCGTGCTAATCAGTCTTGAACATGAACGGAACCTATTCAAGCTAAATGACTATTTCAACTTCAAGACTGCAAATAAACTAAAATGTCAGTTTTATACTAATCATATTTCATGTACAGTATATGCATCACGTTTCATTTTTGTGGACATCATTACGACTAAAGTGTAATTCACTAACCTAACCTAACAGCAGCAACATGACAGAGTGATAGAAAACTGCCATTAACACCATCAAATAAATGTCTTTTTTTTTTTTCGGGGCATTTAAAGACAATTTAAGTACAGACAGACGCTATCATATTAGTATGTATTTTAATTAACATGCTGAAATGTTCAATGCTCTGGTTGCATGTGCACTGCAGCCGAATTTGTGTTGACTTTTGCACTGAAAAGCAACAAGTAGGCCAAACGCATTTCACAGAGTTTTAAAACTCTACCTTTTTTATTATCCATGTCGTGCATACAGTGTTTCTATATTGTATATTTAGGTCCACTTTATCGTCCCTGTAGGGACATGTGTCCATCCTTCACTGTCTCTGGAGCTTCTCCTCAGGAGCACTGACTCCACATCTCCAGATATTATACTAGGCCAGATCTGGACTATCATAGCCGGAGGATATTCTCCAATGTGAAAGTTTTGGTTGGTGGGAAACTAGAGCACCTGGAGGAAACTCTCCCAGACACAGGGAGAAATATGCAAGCTCCAAACAGAATGACCCAGGCCCTGCAGGAGAACTGTCTCTGAAACCAAAGTCAAGCAAACTTATATCTTATTACTTATATCATCAGAACTGACTGTTTGTCCACCTTTATGTGCACGGTCCAGATTGATCTTCCATTTAGTCTGTTTCAACATTTGTTTCTTAAAGAATAAAAGGACACTCCTGTGGAGACTCAGCATAGGCTAAAACACCCTTCAAAAACCTAAATACATAAGCACAAATCACGTAAAAGCCACTGTTAAGTTATATTGTCTGTTACTGTAGCTTCTTACCACAAACGTTATTTTTTACATTGTGATTAAATTTCTAATGTATATCAACATCATTTGCATATGTTTGTATCGTCATCCACAGATCTTTCTGAGCCTCTGACATCATCATCATCACTGATAAAACAGCAGCAGTCCTCCGCCGCCGTCGCCGTGGTGATGCGTCCGCCAGAGAGCGACACTGTCCCACACACAGAGCTGCTAATGACAGAGCAGGAGGAGCTGGTTCTGTCACTTTGTGCTGTGTCACCACACCTAGCCCAACGTCTGTTTACCTCTGTCATCAACACAGCTCCAAACACTGAGAACTAACGGGGACCAGCGTGGATGGAGCGGGGCAGGGCGGGGCGTTCACGTGACATCACAACCAAGACAAGAAACCAACAATCTTAGGAACAAATGGAACTGTTGTTGTGGACTTGATTTAAAGCAGATTTGTTTTTGTTAGAATGTTTTTTCTTGAACTAATAACAGTACATCTGCACAGAGAATGTTCCAAAGAATAGTTTGAATTTATTTCTCTTTGTTTCAGAGATTAAATTTCTTGTGTAATGTAGAAAATGTCACTGGTTTCAACTCATTTTTAACTGGTTGTAAGAGAATTAACCTTAACCTTAACCTTAATTTGGCTAAAAACAAGACCATAAATTGATCAATTTGGTAAGAACAGTTTTCAACACACTGACAAATAATTTGGCTAGAAATAAGAAACAATGTCTTGGAAAAAGGTTCAAAACACTTTGGAACAAGAAAAATAATCTTTGTCTCTACAATAAATTAGGTTAAATTAGGTTTAAATCCTAGAATGAAGCAACTTTAACTTGTCTTGAAATACATTTTTTTGCAGTGAAGCTTCTAAAACTTATTTACATAGCCTACAATAATTAAAAAAAACATAACCTACAATCCCATACATGTTTTGACAGAACTATTTAAATATTAAAGTTCTGAGTTCTCTTGTGTGTTTGTAGGATTTGCTCTTCAGTTAAAGGTGGGGCAGGTGATTTTCACACTGCAAACACAATTTAGGTTTTAAATCAAACAACTTTCTCTAATAAATTCTTAAACACATTGTTAATATCAATATGTATAGGTTTGCAATTTTGACTTAAAACCTTCTTTTTTCTCTTTTAAAGTGAAACTGGAGAGGACCACCCAAGCTCAGCCAATCAGAACGCTGCATTCTGCTCCTGATTAAAACTAAAGTTCTTTATTATTTGATTCAGACAGTACCCTGTGGGCCAATGTCTTCACAAGGTGCTGCATTTATCATCTACTTTTTGGTGGAAAACACAAAGTTTACTTATTTACAACTAAAAAAGTTAGCTACCCCAACTTTAAGAACACATGTGAATGCCACAAATGTTTGTTAGAAGTTCTTAAGAACAAATGTGTCATGAATGAGGCAAATTGTACTCTGCTGTTAAATATCTAGTTAGTTTAGTTAGTTATTAGTTTATTTATCAGGGACAGTGCACAAAAACATTACCTATACAAGAGAGGAGAGATGCTTGTGCAGGTTGTAGCAAAGTTGCTAATTTCCACCTGGAGTCCTGGACAGGTTGTTGTCAAAAATGGCATACATGCAATAAAATACATATTTACGTACAAAAGTAATTAGTAATTCTCTCATCCAGTCATGCATTTCATAAAACTTCATGCATTCAACAAGACTGTCACACACATCCAGAACTATTTACATTAACTAAAAAGTTGTCTAAGACATTTTCAGTCTGTGGATTCCTTCACATCTGTATTCTAGCAAACAAAAGAACAACAAAAAAACAAGATTCTTTGTATGGATATTAAATGATATGATCCAATAAAATGTTGTGAGGTCACACGACTCAGTGATCTAAACAGGTAAAAGCACTTTTGTCATTTCATAAGACTGAACAGAAACTTAGTTCCTGCGGTGCTATCAGTCCATCCTGTAAAGTTGAGAAAATGTGACACCAAAAATGAGAGTTTGCAGACTGCAGCTTGAACTCGACTGGAGGAGTCAGAGTGTTGTAATGTCAGAAGCTTTAAAAAAGTGCCTGGAGGCTTAGTCCTGCCTCACATTTCCATGGGTGTTTTTACAGACAGAGCAGTTGTGCAACGCAGGAGCACACACACACACACACACACACACACACGGATTCACTCTCCTGGGACGCTCTGACCTTAAACTCATCATCAACACTCAATCTGAGAGGGAAAAACACGTGACAGATCAGAACTACAGATTGAACGATTAAACACATAATATGCATTTTTTGTGTTGTTTTTTTTTCTTCAAACTTGCTCCAAAGCACCTCCACTTTTGAACCTCCTGCACCAGAACTAATACAAAAGTCTAGTAAAGTCACACATGGGTTGTGTGGGTTTTCTACATCAGAAATTCAGTTAGAGCTCTGTTTACTCCCTCCAAAGAAAGTTACAGAGGTTATGCAATCAAACCAATCTGGCCTGATGTGCTAATCCTGCAGAAAGGCTCAAAACGAATCTGGACGATTTACAGACTTAAAAACAGAGCAGAAGATCTCAGAGATCGATCTATGACATCACAGATCTGGAACATTCAGAAGAGTGTTATTGGGAGAACAAAACATATCTCACGAACAAAACTTCAGCAGCATTTTTGGTGAGGAAGCAAAAAGTTGATTTTGCATAACATGTGTCCTTTAAAGGTATATCATAGTGTTGTTACTTGTGACTGGAGCTGATTATTTAACAGTAAAAAGCAGCTTTGAGATCACAATACAGTGGATGATCTAGATGTAAGTCACAGGCAGCACTGGTAAGATGATTGGCTGGCTTCAGAGGTTTTCAAGATACATTTCTAGCATTCATGTTTCACAGCAAAAAAGATCGCAAGTTCGTTGTGACGTGTTTCTCCCCGAGTCTGGTTAGCTGCTTTTTTCCATCATTGTAAACATGAACCTGAAGGAATCAAACACTTGGGAGCTAGAGGCTTTGTAGACCCGTTTTTTGATTCTGACTCTTCTGACTATTGGGGTTTTAAGCAGGATGTGTAACAGAAACAATACCACAGGGTGTTCATAGATCCTTCCATGTTGGCTCAATGTGATGCGCTGGATTGTTCACTAACTAATAGTGAACGTTAGCCTGGTTTAGCATTATCCTACTGATGGCGTGTCACGAGGGATAATATATCATCAGAAACAATCAGAAACAATCCCAGAGTTGTGTTTTGATTCATTCACACCTATGCATCTATCAAAAATAAAAGATATAGACTGTAGGGCAAACTTTAAACGATGTGGGGGCCACTAAAATCTCCTCTAGAAAGGGTCTTTCACACCAAGCCGAGGGTCGCTCATCTGAACTGGCTTTGTAACTTTTGCCGACAGGCGGCTCACTCGTATTTGATGTAAATGTCGCTGTCGGGGGTCAGAGGTCGCGGAGCAGGTCGTGGTGGTGACGTTTTGAAGACTTGCTTGTAGAGTCTGCGTCGCCAGCGATCATGAGCTGCCACATAAGCAGCTGTTTGATTGGCTTGTGGCTACAGGAGAAGCATGGATTGTTGTTATTTACCCGGGTTTAAAACCAGGAATGGCGACTATTTGATCAGAAGAAAACAAAGATGGAGGAGTTGCAGCGACCGCAGTACGAAGTCTGGACTGTGACGGGAAATAAAAATTGAGCTTAATCTGTGAGGTAAGATAGAAACATCTGTTTGACAACTACTCGCACGCAGCTTACGTTTCGTCTTTTTCGTCAATCATGCCCACTCAGCGTTTGTTCGGCGACTGTTGGCTTTTTGTAACGTGTTTGTGTGAATGTTCTTTTACATCGATGTGCCTCAAAGACACTTGAACAGACGCTCCTCCTACAGACAGCGGCTGGAGGTTGTGTTGGTGTGAAAGACCCTAACGGAGAAACACTTGATAAATACACGTGGCTTGTCTTTGCTCCTCTCTAACCCATCCTGAACACTGCAGACTGCGCGTTCTTACCGTCCACGTGGCAGACTTGGCGGTGCTGGACTGCTGGAAGGACACGTCGAAGGTGTGCGGCCCGGCGTAGTCTGTGTTGGACGGGATGGCGGGAGAGGCGAGAGGGCGTCGAAGGTGGAGCTGGGCTGGGCGTACGGGGACGGCGCGGTCACGTTGGTCTGGGCGTGGTCGGTGTTGTACGGGCTGGTGTTCGTCGAGCCGCCGTTTTGGATGTTCTGGTCCATGCTGTTGAGGAGCCCCAGGTTTGTGTACTGCGACTGGAACAAAGCACAAAGAGACACAAAGAGCTCGGTCACTGCGCAGGAATTTGAGCTGTACTTAAGTCTGACAGATGCAAACAATGTGACAGAAACAGGCTGTTCACACAATGACAGAGAAGTGAAGAGACAGGGTAACGGAGCAGAATTAACCACATTACAACTCAACGGTCCAAGATTTTGATTATTGATTCTATACTGGGATCAGACCCATATATGGGTCCAGCTGATACTAGCCTTTTGGTGTACTTAAGATATATTTACACGCTGATATTCACACAGAACATTTCATAATGTTGCCATTAAGTTGCCATTGGTACAATAAACAACGGCTACAAACACTTGATGGCAATTTGTATGTCTTAGAAGGTGATTGGTGAATGATTACACTGGTCCATGATATTTTGTTGTATTAGTCATATGATAATGGTTCAGCTGATAACATGGTTAGGCCTTTATTTTTCTGTAAAACACGTCTACAGGCTGACGTTGATCCAGAGCGTAGGGCTGGCCGATATTGACAAAAATGAATATCTAGATCATTTTTATGTGAATTTCGATAACGATATTTGAACGATATTCTGTCAGTTCAACATAAATGTGCTAAAACCTGTTCAAATTAGTTACACAGGAAAAAACAACAACCATATACATTCTAAAAAGTTTGAATTTGATTGAATGTTGTAGTGTTCATCCTGATTTGAACAGGGTTGACTGTCTTAAATAAAGTAGAACAAGTACACTTTGTTATTTCCTCAAGAGCACAAGATTTGTTTTCATAATTTCAAATAGTGTGTATTTTTCCTTCATTAAAATAAGATATTTTATACTTGTTTTGTTGGCAATCAGGTTCAATCCAATCAAACTCAAACATGTAATATACTACAATATACTCAGGGTTCGTACAGATGTTAACTTCAGGTTTTCCATGATTTTTCCATGACTTCTCCAAAACAATTGCAAACTTTTCCATGCCTTGTTTAACAGACTTTTTAGTCAACAACCGTCTTTCATTCACTGATTAGGACCAAAACACACACACAAAAATAAATAAATATTAAGTTCCAAATAATTTGGATCATAAAATACTTTCAACTTCAGAGAATTTTATTTCAGTTTAAACAAAATGTTTCAGTTTAATAAAGTAACATTTTTCCCCATCCTAACACATTTATTTTAGCTTCAGCTTCACCAAAAACAAAATAAAAATTGCTTGAAGCAATGATTTTTAAACATGACGTTTAATAGTTTTCTATTTTACTGAAAAATCATAAAATATTGATAAAAATTCTGCATCAAAGCTTTTGATTCAAACAAGTTTTTCAATTCATTTTTTTCTATAGCCCAGAAACACAGCAACAGTTTTTACTAATGAAGTATTGACAATTAACTAAATCTTGATCTCTTGTTTTTTATGATTATTAATTGTCCTGCCCAACCAGCAGGACAGAACTCATTATTTGCAATGTATTTTTGAGTCTAAAATAATTTAGATTTTTCCAAAACCTTTTCGAAACCCATAGAATTCCAAAACTTTTACAGGGCCTGGAAATTAGAATAGAATTTTCCATGACTTTTCAAGGTTTTTCATGACTGTATGAACCCTGTATACTAATTAGACACACTTTGTCCCTTGTTGTCTCATTTATGATGGTCATGTTTTCAAGTGTGTTTAATTATCAAACTAATATTTGTCAAAATAATCACAAAAACATTTTTCTGTTCTATTGCTTACTGTACACATTTCTGATACAGTTTATATTTAAACTTGCTTGTCTGTAAGAAAATACAGTCACACTTTTTATTGTTATTGTAAATTTGCTTTCTTATAGCATGTTTTTACTGCACGATATACTCGATAATACTTTTTTACATATCTTTAAAACAACATTCACGATATTATCTAAAAGTCGATATATTGCCCATACTGTTCCAGTCAGACAAAGTTGTGAAGTTGAGAACAGTCACATAACACTCTATGACCCGTTTTCTAATAAGTTAACTGGATTTCGAGAATGTAAAAAAAAAAAAATCAGATGAATTTCAATTGTAAAAATGTTTATGAACACAAACCAAAAAGACTTATATTATTTGAGTTTTCATACCTGAACATTAAGCTCTAAGGTCTAACAGCTTCAAAG
The DNA here is from genome assembly GCA_038363315.1 of Mugilogobius chulae. Classification (NCBI taxonomy): domain Eukaryota; kingdom Metazoa; phylum Chordata; class Actinopteri; order Gobiiformes; family Gobiidae; genus Mugilogobius; species Mugilogobius chulae. The sequence goes on along the minus strand of CM076412.1, from coordinate 6,663,738 downwards.
GTGATACAGTGATTATCCGATTTGTTGCCTTCATTTTGTGTTTGGGAGAGACAAATGCCTACGATTGTTATTTTGGGGCCGTGTATTTAATAACTACTGCCTTATTAAATACACGGCTGAAGTTTTGTCTATGACAGAGCCAAATCCAGCCCCTGAAACATCTTCCAAACTTTGGAAAATGTAATTGTTTTGTATTTACTGGAACATTTGAGGTTTGCACTCGTCAGATCTGGTTTGATTCTCTTAAGTCTATCTAGTCTGGCTCTCATTTGGTTCCTGTTCTGCATCTGCATCTGGACTGTAAGATCTGGGAAAAACATCTCTATGCGATTTTTTTTCAGGCTGTATAAGATAAGACATCCTTTATTTGTTCACAGTGAGGACATTCCAGTGTTGCGGCGCAAAGTTCAGGAGCAGCAGGGAAAAAGAAACATGCAACCGAACAAGATTTAGAAAACTTATACTAATAGTTATAAGCAAATGTGATTGGTTTGAATATTTGAAATGTGGTTGTAAGAGAATTGTATTGGAGCAGGTGTGACGTCCCGGGCTCTTCACTGGTGTAAATGGATGGAGCACATTCGGGGTCAGAGCCAGGCCTTTTCCGCTCTGCATTCAGCCCATTCCGATCCATTTATATCCCACACATTCCTGGACGAGGCTCTCTCTCTCTCTCATTAATCTCTTCTGTGTTTAGCCTCCACAGCTGTCCCTCGCCCCCGTCTCTCTCCTGGCCAGGTGTGAGGAGGACGACCAGCTCTGTCAGCGCTAATAACTGAGCCAGTGAAATGTGAAGGCTCCAGTTTGGTCTTTAAAGAGGACCTAGCACCTCAAATCCACTCTGTTCTTTCACCAGTTAGTAACAAACTATGACACACACGGATCAATAATTTACATTTTGTTCATTGCAAAACACAAAAATGATCTAAAACAGCTTAGAAAAAGAAGCAGGTCTAGTTACTTCCTGTTCAAAACGGCAGAACAGAGAAGCCCCGCCTCTTTGTTGTAAAATTTCACTTTAATAAGTCACAGATTTCAAATTATTATGACAATTTTGACTCATGTTATACTAGAAATCTGAATTTTGGAGGAATCACAAGTACATACAGACAAGTGGGCGGGACAGGTGGTAGGTGAAGACAGGGATTTTCCAAAAACAAGTGTGAGTAAAGTAATGATGTTGTAACATGGTTCAAAACTTCTTTAAGGAACTTATCAAATGTGAGTTTTCAGATGCTACTGAGCCCCCAATGGAAGTCATTATGCCATCAGACTTTGGAACTTTTTAAATTCAATGGAATACATCTTTGTGCGTATACAAAGCAGAATGGTTTTTCTTAAGAAGTAGTTCCATGACTAACCAGAAAGGCAGCAATGTGCCAAGGGCGCCTAGTCTGCCCCAAGAGAAAGTAAAAGGCAGTAGAAAGTACACATATTTGCTCTTAAATGTAGAGTTTCAAGTTGGGCCGTTATTGTTTCTAATAATCCATTTACTAGTTTTAGGAGATTTTAAACAATTTGATCCTAAGCACTTTAACTTAACAACATTCTGGAGCAGGGGTCTGCAACCTTAGCCAACAAATAGCTGCATTAGCTCAATCCTAAGCAAATTAAAGTCAGAAAGAGCCATAATAACTGTATTTACAAATACAATAAAAAGAGGAATTTGCACAAATTCATGCAAAGGTGCAGACCCTGTTTTAACAGTGACAATTATTTGACGACATATTTAGGCCTGTCCACGAAGCCAAGTCAGGCGTTCAGCACAAATATTTACTGAACCAACATCGTCCCACGAAGCCGATTTTAGGAGACTGAAAAAGATTTCTGAAACCACTCTCAGGGTGAAAAGATTTCAAAATCCGCTTAGGTTCCGCAGTTACGCTGTATCCGGATTTTTTTTTTCACGATGACATCACTGCCAAGAGTTACGTCTCATTGCAGAATGTACTGACTTTATATGTTTCACTGTGAAATCTGCGTCTCATTTCACCGTAAACCACAGAAGACATAAAGAAAAACAAAATAAATCCTTACAATCTCATAATCCGTATTGAAGTTGTCAAATATTCTAAGATTCTGAGCATAATCACTTTCTTGTCTCTTCTGCAGTTTTAGATCCATGTTGTTCATTCAGAATGTTTGCTAAGTATGAAGAGTTTCCGCTAAGGTTTTTTATGTTAAACCTTTTTTTTTTTTTTTTTTCTAAAAACTTTATGCGCAGTTTCTACTTTGTCTGTTCAGTGTCACAGCGCCACACTCTGGTCAGTACAGCATTACACCGGCCAGGCTGGAACGATTCATTGGACGATGTAATCCTAGACAGCTCCAACTTTCGAGATCGTTTTTAAACTATTTTTTGTTCGTCAATTAGTTGGCAATTTTTTATTATTTAAATAATAAATTATTGCATTGCAATCATCGAAAAAGTTGAGACACTGTAGGGGGAAAATGTATAGCAATGTGTGTATTAGAAATCTAAAACTTGGACAGAGCCAAGTTTAATCGAGTGCATTCATTTGGTTGAAACATCTACCAACAAAGTTTACATTAGAAAATGAATCACATTTGTCCTGCGTACTCTAAATGGGACACCTGACAATGATCTGAAAACACCAGTGTAAGTTCATCTCTAACCCCGCTGCAGTGACACAGATTTGAGCTGGCAGAGGTCGCCGGGTCAACCTCAGCCTCGCTCTTGTAACAGATCCGCAGCAGCGAGCCGTTACAACCTCGGGGAACAATGCCACGTGGGAGTGTGAGAGAGGCCCTTTGAGTGTGTCTGTGTTCGGTGAATGGGACACGCACACGGAGGTGAAGTCCATTCTGTCCCGAAGCCTGCAGCGCTCCACAGCACAAAAGAGACACGGCGTCGCACAATGAGATAATGACACGGACATTGTGGAGGTTAAACGCCCCGGCATCCGCTCTGCGCCGACGAAAAGATGTTTATAGGAAAAGAACGCTTCAGTTTCAATGGACGTCACTGAAATACTCATGTTGTTGATTAGAAGTTAGGGGCAGTCTTGTGGTTAGTATTTCTCATAGTTCTTTAAGAGCATGCAAAAATGCTAAAAAAGCAAAAAGTAGAGCAACGTTTTTTAAGAACCAAAAAAAAGACTTTGGATTTACTAAAAACTGACACTTTTTTTCTGACATTTAAAGCAACGTGGCAACTTGGGTTTTGATTAATACCCAATAATGGAACCTAAAGTTAACCATAATTCTTTGTAGGAGATGGCACATTGAGGATCCACTCAGCAGCCAATGAGAAAGCTCCTCCACAGACTACAGCCAATGACAGACCTCCTCCAGACTCTACAGCCAATGACAGACCTCCTTCAGTCTCTTTAGCCAATGACAGACCTCCTTCAGTCTCTTTAGCCAATGACTGACCTCCAGACTATGCAGCCAATGGCAGACCTCCTCTTTGTAACCAATGACAGACCTCCTCCACAGACTACAGCCAATGACAGACCTTCTCCAGACTCTACAGCCAATGACAGACCTTCTCCAGACTCTGCAGCCAATGACAGACCTCCTCCACAGACTACAGCCAATGACAGACCTTCTCCAGACTCTGCAGCCAATGACAGACCTCCTCCACAGACTACAGCCAATGACAGACCTTCTCCAGACTCTACAGCCAATGACAGACCTTCTCCAGACTCTACAGCCAATGACAGACCTTCTCCAGACTCTACAGCCAATGACAGACCTCCTCCACAGACTCTTTAGCCAATGAAAGACCTCCTCTAGACTTTCCAGACTCTGCAGCCAATGACAGACCTCCAAGATGCTTGAATTGGCAAACAGAAAATCCAACGTTCAAAGGAGACTTGTCCCAGACCAGCTAACGCCGCTGAAATCCTTCGCTCAGTAAAAACACAGTACAGATATTCAAGAGTAGTCGTGCATTTAGTTTTCTAGTCAATCATTTAGCTTCCCTGATGTTGACACATTTGTCTTAATTTTAAGTTTTGAGTGATTGTTAACTGTAACTGTTTTCTTAACAAGAGCCGCATGTTGAAACACAGACTAAATGAGATCTAGAAGTGACCATTCAGTAAAGAATGGTTCATTTAGAAGATGTTCAATTGAGCCACAAAACATTTCTTCAGACCTATATGACATTAAACAGTAAAATGCTTGACACTGGCCTAAAACACTGATTGATTTTGAAAATACTGATATTGTTTTTGGGTGAATTGTTCAGAAGGTTTGAGGGCCAACAAAAATTGGTCTGGGCCACATTTGGACAGGTTTGACATTTGCACAAGTGTCATTGACCAATAGCTGAAGATAGGTCCAGAGATATCAAGAGGTCTAATTGAAGACTTTTTACGTCCACTAAAAATACACACAAGACCTACTGGTGAGTTGTGACTTAAAGGATTTCACACGGACCGCTTCAGTTATAGAAATCTTTATACTAGTGATCTTCACCTGTCTGCCAGACACCTGCTAAGTATTAAGGTGTAAAAAGCCATTGTTCAGACCTACACCATGAGGGTCTAGTCTTTGTCTCTTACCAGTTGTAAATGTATCTCTCACTGTTTTCTATTGGATAAGAGTTAAAAAGGAGGTTGGCATTGGCACAAGGGGAGAAGCTGCTCTAGGAGTGAGGCAGAGTTGTCAAGTCGCTTCTTTAAACGACTTGGGCCTTATTTTTTGAAAAGTGCTTGTGAAATTTGACAGTCGCAGGTTGAGTTTTTTGGGCTTGCCCTTAAAGGCACTTTGACGTCATAAACAAGGTGATTTTTCTACGGAAATATACTCACTAATGAAAGAAATATGGACTTTTAGCATAGTTTCATTCTTTTGATAGTCAAATACTATTCAAAAATGTCAATTACTGTAACTCCGTTCTGCTGTGACACATGATGTTTAAATAGTTGATTACTTTAACTATTTTTTTTATTGAGGGGCTGATTTTCTGTTTTTCACGGATGTCACTTCGGCTTTACTGAATGCAGCCGTGTCATTTGGAGCAATTTTAGAAAACCCTGTACGACACGTTGCCTTAAGCACAAACCTGAGTCATTTCCCCAAACCTAAACAAGAACACTGCAGTCATCTTAACGTGGGAACATCCACTATGACCCAATCCCAGTTTTCCACATCAACAATGAAACAGCAGTGATTCAGAGTGACACGGACCGATGCTGGCAGCCGATAGAATTCTGAAGAAAGAGCCCAGAGCAGACAAAAGCAGGGCATATAAAACACAGAATAAAGAACTTGATCTGGAACACTCGAGCACATTCTCAGATGCACCAGAAGAGAACGACAGAAGAGACAGGGTTTGACGGTTAAATGGAGTGGAAGTGGGACGTGATCAGATCTGATTCCACTATAATACAGCCGCAGTTTAATCACCAGTTCTTACAAAAAAAAAAAAAAAGGAGGATCTGGAAAATTCCTTGTGTTTGTGGCTGTTGCTGCGAGGCGTTCGGGAACCAGTGGTAAATCAGACGCTCCTGACAACACCTCCAACGGTCTGTAATAAAGTGGAAAGGTTGGGCTTTGGGCCTCGGAGCTAAAGAGTGAGGCTGCTGCAAGATCACAGTTTAAGTTGGGGAAAAAAAGAATATGAAACATGTTTTACTTTTTTCATTGTTTGTGTTTTAGCCTCTGCAGAGCCTCCGCTGTCTGGGCAGAGGTTACTTTTGCTCAAGGTTGTAGAGAGATCAGATCTTTATAAGAATTCTTTATTTGGAAAGTCGCTTATTATTTTTGACAGTCAAAGATTGTGAAATTGAGCTGTTTTTCAAGTTTGATCCACAGAAATATCCCCACTCAGGACTGAAATGAAGCACAAAATGTGTTTTATAAAGAAAAGATGGTTTGTTTTCGAAGGTTTGTCACTTATTAATCTGGCAACACTGAGATATTAGTCACAATTTGTGTTTGCCTCGGTTGCACACATAGGAAAGAAACAAGCTAGCAATGGTATTACTATGTGTTTTTCTATTTAATGAGGAAAGTCATGCATGAATAGGTGATGTTTGTGTAATTAGAGCGATAACAGTGATGACTCGATGGACTGCTGTGGAATCATTTCTATAAAATCAAACGTTTTCCATAAAAATAGCAACACGGTAAGATTAAAAGCAGCTGTGGAATTTCTTTGTCATTACGCTGGATTGTGACAATAACAACAGTCTTACTACACAAGCTAGTATTGTATAGTACTTTCATTACACTGCTGGTATTTTAATAGTTTATTGCAGTGTTGACTTTATTGTATGGAAATAAAACCAGGAAACAAACATTGTGCTAATATTAGCTGATGCGTTTAAGAAATGTTAAAGACATACTGTAACTACAAAAAATAGACTTGAAAAGAGCATGTTTTATAATTGTAGTTTTTTCTTCTGAACATAATAAAATGTATGTTTTAACTGGAGTGAGCTTTTCATCAAAATAGACTTTTCGTCCCGAGGAAGGCCTCTACCTCCTTGTTTCCCTGGAAATCGTGTTCTTTTATTTTTCCATTCCACCATGCACACAACTGATGTATCTACACACAATGTCTCAAAGTATTGTTAGAACCTTCTATTTCAGTGGAATGATCCAAGTGATTTTTTACTTCACAACAAGCTTTCAAAATGTTCACTTTAGTCACACATTAGCATGTCTGTGTGATCAAACACAAGCATCAGTAATGGAAAGCTTGTTGAACTGGCCTGATTATCATTGTGGTGACTTTTAACCTATTCTGGAGTGTCTTTAACCCACACGGAGCAGATTCTGTGTCACAGACGCACAGATAATGAGATCTGTGCAAACTGTGATTAAGGCTTGTCACATACCACTGCCCTGTCCTCTGTGTTTAAGGCTTTTATATGATTTTCTGTGACTACTGTTCAGCCGTGACAAATCGCTTTGTTTTGGCGACCTCAAACGACTTGAATCCGCTTCTAACGGAGAATCCGACCGGATCGACTGGTCGCGTAATTCTGAATCATAAATACAAGTGACACTCCAGCGGCTATTGTCTGGAAATGTTGACAATGTTTTTCTAAGTAAATCTACAAACCAACCATTGCATAACTCTCTCTGAATGTGCCGTCACACTGCTGTCGTGTTACTGTAAGTGTCAGGGGTGTTTGTCGCCCGAGGGCCCAGGGCAGGTAAGGGCCTTGAAAACAAACAGTATCAATAAAAACTAGTTAAGAAACAGACATACCAGACTCGAGCATTTGGACTCATTTGCTAAACGGCAGAGTTTTATTTTCCTGAGTGTAATCGTCTAATACTTCACGTTTCCTCAAGACTGTGACAAGCTTTTTAAATTACATTTCTGAATGCAAAAATGTGAATGTGGTTTAGATGTGTTTATAATGGAGATTATTAAATGACTTCTAAAATTCTAATACTTCGAGGTTGAAAAACAGAAATGAATGGCAACATCGACTAGGGCTGGGTCGATTTCTTATTGATCTTTAATTTTTTGACCTCCTTTATATTTGCTTCACACAATTATTCTTTCTCTGTTCTTCCAATTCTATTGTGACCTAAATATTAAAATGTTTGATTAAGCTAATAATTGTTCCATTTGTGTTCCTGTTAATGAACTGTTACCCAGAAACCACATTGTAAATATTGGGCCAAAATCCACACAGTCACCTTATTTCTTTTTTTTTTAGCTACGAGTTCCTGTTCAGCCTTAACTATTAACTGGGGATGCACCGATCCAGCTTTTTCAGTTCCGATACCGATCCCGATACTTTGGCTTTAAGTTTCTGCCGATCCCGATATCAACCGATACTAGTGTAAGGACTGAAATAGCTTTTGTTTCTCATAAAAACATAAGAAACTTGGGCATATCTCTTTATATAACTGTCACGTATAGTGTAAATTACAACTGAATAACTTATCTGAAAAAATCGCCAAACTTTATGAGACGTTCTGGATCAACACCAGTAAAAATTTTGTCTCATTATGTCCAGTTAAAGGCACAAAATTGATATCGGCTGAACCGATATCAAGGAACCGATACCCGATCCAGCTAAATGTCAGTATCGGATCGGATCGGTGCATCCTTACTATTAACAAACTAAATGATTTGATTTTGTAGTTGTCTATTTGCAAGACAGAGAAGCAGAAAAGTAGATGCCAAAAAAGTGGGCGGGGCAAAAAAGGATTGACAATGTCAGATCTAGTAACACTTATTGTGTTAAATGATTGTTTAAACTCCAGAATGGCGAGTAAAGAGTTTTGGTGCTTTTTGACGACATGTGGAAGGATTGTGTTTTACAATCAAAGTTACTTAATTTACCATAATTTTTTATTTCTTCATAAATTGCAACTTAACTGAGGTAAAAGTATTACAAATATTTACCAGGAGTATCACATCAAACTAAATCAAAATAAAAAAAAAATCATAATTTGTCATATGGACTTAATTTTAACTACAAAGTTATTAATAAACTAATAATTTGCAATGTTTTCAGAAAAAACTAAACTGAATATTTTGTCATTTATTTACTTTACTACTTCAAATTTCTATTGCAGCCTTAAAAACATCAACACGCTTTCCCTATTTTTAAGACAAATCACAGTTAAATAATTGTCAGTTAAAGTGTCAGCGGCGGCTCCATCAGAGTTCCGGGATGTTTCTTATTGGCGTCACAAACTTGAGTTGTGCCTCTGAGCAAGCCTGGACAGGAACCAGAGCAGACCTCCGGCCTCGGGGCAGGAATCTGTGCAGTGGTTTAGGGCCACACACTGCAGGTTAATCTGACTGGGATCAGAGGGAGGATGGGATGATGTCAGAACGTCAGGTCACATGGTGGGCAGGACAGTTTGCATATACCCATGTCTATTTTTTCTTATCTTATAAGGGACAACACATATTAATGAACATTTGCATGTAAATATGTAAAGATTATAGCCAACGTGGCTAATTTCCATTTTCAGTCCCTCGGCAGGTTGATGTCAAGAACATCTACTGTCTAAATGGAATGTAAAGTAATATAGTTTCACTGGGAGCTGAAAGCAGCGCTCTGATTGGCTGTGCTTGGGTGGTCCTCTCCAGTTTTAAGCCAAAGATGAATGTTTGATGTAATGGAGAGATTCAAATATCTATCTCCATTTTTGTGTATGAAGATCAAGTACTTCATCTTTAAGTAGTTTTTTTTTGGGAAGGTGGTGGGACAGATTGAACTGTTGGAAGGCCTGATTTGGCCCCTGGGCCTTATGCTAAACAGCCCTGTCTTACATGTTACATAATTGTCTCTACTTTCTACAGTCTACATTTAAAAACTATTCAGAATTCTAACCAAACGCAGAATTCACTTTTTATAGGGAACATTTTCACTTAATTTTTTTTTTTATTTTAACTTAGTTTGGTATTAAAAATATTTATAGTTTTACAGCAGTTAAGTTGCCAATTATGACGAAATGGACAAATAAAGTTGAAAATGACAGGGACAGTCATCAAAAAGCACCAAAATGCAAAGACAGTTACACACAACGGACATTTAACACAATCAAAGTGTTACAAGATCCAGTATTATCCTGTCAAACTCTAACGTTTGTGTCCTTTCTATTGATTTTGGCCTATAATTACACTTGGCTGCTAGGTAACAGTTGTGGATTCACCTTAGGCCGGACAATATAGCGACAAAAATCAAAGTACAATCGACAATCTGCATTTTTGGTGTAATCGTCCAATCGTGACTTTTTTTTTCCTCTCTCCTTACATTGGTCCGAATCTAAAGATCTGAGTGAGTGACAGCTGCATTTAGCCAATCACAGAGCAGATCATTCAGAAGAAGCAGATTACGACATGAACGCTTAAATCGTGATAAAATGATCTTGTGACCTGGTTCCAACAAAATCCTGGCTCCGCGATGAGTAACATGGAGGGAGCGACAGGGGGAGGACATTCAGGGTGAGGGCGGGGGTCGTCTCTGCTGCTGGGGAGGGCAGAGCAGGTGATTGTATCTGCGTCAACACACCGTTAGAGCCATCACAAAGTCTGCGGCTCCCGGGAGGCTGCAGGACTGAAGGGGCAACACGATACCCGAGGGGGGGACGGCGACACCTGCAAAGTGAGGATCCGTCAGCGCGGGCCGGTCTGGGGGAGTCCAGGGTAAACACGGAGGAAGATAAAGAAGTGCTCGTGTTTGGTCAGTCTGCGGAAACGGAATATCTGACTTGGATTGAGAATTTGTATTTTCTGTTTTAACTGGATAAGATTCAGTTTTTAATGTAGAATATTTCACTGGTTTCTAACTGGTTCTAAGAGAATGTGGCCTAAAATAAAAAATACGTCTTTGTCAATGTCAGTCCTTTTTTTAAAATATATTTTGTATATAAACTCTTGAAATCAGTTTGAAACAAGGAAAATAATCTAGGTCTCTAAAAGTAAGAGTTTAAATTGTCAAAATTTGTAAAATTAAGGTTTAAACCTAAAATCAAGGCATTTTAAATATTTTTTTTTGCAGTCTTTCTTGGTAAATGTTTTCTTTTAAATGTGTTTTTATGTAAGGCCATTGGTAATAGTGTTTCTTCACATTTTTAGACTGTGTCACCCAAAAAAACAAAACTAAAAAACTTGACTAATGATTTGTTTGTTGTACTAAATACATAATAAAGATCTGCGTCTTGTCTTTGAGTAAGCTGGCATAACTAAATGGACCAGAGTATGACAATAACTTTCTATTTCTACTAAATGTGTTTTTGTACATTCTAGCATAAAAAGTGTTCATCCCTGTCGCGGCCCCTTCCGTACCGGCAGACCCGATCTGTCCAGAAGTGTGATTAGAACAAGCACACATTAAAAATAAAAATGTAAAAAGCTTGCTTTTAATCTAAACAGTCTATATTCTTGAATTGTTTTACTGTTTATGAACAAATAACGAAAAGTATTGTTTAGTAAATCGCTAAAAATTATATATTTTTTTCGAGGCGCGTAAGGTCATGATGCGTTCAAGAGTTGAACGGAAAGATCAAACTCTTGTATTACACTAGATAAACTGTCTGTGGGTCAGAATAAAGGGCTTGTGGATGACCATAGTTTTATGTGTTTAAAAAGAAGAACAAAAAATAGCCCTTCATTTACGTTTTATTTAGAAAAAAAAGGACGTTCCGGACAGATCGGGTCTTCCGGGACGAATCCTTATTTAGAATGTCCCAAAGAACTGTTTTAACTTTTTATTTTTACTCAATTGCATAGCTGACTTTTCCCCTGCAGAAGGTTCCACAGTGCACCTTTAAGTAAAAGCCGTATGGTAGCAGATCTGTCTCTATGGCAACTGTTCAATGGGATCATGCAGGTGCGTTTTAACTTTCCACCTGTCACTTTTTTTAAACATATAAACACAACTACATGAGCGCGATACCGTTTTCCAATTGTTAACAAAAATCACTGCAAGATCACTTACACATTTTCATTTCCTGACCAGACCCATTCACTTTTAGACAACAACAGAAAACTGACATTAAACAAGACTCCAGCTCCAGGAAGAATGTCCAATTACTCAGGGTTTGTACTGATCGAAGTGAAAAGGTTTTCCACAACCTTCCCAAAGCAATTCCCAGTTTCACCCTCTACAAATAGTTTTTCTCCGTCTTATTACATAGCTTCAAAAATATTTCCCAAACAACGTCTACAAATCCAACTGGAACTTCTAGTTTGATAAATGAACGGCAGAACTTAAACGAAGGCCCCAAGAATCCACCGAGCGGCCATTTTAGACCCAAATCTTCCTCCAGATGTTTGCATTCCTCTGCTCTCTTTCACAACAGCCAACCGTGCAATCACACTCTGCCAAAGACACAACGCCTATGCAACACTCTTCAGTCCTTTCTTCTGGAGCTGGAACGTCGACAAGCTTTTACAACAAGCTCAAATCTGGCGGAGACCATTTTGCAGATGTAGATGTTCTAAAAAAGAATTATGGCAATGCATTTGTTCTTACGTTTATCAAATGAATCTAAACTTCTCAAGTGTTTGCTAAGTCTGAGTGATTATGTGATGGTAATACACTGCAAAAACTGTTCAACAGTTGTTGTTTCTAGAAGCAGAACAAGTATTTGAGATTTAGAGTTTAGTTAAATAAGATTTGTCAACTGAACTGGGACATTTTGTTCCGTTGAAAGTGCAGTTGTGGGTTTTTTTCTCCAGTTTCTAGTTAGAACACGTTTGTGTGATTCTTGTTTGAAGTAAAACCAGATATTTTGTGTTCTGTTGGCAATTGTCATTTTAAGAAGTTGAAAAAGACTGTAAAACTAAAAAAAATAAAATAAAAAAAATATATATATTTTTGTAGAACGTTTTCACAAAAGTTGAAAAACTTCACCTTGTCAATATGTTAGTTTTTGCAGTGCATTAAATCAAAGCAGGACACTCCAAAAAAAAAAAAAAAGCTTATTTTTTAATTAATTAAATTAAAGTTTCCAGATGAAAAATGAAGAGAGACAAAACTACATGGATCGATTAATGTTGTTGATGTTTAGCTCAGAGAAAATAAGATGGATATTTAACAGATATTTAAAGATAAAGTGGGCTGTGTAACTTTCTGAAGTGAAAAATCCAAAGCATAAAGTCTTTGAAATAGAAAAGTTAAAACATCAGTTTAGAGCTTTCTTCATTGCACTGAAAAAAGAAAATCTAACTTAGATACAATGAGTTGAATTAAGGTCTTAAAATCATAAGATTTTATATAAGACATTTACTAAGATTATTTGACTTGTTGAAAAGTATTCTCTCCTGATTTACCTTCTCTAGATTTAAAACTTAAGCAAATGTGTGTCTGTTTGAAGCCATAATTGTTTGAATGAAAAAGAGATTTGCTTAAAAATTGTCAAGAGAACTTAAAACTCATGCCTAAACAACTAGATTAGTCAAATTAAATTTTTTTTCAGATTTTTCATTTGAAATGAGAAATTTTTACCTCAAAATAAGCAAAACCTTTTTTGCAGTGTGAACATTATATAATTAAGCTAAAAGATTTCCATGGAAACAAGCAAGTGTCCATCTTAGAGAGATGTAAGTCTGCTCAGAGTAAAGACGTATTTTTAAACATCCAGAAACATCCAAGCAAAAAACACAATGTTTTTTTTTTTTTTTGTCTAAAACGTTTCACAGTGGGCTCTTAAATCGTTTCATTTCATAATCCAAATCTTGTTTAGTCCTTGTTCAGTGCAGTTTGGGCACTTTAAGCCTCCTGCTCACATTTGAACTTACAAAGTCCCAGATAAATCACAGGATGTAGAAGACTGTTTCTATGATGAGAACAAACATCTGAAAACGTAAAACAACACGACCCCCTGCGCTCTGACCCTGTCCCGTCCACGGCCGGGCCCTTACCTCGGGGAAGGACGTGGTGCCGCCGGGCTCCAGATACAACATGTTGGCGCTGAGGTTGAGCAGAGCAGCTGCTGTTTGCTCCACTGGCTCCAGGATTCAGTAGATCTCGAGCTGGTCTCACTCAGACAGGAGTGATGAGGTCTCCGGGTGCAGAGGCTGCTTTGGGGACACTGGGTCGGGGGTTTTATAGTCCGGAGGGAGGGCTTTACCTGGCCTGTACCTGCTCCACACCCAGAGCTGCACTCCTCCTTTGAACATCCAACGAGGAAGCACATAATGACTGTTTTACGCTGCACAGCTCATTCACACTGTTTTCTACGCCTTCGCCCAAAACAAGAAGTATTATTGTGTTGTCTTAGATTACAATCACAGATATTTCACTTTTTTTTTACTCAGCAGATCTAAATGAATCCTTTTCTTTTTCTTTTCAGGCCAAAATGTTGCTTCTAAAAAGTTTATCTGCAAAATGATTAAACTGTATTTCATGAACCACTTGAGCAGGAGACTTTTGTGTACTTTAACACTCTTTTCAACCAAACATTAATCAGACTAAGCACGGGACGATTCTGTTTTGTCCTGATTAGGGCTGCAACTAAAGATTATGTTGGTAATCCATTAGTTAGGCTTCTATCGATTAGTAGTTTAGAAAGCAAAGGTCACTTGAAGACAAGACGTTTTTGCCAAATTTGAGCTGTGGTAACGTCCTGGAGGTGGAGATTTAGGTTTGTGAAAAGTATCGAAAATCAGACACTGATCAACACCGAAACAACTACTGGAACGAGGATCAATACTTTGGTTCCATTAATGTATATTTTTGGAGGAATTATAGAATAATCCTGAGCCTAATCATAGTTAGTCTAAAACCAAAATGTTTAATTAAATAAGTATTTGTATTTGTGCTGAAAGTGTCAGTCTATTTCAACATAATTGTGGTTCATGTTTAGTTTCAAGAATCTAGCCTATTCTTTAGTATTAAAACTGAGGATCAGACAAACAAACAAAACACAAATTTAGTATGCTAGCTTTTATGTATTTTGCAAAGCTCATGGATCAGCGATTAGTTATGATTAACTTGTTGCAGTTCTAGTCTTAATACAAGTCAAGATTATTAACTTAATCGTGATGATTCAAGTCACAAAATATTTTGTAAGAACACAAACATAATAACCGTGCAAATTTTATAAATAAAAATCAATTCCTACAGTTCACTCTATAGAAACCACGGATGGACAAAATATCAGTGACAGTTTGGGCAACAGCTGGTTTATAGAAAACACTAATATTTGCACATTTTTTGGAATGTTTTACCCCAAATATATTGTTTTTTTTGTTGTTGTTGTTGTTGTTGTGCTTAAAAGTACATTTGTGATTTAAAAATTCAAATATTGGTATCAGCAGGAGGTCAAATACAAATTTAAATACTATTTTTAAGCAAAATGATGTCTTTCAGTCTGTTTAGAGGCAATACCAAGTTTTTGTCACATTAACATTTTATATTTGTTTGACAATGAAATCTGGTCTTAATCATGACGCTAAATTGTGATATTTTCTTTCACAATATTCATAACTGTAAACCTTGATATTGTGACCTCCTTATACATGAGTCACCATTCTGATATGTTTCAGTTTTGTTAAGCATCACAAGAAGGACATTTCTATACATTTTCAGTAAATAACGATATAATTGTTACTTCAGGAGTTTATTAAGATAATATGTAAAAAAAAAGAAGTCATTCCTGGGTCAAGTTTTATGAAACAAAAAGTGACAAAATGACAAAACTGCTTTAAATATGACGATGACGAAGGACAATAAGCTAGTGTTTACTTCCTCTGATAGAGAAACGACAGTGGAATCAACTCTTTTATAACCAAACAAAAATGACAAAACAGAGCACATTCTCCTCCAAACCAACATCAGAATTGGGACATTTATCTTTGTATTGAAAAAAAAAATCCAATCTAAGTCATTTTATTTTATTATATCTACTTGTATCAAAAACAATACCAAAATGTGATTAAGACTTTTAAATACTTCTATTTAATTGATCAACTTTGAAAACTTTGTAAGACTCTGTATGGAGAAGCAGCCTTTAACAGCTCTGGTGTGACTGTGAGTGTGAATTGTGTGGTTTCAGACAGATGTAAATGTTGTCAGTGAGTTAACATGAGAATGATGAGCTCGGAGCTGGAACAATGTGGCTCCTGCAGGGCTGCTTGTATCTCTCACTCGGCCTGATGGAGATCTGTTGTGGAAACATGCTGCTGTCTGAGGTCCTGCTCTCACTAAAACTAATCACCTGTGAGAGTGAGGAGGCAGCTCTGTGACGGGTACGGAGGACTGAGGAGGGACGGGTACGGAGGAGGGACGGGTAGGAGGACTGAGGAGGGACGGGTACGGAGGAGGGACGGGTACGGAGGACTGAGGAGGGACGGGTACGGAGGACTGAGGAGGACGGGTACGGAGGACTGAGGAGGGACGGGTACGGAGGAGGGACGGGTACGGAGGACTGAGGAGGGACGGGTAAGGAGGACTGAGGAGAGACGGGTACGGAGGACTGAGGAGAGACGGGTACGGAGGAGGGACGGGTACGGAGGACTGAGGAGGGACGGGTAAGGAGGACTGAGGAGAGACGGGTACGGAGGACTGAGGAGAGACGGGTACGGAGGACTGAGGAGGGACAGGTACGGAGGACTGAGGAGGGACGGGTACGGAGGAGGGACGGGTACGGAGGACTGAGAAGGGACGGGTACGGAGGACTGAGGAGGGACAGGTACGGAGGACTGAGGAGGGACGGGTACGGAGGAGGGTCTGTGACGGGTATGGAGGACTGAGGAGGGACGGGTACGAAGGACTGAGGAGGGACGGGTACGAAGGACTGAGGAGAGACGGGTACGAAGGACTGAGGAGAGACGGGTACGGAGGACTGAGGAGGGACGGGTACAGAGGACTGAGGAGGGACGGGTACAGAGGACTGAGGAGGGACGGGTACGGAGGACTGAGGAGAGACGGGTACGGAGGAGGGTCTGTGACAGACCAGCGGACTGAGGAGGGACGGGTACGGAGGACTGAGGAGGGACGGGTATGGAGGACTGAGGAGAGACGGGTACGAAGGACTGAGGAGAGACGGGTACGGAGGACTGAGGAGGGACGGGTACAGAGGACTGAGGAGGAACGGGTACGGAGGACTGAGGAGAGACGTGTACGGAGGAGGGACGGGTACGGAGGAGGGTCTGTGACGGGTACGGAGTACTGAGGAGGGACGTTTATGGAGGACTGAGGAGGGACGGGTACGGAGGAGGGTCTGTGACGGGTACGGAGGACTGAGGAGGGACGGGTACGGAGGAGGGTCTGTGACGGGTACGGAGGAGGGTCTGTGACGGGTACGGAGGAGGGTCTGTGACGGGTACGGAGGAGGGTCTGTGACGGGTACGGAGGAGGGTCTGTGACGGGTACGGAGGAGGGTCTGTGACGGGTACGGAGGAGGGTCTGTGACGGACCGGAGGACTGAGGCCTCACTCTCATGCATACTGGTCCCTCCTCAGACCCTCCTGCGTAGAGGTTTGTACAGTTGTAGTTTTCACACAATGGAATAAAATGTATTTAGACCCATTCAGAATGGTCCAAAGTCTGGTTTGAACTTTCTAATTTTAGCAAATTGTGTACTTTTCACCTTCAAAAAGTGACACAGTGCACTTTAAACATACAGTAGAAACCTTGTTGTAATGTTAACCCAAGCTAAACTAAACTAAACTGTTCATCATCAAAACACAGGCTATAACAGACTACAGTACAAAGCAGCTGTAGAAAGGCCAGAGCTTGGACTCAAAAAGGCTGTACTTTGGTGCAAAATAATAATAGACATCCACTAGTGCTGTTACATCAGCAGGTGATGCTTAAACAAATCATAGATGTCAAAAATTAAATCAGTATTGAATAAACAAAATGTATCTAAATGTACCTAACCATTTTGTTACTATAGATATATACCCTTAAAATCGTATACATTTTTAAAAAAATAAATAAAATAGGTCTAAGAAAAGTATTCAGTTAACGCAGGGCTTTAATTGAATCTTTAATGGCGTCAGAATAAAGTGATGCATCCAATATTTTCCTCGCCCTTCCTGTGCAGACCTCATAAGGACACGCCTTCTGCCTTTTGTTTCCTTGTGCGTGTGCATGCTCGTGTGTGCTGTTCTGAATTCAAAATGAAGAAAATCATGTGATGAGTTGGGATTAGGGCATGCAAGTGCAGTGCTATAATCATATTGAATATTTTGTGGATTTGTGATTAATTAGTTAATCGCAAAAAATATCATGTGGAATTGAAAAGCATGACAGATTTCTACAGTAATGAGCAAAGCAAAACAAAAGTGTGCCCATGTACACGGACCTACGAGGCGTGCGGATGTGAGTGCGGGAGCCGCGTGGGTCTGCGGAAAGAGTCCACATGAAGTCTATTTTCCCCAGAGACCGCAGCGATCTGGTGCAGCTTTCAATTCATTAGACGGGAATTTACGTAAATCCGCGTGGCTTTGACTAAACCGGACCGCAGTTAACAGCATCAGGTGTAACAGGCACTTTGCAAGAAACCCGCACGTGTCCTGAACCGAACCCGCCTCGGAGTCAGTGTACATCCAGGGTTTGATTGACAGACGACCAATCAGCTCCTTTCGCTTCATGGGCTTCACGCAAATGAACTCATCTGATTGGCCGATACGTTGTGGAGCTGATCTGACCAGACCCACTCTTCAAAGTTTGCTCTGGATCCTGGGCAAACAAGATTACTCAAACATGTATGAATCATTCTAAAATAATAATAATAAAATAATAATAATATTAATGAAAAAATGCAGTTTTAACAAAGCTAAAAACTAAGAAAAATAGATTTTAAACAACAGATCTCCTTTAAGACTTTAGAAGACTGTGTAAAATGACTGATTATTAGAAATGTTTTGCCCACCATCATGACACCACACATGAATGCAGTCCACAATAAGCTGTGTCCACTGTGTTCCTGATGGTGCAGTTGTTTTGTGTCGAGTGGGCCGTGGGTGTGTGCAGAGCTGCCACAGGACCAGGGAGGGTCCGCTGTGGAAGAGCCCTGTGGCCACAGTCTGCAGAGTTAAGCACCACACCCTGCTCCAGCCCCAGGACAGAGGTCAGAGGTCAACCTCACAACAAAAGGACAATCAACACTTTAAAGACTTGACTTTAATGGGCTCCTAATGTCTGCAGCTCCAGTGCACACCTAGGCCGGCCTTTCACAGGATAATTGGCACGGCTAAACAAACTTCTCATTAAGTTAAAACAACGAGCGAGGAGACACGGGCTGAAGAGAAGGACGCTGGGGATGTGAAGATGTTACGTTAATGCATACTCGTGTTTATTCAAGTCACAATATAATCGTTTAGGAACAAAAGAATATTAACTGTGCTCATTTTAGAAGCAAAGATGTATGTTTATTTTGGATCCCCATTAGCACAGCCTCGCTCACGCTATTCTTCCCGGGGTCCTTAAAGATAGGTATGTTTATTTAAATCATGTACCTGTTTACATAGATCGATCAGCGTGGCCACGTTTAAACCTAAATTCTGTGTTTCAACCTACAGAAATAAGTATTTTATTTTAATCCAGTATATCTAAATATTTTTGTTACAATAAAGTCTTTTCATTCATTTGTAAAATCTACTTTTCTGACTTTATTATCATGTTACAGCAGTGTTCTTTCATGGTTACTTTACCCAAAATGTGTTTGTGTAATCTTGTATTGTGCTGCAGCTGATGCGACAGTGGTCTGAAAACTTCCTGTCTTCACCTACCACCTATCCCCACCCACTCGTCTGTAATTACATACGTTTATTCAAAAATTAGAATTGTGAGTAAGAAATGTAAGGTTCAAAATTGTCATGTAGCCACTTTCCAACAACAACAAAATGTGATTTTTACACCTGTGGCCTTTGTTTAAGATTAACAACGAATCAGTTCAGCAGCTTTGAACGGGAAGTCAATGGACCTCTTTTTATTTCAAATTTTTGTGTTTTGCAATGAACAAAAGATGAATTATTGATGTACTTATGTCATAGTTTCTTCCTGAATATACGTAAAAATGGCCAGAGGTCTCCTTTAATAAAAACAAGTCATAAACTAGAGGGAAAATGGACTTACTGGACAATGAGAATGAAAAACAGAAAGACTGCACTGTTGTTTGGTTGTGGTGATTATAATTATGAATAATCGCTACATTGTGGTCCTTTGTTGATGTGGCAAAACGATATATTGTACTTGCTCTGTTATAACTGACACATGAAGACTTGGGGCAGTCCAGAGCTTCACACTGGACGGGTCACTGGTTAGATTAGTGACAAGACAAAGCACAGTCTTAAGTCCAGAGTGTGTGGCCTAAAGATGCACAAATGTAAGTCCAGTAGATTAGTCCAGTGTCACGTGTCAGGTGCAGACACCTGTCCTCTCACAGCTCCACAGAGACACCTGGGTGACACCACCAACCTCATGTCCAGCAAAAGCAGAAACACATTCAATGGCTTTAAAAGCATCAAATACTACCAATAGTCAGAATCTCACAATAGGCCTATTCTGAACCGAATTCAGTGATTAAAACATCAAATACTGGTTAAACATATCACAATCAGACAATTCTCTCCAATCATGCAGACCTCTTTTTATACTTATTTTCTATGTCTTTTACAAATCAAACCCACTTGACTTGATTAGCTCTTTTGGACTTACTGTGGTCCGAGTGATCATTTCTTCAGGTCAGATCACAATTTCAGTTTGATGACGATTTTTGTTGACTGTTTATTTTCCTGTTGTGCTTTTAAATCCAGGTTAAATCCAGCTGTCACTCACTCAGAGCAGGACTAAGACTGTTGTCAGATTTTCAGAGAGAAATAAACAACCAAGCCTTTGAACAGACACAAATGAAACAACCTCAGCCTTTCAATTAAAACTTTTTAAAATAATCAATTAACTAAAACATAGTGTGTTGTCACAAGACAAGTGTGAAACATTAATACATTTTTAATAGTATACTTGACATTAAAGGGGCTATACTCAGGTGGAAGGTAATCTGCAATGTTCTGACTACGTTTAATAATGTCCTGTTTGTTCACCAAACTCCACTATAAGTCTGTCTGTTGTTGTTGTTGTTGTTGTTGTTAGCATTGTGGCCTACAGATGTTCACATACTGGCATGTCTCGCTGCTAACAGTGAGTGTAGTGTGGGTGCCCAAAACACCACATGCATACTTACAATATGCATGCACGCCACTAGGCCTGCTGTCGATCAAAGAAACTCTTGGTCGACTAAAAACATGTCCCATCGACCGATTAATCAACTAAAAAATGGCGTGTGGCTAAAGCTCTGAAGCTAAAAGTAGACTTGTCCAAAATATTACAAATCAAAGGTAAAACTGGTGCTGAAATTAGATACTCATTGGACAAACATTTGAACAAAATCTGAGATTAAAGAAAAAGAAAATCACATTTTCTGCAAAGTTTTAAAATAATCTTGAGTTTCATCCAAACTGGTTTGAAACTAAAATGTTTGATCATAAACTTGGATTTTGAGTTGAAAATGTCAGTCCATTGTATAAAAAATCTGACATTCTTGAAAGAGCATTCTAATTCTCAGTGTGGCATCGAGAATCAAGTTTATTCTTTAGTATCAGAATCCGGTTGGAAACTTTAGTTTTGTAACAACTCTGCAAGAAACCTTCTCAAAAAGACTAATAATATTCTGTAGTTCATGCAAAAACTATAGTTTAAACAGAAAAAAAAAATTCAGACCAAAGATTCTGTTACTGTTGAAAACAAATTCATTATAATCTAAATAAAAGGATTAGTCGACTAAACGACTAAAGAAGTACAGTTCTACGAGCCACACATGTTTATTTCTCAGCGCAGGAGCTACAAACAGGAACAGTTCATCACTTCATAAGTCTATGTCTCCATCTGAATCTCCAAAGTCAGACCTGAGTGTAATGACACAGTTGAGAGAAGGACAGAGTGATGCTGTGTGTATCTGCGCCCAAACAGTGCAAAGACCGAATAAATGAGTAGAGGGAACTGAAAAATGTAACTGTGGTGCTCAGACTTTTGAGTAGGTGCTTGAGCTCTGCGGCCTCCATGGACCGGCGTCTTTGACTGTGGAGAGCCATTTAAGGCTCTGAATTCATTTGATAAGTGAGCAAAACATGTGACTGATGTAGGAAGCTTAAAATGCATTATTTCTGGTTGTTTACATGTTAAGTTAGCAGAAATCAGGAATAGTACCTTCAAAAATAACTTTTTAGACATATTATTCCTAGATGGATACATAATGTGAATCAAATAAGGGAAATGGCCAAAAATAGCCTCTTTTATGACGCATTTTGCAGCCCAGGACCAAGCCCAAACAACAGTCAAATTTGACAAGCGACATTCCAAAAACAGAAGCCCAAATTCACTATAAAGCAGTGAATGTGGCAACTCCGAGGGCGATCAATAAAAGCAGGAGATGGGAAAAAACAGTCTGTATTTGAACAAGCAGATGCATCGAACGGAGAAATGGAAAATTACAAAAAATGATCAAAAAGCAGATAGTCACAGATAAGTTCACAATTCTTTTCTTCTCACAATAATCTTCAGCGATACTTTTGATGAGGCACTACTTTTACCAGCGTTTGGTGAACTGAAGCAGAGTCAAACACACATATAATTCTCTTCGTGACTCTGTGCCGTCGGTTTAGTTGATCCCGCTCTATCAGGCCCGACATCAGCTGTTTGAGGGAGGATAGAACCTTTCTCCTGCCACATTCCTTCATGTTATTGTAGCTCTCCTCCTCCCCCACCTCTGCACACACTCGCTGAGAGATGGGAGCGGGACCTCAGCTCTGCAGGCAGGTGCTGCGCTAAATTGTTGCCCTGGAGCTACAAGAAAGGAAAAAAAAAGAAACTCCAAAAAGAATAAAAGGAATTTGGGATTCACGGTAAAAGCGACACAACAAATAAGTGTCCTGAGGCGCTGTGTGCGGTGGGTGAGTCAGGATGGGACACTCCTACTGTGGGTGCAGATGAGCCCACTGTCCAAAAGAGGTTTGTGCAGTTAAAGAGTCAGGGCTGAGTCGCTGGCAACGCTCCACAGCACGCACAGGGATGTTCGAAATCACACTCAGACTTTCAAATAAGAAAAAAATAAGCTATTCCAGGACCACAAAAACAATACCTTTTAAAATCAGGTACATGGCTCCCATTAGCTTATGAAACTCAACAAGGACCAACCATCGTTGGTTTAGGAAATACAGGCTTCGATCTTCATTTTTTAACTAAATTTTACAACCTAAAAAAAGTTGTAAAATTGGCCCACGGATTAATGCTGAGATGATGAAGACCCAAATCAGTGGAGGCAGCAAACCCATAAGAATATATGCTAACACAAAGAACAATACAGCATAAGCATGGTCATGAATGACATGAATGACGTAAATGTAAGTTAGGTGGTGGCGTACTGCCTGTGCGCGCTCATGTGCTCGCTCCAGAGTTAAATACACAGAAACCATGTCGCTTTAATGCTAAATAAGACAAGTATTTGCTCGCAGTCTGAGCCCTGCCTACAGGACTTTACAATGGAGCAACTCATTTCCAGAACTAGGGCCATCTTCCACTGCTGAGCTCCAGAGCGTAGGTAAAACTATTCAGGACCTTCTGAACACCCGCTCCACCTGCCTCTCCAGGATTAACCTGTCCTCGTCGTTTCCCTCTGCAAATAGACTCTACAGACTTAAACTCTACGGACAAACAGATGCTATCTACATCTACAGCCCACTGTCTGTCCTTGTGGAGGAGCAGGGTCTAAGAACAGGAAACAGTATTCCATTTGCTTGTTGACTGTTGAACCTTCTGCTTTGACAGGAGGCCTGACTGTTTCTGCTTCTGTTGGTTTTGATCAGTGACTGTTTCATTGTGGGATTCTCTAACATTTGTTTGCTAAATCAACAGTCCTGTAGAGTCCCCAGAGGCTCTACAGAAAAGGCATGTTACTGAACTGAACTGAAAATGTTATGGCATTGGTTCAGTCATTCTTGTCTGAGTAATCCTGTGTACATCTCCAAGACTCCAAATGAGCTGCTCCACCTTGTGATGTCATTAAAAGATCCTATCATGTTGTGTAAAATGTATGTAGATCTTGGGTTGTCGAGGTTAAGGATTTTTATGATGCTCTATATTGCTGTCTCAACACACAAGTTTATTCAAATGCAAGTACATTGAGTTTTAAAGCCCTGTGGCCAATAATTTGTTACATTTATGTTGTATTTTTTAAATCAAGTTTTTTATAGAGTGTTTTCAAAAGTGCTTGTGTATTTACAATTCACAAACAAGAAGCAGAGGAGTCAGGTGCAAGTTCACTTTTGGTTTCTCTATGACAGGTAATTGGATGACAGTCAGCGGCTTTGGAAAACGAGAGCCTATGTTTTTTACACGTTTACAGACCAAAAGAATGACTATGGAATCAGGATTGGATCTTTTCCTCCGTTTGGCTGCGGACTCGTTGACTGCATCTTTACGCAAACGCTGCTCCACGTGGATTCAACCTTTCACTGTCACTGCAGACTGAGTTAATGTGGATTTACAGCAGCAGCCTCTTCGTACGTGTGATTTTTGAGTGGATAAAGTTACATATATCCTACATGAGACACATCACTTTGTTTGTGGAAAATGCACTGTTGCCACGTAAAAACAACAACTGTGTGCTGTGTATTTCGTTGCTATTTGACAAACGTATGTAAAACATGAAGCACCAGTGAAAGTTCAGTTCAAAATCAGACTGAGGGGAAGTTTTAGCGCTCACACAAAACTTAACAGTGGCCTCTAAAAGCTTTTCCTCACTGTCCACCGTATTCCAGCGTCTCAGCAGCTCAGATGTGCTTCGTCCTGCAGTTAAAATACTCCTGGGCAGCTGCACAAAACCTCCTTAAAATACAAACTCAAACTGAAATAATTCTACAGTGGTATTGCAATGTTGCAGTTATGGATGACAGCCCTGTGTAGAGCAGTAATTTACATTTTGCAGTGTTGGATTCATTTCTATCAAGCAATATACAGTATCAACTTATTTATATAGGACGATGTAAGCCCCGCCTCAGTGTTTAACTGCAAAAAGAGAAAATCTAACTTAGATAAAAATGACTTGAATTAAGCATATTAATCTTAAAAGACTAATTTTAAATTTTTTCATTCATAAGACCAAGTCTTACTGAGATTATGTGACTTGTTTTAAGATATTCTATTCTGATGTATCTTTCCAGATTAAAAAAAATTGTTTAAAGCAAATTTGCTTGAATCAAGAAGAGACTTGCTAGTCAAAATCTTGTCAAGAGCACTTGAAACTAAAACAACTAGGTTAGACAAATGTTCTTACTGCACTGGCCTAAAATCAGACATTTTTACCTCAACATAAACAAAATGTTTTTATTTTTGAAGCGTTGAAAATGTAACTGTAACCAGCAGCAGATTCTAAATGTCTTGTGTTTTATGGTTAGTTAGCGGCAGCAGGACAATTCTAAACAAGTTAAAATCACAATCTTAACACGTGTCACCTCTTTTATGAACGTTAGGCTCATGGAACAAGCCCAAAAAGAATAAAAGTCAACTAAAGATGCCCAACGTTGCTATAAAGACACAGACTTGGCAACTCTTTCCTGTTATTTTGGATGTTGCCCCAGAGGTTGCCGTGCCAGGCCTGCACCACACCCCTCTCTCCCCCTCTCTCCCCTCTCTCGCTCCAGTTCAGAAGGTGTGTGCTGGGGGTGGGGCCATTAATCACCAGTTCATGGGAGCATTTGCCCCCCGGGGGACGAGCAGGCTAGCATTACTCAGCTCGTCAAACACAACTTTTATTTGGTCTTTTTTCCACTCTGGCTGGACAACAGCATTCCTGCAGAGGGCTGGGAGCTGCATCGTCTTTCATTAGCACAAGTGACAAGGCTGCGTCCTGACTGTGGCGACCACTGTAAACAACAACAAGACAGTAAACAAACACACACAACAACATCTGTTTGTGCGGTTTAACAGGCTCAAAAGGTTTCAGTTTGAATGTTACACTAAAGCACAAACTGTATGCCAGGTCAGACACACACAACAAAGAGGTTGTGGTTTACAGCTGACCAGGTGCTTGAGAAAAGAGTTTTCTTGTGGATTTAAGAGTGGTCAGAGTAGGGCCGGGCAGTATCGTGATAAAAATCCAATCGTGAGCTCATCCTCTTGACAATCTGATTTTTTGATTAAATCGTCATATCGCGATTTCCCTTTTCTCTGTTTAGTCCATCTGTTCAAATACAACCTTTTTTTTTCCAACCTACTTTTCTCAGCCTCAGAGTTGCTAGGTTTTTTTTCTTGATAACCAGATTAGGCTGTTTGTTTGTTTTTTGTTTGGCTTTTATGAATTTTGAAGGTTGTTTTTTTGCCGTATGGCCCAGCCCAGGTCAGAGCCAGAAGAATGTGAGTCAGAGCTATCAGCAGAGCGTGAGCAGGAGCTGTCTGCAGAGGCCACCCAGGTCAAACTGAGCTCTGATCCTATCAGCAGACAACATCAACCACACAAAGTCCCCACGCACACACACTCTCAGCCCATCTGTCCCAGCCCCAGTCACACAAGCTATATCTTTAGATTAGACATGTTGTCAAATCAAAGCTGAGTTGGGAGGAGACATTCAGATGCTTGAACAAACTATTATGGCCTGTCTAAAAGGTGGAAAGATTCTACTCTGAGAAGCATTATTGAAGAGGCACAGGCTGAAATGTTAACGACTCTTCTGGAACTTCAGGCAGTTGATAATGAAGCATGGGAGGACATTTTGCTCATAACTTTCAAACTTATTATATCCTGCACCAGTGATTCTCAACCTTTTTCATCTTGAGTACATCCTAATCATGATCTCACACACGGAATTATGTTTTAGGGGTATGCGTAGGTTTCCTCCGGGTACTCCGGTTTCCTCCTACAACTAAAAACATGTCCATTAATGCCTCCCCTGACCCTTCCTCCAAGGCTCCTCTGCAAAAGAGATTCTGAATCTCAGTGGGACTTCCCTGGTTAAATAAAGGTCAATTAAACCATTGCATTTTATTGTTTTAATATATTTCATGTCAAAAAAATGCCTCTTAACAAGTAAAGTGTGCTGCAAATATATATACAGTATACATTACAATTCTTGCCATCCTATGTTTCTTTTTAATCTGCAATCATCTCAACTACCCCCCGGGGTCCACGTACCCCTGGTTGGGAAACAATGTCCTTAGGGCTGTACTCAATGTATCGCTACGGGGATATATCGTGACAAGCTCATTGGCAATACGCGTATCGTTTCAGGAAGGTGTATCGGATACGTATCGGCATACTTAAATTGATATAATTTACACTTATAAACCTGGACAGCAGGTTTAAGGCTGAAACTATTTAGCTGAACAATGACTTATTTGCAAGACACTTGTATGTAACATAAAGAGTAGTTTGAAAAAACAATTTCTTGCATTTGACACTTGATACGTGACATATTGAAGAAATTATATCAGGATTTATGTGTATTGGGATACGTATTGTATCGTGACCACTGTATCGGGATACGTATCGTATCGGAAGCTCTTGGCAATACCCAGCCCTAAATGTCCTACACAATGTTTACATTCCGGCCCACATATAGCAAATACATACCCCAGGAATCTCTCCAAATCCCCTAAATGTATGTAGTCACTGTGGGATGTCGTATGTAGGACTTAGAGGCTATACTTGTATGGTAGAATGTTTGCTGAATGGATTGGAGCTGATGCCACTCCACACAAAAACATCTCTGATATTATAACTATAAAAACTTTAGGACATTGTATTTCTTTTAAAAGCAGCCATTTCAAAGAATGGTCATCTATCTTAGATCATAAGAGAATTAAAAAAGGAGTGTCAATAACATGTGTGTTGCATTTACTGCTGTGTGAGGTTTAGATTTTGTACTTTGTACTAGGGCTGGGGGATAAGGCAGAAAATTAATGTCACAATTTTCTTGGAGAAAATTTTCATGATTTTGATTTTATCACAATTCTTGTGTTTAAATAATTTGTTTAAATCATTGAGTTTTGTCATCAATCATGTCTTGTCTTCAAACGTGGATCACAATTTTGAGTTTAATGAGCCTCAGATGAACACAAATAAATATTGTTAAGTTGCTAAAAAAAATCTTTTCAAGAACTTACAAAGACACTTTAATGTAATCTATGTTTTTACTCAGTTTGTCAGTCTAGTGTGCTACAATTATGACATATGTAGAGGTAATTCCACCTAGCAACAATACTGTAATGTTAATATGGCCTAAAAATCCACATACATGATACAGACGAAGAATAAAAAAGACAACGCAGAGCCATGGAAACACTAGAACTCTAGAATCCAACCATTCAATACTAGTTTGACAATCAGAACCAAAAAAGTCTAGAAAGGACATGTGACAGTCTGGAATGGAGTTAGAGCTCCATCTAGTGGCTGCAAAGGAAATGGTACAGGGGAAACAATCCAATCGATCTTGCCTGATATGCTAAAGTCTAATTTATGGAGTTACAAACAGAGCAGAAGATCTCAAGAGAGGTGTTTTCTGAGGCTCAGAGAGGGAAGATAAGCAGCTCATAGACACAACTGCAGCTGAGTTTGTGATGAAGAAGTCATGTTAGAACATAATGTGTGCTCTTTAGAGTCCGCCGGAGTGGCCAGGGCAACCTCTCTGCACATGACAGTAATGGTGGATGAAGTTAGTAAAAAATCAGAAAGTAAAGGTACAAATGATTGTAGTATGAGGCAGGAATGTAACAGTACGCTAGAATCATATTCAGTATGGTTTTCAGTTTTGAAAGTTGTTGGTTCGGTATTTTTCAATCTATTTTCAGTTCAGATTTTATATTAAAAAGGACAATAAATATTTGTAATTCCACTGTAAATGGAACAACAAAATCTGTATTTAGCTTTTATGACGTAGATGCAGTGTTTGTGCATCGCTGAAACAAGAAGAAGCTCAGAGAAGCAGCTTAGAGACGGTTCTGTTTGAGCGAACGTGTGAGTGTGACGATGGACTTTTGTCACTGTGACTACGTGTGCTACAGGTGAATGTGACGTGGCGACAGCGGTTAGTCTGAATGTTCGTCTTTTTCCTGTGATGATTCTGAAGTGTTTAGGAGAGCAGAGTCACATACCATCCGAAATATTCACGCAGCACCGAGTAAGTAGCACAGATGAATAATAGACCAAGGAAGACATTTTTAAAAGCCCAAAACATAAGCTAGCGCTGCATTGTGTAATAGTGTCCGTGTAGAAACATTCCGGTCCAGTTGTGCAAAATCTATTTATTTATTTACATAAAAATAGTATTGAAACGGTTCACACATGCACCGAACTGAACGTGCTGTACTGAAATGATCCACTATGACCATGTACATTGTTACACCCCTAGAATCAAGTGAAAAGAGTCAAAAGTCTTTTAAACTAGAGCAGTACTTCTCAAATAGTGGGGCGCGCCCCGTGATGCGATGCCAGGGGGGGCGCATAACAGTCCACTAGATCAATAAGCTCCAGCCCTATCGGTCCTGAATCAGCGCGTTTCATAAAATCTGTCCCGTTCACACGCCTTGTCTGCCCTGCTTTGATCGTGGTGCCGGTGTCGATACATTTCTGCCTTTGCGCCTCTCCGCTTGTGTTTGTGTGCAGCGGTCCGGGCTTCTCGCGCACCGCGCCAGACACACATGTGGAAAGAATGACCCCGACACCACGCGCTCGCTCAACCGGGACAGAGCCGCGTCAACACGACCGAGGTCGGTGTCCGCGGTAAAACACCTGATCTGCCACATCATTTCACCAACTTTACTAATAAACATACTATATTGACATGTAAATTAGTCATGAATACAGGTGTTAATGGTCGGCATTTACGCATTTTAATTACGGCGGCATCGTGCATATTAATGAAGCTAACCTCGCCTTTAGCCTCTTGAATTCACTTCAGTAGTATAGGACTATCAATAACAATGTGATACAAACAAGTTTCAGCCTTTAAAGTCACTCATAAGAGCCGAAGTAAGACTAAATGTGCCATAAATAAATCCAAATTAAGATCACTAAAAATTAAGATCAGTTTTTTATCATCTGCTCCTAATAAAAAAGTATTTTTCTATATCGGCTGTCTTATCGGTTATCAGCACCCCCCCAGCCTCCTTTAGTATCGATATCGGTTCCCAAAAAGTCATATCGGTCGGGCCCTAGATAATATCACAATAAACATGGTGATGATATCAAAGTTAGAAGACGGTGATATCACTGCGCGCACACAGCAGCTGATTTTGTGACAGAAACTTTTGTGACAGAAATATTGTAAAGCCTAGAATTAAGTGACTGCAAAACTAAAAAGTGTAATAATGAACAAGAGAAGATGTGAGGACGTATTGTCTTTGAGTTAAATAAGATGCTTTGCTTCTTGAGAAAGTTCATACATCACTGTGATTAGTTAAAAGCTTTACAAAAACTAACCAATTAGAGCAGGGGTGGACAATTATTTTTAGTCGAGGGCCATATTCAAATCCAGATCAGTGGCAAAAGGCCGGACCACAGTTATTGGTATAAAAATGCACATTTTTTAAATAAAATATAGGGTAATAATCTATTATTGTGTCCATATTAAGAACACAAGTACAAACACGTGCTTTATAGCAATGTTTATTCTTTCTAGTTAGGAAGGTTTTACTTGATGGACCAAGATTATTTCACATTTGGCAAATTTGATTCAAGCTAAAATATCTTGTAAACAGTCAAAAATGTCTTGAAACAAGTGAAATATGCTGCCAAATATTAGCAATTTTATTTTAATCTGACTAAAATGAGTAAAATTAAGATGAATATTTAGATTTCTAGGAGTTTTAGCTGAGACTACAATGTTTCGCAGTGTAATGAGTAAAACACACTGGGGGCCTGATCAAAACAGGTTGAGGGCCGAGGTTTGCCCAGGTCTGAATTAGAGCAACAGGAGGGAAAAAATTGTGTGGATTTGAACAAACAACTGCAATAAATGAAGAAGTAGGCATTTGTCACCGAGATCACAGCATTGTTCCGCTTTCTGTTCAAATCTCTCATAATCACAAACCTTCTCCTGCGCTGTATATTGTTTTTTCTTTAGTCCCACGTACTCACAGAAAGGCCCTGGTTCTGCTCGTGCATGCTGATACAGTCCATGCTGATCTGGATGGTGTTTCCGGCCGACTTCTCTGTAGGACTCTCGGTGAAGTTGAGTTCTATGGGCTGGACCGAGTGAACGGCAGACCTGGAACATCCCACAGACAGCACAGTGTCACTCCCTCTGTGTGGTGTTGTGTTTGAGTGTGTGTGTGTGTGTGTGTGTGGACGATCACTCACTGGTCCAGCATCTCCAGCAGCTGGTTGAACAGATCGTGGCTGGAGTGGTCGGAGCTCTGAGACGACTGGGACATGGTGCCGAAGAAGCGTGACGAGGGATCCCTGAGGCTGAACACAAACAACAACAACATGTATTAAAGAGAAGTTTATACTTAAATATTAATCCATACTAAAACAGGTATCGGCACTAGATACTCATTTGAACCAGCATACTGTCCTTTAACTCCAGCGGCACAGCTCCGTCACAGTGAAATTAGACACAAAGTCAGACTCTTTTCAGACAATGTAACAGAAAGAGTATTTGGTCTGGAACAAAGTGTCAGCTCTGTGTCAGTCTCAGAGCCGGATCTAACCTTTTGGGGGCCCTAAGCAAAAATCAGCTTCGGGGCTCTTAATCGGTCAATCCAAAGCAGCGTTTAAATAGACTTTTTTCATCATAATTTCTAACTATACACAAAGCGACAGACAAAAATAAGTGTAAGCTAAATAATATTTCTCACAATAAAGAGATAATGTAAGTTTCTGCCCCGGAAACTTTTGAATAAATTAGATGCATTTTTCCTAAATTTGGAGTGAGCTATTTTAGACCAACAAATCTTAAATTTTATGCATAATTTTATAATTATTATAATATTGCACCTCTTCAAGTTTTACTTGGTGTCAGTGTTTTCAAGTGGGGCCCCAGCCCTGTCACTCTCCCAGTGAGCTACGCCTCTGTTCTCTCTTCACGCTCACGCTGTAACAGCTGATGAGCTGCGTCATTGCGCTGGACTTTTTGGACAGAAATACTAACATCTGAAACTTTTTCGGGACAAACAGCCTCATGTTTTATAATAGGTTAATTCAACACAAATGTGCAATGTGTAAATTTTGTGATCTGCAGACGTTTAAATACATCAGCTTTATGTGTACGTAGTTCAGCCAATACTTGTCCTATTGGCGCAAAATAAAGATTGGCTGAGAGCTTATGAGCTTATGAGCTACAGAACACCTGTTTCTGCTTTTGTCAGTCTTAGCTCAGCACAGCGGCCGTGTCTCAATTCAGAAGGCGGGGCCCTAAGCAACTTGCGTAGTCTGCGTATAGGAAGGTCCGGCTCTGGTCAGTGTTTGTCTCGAGCTCTAATATTCACAGAAAATTTGAGGTTAATTTCTTCAATAAACATATTCATTTTCACAAACACGCAAACCTCGCGGAGAAAACTCAAAGTAAATAATCCCACAACAGACTTCATGTCTTTACCAGCAAACAGTCAAAAAATTGTACTTTAAGTCACTATCATGCAAATTTAAAATCTAGGACTGCCTCTTCATGAAAGAAAGTACTATCTTTATCTTTATCTAATGAAAAAAGTTTGCCACATTAGAGCAATTTTGGTCCATTTTCCTACATGATAGCTAAGTAATTTCTTAGGGTAAGGTCATCATTTATAAACAAGATGCATATTTTTAATCCTACGAACAGCTTTTCTAGAATAACCTGGCTTTCTTCCAACTGGAGGAAGAAAGCCAGAGACGGACCAATCAGAGTGCATTATTGTAGGTTTGGGTGAAAGCCCAGGTTCAAACCAAAACAAACAAGGCGGAGCTCAAGAATGGCGTCTTAAGTTTCTCCAACACAATTGTGCTGCTACCTGATTAGCACACCTTTTCTAAATCTTTAAACTTAACCAAACTAACTTAACCTAAGCCTAAGCCTAACCTCACCTAAACCCCTGAATATAATATTATAAACTTTTGCAAAGCCACCAATGCAAAGTGATCATTTGTGGCATAACTGGTTTGGAGAAAAAAATAGGCTCAAGGACGTATTTCTGCCTTTTTATCAGAATAACGGACTACTTTGACTTTAAAAGTGCTTTTCTCTCGACTGTATTTAACAAAAAATGTGACTTCTTAGCCACTTCCGGGTTCAGTTGCTTTAACCAGAATTCAGAATTATACACATATTAATCTGGTGAGAGCCAGGTAATGGGATGAAATTTTGAAAAAATGTAAAACAACAATTTTTGAAATCATAACAATAATTATTCTTAACTTTTCGCGAAATGTCTAGTTCAAACTGTCAAAGAAACTTAAGACAAGGAACACATTTTAAAGGTGGGGCAGCTTTACACTGGAAACACAATTTAGGTTTTAAATCTACCAACTTCCTCTCATAAATCCTTCGACGCATGGTTAATATAAACATGAATTCATTTTGGTTGTATTTATGGCTTATAAACTTTTTACAAACAACAAAGTGAAACTGGAGTGACCACCCCAAGCTCAGCCAACCAGAGTGCTGCATTTGGCTCCTGATTAAAACTAAAATTCTTTATTTTTCAGTTTAGACAGTACTCAGAGGTCTCATTTTTTCACAAAGTGCTGTATTTACTATGTACTTTTTAATGGAAAGCACAAAGTTTACTAATTCACAACTAAAAAAGTTAACTACCCCAACTTTAAATAGCTTTTTTTTTCTACTTTCTTTGGAAAAGTGCCTACATGATCAATCCAAATAAAACTAACGCAAAGTAAACTAATGATTAGACTTTGTTAGAACATAGAGAAGAACTCCACATCGACTGTGTTCCTCCTCAATATTTCCCTTTTGTATTCTCACAACTTTCCCTTTGATAAATCCCAAGAGGATATTACATTTGCCGCGTCATCAAACTGCACAGATTCTTGTGGCTGAGGTGAAACGTTTGGCCACCCAGAGAGCGGATGAAAGCAGCGCTGGTGAGCAGAGCGGGCTGACTCTATTGTGCATCAGCAGGTCTGTACCGCGCACGCACACACACCCACACCCACTCACGAGGGGAGCGCTGCCATTGTGTGGAGTCGGCCTGCATCATGTCACAGGTTTGTAGCACACGCCGCAGCGATTATACACCATTCACACACACTCTGAGCGGCTCTCTGAAACTTTACACCTGCCTTTGTCCCGCTGCTGTGTCAGTGGCTGCTGCAGACGACCGCTCACGGGTGGGAAGTACTCACACTTAAAGAGCTGGAATGGACCAAAGACATAAAACCCAAACAATCAATGAATCACATAAAAGATAAACAGATGTAAAGCAGCTTCATCATCATTTGCTGTTTGAGATGTAAACAGTGTGAGGAGAAAGCGTTGAATGAGTAATTTGTTACTTATTTCTTTTTCAAAATAAAAAAAAACACTACTTTGTAACTGCCTAATTTAACCCTGTTCCAGCAGCAGACGTGCCTCTAAGCAGATTCACTCAATGTAGTGCAAAAGCTGGCGTGACAGGAAAAACATTAATAACATAAAACTAAAGTTCTTACACTACTGAGTCGCTTACAATGGCAAATTAACTTTCTACTTTCTATATATTTATACTTAGTTAAACAGTCAAAACATCGATTTAATTTACTCTGGATCCACATTAGAGAGACAGAGGGGAGAGGGAGAAAGGAGGAGAGACAGAGACGAGAGAGGGAAGAAACAGAGGAGGGACGACGGAGGGCAGAGGGAGAAAGGAGGAGAGATTGACGAGAGAGGGAGAGACAGAGGAGAAGAGGCAGGAGCGGAGAGGGAGAGACAGAGGAGAAGAGGCAGGAGCGGAGAGGGAGAGACAGAGGAGAAGAGGCAGGGGGGAGAGGGAGAGACTGGAGAAGAGACAGGAGCGGAGAGGGAGGGAGAGGGGAGAGAAGGCAGGGGATAGAGGGAGAGACTGGAGAAGAGGCAGGGGGAGAGGGAGAGACAGAGGAGAAGAGAGAAGGGAGGGATAGGGGAAGAAAGAGGGGAGAGAGGAGCGGAGACTGAGAGACAGAGGAGAGGAGGCAGGGGAGAGAGGGAGAGACTGGAGAAGAGAAGAGAGGGAGAAACAGAGACAGAGGAGAAGAGAGAAGGGAGGGATAGGAGAGGAAAGTGGGGAGAGAGGAGCGGAGGCAGCGGGGGAGAGGAGGAAGAAAGAGAGACACGGGGGAAAGAGAAAATGACAGGAGAACGAGTGAGGGGGAGAGCGGGGGAGACGGGCAGCAGCGATCATCTGAAACTGGCACTATTTACGGGAGCGGAATTCCCCGGCTCTGCGACGCAAACACGGCCGTTTCTAATGAGAGCAGCCACGTGTGTCAATCACGGTTTACACACGCCACGCTGACAGATACGCGGACGCTTTCTGTCACGTTAACGCACGAGTTACACTATCTTAGCCGGCTGCACATAGGTGGCGTTGTTGATAACACGCGCTACTTAGCGTTAGTTTTAGCTTGGCAGGTGTTTGTCCTTTAGCCGTATCAAAAACGTAATTAATTTTTAAAACATACCTTTATTGGCATTTTAAAAAGATGACTGGTTGTTACTGCTTTTGACAATTTTAAGACAATTTAAAAGCTAACACTATGCTAACGCTATATTTTACTTGCGTCTGAAGCTAACTAACTAGCTAGTTATAGTTATTAATTTTCCTAATGTTTTCACTTATTTAATTGTCACGTGCCATGAACCACATAAACACTGACTGCGTACATTCACCAAAACCGTAATAACAGAGTTTTAATCATGCAATAAAGCGGCAGTAATGAGCACAAGTTACCTTTGCAGGAGTTGTTTTGATGAAACGTGACCAGTTCGGCTCTATACTCTCGCGAGAATATGGTGAGATTACCTAAATGAACTGGACACAAAAGTAAAGTTTTGACAAAATTATTAATTAACTTTATTATTATTATTATTATTATTATTATTATTATTATTATTATTATTATTATTATTATTATTATTATTATTATTTATTTTATTTTATTTTTTTTTACACAATGTTGTCTGGCCTTGGCATAATCGACAAGATGAACTCAAATCATCAACGTCAGCATCAACCCACTTAGGTTAATTAGACCCAGTTTAACAACAGGTGTTGTTGCGGGTACGGTACTACTTAGCACTTGCTATTTTTTGTGCGTGTTGGTTACGTTTCAGCGGCGCGAGCTAAAGAAGAAAAGGTGTAACCACGTGCGTGTGCGTCTACTGATGCTGTTTTGGGAGAGCGAAATGGTTTGTTTGTAACGGAGGAAGTTATTGAACGTACATTGTGAAGCTATAGCAACATGTAGCCCCCTGTGCCGATGCGCATTTAGGCTACAGCGGCGCATGGACAGTGTTGGAGAGCCTGTGATGTTTGTCTGGGACCTTCTCTAAATGCAGTCGGGACGGGACATCGCACGGCACGGACACGCGCGAGGCTGGAGTCGTCAGTCAATTCATTCTGCATTGCAGTAAGGTGTTTTTAATAAGCTCCATATGCCATCAAAACAACATAAAAGTAGACTGTTTTAGGCAGGTCCAAGTCACTGTTTTGCAAGTCTGAAGTAGCCTAAGTCTCAAGTCCCAAGTCAAAGAGAGACAAGTCCAAGTCAAAGAGAGACAAGTCCAAGTCAAGACCAAGTCAAAGAGAGACAAGTCCAAGTCAAAGAGAGACAAGTCCACGTCAAAGAGAGACAAGTCCAAGTCAAGACCAAGTCAAAGAGACAAGTCCAAGTCAAAGAGAGACGAGTCCAAGTCAAAGAGAGACAAGTCCACGTCAAAGAGAGACGAGTCCAAGTCAAAGAGAGACAAGACCCAAGTCAAAGAGAGACGAGTCCAAGTCAAAGAGAGACAAGTCCAAGTCAAGTCCAAGTCAAAGACTTGACTTGGACTTGTCTCCAAGTCAAAGAGAGACAAGTCAAGTCCAAGTCAAAAAGAGACGAGTCCAAGTCAAAAGAGACAAGTCCAAGTCAAAGAGAGACAAGTCCAAGTCAGGTCCAAGTCAAAAGAGAGACAAGTCCCAAGTCAGTGCCACACAAATCCAAGTTGAGTAAGTCTTCTGATTTTAGTTTTAAGTCTTTTCAACTCTTTATATTAAAATACCAAACACATCTTTTGTATTTCCATAGAATGTATTCATTTTTGTAAATACTAAATACATTCCTGTCACAAAAATTAAGTGATTAGGAACATGTTTCAGTTGACGGCCCTATTGTAGCCCCTTGATCAGTGACAACAAAAGTAGACAGGACAGGTGAATATGTTAAACAGTATGTTGCTTCATGGGCTTTAGATGTGGTCTCATACTGTCCTGTGGTTACATTTGACACTGTTTGTCTTTTTTTAAGGTATTGGAACTGCCGTGTCTCTACACAATTGTTCTCGCTCATCTCGTCGAGTCTCGAAGTGTTAGCTGGAGCACACAAAACACAAAGCAGGTATTTAAAACAGTCACTCTCACAAATCCTTCAGCTCATGCTTCGTAACCATGTGAATTCACTTGTTGGCTGCGCTTACAACTTAAGATTATTATTTTACAGTGAGTATCGTTAAACTGGAGAGGACCACCCAAGCACAGCCAATCAGAGCTTTGAGAAGTAAATGACTTTGTTTGTCACAACGTGCTGCATTTACTCTACAATGTACTTTTTGGTGAATAGGACCAAGTTTATTTACAACAATAAAAAGTCCCCTGTTTAAGCAGATCTTTTCTATTAATCTACATTATCAGCATTTTTATAAAAGTCCAACTTTGAGACTTTAAAACAAACCTTTCATAAGAGCTTGTTTAGCCACTTAATTACAACTGTAATAACTTTATGTTTACCGTTGTGTGGAACAGAACAAAGTTGTTCATCAAGTCAAACGTGAATACAATATCATTCACAGTTAAGCTAATTAGTTAGATATTATAATTAAGGATTAACTTTGAACAAAGTGTGTAATAAACATGCTCTTCTCAATAAACAAAATGCAGAAAGTCGACAACTTAATAAATCACAGCCTTTTTCACAATTCATTCCTTCATTTATCTTCTACAGCTTAATCTTGTTAGGGCTCGTGGGTGACTGGAGGTTATTCCATAAACTTTGGGCCTTAGGCGGGGAACACCCTGGACAGTGGCCAACTCGTCGCTGGGTTTCACAAGATCACATAATTACCTGATTTTTCACACTTGAGCGCACTCAAATATAGGTCTCACTCATTTAAAAAAGAGAAAAGACATATAGGTCGCACTCATTTAAAAAAGAGAAAGACATATAGGTCGCACTTGTTTAAAAATGAAAAAAGACATACATATATACTGGGTGTATTCAAGTTTTAGCAGATTTAAACGAAGATTGTGTTTTTTGTTTTAGAATTTCAAAAACTGAATTGTGAGCTCATGTCTGTGGCAATCTACTTTTTTGACCAAATCGTCATGATTTCCCATTTGTTTATTGAACGTATCTGTCTGTTCAAATACATACATACAGTTTCCTACTTATCTCATAGTTGCCAAGTCTGCTTCTTTGTAGCGACTTTGGGCTTCTTTATTTTATAGTCTCTTATGGGTTTTGAACTTTGTGTTTTTGTTGGCTGCTCTTTCAAGTCATAAATGAAGTGAATCTGAGCAACTTGGCAGATTTGATTTAGAAAAATCTCTAAAGAAAAGCTGTGGGTAGAGCATCATGGATCTTTATGTGTCAATATTTGGTTTCTTGATCAGGGACTCACTGGAGGTGGTGGTTGAAAGCTTCTCTTACTAAAATAGGCACTCTTGGCGGTAATAATTAAAAAACACGGCTATTTGCTAAAAAACAAATACATTTCTGCATTGGTGCTTTTTTTACAACAATAATATAATAATAATAATAAAGGCTTGTTAATTATTACGTCAAGTGAGCCATTTTTTTTTCTTTTTTTTTTTTTCCTATTCCATCATTTCAGCATTTTCTATTTTACTCAGTGTTGGGAGTTACTCATTACAAAAGGAGCTAGTTATGGTCATTCTCTTTTTCAATAACTATAATGTAACTCATTACGTTTACAATCTGAGTGACTCAAGTTTCTTACATATAAATGAAATCCTTTGATATTCTATTGAAAGACACTTTAGAACCAAAACACCAGTAAAATACTGTCTGTTGGCTTAAAGGTGAATCAGATATTATAGGGAAAAGTGTTGTGATGTCACATTTCCATGAATGAATACCTGCTTGTCAAAGCCTGATCCCGTCAGATCTCAGAAGCTAAGCAAGAATAGGCCTGGTTAGTACTTGGATGGGAGACCGCTAGAACACCAGGAGCCACAGACAGGAGTAGATTGTCATTGTGTCCTTGAGCAAGACACTTAACCCACACTGCCTCTGTCTGTTCTGGGTGAGTGGATCCCTGACTGTAAAGCGCTTTGAGTGCCTTGTAAGATGGCTCTATAGCTATAGCGCTATATAAATAGAGACCATTTACCATCTGTAATCAAGTGTAAATGTAGCAGATTATGTCTGAACAATGTGTGATGAGCTAAAGTAACCAGTAACTATACTGTAATTTTTAAAATTGTAATTTAATTGACCTTTATTTAACCAGGGAAGTCCCACTGAGATTAAGAATCTCTTTTGCAGGGGAGCCCTGGGGAAGGGTCAGGGAAGGCATAAATACAAGTAATACAAATGTATTACATTTTTCTCCCTGTAACTAGTCATATATACAGTAATGTATTAAATGGTCTATTTATATAGTGCTTTTCTACCTTTCCAGGCACTCAAAGAGCTTTACAATCTAGCATCCACTCACCCAGTGTAACAGACACTGAGGCAGTGTGGGTTAAGTGTCTTGCCCAAGGACACAACGACAATCTACTCCTGTCGTCCCACTGTGGCTCCTGGTGTTCTAACGGTCTCCCATCCAAGTACTAACCAGGCCCTTTCTTGCTTAGCTTCTGAGATCTGACGGGATCAGGGACAAACATTACAATTATAATTACAGTAACTTACCCAACACTGACTTTACTGTATCTATTTTGTGTGTCTAAAAATGATTATTAATATTAGAAATATATACTATATATAACAAAGCTAAAATCATTTACTTGTTTTGCGGCCACATTCATTGATTATTTTAATAATTTTACTGAAGAGCAGTAGTTGCATGTGTCACCACTGATCAGCCTTTGACCGCTGGCTTTAGTTCTGAAAGCAAATGTGTTTATTTACCTCAAAGGCAAAAGAAAAATACTCATTAAGAAGGCTCCAAGGGAATCGCGATATACATTTTAGCCACATATCAAATAAGGCATCATTTTTGTCTTTTAATTCCCTGAATGTGACAAACTAAAGATGAGAGACACTGTGAGGACTACAAACTCAGAAAAGTGCATTTTAAATCACGTCTCTTTAAACAAGCTGCTTTAATCTCCTCAGGTGGATCTAAAGGTGCGTTTGCTCTGCTCTGGTGTCGGTTACCCCTCTCTCTCTCTCTCTCTCTCTCCTCAGTATTGACTTTAGCCCGGGGCCGAGGCTGTTCACCATCCACTTAGACCCGTCCCGGCCCACAGACGGCAGCGGGCCAGGGGTCAGCTCTAAACAGGCAGAGCCCATTGTCTCCTGGCAGCCCGGACACAGACGCCGATGAAAATACAATCCAAACAACCGCCGCGTGTCTATTAATCACAGCAGCAGCAGCGGCTTCAAAGCGCTGAGACGGGACACCTCCATCTGTCAGGACGGCCGAGAGAGAGAGACAGGGACATGACGGGCACAACAATGGTTTCTCCTGCTGAGACGTCCAACAGAGCCAAGGGGACATTCCACTGACGTCCCAAAAAAAGAGAAAGGGCGGTTCAGAGGAAGAGTTGATTTTATGAATGCGAGTTTACAGTTAGGGCATGTGCAACCAAAAATGAGGTCAGTGGAACTAAAGAAGACACCTTTAGGTGCCTAGGACGTGATCTCGGTCTGTTTAGTTTGGTTTAGCTTCATTGTGTTATGGGCAGGTGTTTGTTTTCGCTCGAGACTCAAATCAACGTACGGCCAGAGAATTTAAATGTACACTGTAAGAAGTCATAATAGGGTCAATAAGTGAAATGAACTTAAATCTTTTAGTTGTTATAACTGGAGAATGTGAGTCAAGAGAGGAAGAGAGAGAGAGAGGAAGGAGAGAGAGAGAGGAGAGGGAGAGAGTGAAGAGAGAGGAGAGGGAGAGAGTGAAGAGAGAGGAGAGGAGAGGAGAGGAGAGAGAGAGAGGAGAGGGAGAGAGAGAGAAGAGAGAGGAGAGAGAGGAGAGGGAGAGAGAGAGAGGAGAGAGAGAGAGGAGAGGGAGAGAGAGAGAGAAGAGGGAGAGAGAGAGGGAGAGAGAGAGAGGAGAGAGAGAGAGGAGAGAGGGAGAGAGTGAAGAGAGAGAGAGGAGAGGAGAGAGAGGAGAGAGAGAGGAGGGAGAGAGGAGGGAGAAAGAGAGAGAAGAGAGGGATAGAGAGAAGTGAGGAAGAGAGAGAGAGAAGAGAGGGAGAGAGAGAGGAGAGGGAGAGAAAGAGAAGAGAGATAGAAGAGGAGAGAGAGACCAGAGAAAGGAGAGAGAGAGAGAAGAGAGGGAAAGGAGAGGGAGAGACCAGAGAGAGGAGAAAGAGGGAGAGAGAGAAAGGAGAGGGAGAGAAGAGAGGGAGAGAGAGAGAGAAGAGCTATAGAGAAAGAAGAGGGAGGGAAAGAGAAGAGAGGTAGAGAGGGGAGAGACGAAAAGAGAGGACACGGAGGAAGAGAGGGAAAGAGTGGGAAAGAGATAGAGGAGAGGGAGGGAGAGAAGAAGAGAGAGAGAGAGAAAGAGAAAAAAGAAGAGAGAAAAGAATTAGAGAGAGAGGAAGAGAAAGAGGAAAGAGATGAGAGCGAGTGTGTTGGAGAAAAGAGAGAAAGCAGAAAAGAGAGAATGAGAAGAGAGAGGAGGAGGCATTAGAATCAGAACCAAGACATGAGTAGAAATATCATTTTGTAACTGTTTAATGATTATATTTTGCCCGTGTAAATCATGTTCAAACTGCAGTTGTTCGTAAGAAATTCTAAAATACTTAAAGTCATATAAATGAGGCAAGTAAAGGTCTTTTTTGATACATGAAAAAGAACCAGCGTACCAGTGCACCCAAACGATTTGGGATTATTGATCAGCATAGAAATCAATGAAGTAAAATTAAACATGCACATCACATCAGGAGCGACTTCACCCACATTACGTCTGGTGTGAGAGTGAATGTTAAATTGAGCTGATTTATGTAGATCTGCAGTACACTGTCATAGCTTCTGTTAGAGTTAAAGGTGCAGTGTGTTCCTTTTGTGAAGTGAAAAGTCGACTAAACATTTCAGTCAAAATAGAAGATTAAAACCCAACTTCTGAAATAAGATTATGATTCTGTGTCATAGAAATGAATTAGTTGCACATGAGCAATTACTTTTAAAAATGTAGTCCTCTACTTCTTAAAGTGCGTATGACAGGTTTGAACGTTTTTCACATTTTGACTTAGTTTGGTAGATTAACACCTGTTGTAATTATAAATGATAGATTTACGTTAATCAAGAACAAGTTCGTGGACAAAAATGTGAAATTGTTGAAAATACCAGGAAGTAGAGCAGAGTTCTAAACTGATGACATCACATTGGAGCGACGAGGCCATTTTCATTTTTCTCACAAGAAACTGTTTTTTATTTCTCTGTAAACACACATTTAACAAAAAAGTGAGTTCTAGTGTATTTTTATGGCTCAAGTAAAAAAAAAAAAGAAATGTTACATTTGAAGAGTTTAGGCCCAATTTATTAAATGGTCGCTAGGCAACTACCTGTGTCATAAATGATGAACAGGAAGTACATTTTTAATGTTAAAAAAGGCCAAACTGGAATGAAATTTGAAAAATGTTGATTAAAATATTGATTTTAACCATGTCTTTGTGAAATGAGTCGTTCAACCTGTCATGGACACTTTAAATAGAGAACTACATACTTTTAAAAATGTACTTCTCAAGTACTGCCTCTGTCTGCATTATATAGTGTTACACTAATATTCATTTTATTTTTACAGTAACTAAGTATTTGTAAGTTAGTCTCACACCCTGCAGATACACACACACAGGACTGTGTATATTCTTTTTTAAAAGTTTATTCTAATAATGAAACAAATATATCAGCATCGACAAATCCTTCTGTAAACATACACTCTTGTTCCAGTGTGTGTGAGGTTTTAAGTGGACCAGAATTTATGTTTTAAATCTGACAACTTCCTCTCATAAATCCTTATGATCGACATGTATTAGTTTTGGTTCTCGAGAGGAGCACCCAAGCCCAGCCAATCAGCTCCAGATCAGAACTAAAAGTCTTTATTATTCAAGTCAGACTGAATATTGTGATCTAATTTTTTCACAAAGTGCTACATTTATCACAGACTTTTTATTGGAAAACACACAGCTTACTCATTTAGAACTCAAACTTTAAAGTCAGATTCTGGTCTTTGTGCTAAATATGTATGTATCAGAGCTGCAAATGATCAAGAAATTAACAAATAAAAACTGAAAAGGTCAGAAACTGATTTGAATCTAAAACAGAATCGCTCCACACCGGTCAAAACCAGAGATGACGAGTGACTAAATATTTTTACTTTTTACGTCCTGTACTTAGTGTTCTTATTTGTATTTGTAAAAAAAAATCTGGTGACTTTTTGACTTTTACTTCTCACATTTTTCCAAAAACACCTGCACTTTCTACTCCTACACTTTAAAAACAGGTGAGTTCTAAACTGTTTCTCCTCTTAGATCCAGAGCTGCTGCTGCTGCTGCTGCCGTGGATCAGAGCTTTGTGAACAAATGAACCAGTGAAAATCCCAACAATCACTAACAATCACATATTTAATACATAAAAGTCAGATGAATTATAATGTATTAACTGTAAAGCCCGACTCACTCTCCATAACATTACAAATCAACTTCGGTTAAGTCTTAAAACCTGGATTTTAGTCTTTTGTTTGGGGTATTTTTTCTGGCTAAGATGGTTTGCCTGATGTACTTAGATTATTTGACTGTTTCAATAAATTCGTTTTTATTTCAAGCCCACTTATTTGCTAATGAAGTAATTTTAATCAAGCTGAAGTTTTAGATTATAACTTTTGGCAGTGTGATTGTATTTTTTTTTAACCTTTTTTTATATTCATAACTTTTATACTTTTACTCAAGAAAAGCAGATTCAGCAGGACTTTGACTTCTTTTACACAAGTAACTGTACTTTTACTTACGTCAGTACCATCTCTGGACACACAGTTTAAGCTAATATTTAACACAATTCAAGTGTCACAAGATATTCTCTTTTGTCAAATCAAAACGTCTGTGTCACTGAAGTGGATTTTAGCTCAGATTTATGTGATTGCTAGGTAACAGTTGTGGAATTACGACACATTTACTGGACAAAAGACGAACACAAACCTCTTTAAAACAGTGGAAACAAGTAACACGTTTAGTTCCGTCTTAAATCATCTGTATTTCAGTTCCGGTCCATGCGTAGTGTTATTCTGAACTTGTGTTTTTTTTTGACAGTGCGCGTGGTACTCACCGGTGAAATGGGAATTCTGGGTAATACTGCACGGCTGCGT
The DNA here is from genome assembly GCA_038363315.1 of Mugilogobius chulae. Classification (NCBI taxonomy): domain Eukaryota; kingdom Metazoa; phylum Chordata; class Actinopteri; order Gobiiformes; family Gobiidae; genus Mugilogobius; species Mugilogobius chulae. The sequence goes on along the minus strand of CM076412.1, from coordinate 6,619,634 downwards.
ACGGCGAGTTCATGTTGTCATGCCAACGACAGATCTTCCTCAGCTGTTTTTGTCCGGGTCACATTCACACACAGACGAAAAGTGCCAGAGCGACGGTGCAAAGTGTTCTGCCACCGGAGATGTTTGGATTTTGTCTGCTTTCTGGTGGAGTCACAGGTGGGCGGAGCCAGTGCCAGCGCTCCCACCAATCCCGGGACGCGCCGGTGTCAAAATGCAGGCGCTGGCAGTTGCTAGGTTATAGATATCAAGCAACTCGGAGTGACCCCTAAGAGCGCAGATATCAGATGGCCCCAGGCCGCGGCGGACTATTCTTAGAAATACAGTAGTCGTAAAGTAAAGAGCGACAATAGCTCACGTTAAAGGAGATCTGTCCCGTCCTGAACAGAGCGTCTCTACATCACCAAGTGTCGTGTCAACGCGTTTTACAATTCTGAACTCTGCATGCTTAGGACACACGTTGAACACCACTGTCCAACTCTTTGGCTGCATTCACAAATTGAACCTGACTCAGCTCGATTGGGAACCAGGTACAACACTGCAGCTTGTTCTAAACTGGCTCGGTTCTGTTCACACTTTTACCAGTGGAACCAGCGCAGTAGAGACACATCTGCTTTGCCTGTAGCAGACAGCACAGTAGACACCGGCTTCTCTGCTACATCAGCGGCTACGGCTCCATCAGAAACAAACGACTTCTGTCACATGAACAGGCCCAGAGTGAGAGACAGTATTGAGGCAAAGACAATGTGGACTTTTACTTCAGAAGACCAGAGAGGAGGGCTGGGCATTTCGTTCCAAATACCCAAGTAAAACGTAAATCTTAGTTACCTAATATAACTGTAGTTCTATGAGTATGTGCTACGCCCTCTACGGGCTTCGCTATTGGCATACCCTACGCCAGTGGTTCTCAACCTTTTTCAGTCGCGACCCCCAAAGAAACAACCGTAGGCATTCGCGACCCCAAGCACAAAATGTTGGCGATCTGCAAAGTGGTAATGTCTTGTTTGTGTTTGTTTTTATTTTGAAGCCATAAGCCTGGGTACCTTCTTCTGTAGGCCAAAAAAATTTAATTTATGTCTTCACTGCATTTAAAGAGTGTCAAACCATGTTTAGGATGTCAATATTAAGTTTCACATATCACTAGGGGACCCCAGAAATCCTTCCGCGACCCCCATGGGGTCCCGACCCCCAGGTTGAGAACCACTGCCCTACGCGAAGCCTGTAGAGGGCGTAGCACATACGACATAGAAATCTTAGTTATAATGTAACTGTAGTTCTATGAGTATGTGCGTAGCCCTCTACCTACAGCCTTCACATAGGGTATGCCAATAGCGAAGCCCGTAGAGGTCGTAGCACATACTCATAGAACAAAACGTTCATCTGTTTGAGTAAATCTGTATATGTCTCTGCTCATTTAGCTTTATTACAAAATATATCACGAATATAGACCATTTTCCTGCAGTAATGTAAGCTGTAGTGTTACTTTCAGTATTTGCTTCCATCTAAGATTTGTACCTTTGTTATTTTATGTTTTTTTCATGTGTTTTTGTTAGGCTGGGCGATTAATCGCTTTTCGATTAGATTGCGATATGACAAGACGCGATTACGTAATCGCAGAGACGATTATTGGTCATGTGCGTTTTCGTTTTGGAAGTATAATTGAAGCGCCGCGTGTGAGTGCGGCCGTGTGACTGCAGCGCCTCCGGTCTGCAGCTTCATGTTACGCTCCTCCTACACCTCCGTGTGCTTGTGCTTCACTTTTCTCTCAGTAATTCATGTGCTCGTGAGATCAACGACATGTAATGACAATACCAGGCTCACAGGTGTAAAACTGTGCTCTTGTCAAAACTACAGCAAAGGATTTGCTGATCATGGACCAATGAGAGATTACATCAGTTTAGTTCTACGTAATCTTTCCAAAAAATGTATTCCACAAAATCCCACATTTCCAAAGACTTTACAACTTAACCGCTCACGTCACCGTTACCACAGTCAAAGAATTCACCTCCAAATGAGCAGTAACTGTTGGGAATTCAGCCTCATCTTATGAAGGAGAGGCACAGGTGGGCAGAAACAAACTCTGGAGACCAACCGAGTTTACATGAATGAATGAATGAATTTATTTGAGTATGTTCATCAAGCATGTAGTACATTACAAGCCATACAAAGCAAACTATCATATTCAATAGAATTAAAGAACATTCTCAAAAAGGATGTGGGAAGAAGTGTAAACGTATTGAATCCCACCCCTTTTTCCTAGTTTACGTTCCTCAAAATTTCATCCAGTTTCCCTTCATTTAAATGTATTATTCTCAATATAACTGGATGTGTGATATTTTCCTTTTTCTTTTTTTCTTCTATTATTACTGTCATAGTTATTTTCCAATAGCCATAATATTATTCTACAGAGTTAGTGTACTATTACAACCAAAATATAATGTTTAGTCACTCGTACCATGTATTTCATTCGCTTTATTGAGTCAGGATATAAAGTTTATACAGTTTTTTTAATTGATTAATATTTGAACATTGCCTTAGTTCTTCACTGAGCCCGTTCCATAATCTGACCCACAGACGGAAACACTAAAGGTTTTCCCAGTCGTGTGTGTAGCATACGCGCTATATAATTGTGGCCAGTGTACAATAATAGACCAGACAACGACCGTCCGTTTCCCAAAATAATGTGGTTCTTTTATTTCCCGACTGTTCCAAGTGGAGAACAGCATTAATTTTGGTTTGATTTGGCTTTTTCAAAACAAGTTCAAAGTTGAAAAATTATCAATTGTCAGGACTTTCAATATTCAACTTATTTCAGGATTCACAATTCACAATTCTTTGTTCAGTCTTTGTGTAAGTTATAACACTGTAATATACAATTGTAATAAGCGATAGGCTAGGCGTCAGAAGATAAGGTATCGGCTCTGGGCGTTAGGCGTCCCCACCAGCAATCTAACCCAGCTAAATCTCCTCTGCTTGATAAGCGCAGATAGGAAGTGCGGCGTCAGTAACTAGAGCGCTGATTGGCTAAGCCGGTGTAACGTCGAGATGGCACTCCCCGTCGAGATGGCACTCCCCGTCGAGATGGCACTCCCCGTCGAGATGGGAACCCCCTTGTTTAAAGTTAGTGCTAGAAAATAAGTAATATTTTTTATTTTCATATTACTTTTGCTAACCCTCACCCAAGCCCTAATCCTAAACTTAACCTTCGAATTATGCCTAAACTTAACCGAATTAATTGTAAACTATTTACCGCGGGAAGCTTGCTACGTCACGCACAGTCACAAAAGCTAGTGAGGGGTGCACGTCTCGATGGGGAGCTTGTTTCGACACCACACCGGCGAGCGTGATTACATCATACTAAATACCACGTGGGCAACGCAAAATTACGGCGCTCAATAGTACTCACAAAAAAAAAAAAATTTATCTCGTAATTACGAGATAAGATCTCGTAATTACGAGATAACTTTCTCGTAATTACGAGATAGTTTAAATGGCTTTTCCCACATTCTGTATACCCACACGCTTCGTATAGGCTAAGCTAGTGACTTTATCCACAACGAGTAGTCTTTTCTGTGCTAGCTTGATGTTTCTAAATAGCTAAGATGTACTTGTGGATTTCGTTATGTTAAATTAAGTGTCTGTGGTCTTCACTGCAATGTTTACGGTCGACAAAAAGTATGAAAATAGCTAATAACGTGACTGTCAACTCACGCTACAGTTAGCATGCTATTATAAAGACGGCCAGTGTGTGGAGCTGTTCACCCACCAGAAAGAAGCTAGTGGTAATCGGCAGGTTTTTTAAATAAAACTCGATCTTCTTGACTGTTGACAGTCAGTCTCACTCATCCTTAGAAATGTGCGGCAGTTTTTCTGTGGCTCCAGCGTCTGGTTTTCAATTTATTTGGCCAAAAAGAAGAGAAATGCTGCACATTTGCTACACTTCCGCATGGATCACCCAGAGTGGGTGGGTACTGCAAAAATGCCCGTATGTTGCAAGTCTGTTGCAGCACTTCTCTCCTTTATGGCCAAATAAATTGAAAACCAGACGCTGGAGCCACAGAAAAACTGCCGCTCATTTCTAAGGATGAGTGAGACTGACTGTCAACAGTCAAGAAGATCGAGTTTTATTTAAAAAACCTGCCGATTACCACTAGCTTCTTTCTGGTGGGTGAACAGCTCCACACACTGGCCGTCTTTATAATAGCATGCTAACTGTAGCGTGAATTGACAGTCACGTTATTAGCTATTTTCATACTTTTTGTCGACCGTAAACATTGCAGTGAAGACCACAGGCACTTAATTTAACATAACGAAATCCACAAGTACATCTTAGCTATTTAGAAACATCAAGCTAGCACAGAAAAGACTACTCGTTGTGGATAAAGTCACTAGCTTAGCCTATACGAAGCGTGTGGGTATACAGAATGTGGGAAAAGCCATTTAAATTATCTCGTAATTACAAGAAAGTTATCTCGTAATTACGAGATCTTATCTCGTAATTACGAGATAAATTTTTTTTTTTTTGAGTACTATGGAGCGCCGTACAAAATACATCTAAGAGAGAGAAAATGATAAACGGCCCAGGATTTGTCACCTGGGTTACATGTGCACCTTTGCAAGTTTGAATGTTGCCGTTCCTCTGAGATTAGAACTCACTTTTCTATCACTGAATACATTTGGAATGTTTGGAGGCAGTTCAGATCATTTCTTGCTTTGAACATAATAAGCATAGTTTGGTATTCCACCAAGTCTTCAAATGTTAGCCATCTAGACAGTAAAAATAAAGGATTTGTATGCTCCCTGTCTGAATCCCACATTGTGCACAACCCTAACTAAGAATAACTAAAGGAAGTATGTTAGTTCTATAGTTGTTTCCCCAAACCTCCACACAGTAAGTCAGGTACGGCAGGGCTATTCAACTTGATTTTCCAAACAAGAAGAATACACTATATCCATTTGTCTACTCTAGATAGAAAACATATTGACACATTAAGAAATTTTAAGTTGGCCACTCAAAGTAATCATCCGGAATTAAATCTACAAAAGTATTTATAAAGTGAATTGAGGGCCGGATCAGATTTTTGGTTTACAGCGGACGAACAGATGATCAAATATTCCGTGAGTATGAGGAGGTGGAGATGTTTACAGAGGACGGACAGATGATCAAATATTCCGTGAGTTTGAGGAGGTGGAGATGTTTACAGCGGACGGACAGATGATCAAATATTCCGTGAGTATGAGGAGGTGGAGATGTTTACAGCGGACGGACGGATGATCAAATATTCCGAGAGTATGAGGAGGTGGAGATGTTTACAGCGGACGGACAGTTGATCAAATATTCCGTGGGTATGAGGAGGTGGAGATGTTTACAGCGGACGGACAGATGATCAAATATTCAGTGAGTTTGAGGAGGTGGAGATGTTTACAGCGGACGGACAGTTGATCAAATATTCCGAGAGTATGAGGAGGTGGAGATGTTTACAGCGGACGGACAGATGATCAAGAATTCCGTGGGTATGAGGAGGTGGAGATGTTTACAGTGGATGGACAGATGATCAAATATTCCATGAGTATGAGGAGGTGGAGATGTTTACAGCGGACGGACAGATGATCAAATATTCCGTGGGTATGAGGAGGTGGAGATGTTTACAGCGGATGGACAGTTGATCGAATATTCCGTGAGTATGAGGAGGTGGAGATGTTTACAGCGGATGGACAGTTGATCGAATATTCCGAGAGTATGAGGAGGTGGAGATGTTTACAGCGGACGGACAGATGATCAAATATTCCGTGGGTATGAGGAGGTGAAGATGTTTACAGCGGATGGACAGATGATCAAATATTCCGAGAGTATGAGGAGGTGGAGATGTTTACAGCGGATGGACAGACGATCAAATATTCAGTGAGTTTGAGGAGGTGCGGATGTTTACAGCGGACGGACAGATGATCAGATATTCCGTGGGTATGAGGAGGTGGAGATGTTTACAGCGGACGGACAGATGATCAAATATTCCGTGAGTATGAGGAGGTGGAGATGTTTACAGCGGATGGACAGATGATCAAATATTCCGTGAGTATGAGGAGGTGGAGATGTTTACAGCGGAGCGACCACAGCGCAGGGACAGATAATAAATAGATGTGGTGTATCCAGGGAACACAAACCTCTAAGCTGCTCTCTTGTACTTTTAATAAAGACATGAAACCACTCTGACACCAGGGAACAGGAGAAGGATAGAGAGACTGGAGAGAGAGGGAAGAGAGAGAGAGAGAGAGAGAGAGGAACCAGAGAAGGGGAGAGAGGGAGGAAATGTGACTGAAGAGAGAGACACTGAAGAGAGAGGGAGCAAGAGAAGGGAAAGAGAGACTGAAGAGTGAAGGAACGAGAGAGGGGAGAGACTGAAGAGAGAGAGAGAGGAGAGACAGAGGGAGATGAAAGAGAGAAAGAAAGACACTGAAGAGAGAGGGAACAAGAAAGGGAAAGAGAGAAAGAGTGAATAAGAGAGGGAGAGAGAGAGTGAAGAGAGGAGGGGGGGTGAGAGGAAAGAGAGAGACCAAAGGGAGCAAAGAGGAGAGAGAGAAGGAGACCAAAGAGAGAGAGAGGGAATGAGAGAAGGATGAGAGGGAGAGAGAGAGAGAGGGAGAGAGAGAGAGAACAAGTGAGGGAGAAAGAGGAGAGAGAAAGAGAGTGGGAGGTGGGAGGGATAAAGAGAGGAAGGAGAGAGGAAGAGAGGTAAAAAGGAGAAGGAAGAAGAGAGAGCGAGAGAGAGGAAAAGAGAGAGAAGGGAGAGAGGGAAGAAGAGAAAATAGAGAGGGAGGGAGAGAGAAAGAAGAGGAGAAGGGAGAGAGAGAGGGAAAGAGAGAAGGAGAGCATAGAGAGAGAGAGAACAAGTGAGGGAGAAAAGAGAGAAAAGACAGAGGGAATGAGAGAGGGAGAAAGAGAGTGGGAGGTGGGAGGGATAAAGAGAGGAAGGAGAGAGGAAGAGAGGTAAAAAGGAGAAGGAGGAAGAGAGAGTGGGATAGAGGAAAAACGAGAGAACGAGAGAGAGAAGGAAGAAGAGAATATAGAGAGGGAGTGAGAGAGAAAGAAGAGAAGAAAGAGAAGAAAAGAGAGAGCTGATCCAGCGCTCCACTGACACTATGACATCATCATATAAATATACAGAGCTTATGTGATGCAGAGAGTATCTTTAGCATGAACAGAAGACACACACCAGTGTTTATGAGACAAACAGAGAGGCCCAGACCAGCTCGGGACTCGAACCCACAACCTTCTACTGAGAGGGACGTGTGCCTGCCACTGGGAAAACAAAAGGACTGTGGTCGATACTGTACATTCAAATCACAGCTCATAAGATCACAAACTCAAAAACGACAGGATACATGGAGTTTAGAAGAGCACAGATATCTAAATGAACCTGATTCTGCTGACATTTGCTTTGCTCGACCTGTCAGCTCAACCAACAACGTTCTCATGAGTGGAACTGCAGAGGTTTGTCCCAGGATCAGGCCAGGGTTTCTGTTGTTTACTTCATCTGGTTTCAGTCCAGGCTGCGGAGAAAACACAGATATACAACGAAAGCTTAAAAATGTATGATGAGAATGTTTTTTAGTTGAAGCCACTTGGCGACTTTTTCTTTGGATATAGGGAGAACAGGGTTGGTTGTCACAGTCTCTGTATCTACGCTTGTGATTGTAAAATGTGCATTAAATGAACCAACATTCACTCACTAAAACATTTTTGTAAACGTTTGTTCAAGATTGTGACCTGACTAAATCAAAAAATGTAAAGCAAAAAGTACATTTTCAGATGTTGAGAAAGAATGTTGAAAACTTAAAACCACTGACTTTACAAAGAGGAGAGTCAGAGTGACAGTTAGGACTGTTTTTATCTGAGCTGAGTTTAAAAATGTAGAAGTGTGCTGAGGTGAGAGTAAAACAGTCCAGTCGGGTTGGTTGTCACATATGATTGTATCTAGAACAGCAGCACAGCCAGAGCAGGGTTGGTTGTCACATATGATTGTATCTAGAACAGCAGCACAGCCAGAGCGGGGTTGGTTGTCACATATGATTGTATCTAGAACAGCAGCACAGCCAGAGCGGGGTTGGTTGTCACATATGATTGTATCTAGAACAGCAGCACAGCCAGAGCGGGGTTGGTTGTCACATATGATTGTATCTAGAACAGCAGCACAGCCAGAGCGGGGTTGGTTGTCACATATGATTGTATCTAGAACAGCAGCACAGCCAGAGCGGGGTTGGTTGTCACATATGATTGTATCTAGAACAGCAGCACAGCCAGAGCGGGGTCGGTTGTCACACTTTTACAAAAGACAGATTTTCTCAAAAATACTGTATTTTAAATATTCCCATTCAAAGCAGGAAATCAGTGTAAAGTTTCAACTAAAAAATAAATCTAATTCTTGTCATGGAGCTTATTCTGTTCAAAAATTATTAATCATTAATTCACATTAAAAATATAGTTTTACATTATCATTAGAATCTTGACAGAAATGCATCTTTTAAGTTCCAAGTCGCCTTTTTCTAGTAATTGAACGTCTCCAGATTCAGAAAATGTCAAACATTCTTGAATCAAAATTAAATCAAACATCAAAAAATCAAACCAAAGACAAGACACATTTGTCATTGCCCTGAGCATGCTTTCTCTTGCCCAGTCATCAGGCTTAAAAGATGGACTGAAGAGAGCCATGGGTGATCCTCCTCCAGGACGGTGCAAACTTTGTGCTGAAAACAACATATCGTACACAAGGAAATATGGCTTTATTTGTCTTTTGAAAAAAGTTCTTTGTGAATTTGTGAATAAAATGATACTGTATATGTATTGTTGTCCCAACGCGTCCTGAAGTTGCAAAGAAAGACAGGAGACTCTGGATGTCTGAGGCAGGAGAAGTTTATTAAGGACAGCTGGGGAGGGGAGGCATTATAGGACATGTTTTTAGTTGTAGGAGGAAACCCATGCAGACACAGGGAGAACATGCAAACTCCACATACAGTATTTACCATTAGTCCGGGATCCTGTCTTATGCCAAAATGTAAAATAACACAAATTTGGTTGAAGCCACGTTGCAACATTTTCTTTGGGTTGAACAGTTAAATCTTAACCTGCCTCAAGCCCACGTCCTAAACTAAGTTACTAAACTCAGTAACTCGTTAAACCTAAAGAATATGTCTCCACGTGGCCTCCACCAAAATGTGTGGTTTATTTACATTTTGGCTTTTCGTAACATATCGACGTAAAAAAGATGAAAACGTGCTCATTGTACTTTTTTGTCATTTTGCTGTTTATCTACGTTTTCTTCAGATACTGTGTTGATACATTGCACTAGCACTGACTATCTGAGCCTGACTATGCTTCCACACAAGGTTTAAAAAGAAGCTAAGGAAGGACAGCCTGAAATGAACTGAACTGAAAGCATTCCACGTCTGACAGAGAACACACATTTCTACAACATGTATTTTCTCTCAACTGAATTCAACTCATTTCTCAAGTACTTTCACCGTCTTTAAACGTCCATCATGTTATTCTCTCTTTTCCAGATGACTTTCAGAGACCCAGCATCAGCAGAAGTCTTTTCAAAGTGCTACACATCTCTATCTGGTGTGAGCTCACTTGCACAGCGACAAACTAAAAACATATGAGCTGCACAGATTGACTCTGGATTAACCCCTCGTATAAGCTCATCCCAGAGAAATGACAATGTTCCGTACGCTGACGGAGCTGTGAACTCATAAACACTCACATGCATCTTCTGTGAGGTAAGAGTGGCTTTGGACTCATTAGTGATGTCATGGTTTCAGATGGCACAGTAAACATTCAATTAAACTCCCTCGGAGGTCTGTGTGTCCTTGTGTCTGGAGTAGAGGCAAATGGGTCAAAGGTTTTATAGGATTGTGGTAGAAAGTGGTGGTTTGTGGTCTTTTGACAGCCGTGTGTCGTTTGTTTCAGGTCTAGGGTCGTCAAAGGTAATGAAAGTCACATATATACGTATGAATCGAGACAGTGGCGGGCCGTGCATTTCTTGCCTAGGCCTTCAGTGGTGTTCTTTTTAAATATATTCACTTGTCAATAACCAGCTGATGGATATTAAACTATTCTATTACCAGGCACGCGATAAAGAGCAAAGCATCATTACTTCTGTAGCCAGAATAAACGCATTTACACACACACACAAATATTTACTCACCAATAGTCTGCATTACTTGTACACCAAAACACAAAGAAGCTGGTGGTAGTGTGCGCACGGATCTTGCGCTAGACCTCGTCTCGTCCCTGGGCACCTGCGACGCTTCCAGTGGCCTCGTAGATTTGCTCATATCCGCTCCTCTCTCGCGCAGCTATGTTTCCTTCCGCACTTGCTCATTTAGCTGTAAATCCACAACAATAAGCACAGACAGCCAATCAAATGTCGTAGTTATCCTGACGTTGATGATCACCTTCAAGAAGGCCTTGGCGTCGTCGACGTAAAATCTGATTGGTTGAAGCAACAGTTTGATACGCGCTTATTTTAAGATACAGTGCCTTCAAAACTGACTGTGATTTCACTGACCCTGACAACAACTGATGCTGAAATATGATTGGTTAAAACAATATATTTTGAAAGACACGCCTGAAAACTGTGAAACTATGGGAAATGCTACGAAGAAGCTGATAAATAATTATTGACTAATGATTAAGCATGCATGCACTAAATTTGATTTATATCAGTTTGTTATTTAGATTTTTTTAGGCCAGCAGAGAAGGCTATGCAGGCCCTGACGGTCCGCCACTGAACCGAGACACTCATTTGTATCAATCGACTCATTCCATTTTCTTCCTCTTTATCCAGGGTTGGGTCACAGCAGTCTGCCCAAGGACACCCAGACTTCCTTGTCCACACACACCTCTTCCAGTTCCTCTGGGAGGATGCCAAGGTGCTCCCAGGCCAGTCGAGAGACGTAGTCCCTCCAACGTGTCCTGGGTCTTCCTTGTGGCCTCCTTCCAGTGGGACAAGCCCAGAACACCTCACCAGGTGGAGCATCCTAAACAGATGTCTGAGCCACCCCAACTTGTAACAATCTTTGTATTAGTATCAATTTCTAAAAAAAAAAAAAAAATCACTAACATACATAAAATGTAACATACTAAAGTACAGATATGCCATCTCTGGTATTGGATGCATTCCTTAGCATCAACATGAGTTGGTATCATGACAACACTACTTAATAAGCAGAGAAACAGTAACACTTTAACAGTAGTCAGGCAGCAACTGTTCTTCTGTCCCTTCTCACTGTCTAAATGTTTGTCCAGTCTGTAGAACCAGCAGACACAACAGAGCGAGCCTAATGTTGAATTAGACCATTACAATGATTGATCTGAAGTAGTATTTAAAGGATGTAAAGTGGTGTTGTTAGTGAAGACTGTTTACTGGTTACACTGAAGAATGTGACGTGACTGTCAGGGTCAGTTTCAGGGGAAGTCCGGTGACTCAGGGACACGCTTTAGTCCCAACACAGATAAAAGAAGAGAGCGGAGGTATACATATAACATACTGGTCCTAACGCAGATAAAAGAAGAGCGGAGGTATACATATAACATACTGGTCCTAACACAGATAAAAGAAGAGAGCAGAGGTATACATATAACATACTGGTCCTAACGCAGATAAAAGAAGAGAGCAGAGGTATACATATAACATACTGGTCCTAACGCAGATAAAAGAAGAGCGGAGGTATACATATAACATACTGGTCCTAACACAGATAAAAGAAGAGAGCGGAGGTATACATATAACATACTGGTCCTAACACAGATAAAAGAAGAGAGCGGAGGTATGCATATAACATACTGGTCCTAACACAGATAAAAGAAGAGAGCGAAGGTATGCATATAACATACTGGTCCTAACACAGATAAAAGAAGAGAGCGGAGGTATAGATATAACATACTGGTCCTAACACAGATAAAAGAAGAGAGCAGAGTATACATATAACATACTGGTCCTAACACAGATAAAAGAAGAGAGCGGAGGTATACATATAACATACTGGTCCTAACACAGATAAAAGAAGAGAGCGGAGGTATACATATAACATACTGGCCCCAACACAGATAAAAGAAGAGAGCAGAGGTATACATATAACATACTGGTCCTAACACAGATAAAAGAAGAGAGCGGAGGTATACATATAACATACTGGTCCTAACACAGATAAAAGAAGAGCGGAGGTATACATATACATGCCCGGATTATCACTTTATGGGCCCTGGGCACAAATGTTAATGGGCCCCTACTACTTTTTCGAGCCATAAGCCGCTATTTTAAAATACACGAATATATTGAAAAAAAAAACTAAAAACATTTTTTAAAAGTGTAATTCTGTGACTGAAGCTCTGAGTTGACAACATAACCCTTTCCACTTATTAAAACAGCAGCATTAATATTAAATACTTGGACAACACAATATTAGGCTAATGTTTAAATAAATATGCAAATATGGTATCATTCAGTACTACTCTTTATAATATTTAATATACATACATCATTTCTAATAAAATATCTTCAATTGGAGATTGCATTTGGATTTCATAAGTTAGTGAATTAATTCTAAATCTTTTTGGACTGTATTTGATATAGAGCAAATCTTTTTTTTTTTCTCACAAAATTGTACTTTTCAGTCAAATTGTATTTAGCAAAACCAAGTATTATTTTTTGCTTTATTACTTGCAGTGTTTGAATGGGTGACATAAACACAAAAGCCTATTTATGATCATTTATGTCTGCTTAGAAGTTGTCTTTAATTTCTTAATAAATCAATTTTCTAGTATTTGTAATCAACTTTAATGTAGTACATTGTTTTTACACGGCAAGGTAAAAACGCAGCGCTGGGACTTGAACCCGGGTCTCCCAGGTGAAAGGCACACATCTTACCAAGTGAGCCATCAGACCCTTATGATGATAGGGCTTTCAGGGGACTATTTAATCATGTTAGCCAAAAGTGAAGGGACAACAGACTTTTCAGAGTACAATTTGGGAGAAATATAGTTATTATTACAGACACACAATATTTTTGCAATGGCTGATGGCTATTTTGTCGTGAAACTGTAGATTAAGATGTTGTTAATGCATAAGTGGCATGGGTTGTGGCGCTGACGAGCATAGGGCCAGGTGGAGAGAGACAAGGAGGCGCGATGGGAGTGTAAAGAGAAGGTGGAGGACCAGGACGACGCTTGGAGTGCGGGCGCTCCGGGCGGAGAAGCTGTAGCCAGCGGGGCGGACAGGAGAGCCCTGTAACCAACCGCGGAGGGAGACGGCGACATCGCACCCGAGCGAGGCGCGGAGAGAGCAGGCGGAGGAGCAGTGCTGTGGTCAGCGGAGCTACAGGCAGTGGAGAGCCCGGTAAGAGAGGAGGCAAACGGCGACATAGCACCGGAGCGAGGCGCGAAGAGAGCGGGCGGAGGACCTTTGTAGTTAGCGCGGCCGAGGTAGCGAGGAGAGAACGTTTAACTCCGCTTGTTGTGCCGAGTTTAATGAATCGAAGAGAGAACTGGCCAGAAAGCATATGTGGGGGCGAGGACTTTTTTAACCAATAGCTGTAGCCTGTTTCATTTTATTGGCTGATTAGGTGTCACGCTAAAAAACTGACATAATGTGGAACCAATAAAATACAAAACAGAAAAAGTGACGTTCAGTAAAAATGTCTCCTGATTGGAAGGGCCCTGGGTAGGAGGCGGGGCCCCTGGGCCTGTGCCCGGTAGGCCCATTGGATAATCCGGGCATGTACATATAACATACTGGTCCTAACACAGATAAAAGAAGAGAGCGGAGGTATACATATGTAACAGGGTGCACAGGTTGCCATGGTAACATTAGGGGCGTGTTTACCTCTGCTGCTCTCCGCGTCTTGTTCCGGGGCACAGTGATTAGCTAATATAGAAAAGGTGCGCACGCTAATCAGTTGGGAGTCGGGGCTGTTGGCTGTACGACGCGACGCGGCAGTTGTAAGTAAAGTTTAGCGCTGTTTTCTCCTTTTTATTAAATTTATTGATTGCTAAACTCATGTTTCAAACTTTATGGTAGCGTTGCTGGAGGAGCCTGTGGCAGGGGCTGCTCCGTGGCTGCGATCCTAGCCCCAGGGTTGATGTGTGCTCGGCCGGGGAATCAAACTTAAAGGGTAACTATCCTGTTTGTTTCAGAGTAGCCTTTTCAATACTGCAATGACTAATTATGTGTGTCATGTGTTTAGTCTTGCCCTGCTGCTCGATTATACTTCCTCAAAGGCTCTTAGTGTTATAGTTTACAGCGTGCAGGAAACAAGTGTATGTTTGTAAATGTGTAGAAGTGCAATGGCAGTGTAGTTGGGGTTTGGGGGTGATCCCGATTTTCAAACAGTAAATTGCACTTTACCACTCGCACTTTATAAGCAAGTCGCACTTTAAACAACATAGCGCTCTTAAAACCAAAAGCACTTTAAACACTGATAGCACTTTAAAAAAAACTAGCACCTTAGCCATAAAGCTCAAATTGTGGTTCTTAGAGTGGGTTTTGTTAATTTACTAATTTGTTTGGTTTGGTTTGGTTTGGTTTATTAACATTATTAATATTTTTGGTTTGACTTTAGTTTTTGTAATCTATTTTTGTTTGGCTTAAGTTCCACAATTATTTGGGTTTTTGGGGTGTGATTTTAATGTGAAATAAACGAATAAATTTTAATATGTAAACTAAATTAAAAAAAAAACTATTTTGCTACCTCTGCTGTTGTTTGCATTTGTACCAGATCTTACTTGGGGTGGGGGTCTTACCGCTCAGGGTTACACATATAACATACTGGTCCTAACACAGATAAAAGAAGAGAGCGGAGGTATACATATAACATACTGGTCCTAACACAGATAAAAGAAGAGAGCGGAGGTATACATATAACATACCGGTCCTAACACAGATAAAAGAAGAGAGCAGAGGTATACATATAACATACTGGTCCTAACACAGATAAAAGAAGAGAGCGGAGGTATACATATAACATACTGGTCCTAACACAGATAAAAGAAGAGAGCAGAGGTATACATATAACATACTGGTCCTAACACAGATACAAGAAGAGAGCAGAGGTATACATATAACATACTGGTCCTAACACAGATAAAAGAAGAGAGCAGAGGTATACATATAACATACTGGTCCTAACGCAGATAAAAGAAGAGAGCGGAGGTATACATATATAACATACTGGTCCTAACACAGATAAAAGAAGAGAGCAGAGGTATACATATAACATACTGGTCCCAACACAGATAAAAGAAGAGAGCGGAGGTATACATATAACATACTGGTCCTAACACAGATAAAAGAAGAGAGCAGAGGTATACATATAACATACTGGTCCTAACGCAGATAAAAGAAGAGAGCGGAGGTATACATATAACATACTGGTCCCAACACAGATAAAGAAGAGAGCAGAGGTATAGATATAACATACTGGTCCTAACACAGATAAAAGAAGAGAGCGGAGGTATACATATAACATACTGGTCCTAACACAGATAAAAGAAGAGAGCAGAGGTATACATATAACATACTGGTCCTAACACAGATACAAGAAGAGAGCAGAGGTATACATATAACATACTGGTCCTAACACAGATAAAAGAAGAGAGCAGAGGTATACATATAACATACTGGTCCTAACGCAGATAAAAGAAGAGAGCGGAGGTATACATATATAACATACTGGTCCTAACACAGATAAAAGAAGAGAGCAGAGGTATACATATAACATACTGGTCCCAACACAGATAAAAGAAGAGAGCGGAGGTATACATATAACATACTGGTCCTAACACAGATAAAAGAAGAGAGCAGAGGTATACATATAACATACTGGTCCTAACGCAGATAAAAGAAGAGAGCGGAGGTATACATATAACATACTGGTCCCAACACAGATAAAGAAGAGAGCAGAGGTATAGATATAACATACTGGTCCTAACGCAGATAAAAGAAGAGAGCGGAGGTTTACATACATGCAGAGAGGTATAGATATAAAACAGTACACAACATGAAAACACATGAATGAATACACTGCACACTTGGCTCTTTTTAGACGGCCTTACATCAGAAGCCCTTAAACATTTACCACCATGACCACTTAAAATAATATTTGACTTTCATGTCTAATCTTTATCTTTATCAAGCCTAAAGTAAGAAGGTTATATATATCTCACAGAAGAAAAAGCAGGTCTAAAATAAGATTAAGTGTATATGTGTTCATATAATGAAGTTTTCAGGTTTGTGGGGTACAGTTAGGACACTTGGGCCCACTGCTGTTTTGCCAACTGCGGCTGTGTTGAAAACATGATTTGCCTCTGACATCAGTGGCATCAGGATCTGTTTCTGCTGATGTGACCTGTAGTGACCACATTAAATGGACTACAGTATGTATTATACTAGATATTATAGAATAATAGAATATCCTTGTGTTAAATCACTTGGAGAACGGAACAAAGCACTGTGACAGATTAACACAAACAAATGTTTTATTTGTGCATCTTTAAATATAATGAAGATAAAAGGAATAATGGAGCTTAAATCTGTCTCACCTCCGTACCTGTGCAGATGTCTCTCGTCCTGACCACCTCTCACTGCAGGTCAGAAAAAGCTCTCTGCACAGACCACACGTCCATATTTGGCAACAACTTTTCACAAAGCTGGAAACTTACCCAAATTACCTGATCTAACCCCAGCTCTAATTCTAACCCTAGCCTTAACCGTCTTTGGGCTATAAATGTTGAAAATTTGATGCTTTTGCATAGCCACTCACAAGAGGTGACTATAAACCACCTCTTTGTACAAACTTCCAGAATGTACAAAGAGGTGGTATCTGCCCGTTATTCTGATGTGCATTAATTCCAAAAGGCAGTGCTCCAATTCCAACTGGAGATGGACTGAATCGTGGTCATCCGTGCTAGAGACTGGTGCATAACGCTCCTTCAATCCTCTGCTGCGGTCTGAAACAGTCTAGTCTAGAGTTTTTTATTGCCTTTGTTTTAAACTACTGACAATGTGCCTGGCCAAGACGTGCGCGACCGCGTGGCTTTACAGCGACTGGAGGATCCTGTTTGCTGGAGCGCTTTGAGCAAAAGCACAGACTGTTTTTGGATCAGACACTCCGAGTGGACACTGCTCTGCCAAGACTTAGACTTAGAAACACATGATGGACAGCGTTTGTTTTGTAGATTTATTTAAACGGAGAGGGCTTGTGTGACATGGATGTATTTTCAGTGAGGTAAGCGTTCATGTGCTGGTGCTTAGCTGCAGCTCAAACATGGATTCATTGTGGTAGTTTTGCTTAGTAAATGTGAGGCTATGAATGAAGGTGTAGTGTTTTGAACATTTTTAGTGCGCTGTTGCTTCATCCACAATCACCGATGTGCCAGTTAACTGCACTACGAGCTCCTCCTCAGTAGATTACACCACAGCCTACTGATGACGCGGACAAAAGCAACAAACCTTTTCAATCTGGTTTTTGCTTGTCTAAATAAAAGAATTGCTGCTGCGATCTCATTCAGAGCGTAACTTATAGTCTACCAGCTACAAACTACAGACTGTCCCAACAACCTGATGACACACACTAGACCTCATTACAGGTTCTGGCAGTTCAGGTGGAAAAGTGTCAGAAAAGCGGGATCTTTGAAAATATAGAAAGTACCACAACACCAACTAAGAAAAAAAAAGTAGTAGAGGGATGCGTTAAAAAATGTTAATGCTGCAACATCGATTATTAGGCGCCAATGTCGAAGGCTGGATGTCTGAATAGAGACATGTAGCTAGAGGTCTGCAGACGGAGGCGGGCGGTCTGTGGTACGTGTCTGCAGACGGAGGTGGGTGGTGCGTGTCTGCAGACGGAGGTGGGCGGTACGTGTTTGCAGCATGGACATTCCTGGGGTGGTGTTGCTGGACGATATTCAAGCTGGGTAAAGAGTTTGGTGGTCCACTGTGACTGGAGTGCAGCGTTTAGAAAAGAAAGAGACTTGTTCACTGAGATACTGTTTAATAAAGCAAGAACTGAAGGAGCCATGAGGAAGGACCATTTTAAAGAAATGAGCTGGAATTGGGAGAAACTGTAGGTTTAACTGTGCAATGAATGTAAGACCAGGATGTTTAAGTGCAGCTCTCAGACAGCCTGCTATATTAGTACAAACAACCAAAAGAAGTGCCTGTCATTGGAACATTTTCACGTGTTACAGACCAACAGGCTGAACAGACATGTGTGGCGGCTCATTAAATACTGCGAGAGAAAGATTCCATATTTGTCTTCATGTGTCTTCTAATGTTTTGAATGTTTTGGACACCATCGCACCAATGAAGGTCAAAATTGTGAAAAATAAGCACAAAGCGCCTTGGAGGAATGTTGATTCGGTCAGAGCACAGAAAAGGGTGTGCCGCAGAGCCGAGAGAAAATGGCGTAAGTCAGAACTCCAAGTTCATTATGAAGCTTTTAAAGGAGAGTTGTACACTTACAACCAAGTTTTATGTAGAACAAGGGAAAGATATTTTTCTGAAATAATTAGTAATTGCAGTAACAACGCACGTGTCCTATTCCAAACTGTAAACAGATTAACAAATCCTCCAGCTCAGTTGCCGTTAGAACTTGTTTCTACATCTAAATGTAATGAGTTTGCAAAGTTCTTTAATGACAAAGTTCAGGGTATTAAAAATGCCATTAACTCCACAATGCAAAAACTACCTTACAACCACCTAGTCACTTACAACTGACTGACTTTGCACCTGTAACTGACACAACTGTCCAAGAAATTATCACCAGTCTGAGTTCATCTACTTGCTGCCTTGATGTTTTACCCACTAGATTTCTAAAGTCTGTGCTGAGTAGTTTGTCAGCACCAGTCACTCAAATAGTGAACATGTCGATCCAATCTGGAACATTTCCAAGTGCTTTAAAAACTGCCGTCATTAAGCCTCTCCTGAAGAAGAGTAGTCTTGATGCCACAGTACTGAACAATTATCGACCCATCTCAAATCTGCCATTTTTAGGAAAAGTTCTTGAAAAAGTAGTTTACCAACAACTTACTGACTTTCTCCTAATAAACAACACATTTGATGTTTTCCAGTCAGGTTTCAGACCCCACCATAGCACAGAAACAGCTCTTATCAAGGTAACTAATGACATCCGCCTGAACACAGACGCTGGCAAAGTCTCTGTCCTAATCCTGCTGGATCTGAGTGCTGCTTTTGACACTGTCGATCATGACATCCTTTTACACAGACTAAGGACTGGGTGGGCATCTCTGGTTCTGCCCTGAAGTGGTTTAAGTCCTATCTAGAAGACAGGAAGTATTTTGTTGAAATTGGAAATTGCGTGTCTGAGCACATGGCCTTGACCTGTGGTGTGCCTCAGGGGTCAATCTTGGGACCCCTTCTGTTCAATTTGTACATGTTGCCTTTAGGTCAGTTAATACGCAATAATAATGTGAGCTATCACAACTATGCAGACGATACTCAGATCTATGTGTCATTAACAGCAGGTGAATATGGGCCAGTGGATTCAATCTGTCACTGCATCCAACAGATCAGTGTGTGGATGCAAAACAACTTTCTCCAGCTTAACTCAGACAAGACTGAAGTTATCATCTTTGGCCCACAGAAACAAAGAGAGGTTGTCAGCAGTCACCTTCAGTCTCTCTCTCTGAAACCTTCAAGTCAAGTTAGAAATCTGGGGGTAATAATGGACTCAGACTTGAACTTTAACAGCCACATTAAGTCAATAACATCAGCAGCTTTTTACCATCTAAAAACATTGCCAAAATCAAAAGTATAGTGTCAAAGCCTGACCTGGAGAGGCTTATCCATGCATTTGTCTCCAGTAGGTTAGACTATTGTAACGGCCTGCTCACCGGCCTATCCAAACAGGCTGTAAAACAGCTGCAGTACATCCAGAACGCTGCTGCTCGAGTCCTGACCAGAACCAGGAAGTACCATCACATTAGTCCTGTGCTTAGGTCTTTGCACTGGCTTCCGTGGCTCAGAGAATAGACTTTAAAACAGCTCTGCTTGTGTTTAAGTCTCTCCATGGACTAGCACCAAAGTACATCTCTGACATGTTAGTGCGTTATGAACCATCTCGCACTCTGAGGACCTCAGGGACCGGCCTCCTGCTGGTGCCCAGAGTCAGGACTAAACATGGAGAATCAGCGTTTCAGTTTTATGCAGCTAAGATCTGGAACAGTCTTCCAGATGATGTAAGACAGGCTTCACTGTGACAGTGTTTAAATCTAGGCTGAAAACATGTCTTTTTATCTGTGCATTTGACTGAAATACTTTGTCTGCACTTTTTATTTCTTTACTTCTTTTTAAAGTAAATTTTATGCTGATTATTTAATTATTGTTGATGCATTTTCCTGCCTTGTAAAGCACTGTGAATTGCTTTGTGTATGAATTGTGCTATACAAATAAACTTGCCTTGCCTTGCCATGTGTCTGTGGTTCTGTCTGCAGCTTTCAAAATCCAGCTCTCGATGGTAAAGTTTTGAAACCTGCAGAACTATATCGTATTTGTAGACACGAGATTTACAAACCTTTAAATGTGTTTTACATCAACAAACAGTAAACAGTCGATGATACCGCTCTAGCTTTGCGTAAAACATCCAACGACTTTTTTTTCCCCTCATGCTGATGGACGACAGTACAAACACAAACCATCAGTAGCACAAGAGGCCCAGACAGTAAAACCTGGCTTCAGACTTGTGTTGTTCTGCTCTGGCTCTGTCCTGGATGTTTGGGCTGTGTGATGATCCGTCTCTCCACACAGTCTGATGCCGGTGAGCTACAGCTGCCCTGGGGAGGACTTTAGCCTCTCTGACCAGCTCCAATCACTCACTCGCACATAACATTCACATTACACAAGCACAGCCGAGTGTCTTGCCTAAGGACACAACACTCTGGCCCTGCTTAACCTGTCAGGACATAACTACTGCAGAGGTGTTGTGTGCTCATATTTAGGCGAGGGAAAGTGTGTCGATTTGAGCACATTTTAGAAATCTTATGCCCTAAGTCAAGATATGTTTCTCCAAACTCCAGTTCAAAGTGATGCTGTCTTTAGTACGGCTAATGTCTGGAGAGATTCGTTGGTAAATGTGCAGAGCAGAGAAGACACTGCAAACACAGTTCAGGTTTAAGTCGTCTAAATCATTTGTCACATGGTTAATCATATCTATATGTTTTCATTTTGGTTGTAATTATGGCTTAGAAACCTCTCCTTACAAACAGCAAACTGAAACTGGATTGAACGAATGACTGAATCAGTTTAATTATTGATAGATTTTTTTTTCCTGATCTGCATGTTATTGTTTGGTGGAGAAACCAGAGTGCCCGGAGGAAAGTCACCCAGACACGGGGAGGAACATGCAATTCCACACAGAAAGTCAATCCACAACCTTCTTGGGTGGAGAGAACCACCCAATAACAGCCAATCAGAGCACTGTATTTGGCTCCTGATGAGAGCCTGATAAAATCCTTTATATTCAGTTCAGACACTACACAGTGGTCTCACCAAGTACAGCATTTACCACTGTGTTATATAAAACACAAAAGTTACTATTTTACAACTAAAAAACTTTGTCATCCCAGCTTTAATATACAATTATATTATAAGGACTTGTATCAAAATCTCTTAGGTGGTGGGTTTTTTCCATTTTCAAATGCATTTAAAGACATGAAGCTTTCCCTAAGTTGTCTCATGTATCACAGATAGATTACTGTATTTTGTTGGAATTGGTGATTGTGTCTCAGACCACATGGTCCTAACCAGCCTGTGCCCCAGAGGTCAGTCCTGGAAGTCTTTCTTTTAATCTTAATGATCAGTGAGAGCGTGTGTCACAATTATGCAGACAACCCCCAGGTCTATATGATTATAAGTGAACTTACTCTGTCACTGCAAAACAACTTTCTCCAGTTAAACTAAGTAAAACTAAGGTCATTGTGTTCAGGCTCACAAACAGAGAAAGTGTAGCTGTCACCTTCAGTCTCTCTGTAGCCCTTAAATCAGGTTTGAAATACGGGAGTATTTTTGCAGTCACAACAATGCAATTTCTTTTAAAAACCTTTTTCCATTTAAAAACATTATATAGCATTGTGTCTAAAAAATAAATATAGTGTCTACAGTGGACTTGGAGAGACTTCTCCATGCAATGTCTCCAGTAGGTTAGACCACTGTAACGGCCTGCTCACCGGCCTATCCAAACGAGCTGTAAAAATGCAGGATTCTGCACTGGTTTCATTTTTCTTGCACACTGCAGCCCTGAAACACATTTATGAAGAAAAGCTACATTTCCTCAACATTTATAAAATGTTTCCTCTTGCTATTGACCAATGACTGTTTCATTGTTTCAACATTCCTGTGACGATTTCAAAGGAAACTTTTGTGATTTTGGGTTCTACAAAAATACACTGAATCGTAACCTACTTTTGAATGAAACCGTACAATCAAACCCTACCTCCTCATTACATAAGCACTTTCACAGCCGGACGTTTACTCTGGACATGCCGCGGAGCAGGTGGTGCAGCAGCTGATGAAGAAGCTGAATGAAGAGGTGCATTGTGGGTATCATCACAGACGCAGACAGAGGCCGGTGCAGCGTAGGAGGAGACATGACTGTGTGTGTGAGTAATGCAGGGGAAATCCAGCCCAGTCCAGAGCACCGCGGTCCAGTCCTGAAGACAAACAGCCAGTCTGCCCGGCAACTGTCCCAAAGCCACTCTCACTGATGGAGACGAGAGTTCAGAGGATCACACGGAAGAATGAGGTTTGGGCCTGAGGGATCTGCAGAGTAACACTACAGTGACAGATCTGATGTAGAGACCGGGGACAGTTGTAACACTTTTTACCAAATTTGAAATATCAGCTTAAGCTTAGTTAAAGTCCTGCTTAAAACTATGTGAAGTGAAAGCTGCAGATCTTGGCTTGACATAAAGGTTTGGTTCAGTGAAGCTATTCATTTTGAAGTTTTCATTTTAAGACAAGAAAGTCAAGTATTACAATTGCCCCACAACATGGAGCCATTGTAACACATGAAATTACATCAAATATTCTTATTTTTTCTTTATTAAAGGTAATATATTATGTATTTTGCTTTGATGGAAAATTTCCAAGGCTCTCCGTCATTTTGACAGATTTAAAACGGGAGCTGCTTTTTTATATAACATCTACTGATTTAGAGAGCTGCATCCCGACCAGACTCGATAGACACTTTCAATCCCATTCACGCATGCGGCTGTTCAGTCTGTAAACAGGAGGCTGCAGTTTCACAGAGCACACTTTAGCTGCGGAGAGCGATAAAGCTTCATTCAACAAAAATAACAAACATGGACAAAGTTTTGTCAGTCCGATTTCAAGAGGATTTGTACTTTTGACCATGATCACTTGACAAAAAAAAAAAAAATCCGATGTTTTTTCAGATTCATAAACTTAGTGAAAAGTTGCTCCTGCAGTTTTCTGGTTTGGTGATTGTCAGATCTGCGTCACATCAGTGAGATACAGTGTGGATTTGCAGAAAGTGGAGATATGTCGAATACAGTATACGAATGCTACAGAACTTTTACTTCTGCTGCAGCAGAAGATTTTCCAGAGAAATACTTTGAGGGGATGGTTGTATCACCGACTGAAACATCAGAAGTTTCATCTGAACCACTTGGACCTGTGTCATCTGTTCAACTGCACCTGCTCCTCCAGCTAAGGCCCTGACCGAGCCAAACCTCCACCTGCTCCTCCAGCTAAGGCCCTGACCGAGCCTAACCTCCACCTGCTCCTCCAGCTAAGGCCCTGACGGAGCCAAACCTCTACCTTCTCCTCCAGCTAAGGCCCTGATCAAGCCAAACCTCCTGTTGCACCTGCTCCTCCAGCTAAGGCCCTGACCGAGCCAAACCTCCAGCTGCGCCTCCAGCTAAGGCCCTCGCTAACTCTCAAATATCAACAGAAAAGTACCAATGCAGATCTAAACCAGTCTAATCTATAATGAAACATTCAGTAACAACCTACAATGCACTGTCTGGGTGTTTTTACTTTGTACTAACCTGAAAAGTATCACAAATAAGGCCTAACAGGGGAACAGGAGAGACCAGGCATTGTCTTTACATCCAGCCTGTGTCTGAAAGTCCACACTACTTCCTCTATTGTGCACTATGCATGCTGTAGTAGTGTCCGAATGTCCAGCAGGTCAAAAAGTAGTGACTCAAATATTCCCACAATGCATCTGGAAAAGTAGTAAACATCCATAATCACTAGAACGATCAATATAGACACAATTCATTACGAGAATCGGAAAAACAACACAGACAGCATCAGGTCTGTAAACAACACGACTGAAGTAAAGATGACAAGGAGCCGCTTTAACTCACTGTTGATGCTAACGTTAGCTGCTTATCTTAGTTTGGGCTGTAAAATGAATTCTCCAGTCTGTTTGTGATTAAATGTACTGTCCACATGTCGTACCTTTAGCTTCACTTATTTTACATTGTTTTATTCGTTTTGAAATTTTAATGAAACACAGGCGAAACTAAACTGTCAAACACAAAATTCCCTTACAGATTTCAACAAAGTAAATGATTGTAAAATGAGATTTTTACCGTTTAAAGCCGTAAATGCCCGATTAAGCTAGTTCCGGCTGCTATCTGCTAGCTTAAAATGGCAATAAATAAATGTGCCGTTTTGATCTTTATATTGGCAAACTTTTGCAAGATACTGTCATAAATCGCAATATAAATAAATAATATTATCTGTACACTTACAAATAATGGGTTAAAAGACGCAATTTAGGACTGCGCATGTGTAGTTGCGCTAAAAGGTACAATGTGGGCAATGACGTTTTTCAAAAACAGGAAGTGTCTCCGCTAAAACCAACCTGGCGCAACATCCCTCACACAAAGGTTCCACGTTACTTTTTCCTTTAACTAAAAATCAGGAAAATGCTTATTACTGACAAATAATTGTGTCTTGGTACATTTAGCTTTTCCAATAATATAATTGATTTAACAGTCATGTTAAAATAACTCAAATATGTGGTCACATTTTAGGTGTACCGCACATACGCACTTTAAGACGCGATAACAAAACAGGCAAATAAAACAGTTTTGTACCATCTTCAGTTTGATTCTGTCCAAATTCAGATCCTGAAGCGTGGAATATTTGTGTCTTTACCAGCAGCAGCAGCAGCAGCCTGGACGACCTGCTCCACATGTGACCAGTCGGACCAGTCTGAGCCGTGATTCATCAAAGATCATTCTCCCAGACAATTACTCAGGGATTCCCACGATAAACTCAGAGTCTTCTGTCACTCTTGGGAAAATCAACGTGGCCTGCAGCGCTCGGAGGCACACAGCCAAACGCAGAGCCAGAAAAACTAGTGTCGGTTGGAGGTTGTTTGTTAGATGTCTTTACACTGGGGAGGCAGATGATGAAAAAAATAAGTTGTTCCGAGCCAACTTTTGTCTTCAAACACAATGTATGTTTACATGGAAGAGAAGCTGTAGATTAAACCTGAGAGTTCACTGGAAAAGTTAATCATGTTAAAGTTAAAACCCATGTGACAGATGATTGTTTTTTCTACCTTTGACTTAGTCCTTGTGGTGAATATTTATTAGTTTTACAGCAGTTGAGTAGCAAATTCTGAGGACATGGACATTTAAAAGTAATTGAGTTCTGGAGCAGAGGTTCTCAAATTGGAAATTGTTGAGTCTGATAGATTTTTCCAAATAAAGGCTTTCGAGTAGACCAGCAGTTGCAAACACCCAGAGCGCTCTTTGCCTCACTCAGAAACATTTGAATAATATAATTTTAATATATCGTCTGGATTTTCCAGGAAACAAAACTGGAGCTTCGTATTGATGCGTAATTTGTGCAAATCTGCCTTATATCTGTGGAGAAAAGGTCCGAAACAAAAAGTGAAATAAAACGTATACGGGATTAGAAACTCGATGCGGCGCGTAACGGCGCAACGCGGAAATCGTCAAAATGATCTTGGGAGTTTTCATATTTGCAAGAATGTAACATAAAACAGTCCTGACAAAAGTGTTTTCTCTGCTCTGATCACACAGGACAGTCTGGTCTGGTTTACAGGGGCCGACCTAGATTTAGGGTCGGGGCCCCTGAGAGCTTCTGATTTTAAAATTATTTTAAAACACACCTTTTCAATAATACCAAAATGACATCATGCATTAGGAACATATTATTTAAAATTTTTCAGAATACAGAATATCACATTGACTTTAATCAAATGTTCCTGAGGTGTTTGGTGGAGGTTTTTATTACAAATTTCAATGAAATCTAAATAAGCTATGTACGTTTTAAAAAGGTAAAAAAACACCCTATCTAAAGTAAATTACCCCGGGCTCACACTACATCCAGTCCAACTCCGGTGCAGCCACCGGAGTCTTTACTTAACTTGAAAAGTCCGAGAGTGGCTTACACGGCGTACAGTCTAGTCCGGTGTCTCCGGTACGGCCAATCCGGCGCTCCGAATCAGTTTCGTTTGTTTCAAATTTTGGCCGGACGCCGGAGCGCACCGGAGCCCTTTTTGGTGAAGTTGTGAAAACAAGACACGATAAACAGGAAACCAAGCCAGCGCGGGTGAAGTGAATCCGGTAGTTTTCAAAATAAAATCATTACATTACCGCTAATAATACAAAATACGACATTTACACGATTATGTAACACATAGAATGCAAATAAACCTCCCGTACTTACCCACTGTGCGGCGAAAAATCCAACAGAAAACCAACTGACGTGAAATAAGCCCAAAACTCCGCGCGTGTTCTTTGTTTACACACACATGTGCTCAGCGAAAGAGAGAGATAGGAAAAAAAAGTGCTCAGCGATCGCGTATTCTCCCACGTTGAGCGTGAACCTCCGTGAGTTCGGGGTCTCGCGAGGTCGGCAGCAGAGCCTGTGGCTGCAGCGGGACAGCCGACCACCGGAGCTAATGTTGAGTCACCCACCGTAGCAAGACCGGTCCGGTGGCTGCACCGGAGTTGGACTGGAGGCAGTGTGAGCCCGGGGTTATTATGTAAAAATGCAAGGGATGCCTCGGCTGAAGGCAAGAACGCTTAGGGGTGCCCCAGCTCTGAAAAGTTTGAGAACCTCTGCTCTAGAGAATGTGTCACATGTGTCGTCAAAAAGAATCAACTTCTAAAGACAATTAACACAAAACTGATATTGTTTTCTGGAGTTTGAACAATCATTTAACACAGTTAAAGTGTTGCAAAATATTGTCATTTGTCAAATTATAATGTCAGCGTCATTTATGTGGGTTTTGGCCACATTTACAATACAGTTGCTGCTAGGTAACAGTTGTGGAGTCATATTTCCTGGACAAAACACAAACCTCATAAAAAGCCAATCTAGGTGAAAACAAGCTAATTGTTTGGCTAATTCATAGTTTTTTTTTTTTTTTTATTAAAGTATGGTCTGATCTGTCATACGCACTTTGACCTTGTGAAGTCACTACAATAACCAGACAAAGTGCTTATTATAAAAATGCACAGCAGCAGGAATAAAAAAGTTTTGGAGGCGTTCAGTCGAACACCGGGGCATCAGACAAGACATATGACAGACAAGAGCAGTGTCATCAGAACATGTGTGTGCCTATAGTTGGCTCTGTACTCAGTAAATACAAAAGGTGATAAGAAATCAAAATAGTCAAAATAGTTTCTGAACATCTGTCACCTATTTTAACAAACTGAGGATAATTTAGAGATCAAGCTAAATCTTTTGATGATATAACTTGACAATGTGAGTCAAAGTCACAGCTACAATTAAAGGGACTTGTATGAGAGAGAGATTTACCAAAGCTCATGACCATAGGTGATGGTTGGTCTGATACAGGGACCTCATCACTGCAGAGGATGAACAGATGCACCGGTCAGTCTCAAGCGCTGATCCTACTATACAGCTCCGCTCCGACTGCCGGATCAGCCGCACAGATGTTTTAATGAATGAAGACCGTTCCACATCCTCTGTATCCGCTGCAGGGCTCCGCCTCAACTCCATCTCTCCATTGCTGTCCGACAAAATTACAGATAAGGTTCTTTTCTTCTCCGCCCAAGTGTGGCAAAGTAAAGCTCAGCAGATCAGAACGCACCAAACAGGACAAATAAAGTGAACAATGTCCAGAATTACAAAGTAAAATCACTCCACACGTACTTTGATTTGATCAGATAATGAAAAGTTTGTAGTTTTACATAAAGTTTCTGTGATATTTGGACACAGCAGACTGTTCACTACAGACTATGTCACTGACACATGGACAGGAAACGTTATTGTGTTCATGCTCGTGACAGTTTAAAGCCTAAACCTTCAGCAGAGGAAGAAAACATGTCTTGTGGTCCGAGCTAAAGAGCGATCTCATGAAACACAGGAGTTGTCTGTGCTCCTGATATAGTTATTTTATCTTCAACGATGACTTTTATTTCACAAACTGGTGTTTTTGATGCCTGCTGTTCTTGAGCTCCTCCGGGCTACCCAGCCCAGCGGACCGGACTGGAGCAGAGACAGTGGGCAAGGGGTCTGTGGAGGCTGACGGAGGCGGACTGGGGTGGAGCGGAGCTGCATGTAGTGGGATCCTTCCCTCACGATGAACAAGACCATGAGATACTTGAACTCCTCCACCCGGGCTCTCCATATATATATATATATATATATATATATTATATATATATATATATGTAGTACGGACTGGAAACCCCAAGATCTAAGTGGGAAACACCTCCCAAGGTGGTAGAGAATGACCGAGCCAAGATCCTGTGGGACTTCCAAATACAGACAGACAGAATGGTAATGGCGAACCAACCAGACATCGTGGTGGTGGATAAAGAGCAGAGGAGAGCCGTGGTGGTGGATGTGGCAATACCAAGCGATGGTAATATCAGGAGAAAGGAGCATGAGAAACTAGAGAAATACCAAGGGCTCAGAGAAGAGCTGGAGAAGGCTTGGAAGGTGAAGGCAACAGTGGTGCCCGTGGTGATCGGTGCACTGGGGGCCGTGACCCCCAAACTGGAGGAGTGGCTACAACATATCCCTGGATCTACATCCGACATCTCAGTCCAGAAAAGTGCAGTCCTAGGAACAGCAAGGATACTGCGCAGAACCCTCAAGCTCCCTGGCCTCTGGTAGAGGACCCGAGCTTGGAAAGCCTTCAATGTTGTCTAGACTGCGTATTCTATGATTGAGACTCTCATCCAAAAGTCATTTTTAACTCTTTCACTGCCAGCCCTATTCTGACTTTGACCCCCCTTCCCTGCCAGGACTTTTTGCTCATTTTAAGCAAATGAGACCTACAAGTGTCTACTTTCATTTAAAAAAAGAATTGTTATTCTACATTATTCCGTTCTCTTTTTATAGACATTTGAAATTCATTGTTTTCATTAGATTTCAGCGTTTGACCAGAAACTTCTGAGATAATGCCCTTTTTCTAAATCAAACTTCATGTTATTGTTATTTTTGTTTGTACTACTTTTTGGTGAAAGAAAATTAACTACTACAATTAAATAACATTTTTAGGATAAAAATACAAGCTTCACGTGATTAAAACAATGAGGACTTTGTGTCTTTTTCATCTTTAAACCAACAAAAGCTGTGTTACAGACGAGGAGGAAGCACAGCAGTTTTCTTCTTTCTGATACAGATTCTATAGATTCAGCCTCTTTCATGGGGCATAGATTATATTTAACCTTCCAAACATGAAGAATTACAGTAGTTTGACTTACTCTGACACTTTAAACTCGCTTACGGAGGAAAGAAGTTTGTTTTTCTCTTGAGACTCGCTGCATGAGTCGTTCTCCTCAGAGTCCTAGTCCTGCAGGATCGTCTTTTCTTCATTTTAAAGATCAAATATCTGCTCTAAACTCACTCAACAATGTTTTTAGTCCAAGATGTTCATTCATTCATTTTCTACCGCTTAATCCCGTTAGGGGTCACGGGTGACTGGAGCCTATCCCAGTAACTTTGGGCCTTAGGCGGGGAACACCCTGGACAGTGGCCAACTTGCCGCAGGGTTAGACAGACAAACATTCACTCTCTCATTCACTCACTAAGGGAAATTTACAGTGATGCCCAATTAACCTAAACATACATGTTTTTGGCGGTGGGAGGAAACCCACGGTGGCACGGGGAGAACATGCAAACTCCACCCAGAGAGCTCATGAGATGTTGATACGGTCCGACCCGGGAGTCGAACCCACGATCTCCTTATTGGGAAGCCAGAGCTCTAACCACTTGGCTACCGTGCACCCCAGTCCAAGATGTGTTGTCTGTAATCCGTTTGATAATGAAAACCGATCCTTTAGAGGCGGATGATCACGTAAACACAACCAACAGCGCTCCGTAATGTAAACAGAACAACACGTGAGTCTGACTTCCGCTGAGCTCTTGTGCTAATGCGATACTGCCTTCTGGTGGTGAATATATGAAACTGCATCATGCTATTTTAATGCTGATTAATTGAACACGTGCACCAGAGAGCGCTCTATCGCTGCTCGTAAAAAAAGCTTATGACGAAAATTTCCGTCATTGGCAGGCTACGGTTGGGTTCGTTATGACGAAAATTTTCGTCATTGGCAGGGAAAGAGTTAATCCCAGGTTGATTTGAATGATCTCTGAATACACTGTCCAGATGAAGCCTTTCTACTGTAGATCACTGCTGGATGAATGAGGGATTACACCAACTTATTTTACTGATTATAATCACAATGTACTGAAGTTTACAAGATGTGGAGCTGGTGATAATTTAACCTGTTAATTTGGTAAATATTAGCCTTTACCTTTTCCTTTCATAGTGCAACCCAGGAGGGACTGGTAGTTGTAGTTTGTACATGGCCCACAGTAAACAGTCTTAATAAAGCCATAATTAGCCTTTAGCCTCAGTGTTAAACATCTCTCACTGATGGATCACGTCTGAAACGCAGCCGTCGCATTCATCCCAAACCTCCACTACCGCACACATCATTTCAACACAACATTTCTCTGCGCTAGGTGCTCCAGGTCCGGATGGAGATGATACTTTGACCTCGCACCAGAACCTCCCTCAGCACTTCTGCCGCGTAACTCGAGCTCTCCAATCCCAACTTTTGGAAATATAGTCCATGATGTACAAGCCGTGGAGCGATGTTTAGCACCCCACAAAGAGCGTCTCCGGGCAACAGGTTGACAAGTGTGATTGGTCCGTGCCTCCAGCCTATTAAAGCCCGTGTGTGCGCCGGACATAATGATGCTCCGGGACACTCTATAAGCCTGTGCGCTGGGCCGTGTGTAATCTAACTCAGGGGTTGATGTGTCCTTTGTCACCGGATAGGCTTTAAAAATAACACGCCCTGTCCGTGTCCCGGGACGCTTCGGTGCAAGTGGATCTTTCAGAGGCATTTCTCGGGAGTCTGTGATGGATACAGTTCATCCGAAACCGCCGCATACCGAAGCCGTCCAACAATTACATGTTCCACATAGTGCTCATAACCAGACGAGAACATCAACAAAAAGCAATAAAAGCTCTGGAGGGGCTTTTTGTGTAAGGCTAAACCGAAGAGAAGAGGAGAGGAGACCAAACACTGTACCTTATCAAATATCCAGCTTTGGACTGTTGATTTACCTCCATTGAAGCTCTCACCACAGTTAGTGGGTTTAGGTTTCAAAGCATCAGGCGAAAAATGTGTAATGTCCTTTTTGATATTTCATGTCAAACTGAACAGGTCTCATTCATGACGTGTACTTACTTAAAGCTGCCTAGGTTTATTACAATAAAAGCTTTACATGAATCAAGAAGTTTGTGAAGGAAACAGGAAGTAGAGCAGTGTTCTAACCTGATGACATTTTACATTTCTGTGCATGTAACCAGTTTATTTATGTTCTAATTACATAGAATTGCTGTTTATTCTACATACCTGGCATCCATGTCCATGACATGTTGTGGCGCGCTCACGTTTCTTCTTCGTGTGTTCCTGCAGTGCACGAGTAGACATTGGGGGGTCAGAACTTCCTCGTCCCTTTCCCACCCTGCGGTGATCCCATGTTTTAATTTTCATTTGAATCATTCTTTCACCTTTATCTTGGTCAATGAACAAGATATACTTGTATTTAAGTCAATATTAAGCCTTTGAGTTCTTCTGATGTTTTTATTTATTGACGCAAAGACTGGAAAATAATAACATGTCATTGTTTCTTTGTAGTTTGGTCCAACTGTAGCAGCACATGTTGACTCTGTTCACTTTTATTGTAATCCAGATTAAACTGAGACTCGGCTGTGTCCTGGTTCAGTCCTGCACCAACATCATAAACCAGCAGCACACACACAACAGAAAGAAACACCCCGGTCACATATATTTGAATGACTCTAAACATAAATGGAACAAAAGGAGCAGGTGTGGTGTATTTTTATGTTACATTAGAAAAGTTCTGGCCTAATTTATGTCTTGGTTGCTAAGCAACTCCAGGAAATACACGTGGTCATACCTGTTTGTCAAAACCTGATCCTGTCAGATCTCAGACGCTAAGCAAGTTAGGGCCTGGTTAGTACCTGGATGGGAGACCGCTGGAACACCAGGAGCCACAGTGGGACGACAAGAGTGTCCTTAGGCAAGACACTTAACTCACACTGCCTCAGTGTCTGTTACACTGGGTGAGTGGATACTAGATTATAAAACGCTTTGAGTGCCTGGAAAGGTGGAAAAGCGCTGTATAAATAGAATATTTCTTTTTACCTGTGTTCTAATGACTAAGCACCTCCATCGGTTACATTTAGAATCAGATTAAAAACTCAGAAAAGTGGATTTTGCTGATTATATGTCCTTTAAAATCCATCTGGTAAAGTCAAGATGAAACTGCCCAATTACATCACCACTTAAAGTGAATCCAACCTTAAGGCTCTTTCACACCAGGCCGAGGGTCGCCCGTTTGAACTGGTCTGGCATCTTCTGGAGTTGAGTCTGGACTGTGGAGGGAAACAGAAGTTGAGTTTAATCTGAGAGGTAAGATTAGAACGTCTGTTTTCTGAGTTAGACAACTACTCACGTGCAACTTATCTTTTGTGATTTTCATCCAGCATTCCATCATGCTCACTCGGCAGATGTTTTGGCGACTGTTGGCTGTTTGGGAAGCGTGTTTGTGGTGAAAGTTGAAAGAAGAAGGAGAACAGGAGGAGAGAGCAGGCTGAGGAGAGAGAGAGAGAGAGATGAAGGAAGAGAAGACAAAGAGAGAGAGAAAGAGAGAGAAAAGAGAAGAGAAGAAAGAGAGGAGAGAGAAAGAAGAGAGAGAGAGCAAGAGAGAGAGAGAAGAGGGCGAGGAGAGAGAAAGAGAGAGAGAAAGGAAAGACAGAGAAAAAGAGAGAGAGAAAAAGAGGGAGAAAGAGAGGGAGAGCAAGAGGAAAGAGAGAGTGAGAGGAGAGAGAGAAGAAAGAGAGATAGAGAGGGAAAGAGAGAGTGCGAGGAGAGAAAGAAAGAAAGAGAGAAGACAGAGTAGTAGAGAGAAGAGAGAAAAAAAAGAGAAAGTGAAGAGAGAGGAGAGTGAGAAGAGAGAGAAAGAAAAAGAGAAGAAAGAAAGAGAGAGAGAGAAAGAATAAAATGTCAAACATTATGAGACATTCTGGATCAACATCAGCCTATAAATCAGACTCATTATGTCCAATTAAACACAACTAGGATATCGGCTGAACCGATATTACGAAGCCGATACCCGATTCAGCAAAATTTCCTGGATCGGCACCGATATTCGATCCTAGTATCGGATCGGTGCATCTCTACTTAGACCCTTTGTCCGTCTGTGAGTCACGGCACAAACAAAAGCCCAGCTCTCACCTGCGCTCCATGATTTTACGAGCGACTTTCCAAATGGCCCCCGGTGACATCAGCCCCATAATCCTTTGCGCTAATTGACAGGCTCACGGCGTTTGCATTCCTATGAGCGCACGCGAAAGAGGATCCCGTGGAATCCAGGTCGTGTCAGGTAGGCCGGGCTCCTCTGGGCTAACGTCAGGGCCATTCAGGGCGCTCGGACGGTGTGTATGTGTGTGTTTAGGGTGGCAACACGTCCGGCTCCGCGCGACTTTTGGCCCACTCGACACCGCGCGGGACGACGGGCCAAAAGTGTAACAGAGCTCAGGAGCTTGGGATGCAGGTGCTGAGGAAGGAGAACGCTTTTAACCCAGAGAGAGAGAGAGTCATGGGGCCCAAACGGAGGCTGACTCACCGGGACACACATAAACTGTTGTGAGTATCAGGACCTGTGGGAGGCCTGGAGAAGGGCTTAAAGGAGACACTTTGTAATCATGTTGTATTTGGTTTGAGTAATCTCACATAAACGTGTCTCTATACTAAGCAGACATGGGACTTGAGACTCGGACTCGAGGCTGTCCTGTTTTGAAAGACTCGGACTTGATTTGACTTAGTCGCATGATTGTCTTGCGTTAACTTGTGATGATTCACATTTAATTAAATGTTTTTATTTTATATATTTTAATGTATTTTACATTCTAATAACATATTTAGCTTGAATTCCTGTTTATTATGTCTTTATTTGTAGAATCTGTTACTCTTGAAGTGTAAAATAATGTTTTGTAGGCATTCCCATAACATTAGGCCAAATCGTTGTATTGAGATGTCTCACTCATTCTAAGCACTGCTCTTTCACAATAAAGTACTGTCTGCAGATGGAGATTATGAGGCTTTTATTGTGAAGGATTCAAAGGAAGTGTTAGTGAGTACTAGCGCACTGCAAATACGCTTGAACGCTCAAGACGCGGGTTTATATTGACTTAACATTGAAAAGGGACACAAAAAACGCTGTCGGGTCTGAACGTGCCGTAAGTATTTACCACAAAGACTATCACACTAGACTAAGTAAAACAAAAACAAAAAAACGAATCAAATCATATGAGCTTCAAATGTATGAGCCTTTATGTTTGTGGTAAAGTGGCGTGTGTCCCATGTGCTGTCCTGCGGTGTCCCTGTGTGCATGTCCTGCGTACGTCCTGTGGGCTGAAGAGTTTCGGGAGCCAGTCTGTCTGCTCAGTGCAGAACATCTGATAGATGTGAACACAGATCCACAGGTCAGTGCGTCGTCCATCTTTTCTACTGCCAGTGTTCTGGAGTCTGACAACATCTGGGATCTGTCATTGTCCTGTCAGAGAGAGAGAGAGAGAGAGAAAAGAGAATAGGAAAAAAATAGGGAGAGAGAGAGATGAAGAGAGAGAGAGAGAAAGGGAGAGAGAAGGGGGACATGGAGGGAGAGATGGGGAAAGAGAGTTTGCGAGAGGAGAGAGAGAAAGGGGGGGCAGGGGAAGAGAGGAGTAGAGAAAGGGAAGAGAAGGAGAAAGAGGAAGAGAGAGAGAGGGGAGAAAGAAAGGAATAGAGAAAGGGAATGGGAAAAGAGACGAGAAAGGAAGAGAAGGAGAGAGGAGAGAGAGAGAGGGAGGAAGAAAAGAGAGGGGGAGGGGACAGACAGAGATAAGGAGGGACAGAGACGGGGGAAAGACGCAGACAGAGGAAAAGAGAGAGAGAGAAGGGGAGAGAAACACTAACCCTAAAACTTTTTTGTCACGAATGTACAGATATTTAACTTTAGATTTAACACTTTAACCTTACTTAAATATATAGAAGAGAAAAAAATTATAAAAACAAATTTAAAATAAAATAATTATGGCAACTGCTGAGTTTTGTAAACATGGTGTAGTTTGGACAGATGAGCGCGTTGGGATTGACCTGGTCTGAACTTTGGCCACACCTGGAAACATTTGTAATCATCCAGAACATGCAGAACAATAACAAGATAATAACAATAGCACTCATGATCATTGCCCAATGTTCAGCCTGGAAAACTACTGCTCCTGCTGTCTGCTCAGCTTCCTGCACTGCCCAACTCTGCTCAGCCAATCAGAGTCAACCTGCTTAAATCATTCAGCAGCCCTCCCCCGCCTCAGCACCACCTTTACCCTCAGCACCACCTTCACCCTCAGCACCACCTTTACCCTCAGCCCTCCTCCACCTCAGCACCACCTTTACCCTCAGCACTTCTGCAGAATCTTTGCAGAATAATACTTTCCTTCAGCTTTAACTTTTCTTTTTCAGCAGGTTTAGGCTCCGGGGTTAGACTCCTCTCATATCCTGTCCTATTCAGCTGAGGTCTAAGCTCCAACTCTGTTGATATCATATGTATAACTACTAGGGATGGGGCGATTCACTTAAGTCACAAGTTATAAAATAAACAATAAGAAATTACATTTAAAACAAAGCCACTGCAGTTAGTGCGCAGAACTTGTATTTTTAACATGAACAGACAGTAATCTTTAGTGTCCATATTTAAGGTCCACAACCAGTTGTTCACGCAACATCATAAAGCACATTCAGTCAGGTCTTGCACAAGTTCACACTTTGTTTCTTCAGACATTGTGAATTTTATTGTATTCATTTTGAATTTTTTTAAAGTTTTTTAGTCGGTTTTCCATCCCTAATAAATAGTCTACACCTTCAAGTGACGTGAACATCAGTCCAATAAGCCTCATGGAATGCATGTTCAGTAGCGCTGTTTAACAAACTAAAACATAACTTGATTTATAGTTTAAAAAAAAAAAGAAAGAAAAAGTCGAGAGACAAGTAGACAAAATGTGGCATCTGTGCAAATGGAGCAGCCACATTATGGACACATCATAAACACATCAACTACACAAACGATGCTCCAATGTGAACAGATTCATCATCATAAACAAAGAGTCAGATCCTCACCTGGAGAAACGTCCAGAGCATCAGGTCAGCTTCCCCTGCATGATCCCAAGCTTCTGTGCTGTTTCCTGTGTGAATGAGTGATTTGACACAGTCCCCTACGGTCCCAGGGATGTATCATCAGAAAGCATATACTGTATACAGTATATGTACAGTCCTCTCTCTCTCTCTCTCTCTCTCTCTATTCACGTCTAAATCAAGATGTGATGCTTACTTGGAGTTTAAATAAATCACTGGAGAGAATCTTAAATGTCACACTTCTGAACATTTTCTTTATATATATAAAACCACTTTTATAATAAGATAATTTTAGTTACTTTTTTGCATTTATAGAAAATGGAATACATGCATACATTTCTGTTTCGTATACATGATTCTGACTATTAAAGCATGTCGTTTGTAGCACATCACTTAAATGAGTTTCCGTGTGGATCAATAATATAGATCAATCAACCAATTACTCAGGTTATTGGGATCCCGACAGCTCAACTCACACTGACTTCTGAAAGTTGTGAAAAGCACTTCTAAACTCATTGGGCCAGACGTATCAAGCATTTCAGGGGCGCCGCTAGCCATTTTGGTGCCCTATGCAAGATTTCAAAAAGTGCCCCCCCCCCCCCCCTTCAAAAAAAATAAAAAATAAAAAGAAGTAAATTCCAACCCCAAACCGACCCCACAATGTATCTATTTATTTAAGAGACAGGGTTTGAAATTCCCCCAACATTTTTTTGTTTATTTATTTTCCTTTTTTTTTTTTTTTTTTTACATAATAGATGCATTTGTTTTTTTATCTGGGATGTTTAGAACAGTAAGTCCATTAATTTCAAATTTTTGCCAGATTGCTTTCCAGTGGGCCCCAGACCTCTTTGCCCTCCCTAAACTGCCTTCTGCTCCGCCACTGCTCCCTCTCCTGCGCACACTAAACACAGCTCAACTTAAGCTGCATCCTCGCGCTACAGTTTGAGGAAATACTACAGTCTGTGACTTTTGTCAGGACAAATAGACTAATTCATGGTTTGTGTTTCCCTCTGAAAGAATCTGAACATAAAAGTCGAAAAATCCGCCGTTTTTTGACGCGGTAATTTTCGTGTTCAAATCTGCAGCCGTCTTAATTCATCTTCTGCTTCTCCTCGTAACTGGCCCCATATGTGTCCTATTGACGCAAAATAAAGATTGGCTAAGAGCTTACAGGTTGTAGAACATGTTTCTGTTTTCGAAACTGTTTCCAGAGTTTCGAAAACAGCGATTTTGCGCTGTGTGTTAAGAATCATCAGGCACCTGTATCTAGACCAGACTTGTCTGTCACTCATGAGTTCAGCACGCGGACAGCGGGAAGGCACAGCTCGGCTTGGTGCCCCTAGAGCAGGTGATGCCCTACGCGCTCTGCGTGATGTGCGTATTGGGGGCGGCGACGCTGAAGCATTTGCTCATGTGCAAAACAGGTTAAGGGGAGCAAAACCTGGGCGGAGATGACAATTTTCTCTCTCACACACTCTGAAGATGCACAATTTGTGGTGGTTCATATCTGTTTTGTTTAGTTTGTTGTATGTGCATCTTCCAATATTAAAGTTTGTGTAAAATGCTCATAAATAACATGATTTATTTATTTTGCACCCGAAATTTAGCACCTGGCTTGATAAATCAGACCCATTGTGTTGAATTGTTTTAACACTTGAAACACATTATGTAAGTGAGTCAAACAAGGAGCTTTCACTTTCTACTGCCTTTTCACCTCCATATCACAGTTTATCGTTTGGCCAGTGCATCCACCAGAAAATAAACCAGTTTTACTCCTGTTTTTGTTTTCTGTCAAACCACACAAGTCAATTTGAAAAACAAACCTCCAGACTGCAGTGAGCTGGCTCCAAATCCAGACCGACTGGTGTTGGGAAAAGCCTCGAGGCCCTTTTGACTAACAGCTTTCTTTTTTTTTTTTTTTACCTCTGCTTTCTTCTCTCACTACATTTGAATTGTGCCTAATCCTGACGCAGAGAAGACTCAGGTGAACTGGCAGAGGAAGCCACGCGATGACAAACGCTTGACCTTCCCCCGTAAACCAAACAGAGCCAGTGTTCGGAGAGAGTTTGGATTCATTCTTCCACAGGTTTTTTTGTTTGGAAGTATGTTGGAAGCGAGTGGAAAAAGTGATGGATGTGTCATCAGCTTTTACCGCACAGGAGCTGAAAAGGGCCCGTCTCCGCCATAACTGCCTCAGGTGGACTCGACTGACGCACGCTGACTTTACTGAAGCACGGTTTGACTTTGAAGTGCTGTGATTATGACCTCAGGTGTGATTCTGTGGGTTTGTGAATTCTAAATCAGCCACACAGTGATTTTTATACAGAAAAGCCAATGTGAGCAGTGGCGTCTGCAGGGGTACGGCTGTACGCACTGTGCGTACCCGCAAAAGCTGTATTTATTTATTTTTTTAATGTGATTTATATTTTTCATTTAGGCTACATATTTGAATTGAAAACAAGTGGAGTAACATCAATAAATAAAACAAATAACATGTAAAAAGAAATCTTTGGTGTAAATTACATGGGTACGCACAGAATCACAATGCTTATCCATTGGTCAGAGCAACACGATCTGCGACACTTTGTTTTATCGGATCTACCTTACCACCTGCCTCACATGTGCTGCTCAGGGCGAGCGAGGGTGGAAGAGCGCGGACACTGGCTTTTATGTTAACCCTTAGATGCATGGCCGACCAGTACCTACACTCTTCCATGAGTGGGGTCGAAAATGACCCCACTTAGAAAAAAAACATTTTTGTAATAACACTTCTATTTTGCTTAAAGATAATGATTTGTATTATATTTTGAACAACAAAAGAACATTTTGACATGTTAATTTATACGTTTTATTTATATTTGAACACAAATCTGTCAGGTAAAAAAAATGTCAAAATCCATTTTGTGACTGCCGGTGTGATTATGAAGGACGAACAAAAAATACAACTATAACTGGGGACTATAACATTGTCCACGCACATGAACACACACAAAACATGTTCTCTTTTCTCACTGTGTGCAGCTTTTACAAACTACATGCTTTTGGCTGGGATCAGTCACAGGAATACTGTGTTTCCAGCAGCAGTTGGTGGCTTTGTGGTCCTTGTTTTTTGGACAAATCTGACATCTCTGTCTCTTCTGTTGGTCCTGTGAGCTTCTCTCATGTGTGTGGATTGTGGATTTTGCCACTAAACACCTTCCCATTGCTAAAGTGATGTAGTTTGGTAGTTTTGGTTACTTTCCAGTCGACTTTTCATGTGAGAAATTACAAACTCTTATGACAGCACGGTGAGAACGCGTCGCCATGCCTTACATGTGTGATGCTGAGTCAAAATGACCTTCTGACTGCTTCATCAAATGTGTAAATGCCACAGTAAATGTAAACCAAC
Organism: Mugilogobius chulae; assembly: GCA_038363315.1. Classification (NCBI taxonomy): domain Eukaryota; kingdom Metazoa; phylum Chordata; class Actinopteri; order Gobiiformes; family Gobiidae; genus Mugilogobius; species Mugilogobius chulae. The sequence goes on along the minus strand of CM076412.1, from coordinate 6,579,474 downwards.
AAGTACAACTGATAAGAATCAAACGTTTCTAGTGCTTACCCTTGAGATTCCATAAGAAATGGTTGGGGTCATTGTTGACCCCACTTATGGAAGAGTGGGGTAGTGATACAAAAGATGACATTTTTCAAAAAGTATATATATATATATATATATATATATATATATATATATATATATATAATATATATATATATATATATATATATATATATTAGTGCTGTCAACCGATTAATTTTTAAAATCAGATTAATCACACTTTCAAATTTTGATTAATCACGATTAATCGCAGTTAATTTCTTGATTGTAAACTTTCAAAGATATTCTATAAAAGACCACAACATTTTGAAAAATGACTGTTAGAATGTCTTAACATTCAAATGTTTGTTACTTGAATATGTCAATTATTATTATTTGCACTCTACAGTTGGTTTATTCTGGTTGTGATTGTTCCTCTGGAAGGTAACTTGTATGTGGGATCACCTATGGCCATGTGTATAATCATTGATATTTTGCGTCCCTTGGTTTTTAACGATGTTAGTGGGTCTACATGCTGTGGCTCCATTTAGCAAAAGAGTTGTTTAACTATCAGTGATGTTTTTGTTAACATTGTCGTGCTCAGCTTAAGTTAGTCTAGTAGCAGCGCTCTTGCAGCCGCTGCCTCACATGTTTGGTTTTAAGGTGGTATTTCAAGCTTGTTGCGCTTCATTGAAAGGAGAGTTCATCATTGCAATATATGCATACTACCTTCGTTTTATCTAGAGTCCCGTCGGGATGTTCTACCGAGTTTTGCCGAGGCGGGCGCACCGGTCGTTGTCTCCCCATTCATGTTTACACCGTGATTTGTGCAAATCCATCTTCCTCAATGGGGATCCCCCCTTTTGATTTTGATTTTTATTTAACTGAATTGTGTCTTTTTAGTTATAGTAAAATGACATCACATATAAAAAATATCACGTCTAAAACTCACTAAAATGCAGGAAATTGCACAGTATTTTAAAAAAATTGTATTTAAGGGCTTATGGCACTAAGGGTCTGTTTGTAAATATAATTTAAATACAAATTTCTTTTGGAAAGGGAAGGTAGAGGGCTAGAACTCACTACACTTCTATTTGAAATCTAGCTAAGGGCGCCAAAAGGGCTAGAGCAACCGGGCTTGAGCGCGGCACGATCACAAAGCCCTAGTGTGAGTGCGCCCTAAATGTCAGCAATGAGTGACAAAACAAAATGGTGAGAATAGATGATTTCTCTTGTAAGAATCAAAACAAAACTAGAAAGGGAGTAAAAAAGCTACAACTTTGAGCTATGGTCACATTGACACGTTTGAATCTCACACGTCGTACGAAATCTCAAGTTTGTTTGACGATCGTGGAGAAGAGACTCACCTACAATCTTCTTACAGTCTTAGCATCATCTCACTCTCTGTGCGTTAGCGTTAGCTTCATCTCACTCTGTGTGTGTTAGCATTAGCATCATCTCACTCTGTGTGTTAGCGTTAACTTCATCTCACTCTCTGTGTGTTAGCGTTAGCTTCATCTAACTCTCTGTGTGTTAGCGTTAACTTCATCTCACTCTCTGTGTGTTAGCGTTAGCTTAATCTCACTCTCTGTGTGTTAGCGTTAGCATCATGTCACTTTATGTCAGCGTTAGCGTGGACACAAAGAGCAGAATCCTGTCTTTCACCATCAGATGCTTTTTAAAAACACGGCTCTGCTGCTCTTATCTAAACAAGTCAAACCCCGGCTGAATGGAGCTCAGGACACACACCTTTGGATCTGCTCTGCTGCTCTGAATCAACTTTTAGTGAAGAATGTAGGATGTTGGCTAATAAGATCATCCAGTAGTGCTTCTTGTTGGATGGATGCTGGTACAGGGTGGTGTGGGTCCTTTTACCAGGGGATGTGACACTAAACTCTTTCTTTTCTAAATTCTCCTGGTATTGTGTGTTGTGGTTGTTAGTTTTTCAGCAGCAGCAGCTCAAAGTGTCAGCAGTATTTTTACAACTGTCCACACTGCAGCTCCAGCACATGCCTCACTCTGGTCAGTCACACCAGAGGAATGTAAAGTGTGCATCAGACCACAGCGCCACCAGCAGGACACGACAGGACAGGACAAGACAGTTTTACACTACATTAACGTGTGGAGTCGGTGTGTCAGCTGTGTCAGTTACTAAGAACTGACACAGCTGCTACGACCATGTTGCTAATTTCTTTTTTTTTTATTCTACTGAGTCATCACTAATGATTGACTTAGTGACATAATGACACAAATATTGCCAAATGATTATACATGAATGCAATATAACATGATGAAACTCTTATTAATGACCTGTAAACAGTGTTGAAAGCATGTCAAGGTCAACTTTATTTATATAGCACATTTACAACAACCGCAGGCGCCCAAAGTGCTTTACATAAAATACAACAGTATCAAAATAAAACAATCAAGAATTCAATGCATTTGTTGCAAAAAGCAGCTTTCAAGGTAATTAACAGAAATGCTTCCTGACGCAGACACATGGAAATGAAAAACTCTTACTAAGAAAAATGAGTGTATTGCCTTGTAACAGCAGAGAAACAACAAGTTAAGTAATGGGATGCTTCAATGAAATCTTTCTGAAGTCTGTGATAAGGGATATGTAGCCCAGTGATACAACCATCCGGAGAGTTAAACTAACTACAGAAAACACATCACACTGTGTCTGAGAAGTTCTATTTTCACATTTTCAGCTCCCGTGGCCTTATACACACTTTAAAAATACTACAATACACAAACATGTGCAAGCATAAAATGGACTTTCTACATCAAAACCTTTTTTTTCCTCATAAAATCTGTTGTACTCTCTCCTGCTGCCCTCTCTTTTCTCTCTCTCTCTTTCTCCCTCTCTTTCTCACACCCTCTCTCTGCCTCATTCTCTTTCTTTCTCCCTCTTCTCTCTCTTTCTGTCTTTCTCTGTCTTTCTCACACCCTCTCTCTTTCTCTTTGTCTCTCTTTTTCTCTCTCGGTCCCTCTCTCCCTCATTCTCTTTCTTTCTCCCTCTTCTCTTTCTCTCTCTTTCTCCCTCATTCTCTCCTTTTCCCTCATTCTTTTTCTCTTTCTCCATCATTCTCTCTCTTTCTTCCTCATTCTTTTCTCCCTCTCTCTTGTTCTCTTTCTCCCTCATTCTCTCTCTTTCTTCCTCATTCTTTTCTCCCTCTCTCGTCCCCTCACTGAAAAAAACAACTATTAAGATTTAATTTAAAAAATTCTCGCGACAATTTGCAATATTTTTTATTCTTTACGTTTTAATACCAGAGTTGACATAATTTTTGCTAATGTTTATAAAGTACGATTTATTCTGATTAATTGAGTAAATTTTAGTATTGTTTTACCCAAAAAAATTAAGTAAAATTTAAAGTTAAAAAACAAGTAAGGTTTTGAATTTTTACATACCACTTATGTGTTTATATGGTTTAAAATTTAAATAATTTTCTTAACATATTTTTTATGTCGGTATGTACTATATATGTTTAAAAGTTACTTAATTTTTTATAGTAATTTTTTTTTTAATTTTTACTTTTCTACATGTTTTACCACAAAAATGACAAAATTAAATGTTAAAAATCATTTTATTAATGAATTTTCAAAAAATAATACAACTCACAGTAAATATAACTTTTTTTCAGAATTTATATTTGTTGGAGTTCCTTCACAGCAGCAGGACACTTGGAGAAAGCTGGAGTTCACCTGAACACACAGAACAACAGACATACAGTCATTTCACAGTTAAAAAGGGGATTTAAACAAACTGCCTGGTCAAACTGTTTCCATAATATTTTAATATTTTAATGGGTTTTACATAGAAAATGAAAGATGAAACATTTTACACTAAGTGCCATCAAAGAAAACTAACTGCTTTAATGCAGGGCATCCTGGACAATCCCAGACATCCCTTACATGACACGATGTCTGCACAGAGAAGCACACGCAGTGACAGGTTCCTCTCACTGCGCTGCAGGACAGCGCGCTTTAACAGGTCGTTTGTCCCTTCAGCTATCAGGCTGTTTAACAGATCTGCCTGATATGAACTGTAGTCTTATATGTGCACTTTATACTATCGATAGTAATATTTTATTGTTCTATTGTTGTTGTTGTGTGTGTTGTGCAAGTGTGTTTGCTGCCGGACACCTGAATTTCTCCTTTGGGAGATTAATAAAGTTTTTATCTATCTATTTATCTATCTATCTATCTACAAGGTGTACTTGTAGGTACCATTAGAACAAGCTCAAGAAGCACAAAAACACTGAAGTCATGTGATTACCTGTGACTGTTCTCTTGGTATTTTCTCTTTGTCCAAACAGCAACAGTCCTGACTCCAACCTCCTCCTGTGTAGGAAGATACAGTTCATCTTTATATTCTTTTAAAGAAACTAAAAGATGATAGTCAGTTCATTCACTCTCCCACCATCAGCTGAGCTTTTAGCTTCAAATATTTATTTAACTTACTGAATGTTGGCAGATGTAGCATCAGTCAAACGTCTCCATGTTCTCACATCTGAGAACAACACAGTCACAGTTAGTATTTTAACAAGAATAAAACAGGACAACTGGCCTTATATTTAAAAAATGCTTACTTGCCCAATGTTAGAAGAACTTGAGGGCAAATTTACTTGCTTGATGACCGAAAAAATGGTCATTTCATCTGCAAGAGACACGTGTAACACAAAGTTTAAATGAGTAAAAACACAGTTTTCATGTACTAAGTGATTAGCACTGCTGTGTTTGTGTTTGAGTGAAGCTGATTTCTGTCTTAAGACAACAAAAAGTACTTTTCTAATGTTCCACAGTGAGTCCAGATGTCCTGCTCTCACTGTGGTCTGTTCTCATACTGTATGTAGTCAACATGTGTGCATGTTAGCACTGCTAGATTGTGCAGCTAATTAGCATAACAACAACAATGCACAATGTGTCAAAGCTACATTTTTCTGTGACTTGAAATAACACTTGGGCAAAGTGCACAGCCTAATGTTGCTCTGAGCAACTGTATGTGGCTAAAATAAAGACATTTCATTGTAAAACCTAAACAAAATCATGTTTGTAAAAGCTAATGCTAACAGTGCACATTGTATGGCGCTAACAGAGCACATTTCTACAAAAGTACTTGACAAATGTAACTCACAGTAAACCAGATAAGACTTGAGACTCACCTGAGAAGACGTAGTAGTAGTTAGAAGTGTAAAAATCCTTGTTTTCCTCTCACAAGTGTGTGGAGATGATCCTGGACATGTCTGTGCAGCAGCTCCTGCTAACTGTCCTGCTCTCTACTGAGCATGTGCAGGATTTAAACCATTTAGTGATTTTTACATTTAACATTTACTCACGCTTTTTACATTTAACTAGGACAGCTAAAGAAAATAATCTATTAAATGTTACATTGCTCCTGCATTTAGCCATTCAAACGCTTAAGTGATTTCTGGAGTAATATTTACTCACACTTTTTACAATTTGCTCTAGAAGGTAAAGGGAATATTATAATAGATGTTAATGTATTCAGAAATGAAAAACTTTAAAGAATAAAAACATTTAAATGTAATACTTTTAAATACAATTTGTATTTATTTGGCAGGAGTCTATTTTAGTGAGTAAAAACTATTTATTTATATATTATAATATTACTACCCTCAAAAATCCGTTTTTTCAGTGCTCTCTTGTTCTCTTTCTCTCTCTTTCTCCCTCATTCTCTCTCTTTTATCCTCATTCTTTTCTCCCTCTCTTCTGTTCTCCTTCTCTCGTCCCCTCTCTCCTTTTCTCTCTCTCTCTTTCTCCTTCATTCTCTCTCTTTCTCCCTCATTATTTCTCTCCCTCTCACGTCCCCTCTCTCTTGTTCTCTCTTCCTCTCCCTCATTCTCTCTCTTTTATCCTCATTCTTTTCTCCCTCTCTTCTGTTCTCCTTCTCGTCCCCTTTCTCTTGTTCTCTTTCTCTCTCTTTCTCCCTCGTTCTCTCTCTTTCTTCCTCATTCTTTTCTCCTCTCTTGTTCTCTTTCTCCCTCATTCTCTCTCTTTCATCCTCATTCTTTTTCTCCCTCTCTCTCGTCCCCTCTCTCTTGTTCTCTTTCTCTCTCTCCCCCATTCTCTCTCTTTCTTCCTCATTCTTTCTCTCCATCTCTCTCGTCCCCTCTCTCTTGTTCTCTTTCTCCCTCATTCTCTCTCTTTCTTCCTCACTCTTTTCTCCTTCTCTCTTGTTCTCTTTCTCCCTCATTCTCTCTCTTTCTCCCTCATTCTCTCTCTTTCTTCCTCATTATTTCTCTCCCTCTCTCTTGTTCTCTTTCTCCCTCATTATTTTTCTCCCTCTCTCTCCTCCCCTCTCTCTTGTTCTCTCTCTCTCATTCTCTCTCTTTCTTCCTCACTCTTTTCTCCCTCTCTTTTCTTCTCATTCTCTCGTTCCCTCTCTCTTTGAACTTGTTGACCTTCCGTCTGTTTACACTATAAAAAGATTTGAATCACGCTAATCTGAATAAACGATAGGACGCAGGCTCCGCCCACATTCTCCCTCGCGCCGCCTCAGCGCAAACTCCACAAATGCGTTGAATGTCAAACTGAAATAACTTTATGCTCACGAGGCACGACTGTCAGTGTAACTTACTCCAGCTGCGTCTCTATCTCTGCCCGCCTTTCACCCAGTCCCCCGTCCCGTCCCGTCCATCACCCGACGTGTCCGGCAACGCGAGCTGTGAGCGGGACATTCTGCCTCGCACCCGCCCGGGGATGTTTACGGTGCCGTAGAGAAAAGGTTAGCAACACGACGGGCATCTGGTGAAAGCGTAACCTCACAGCTGTCGCGTCGCCCCCGGTTATACACGCGCGGGAATGTGTCTGCGCGCTACCGGGGCATGTGCGGGGACGACGTGCCCGGCATAGCAGCGGGCGACATAACTCAGAGAGAGAGAGAGGGTGAGGAGAGGAAAGGAGAAGTAAAGAGAGAGGGTGAGGAGAGGAAAGGAGGAGTAGAGAGAGAGGGTGAGGAGAGAAGAAGAGAGAAGGAGGAGAGGAGGAAAGAAGAGAGAGAGGTGAGGAGAGGAGGAGGAGAGAGAGAGGAGAGGAGGAGAGAAAAGAGAGAGAGGGAAGAGGAGAGGAGAGAAGAGAGAGAGGGTGAGGAAAGAGGAGAGAAGAGAGAGAGGGTGAGGAAAGGAGGAAAAAGAGAGAGGAGAGAAGGGGAGAGAAGAGGAGAGAGAGAGTAAAGAGAGGGTGAGAAGAGGAGGAGAGAGAGGAGAGAAAGAGAGAGAGGGAAGAGGAGAGAAGAGAGAGAGGGTGAAGAGAGGAGAGAGGAAGAGAGGAGAGGAGAGAAGAGAGAGAGGGTGAAGAAAGGAAGAAAGTTAGAGAGAGGAGGGGAGAGGAGAAGAGGTCAAGAGAGAAACAGGATGAGAGAGAGAGGGTGGGGAGAGGAGAGAAAGAGAGAGAGGGAAGAGGAGAGAAGAGAGAGAGGTGAAGAGAGGAGGAGAGGAGAGAGGGTGAAGAAAGGAAGAGAGGGAAGAGGAGGGGAGAGGAAAAAGGAGAAGAGGTCAAGAGAGAAACAGGATGAGAGAGAGAGGGTGGGAGAGGAGAGGTCAAGAGAGAGAAGGATGGAGGAAGAGAGGAGGGGATAAGGAGGAGGAGAGGGAAGAGGAGAGGTCAAGAGAGAAGAGCGAGGGTGAAGAGAGGCGGAGAGGAGAAGTGCAGAGGTCAAAAGAGAAGACAGGATGAGAGAGATAGGGTGAAAAGAGGAGGTAAGAAAAGAGGAGAGGTCAGGAGAGAAAGAGGGAGGAAGAGAGGATAGAGGAGGAGAGGGAATAGGAGATAAGGAGAGAAAATAGAGAGAAGGTGAGGAGATAAGAGGGAGGAGAGAAGAGAGGATACGAGAGAGGGTGAAGAGATGAGGAGAGGGAGAAGGAGAGGTAAAGAGAGAAGAGAGGAGGAGAGGGGAGAAGGAGAGGAAGGGAAGAGAGGGAGAGGAGAGGTCAAGAGAGAAGAGGTAAAGAAAGGAGGATAGGTCAAGAGAGAGATTTAAGAGAGGAAGAGAGGGTAGAGGTAAGGAGAGAGGGGGAAAGAGAGAAAGGGTGAGGAGATGGAGGAGGAGAGGTCAAGAGAGAGGAGAGAAGGGAGAGGAGAAGGGAGGAGGAGAGGAGAAGAGAGCATGAGAGGGAAGAGGAAAGGTCAAGAGAGCGTGAAGAGAGAGAAAAGAGGAGGAGGAAAAAGATGGAGGGGAGGGAGGAGGACAAGTGAAGAGAGAGGGAAAGAGGGGAGGAGAGGAAGAGGATAGGTCAAGAGAGGAAAGAAGAGAGAGGATGAAGAGGAGAGGGAGACGGATGAGAGGTTAGAGGAGCAAAGAAGAGAGGAAGGGAGGGGAGAGCAAACCAGGAACCAGGAAGAGGTTAGGAGAGAGGAGAGAAGAGGAGAGAGAAGGGAAGGAGAGAGGAAGGAGGAGAGGGAGACAGGATGAGAGAAGGGGAGGGAAGAGGAGAGGTAATGAAAGAAGAGAAAAGGGGAGGGAAGAAAAGAACGGAAAAGGGTTAGAGGAGAGAGACGGGAGGGGAGGGAGGAGGAGAGAGAGACAGAATGAGATGTGAGGAGAGAGAAGAAGATAGAGGAGAGAAGAGGAGAGGTCAGGACAGAAGAGAGGAGAGAAAAGAGGAGGATGAGCGTGAAGAGAGAGGAGAAGACAAGAGTGGAAGGGAGGGGGAGAGAGAAACAGGAGGAGAGGTCAAGAGAGAGGAGAGGAGAAGGCAGAGGAGGAGAGAAGAAAGAAGGGGAAGAGAAAAGAAAAAACAGGAGGAGAAGAGAGGAGGGTAGGAAGGACAGACAGGAGGTGAGGAGAGAGGGAGGAGGAGATGGAAAGGGAGGAGAAATTGAGAGGAATGAGGAGGAGTTGAGAATAGAAGAGAGGATAGAAGAGTGGATCATAGGGAAGAGAGAGAGAAAAGGAGAGAGGAAAAGAGAGGTGGTGAGAGAGAAGAGGGGAGGGGTTTAGAGAAAGATAGCAAAAGGAAAAAGGAGAAAGAGGGAGGAGGAGGGAAAAGAGATACGGAGGAAAGAGAAGAATAAGTGTGGAGATAAGAGAGAAAGTGGTACGAGAAGAAATGAAGAGAGAAGAAATAGAAGAAAAACAGAAAAGGTGAGGGCAAAGAGAAGGAAACAGGGAGAGAGAAAGAGAGAGAGAAAAGTAGGAGAGAAAGGACTGAGGAGAGAGTGCAGAGGTGAGAAAAGAGGAGGAGGACAGAGGAGAGACAAGGAGTGAAGGGGTGAGAGACAGGACAGAGGAGGAGAGGGTGTAGGGGCAGGAGAGAGGAGGAGGAGAGAGTGAGACAGGACAGAGGAGGAGAGAGTGTAGGCTAGGAGAGAGGAGGAGGAGGAGGAGAAGAGACAGGGCAGAGGAGGAGAGAGTGTAGGGGGCAGGAGAGAAGAGGAGGAGAGAGTGAGACAGGACAGAGGAGGAGAGGGTGTAGGGGAGGAGAGAGGAGGAGGAGAGACTGGACAGGAAGGAGAGGGTGTAGGGGGAGGAGAGAGGAGGAGGAGGAGAAGAGACAGGGCAGAGGAGGAGGAGAGGATGTAGGCCAGGAGAGAGGAGGCGAGATGTAGGGGTAGGAGAGAGGAGGAGAGGATGTAGGGGCAGGAGAGAGAGGAGTGTAGGGAGGAGAGGAGAAGGAGAGTGCAGTGTCCTGGGGCAAAGGTGGGACTAGAGTCATTACATTCTTTTCCTTCATTATTTATGTACATTCAAGAACATTTAAACACATGGAAGAGGAAGAGTTGAATGTTGTGTATGTGGTAGTTTTAGCTTCAGCCCTGAGATAAACAAGTTCTTTTAAAAACACATTTTGTTTTTGAAGAAAAACAGAATTTCCAAGACTTGATTATTCATTGATACATTTCTGTCATACTGTGGAACATTACAGGTAAAGGAATCAGATTTCCACAGAAGCAAGAACACAGAAAGATTCCTTGACACCAATAATAGAAAATTCTAACGGAAGACTAGACTGATATGTTCATTACAACAAGATGAGACACTGGAGTAGAAGAAATGAACACTGAGACAGGAGGCCAAAGTGAGTCGTAAGAAGATGATCCTGGTGCAGTCGTATCTCCTCAGGCAGGTCATCCCAAAACCGAAGAGCCCACACCCAAAAATGTCCACAAAAGTAACTATCATTTGGCATGGGACATTTGTCTAAAAATTTTCCTTCACTGAGTTGTCAGATCAGCCGATAAAGTAGCTTCTACACACAAAACTTTGCAGACTTGGACGCTACAAGACTTGGAAAGGATTTGTTCATTCATTCATTCATTCATTCATTTTCTACCGCTTAATCCCGTTAGGGGTCGCGGGTGACTGGTAGCCTATCCCAGTGACTGTGGGCCTTAGGCGGGGAACACCCTGGACAGTGGCCAACTCGTCGCAGGGTTAGACATTAGACTGGGATTTGTTCATATACTGTATAATTTTTGCAAACGTTGCTGTGTATTTTTGGTCAATTTTTCTCACTTAATGCCTCATGAAAACATGACACGATGATAAACTTTCTTCTTATGTCAGAGTATTATTATTAAAATCTTTTATTGATTTTCAAAGCTTTAACAGAAGACAAAAACATATCAACAAAAGGACAGCAGGTTTTCAAATGGCAAGGTATATAAAAACAAAAAATGTTATTAAATATTTGAAGGTGGCAGATATTCAATATATTTAATAAATAGAGAAAAGAAAAATAATAATTAAAAAAATTACAAAATAGATTTAAAAAAGAAGAAAAACACTTATTTATATCTTATATATATTAATATATAATAATTTATATGCATGCACATACAAATATATAAAAGTGGGCTAAACACTCATTTCAGACTCAAAATAGAAAATAAAAGGTTGCCAGGTCTTATAGTAATTTTGAATGGATCTGCTAATAGCATGTCTTAAATGTTCAAGCTTGAAATGGGACATAACTTCTTCCACCCAATGCTTAAAAGATGATGGGGGCAATTTTTTTCCAGCTAAATAATATCAAGCGTCTTGCAAGAAGACGTGTTAAAAAAGCAGCTGCGTTGCTCTGATGAGGTGTTACAGAAATATCAGAGGGGACAACGCCAAATAATAGCCGTAACACGAGTTGGAACAATGTTTTTCTTACAAATAAATGAAATTGTTTTAAATTGTTTTAGCTGGGGACACACCCAGAACATATGGGTCAGGTTGACTGGGCCGAGACCGCACCTTCACAAGAGGCATCAGCAGACGGGAAGAGTCTGGCTATGACAGATGGAGACAGATGCAGCCTGTGGAGTATTAGCTATAAGAGCTTTTTCCTATTCACCTTAAATCCACCACCACCAGCCACCAGCAACACCACCCACCAGCCAGCAGCCACCCACCAGCAGCAACCACCACCTACAGCACCACACCAGCAGCACCACCACCAGGCAGCACCACCACCAGCACCACCACCCCAGCACCAGCACCACCACCACCACCACACCACGCAGCCCACCAGCACGCACCACCACCAAGCAGCACCACCACCACCAGCACCAACCAGCACACACCAGCACCCACCACCAGCACCACCACCAGCAGCACCACCACCACCAGCACCACCACCACCAGCACCACCACCACGCACCACCACCAGCAGCACCACACCAGCAGCACCACACCACCAGCACACCACCACCCCACCAGCAGCAACCACCACGCAACCACCACCAGCAGCACCACCACCACCACCAGCAGCACCACCACAGTACACCACCAGCACACCACCACCACCACAGCACCACAGCCACCAGCACCACCACCAGCAGCACCACCACCCAACAGCAGCACCACCACCACCACCAGCACCCACCACCGACCACAGCACACCACCACCAGCAGCACCACCACCAGCAGCACCACCCACCCACCAGCACCCACCACCACCCCACCAGCAGCACCACCACCAGCACACCACCACACCAGCAGCACCACCACCACCAGCACCACCCACCAGCACCACCAGCAGCAACACCGACAGTAGCCACCACCAGCACCACCACCACAGCACCACCACCGCAGAGCACCACCAGAACCACCAGCACCACCACAGCAGCAGCAGCACCACCACCGGCACCAGCACCAGCAGCACCACCACCACCAGCACCACCACCACAGTAGCACCACCAGCACCACCACACCAGCACAGCACCACCACCACCACCAGCACACCACCACCACCACCACAGCAGCCCACCACCACCACCACCAGCCCACCACCACCACCACCAGCACACCACCACCACCAGCCAGCACCACCACCACCACCACCACCCACCACCACCACCACCACCCACCACCAGCACCACCAGCACCACCACCACCGCACACCAGCAGCAGCACCACCACCACCACCAGCAGCACCACCACCAGCACCAGAGCAGCAGCAGCAGCAGCAGCAGCTCACACACACAGTTGTGTTTCCATCTGTCATGGGGACATTACATTGACTTACATTCATTTCATGGACCTTACCCTAACCTATCCTCAGTGGCTACTTGCCTAAACTTAACCCAACCCTCAACCTAATCCTAACCTTAACCTTATTTGAACTTAAAACCATGTTGCTGATCTCATAATGAGGATTTACATCATGGGGACCAGCTTTTTGTCCCCATAAGGAAGGCAGGTCCCCAGAAAGTGAGTGTGTATACAACTTTTGGTCCTCACAAAGTGATGAATACACGCTCATAGCCTCGGGCACAGCAGTCAGCGCAGACTCTTAACATTCTTCCAGGATAATGACACTGCTCGGACGCTGCAGTTTGGGCCTCGTCGTCTGTCTGCAGAATGTTTGCATCAAAACAGAGTCAGAGGGTCAGAGCTGCTGCAGGACAATCTTGTTTGTGGTTTGTTGGTTATTTTGAAGCTCCTCAACACTCAAAACTTTAGCATGTCCAGTGTGAGCTTGTGTTTATAATGCACACGTCGAACATGAATTCTAAACAGAGAAAAGACGCTTACTATTTAAAAGCCATGATAATAAGAAAGACCGCATCATGCTAAATCGACTGTTTGGAGTGTTTAATCCTTTTCTTCATCACAAACTCAGCTGGAGTTGTGTCTGTGAGATACGTTTTTCCCCTTTGAGCCCCAGAAAACCCTGCTGTGAATGTCCCTGCTCTGTGATGTCAGGTTATTAAATGCATATGCTGTGTTTATTCCACACGTGATCAGAGCCACTGTTTGTGTCGAGTCAAATGTGTGAAATGCTGTGGCAGCTTAGGCGTTGTCCTGTCCGAGTTAAGCGAGTGCGCGGTGTCGGGCCGTTCTCTCTGCCATGGCGAGGTCCCATCAATCAAGGATTATCAAGAAACCAACAAATACAAACGATGGATCAAAGAAGCAATAGAAATCAGAAAGCGAGGCCCACGCACTTTGAATCGAGACGAGGGAGCTTTCCAACTCCCTGTACGTGGAGCAGCCTCCTCCAGAGACCACCGAGCGGCGGGGGGCGTGGCCAGCCCAGCGGACCCGTAAGGTCTACCGGGCTGACCACGCCCCCCGCCGCTCGGTGGTCTCTGGAGGAGGCTGCTCCACGTACAGGAGAGTTGGAACAGCAACTGATAAGACCATGGCGACGTGCGACGCCTCTGATGAAGACGGAAGCGACCCGTCGAAACTCGTCAGGTAATAAACCATCTCTTACCGAAACTTGTCTGATATAGAAGAAAAACGCTTTCATTTAAGGTGGGACAGGCTTGGGGATTTAGTGGGACATGGTGGGACTGACTCGACAAATGATTTAATTAAAAAATAATAAAAACTGTTTTAAACTAAAATAAACACTATTGTTTGATCATATAAAGATGCATATAGGATATTTGGAAATTTAAAACAAGTTGTCTGAATGATAAATTATAAATAAATAAACTCTTGTCTTATTCATTGAAATATTAGGCTGTTTTTGGAACAGGTGACAGCTTCGTTTGTTATTTTAATAACTGTTTGCATTGATTAGAAGTTTCTTGCTGTCGTGCCTATATTTTTGACGAGCTTCACATGTGGCATGTCGTTTAAAAAGTCATATTCTCCTCCGTGGCTGATGGAGGAGCTCGTTTTGCACAAACGGCACAGCACAGTGCTCTTTCAGCGTCTCCTATGAGTGGGTTTCAGTCTATGTATTCCGTGACTGTACCTGCAAACAAAGTCTCCTCTTCTTTGCCTCGCTGGCCATAGTTTCGTCTCCTCACACGCACACTTGGCTTTCTGACTTGCTGTCGCCGTTTAGAAGTTTTCCTCTCAAATGTTGGGCGGGAACAGCGGCGCGCGGACTGTTGACTGACGTGCGGTTCTGCTTATCACATTTTTTTTTTTTTTTGCCATGCCACTTTTGGGATGCAAAAAAAAAATCCATTGCCCTGTAATAAATAAATAAATAAATAAATTTGCAAAAGCACAAAAAGTGATATTTTGGCTTAGATAATAATTTTAGAACCAAATGAGACATTTAAAAATGTCTCTTTGTAGTTCAATTTGCCTGGACAATCCAGCCTCACCGCTGCACCAGCGGATGAGTCTGGTCGGCCCCCGAGTCAACTGGATTTCTAGATTTCAAACAGACAGCGTAGGGAACCAATCAGAGAAGAGCATAAAGGCTTCTACTGCCGTAAGCTGTTGGGATTTCTCTCGCGCTGTCATCTGCCGGTAAGGGCGGTCCCCTTACCGGCTCGAGCCGACTGCACTGCTTGACCATCTTGAACACGACTATTGACCAGAGATGGCAAAATACTGAAATTCACTACTCAAGTAAAAGTACAATTACCTATGTAAAAAGCGACTCTGATAAAAGTCAAAGTCCTGCTGGAACTGCTTTACTTGAGTAAAAGTATAAAAGTAAACGTGTGTAAATTTACTTCAGTAAAAAAGTAAAAAGTACAATCACACTGCTTAAAGTTATTCTCTACTCTTGGTTAAAACTACTTTATAATATTAGATATTTGTCAGCTTGTTTCACTTGTTTCAAGATATTTCTTACAGTTTTCAAGAGATTTGAGAGTGAGTCAACTTTGCCATTGAGGTGAGTAAAAATGTTTGACTTCATTAGCAAATAATTTGGCTTGAAATAAGATGAAATGTTTTGAAACAAGGCAGAAAATACATCGAAACAAGTCATATAATCTATGTAAATCAAATAAAACCATCTGAACCGGAAAAAATACCATTTCATCTGACTCTTATGTGATAAGCATGTCATTTTTTGTTAGGAATTAAAAGGTTTTGGGCGTTTTTTCACTTGCTAATTTGTTCACCAAGTCCTGATACACGAAGGCAACATGTTTGATCTGGTGGTATTTAAAGGAAAAACAAATGTTTATGGACTTACAAAGTAACTAACCTGATTAAAAATGTAGGGAGTAGAAAGTACAGACACTTCTTGAAAAATGTATCAAGTAAAAGTAAAAAGTCGCAAGATTTTGTCAGACTCAAGTAAAGTACAGATACTCAAAAAAACTACTTAAGTACAGTACTTGAGTAAAAATACTTAGTTACTTGCCAACTCTGCTATTGACGCGATGTCTTTTTGGTCATTTAAAATGGCATTTACCAGTGAATGGAACAAACTCTCGGTTTTCCGGTGCGCCATGTTGTTTATCCTTCCGCCGAGCTGCCTAGATCCATGCGCGCTGCGCACAGCAGGGACGTTGTTAGCAAAAACCACGTGACTGAAATAAACGATTTTCATTGCACGGTACGATCTGGATTTCGAATGAAACGCCCTTGGAGGGGAGGGCGACCAGACTGACATTTTCTCTGTGTAAAAATACAGAGAAATGTCATTCTGGATGCCAGGCAATAGTTCAATAGGCCTAAATAAACTATGAAGCCAGTTACATAATAATGTTCATCAGTTTTGATATTTTTAGGATCAAAATGTTATTTCATCTTGTTTAGGCTGAACAGAAATTTATAAAACCAAGCGGTTTTAGCTTTAGCTACTCATAGAACTATAGTTACATTGGTAACTAACATTTTCAGTCCCGATGAAAACCTGGTCCAGTTCTGGGATAGTCCTGGTTAAAACCCGCTCAGTGTCACTAAATACACTGTGGAAGTAAAACAATCCCGTTTTCAAACTTTTCAAAGTAAACATCACAAACACGAATGTAAAAGTTCACGCATCGCCGCTGATCGAGGCTGATTTTCTGTGCGCATATTTATAATGAAGTGTGCGTCATTCTCGGTTTGAAGACTTTAACGGGACATATCTTTGTGATTTCTGGGTCTTTTGGGATGATTTAAAAAACTCATGCAGAGCTCAGACTCGTCTCTGTCCTCTGTCAGTACAGCAGACTCTCTTTTTGGTGCCATCTGCACAAACTGCAGCCGAAGAGATCCTCTGTAGACTGTTTATGAGCGCGTGAGAGAGAAAAGAGCGCAGCAGCAGCACTGCTCCTGCGGAGTCTGTTTAGCTCCACAGAGAAGCACAAGAACGTGAGCGCGTAAACTGGTTTATGTTTGTCAAGTCATTCACAAGTCATGTCAAGTAAAGAGTCACAAGTGAAGTCTCAAGTCACTAATGTTCAAGTCACAAGTCAAGTCTTTGGAGATCATAGGGCAAATAAGTCACAAGTCATGAAAAGTGTGATTTGAGTCTGCAAGTAACATTGTTTATTTGTCCCTAAAGGGAAGTTTAAGGGAGAATGTCTGAACACTTGTGAGTAAAAACTTCCTTCTTTGCTGGTGAAATGAAAGTGGACATGTGTCTTCAGGCCTTTTCCCAAACCTTCTCCTGACACACAGAACAGATTATGTGTGTGGCTGGTGAACACAAACAGGCGTGGTCTGAAGGCTGGTCCTGGTAACAGCAAAATATTTAGTGAAAGAAACGTGAGCCGTGTGCTTTTACACAGATTACTGCTCCATTGTTCTGCTTAATAATGTCTGATTACTCACACAGGACTGAAGTCATCTACATCCAGCACTGCACATTCACCAATCAGCTTTAGTTGTGTTTTATGATTACCTCAGTCCTTCCTCAGACACATGAATTACTGAATACTTACTTTGCCTGGGAAAAGAACGAGAATCTCACACTAATAGAAGCAAAGACTAATGGTTTTCAAGCCTTTAAAGGTCCACTGTGCCATTTTTTGACCAAAAGCATATTATTGTCATTTAGATGAATTTGTTGCGCTATATAAATCTTCCTTTGGGCAGGCTTGTATGGCCACACACACAATGACTGTAACATATGTGTGCCATCGGAGGGGTCACAATTTAGACATTTAAAGTTGGGGTAGCT
Source organism: Mugilogobius chulae (assembly GCA_038363315.1). Taxonomy (NCBI): domain Eukaryota; kingdom Metazoa; phylum Chordata; class Actinopteri; order Gobiiformes; family Gobiidae; genus Mugilogobius; species Mugilogobius chulae. The sequence continues at coordinate 6,562,189 of CM076412.1, read as the reverse complement.
CATTTTTGTTGTTGTAAATAGGTAAACTTTGTGTTTTCCACCAAAAGTTTATGATAAATGTAGCACTTTGTTAAAAATGAGACCCAGAGAACTCTCTGACCCAAATAATACAGAATTTTAGATTAATAGAAGCAGAATGCAGCGTTCTGATTGGCTGAGCTCGGGTGGTCCTCTCCAGTTTCACTTTGAAAGAGAAAAAAAGAGGGTTTTATGTCAAAATTGCAACAAAAAACCTACACATATTGATATTAACAATGTGTTGAAGGATTTATGGGAAAAAGTTGTCAGATTTAAAACCTAAATTCAAAATTCACCTTCCTCACCTTTAAATTCATTTGATGATTTGTTGCCAACATTGCCACTCCATTATAGTCTGGAGAAGTGTACTTATTACACACAACACACTGTTAGCCCAGGTTCCATGATAATGTACAATGTTTATTTCACATTTCGTTCATTGCACAACCATTTCTGTTAAATTCATTCTTTCATTTTTAACATTAAAATGTTTAAAAACACTTTCTCACACTCACTCATTCAGTTCTTTAAAACACTGACCCAGCTGCCAGGCACAGTACCTCCTGCGTCAGAGCTGCTCCCCCAGGCAGCACAGCAACTAAAGTAAACAAAATGAATCAAAACAAAAACAACAAAACAAAAGCTAAACAAAAGCAAAGGTGGCGTGCCCAGGCCACTGCAGACAACCACAGACACTGATGTTGATGCTGAGTCCAAGCTTGTTTGTGAACTCTACGAAAGGACCAAGCAAACGGTGCAACAGCCGCCCTGGTAAATGTCTGTCCTGTTAGAGTTTACGCAGAGCTTAAAATAGTGGAGAGATTTTCTCCAGCAATGAAGATGAAGGCGTGGAAACATATTGAAGAGTGAGACTGTAAAAGCAGAGAGACAGCGACGCAGCAACGACACTGAAGATAAGTGAAGAGCGGCCACACAAGAGACCGGAAACAAACAGCAAAGAGACAAATGAAGGAGATGGGAGCGCTTGAATGTGGGGTAGCTGATTTTCACACTGCAAACACAATTTAGGTTTTAAATCTGATGACTTCCTCTCATAAATCCTTCAACACATAGTTAATATTGACTTGGGTTCATTTGGTTGCATTTATGGCTTATAAACAAACAATAGAGTGAAATGGAGAAGACCACCCGAGCTCAGCCAATCAGAGCGCAGCATTCTGCTCCTGATTAGAACTCAAATTCTGTATTATTCAGTTCAGACAGTACACATAGATCTCATTTTTTTCCACAAATGCTGTATTTACTATATGATTTTTAGTGAAAAGCAAAAAGCTTACTAATTTTCAACTAAAAAAGTTAGCTACCCTACCTTTAAATAGTCCACCAAGATAAGAGCACACTCCCACACACTAATGCTCAAAGCCCATCTTGCCACATTGGGAAATGTAACAGAGCCTAAAAGTACATTTAAATGTTCTTTACCTCTGCATTTCATTCATTATTCAAGTACTGCGATGCTTGTGCTATAAGACTGTACAATACAAACTGTACCACGGTATATATCACATAATCATATGTTGTCCCGTCTTTACTGCTTCTGCTGATGCTGTGCAGAGACGTCAAAATGTTTCATTATATCAGTATTGTATTGGCCGATACTGACAACTTCTTAACGAAAATATTGATGCTGGTGTTTTTACAAGTTCTCTGGTCCCAGTTTGTCCTTCAGGCATCAGCATACTAAGAAGTTAAAATGGAAATAAACAAACAACTAAGCAGCACCTGGTACCTCCTCTTCACTTAACTCAGCTCCTAGATCAAGTAGGACAGAACTGCAGATGATTGTCAAATAACAGAAGTACAATCAGCCAATCAGTGAACAGAGAAGAAGCGACTGCAGTTGAGACAGCAGACTGTTCTCCTTGTGCTGTGTAACTCTTTTATGCAAACATCAGTATGTCTACAGCAGGACAAACATAGGCCCATCTCAGAAACACTGAGCTTAACTAACCCGCCCGGGGACACAGACCTCTACGTTATGTTCATGAACAGTCACAGTCCCACGTAGGCGCTGCAGTCTAAATACATCTTAGTTATGAAGAGCATGTGTATATGAGCGTTCTCTCTCTCTCTCTCTTGTCATCACTTCTGCTGACTTCTGCACTGACTGACATGGCAACACACTTCGCTCTCAGGGAATTGAACCCAGGCCAGGACACTCTTACACTAGCTGCATGTACAGACAGAGTTTGAGTGCGTTCATAACTAAGCATTTATATATGTCAAGACTCTCATTATGAGATCAGCTCCACAGTCCTGCAGGCCATTTGGAATGTTAGGTTCTAACCAGACCTTTAGCTAACTTTTAGGAGAACCACATTTCAAAAGTTCTCTAGAGGTTACAAACTTCAAATAAGGCTATTCTAAAGTTGTCAGAAAGTTTTTTGTCAATACGACAATCAAGCTTTTTGATCAACTTTTGTAAAAACTTTCCTGGACCATTTCAGAACGTGTAAAGGTGTCTGACCTTAGTTTCTTAGGTTAGGAGATGGTGAAATGTTTTTAAGTCGTGTAAAGGTGTCTGAGGTAATTTTTAGTAGGAGAATGTTGTGAGAATGTTCTTGTAAGTCATGTAAAGGTTGTCTGACCTTAGTTCTAGGTAGGGATGTGTGAGAATTTTTTTTCTAAGGTCGTGTAAAGTTGTCTGACCTTATTTTCTTAGGTTAGGATAATGTTGTGAGAATTCTTGTAAGGTCATGTAAAGGTTGTCTGGAGTTAGTTTCTAAGGTTAGGAGAATGTTGTGAGAATTTCTTGTAAGGTTGTTAAAGGTTGTCTGGAGCTTAGTTTCTTAGGTTAGGAATGTTGTGAGAATGTTCTTGTAGGTCGTGTAAAGGTTGTCTGGACCTTAGTTTCTTAGCGTAGGAGAATGTTGTGAGAATGTTTGTAAGGTCGTTAAAGTTTGTCTGGGACCTTAGTTTCTAGGTAGAGATGTTTGAGATGTTCTAAGGTCAGTAAAGGTTGTCTGGAGCTTAGTTTCTAGTTAGGAGATGTTGTGAGAATGTTCTGTAAGGTTGGTAAATGTTGTTGAGCTATTCTTTTAAGTTAGGGGAAGTCTAGAATGTTTTGTAAGGTCGTGTAAAGGTGTCTGAGGTTAGTTCTTAGGTTAGGAGAATTTGAGATGTTTTGTAAGGTCATGTAAAGGTGTCTGACTAGTTTCTTAGGTCTAGAAATGTTCGTGTAAGTCGGTAAAGTGTCTGGACCTTAGTTCTTAGGTAGGAGAATGTGTGAGAATTCTTGTAACGCGTGTAAAGGTGTCTGGAGCTTAGTTTCTAGGTTAGGAGAATGTTCAGATGTTCTGTAAGGTGTGAAAGTTGTTGGAGGTTATTCTTTAGGTTAGGAGAATGTTGTGAGAAAATAAAGGCTTAGGTTAGGAGAATGTTGTGAGAATGTTCTTTAAGGTGGTAAAGGTTGTCTGGACTTAGTTTCTTAGGTTAGGAGAAAGATGTTCTTGTAAGGTCAGTAAAAGTGTCGGCTTGTTTCTTAGGTTAGGAGACAATGTTGTGAGATGTTCTTGTTAGTCGTGTAAAGGTTTCTGGAGTTAGTTCTTAGTAGGAAAGCTGTAGAATGTTCTTGTAAGGGTGTAAAGGTTGTCTGTACTTATTAAAAATTTCCTGGAGAATGTTGTGAGAATGTTCTTTAAGGTCGTGTAAAGGTTGTCTGAGACTTAGTTTCGTGAGTAAAGGTCGTGTAAAGTTGTCTGGACCTTAGTTTCTTAGGTTAGGAGAATGTGTGAGAATGTTTTTAAGGTCGTGTAAAGGTTGTCTGGACCTTAGTTTCTTAGGTTAGGAGAATGTTGTGAGAAGTCTGTAAGGTCGTGTAAAGGTTGTCTGGACTTAGTTCTTAGGTTAGGAATGTTGTGAGAATGTTCTTGTAAGGTCGTGTAAAGGTTGTCTGGAGCTTAGTTTCTTAGGTAGGAGAATGTTGTGAGAATGTTCTTGTAAGGTCGTGTAAAGGTTGTCTGGACCTTAGTTTCTTAGTTAGGAGAATGTTGTGAGAATGTTCTTGTAAGGTCGTGTAAAGGTTGTTGATTAGTTCTTAGGTTAGAATGTTGTGAGAATGTTCTTGTAAGGTCGTGTAAAGGTTGTCTGGACCTTAGTTTCTTAGGTTAGGAGAATGTTGTGAGAATGTTTTATAAGTCGTGTAAAGGTTGTCTGGAGGTTAAAGCAGCTCAGGGGAATGTTCTGGTAACGCTCCAGAACGTTTGAGGAAACTAACAAAATGTTGCACCACGGTCATAAACTTTTCTTTAAACCTCCAAAGAACCAAAACTTTTAGGGAATGTTCTGCTAACCTAACAAAATCTTTATCCTCAGAAAATATCATGATCAAATTAAAATCACTTTATAAAAATGACACAACAGACCCAACTAAAAAAGCTTTTCCTAAAGTATTGACCACTGAGGCAAATAAAAAAGAAAATATGATTAAGCCTAAACTTACCCTTTAAACCTAAAGAAACTGGTTTATGTTTGCTTTTTCATAATGTGCAATATATACAGCATGACATATATATATATGTAAAAAAAGGCCTGAATTGTGTTCATCCTACCCGATGTGTGTGTTGTCGAATATACGTATACACTTTTTTGTGAGACTGTATTGGAGCAGAGTGCAGTTGAACTGTTTTAAAGCAGAATAACATGTCCTTTAGCTGATAATCAAGTGATCAAATACTTATTTGACTAAGTCATTTACAAATACATTGCTAAAAAGCCATACAATGTGGTTTCTGGATTTGTTTTATTTTAGATCCTGTCTCTCACAGTGGAAATGCATCTACAATGGACATTTCAGATCTTCAGTGATTTCAAATACTTCTTGACCTCAGTGTGTTTATAGTGCAAACACAAACACAATTTCAAAAATTATGAGGCATGTTAGAACTTTAGCCAGTAAAAGGCTTAATAAGTCCAGTTAAAAGGCACAAACCGATATCATGGAGCCGATTCTCGATTCAGCAAAGTTCCATGGATCAAAGCAGAACTTCAATCCCAGAATCAGATCAATGCATCACCAGTCACGACAAAAACACCAAGCCTGAGCTGTGATTGGTCTGACAACAGTTGAAACTATACAGCTGGAGTTAGAGATTTGTGAAATCACAAACATCGGGAGAATGTAGAAGCACAGAAGTGATTAGTGCTGTCTAATGAAACATCAAACTCATGTGGCTCGGTCTGTGTGTGAACAGGTTCAGAGCAGCTGAGGGAAGACAAGCTGCATTTTACAGTTGAAATAGGCCTGTCACGATAATTACTATATCAGATTATTGTGTCATATAAAAACATCCACAACAACATTTTGAGACTCGATAAATGTGCGTGCGCATTCACCACGCAAAAGCAATTCAATTCAACTGCAGCAAAACATCAAGCCACTAATCATCTTTAATACCTAGAAAGAAGAGGTAGAAACACACAGCATGCATGGTTTGGTTCATATTTAATAAAGAAACTGAAATGTCTTCCGCACAGACACACTGACAGAAAGACCAGTGCAGGTGTGTCTGCTCCTACATCATGTCCTCTCATCTTCCTCCTGAACTGCTCCTCTTCCACTGCTTTGTTGCTTCGTGTATCCAAAAGTGAAACTTTCCAAGCGTCACAGCTCGTAGAAGAGAAAACACGAGTCAAAACAAAGACACCCGATGCTCCAACTCTTCATCTACGGCGCAGAGGTAAATTATGTTCCACTGTGACAAAGTTTGTTTTTAGACATTTTTTTGTCCCATGTGCGGTGGATTTATTAAAAGAGGCAGGAAGCGTCAGCAACAGAAATTCACCTTCTCATGAATGATGTTTTATGTCACTGTGTGTTTTTTTTGTGGCAGTGTGTCAAGATGAATTTCCACCTTGGTGGACAACAAAGCTATTCTATTCTGTGGCCTGGACCTTGCCTGAGCAGCCAGTCCCTACACACTTTGACAGACACTTTACAAACCGTGAGGGTCTGGGAGTGGAGCGCCGAGGATCAATTTCGTGGGCGGCCTTTCTGAGCGCTGAGTCAACCAATCACAGAAAACCCGGAAATTCCACCAAAACAGCGACAGGATGTTTTCATAAACATGTAGTGTGAGGATTTTTTCAGTCTGAAGTCTCAACACGTTTGTGCTCAGGTTTTAAGGAATTGATACGTTCATTGTTCAAAACCGAAGCACGAGCCGAATCAGCTACATTCACCTTCTTGAATGTTTTGAAATGGGCTTGAAAGCAACTTCTGACTTTTTAGTGTCACGTGTCAGAATGGCCGTGCTTGATTGGATCATCCTAACATTGGACGAGGAAACAGAATGTAGGAGGGAAGGACTGGTCAGGCAAACCTGGACCAGGTAGTGACTCACCCCACATGAAGAAATGTGGAAAATGTTTGTGCCAAACTGTATTTTTAAGGAGATAATTTTGCACTCATGTCATGCTAAAAGCACAATATTAGATGAAGAGCCACGACTGGACTGAGCAGCTGAGACAGTATTTGGCTGAGTTTAAAACTAATACATAAAAAGAGTGAAAGCATTATAATAATGTCATTGCAAAAGAGCCCATAGTCTTGGGTCACCAAATACATCAGTCAGTAAATGTAAGTACACTCAGTTACTCACAGCATGTCTAAACTTTACTATTAACATTTGTGTAAAAGAAAAGATTTGTTTTTATAACCACTGTTGTGTTATATTACTTGTATGCCAGTTTTATTTTAGATCTAAGAGGGTATTGTCTTGAATATACTTTAACAACAATAACATCGTTTATCGAGATGGTTTCAGAGACAAATATCCTCTGGTAAAATGATTTGAAAATGAAGCTGTATCTTTATTCTTTCGTCTCTAACACCTGACTAAACTCTGCCTGGTTTAGCAAAAAGAAGCCCATATGTGGTGTTTGTAGATCTGGCCTGACAGCAGTGTTAGCGCTCTCTGCTCCTGTTCCACCTGCTGTGACACACGGGGTGATAAAGACACGATGTTCTCTCTGCTCTGCGTCGTGTTGTGACTGCACTTTTCACAGGTAAACACTGTCAGGACCAACACGAGCCTCTCTTCTCACACTTCTCCCTCTTTTGTTCGCCATCACAAGAATCCAGGGTGTGTTACATTCCTAGGCCGATCTGACAGTTCTCCAAGCGTCCCGTAGAGCGTCCCGCAGCAGCCCCCGGTCCAGACACAACACTGACAGCTGTGAGAGGGCACCACAAACACAAACAGTCTGTCTCCAGGCCTCACACCTTCGCTCACACATTCGCTGCTTCACAGTGGCTCAATCTGCTGCTGCAGGGACAACACATGGAGCACAAAGAACCAGACCAGACGTTTTAGAAAGCGTTAGCATCGCTCTGACAGGTGGAGCATGTTTACCAAACAAACAAGCGCCGGACATGTCCAGAGGAATCAAAGTAACAGACTGAAGAGGCTGGATATTGGAGTTGGCAAGTTTCCCAAAGAAAGAGCCATAAAAAGCAAGTTATTTTCCTCTAAAATGGTTACAAGGCTGTAACAGGGAGAACAGTATCGTTCCTGCCACTTTAAATGGGTGTTTTCTTTTCTGTGTGGGTGTGGTTTTGTTTGTGGTGGGCCAATGGCCATTTCCTTTTAATTAGTTGGCAGCTGGAATGGTCGGTGCTTTTTGTTTAAAACCCCTGCTCTCCTCCTCACTCATTCTCTCTCACACCTTGTGTCTCCTCTGTCCAAGTCAGTTTGTACAATCATTTGTTTGGTTTTGCAGTGCACTTGGGCTTTGTTTATAATGGGACTTTTAAATAGATTTAGTAAATTGTGTTATACGCTCTCTCACACCTTGTGTCTCCTCTGTCCAGTTTGGGGTTGTCCAGGCATCCTGTCTAAAGACGAGTCGGCCGCTCTGGGGGCAACATTGGGGCACGCTTGGGACAAAGCACCAAACCAGCTGTGCCATACCACAAAACGCAGCCACAGGGCCTGTTAGCCGACCTGAGCCTGGACCCTGGACAGTTTGCCCAAATAGACTCTGCCCTCTCAAACCAATTCCTCTTTTAACTCAGAGACTTTTATATTTTGTAATAAATCATTTTTCTATAAAACTAACTCGTGTCTGTGATCTCTGGTGATCCTTGAACCTGCCTAAGGGGGTGTTATAAGGCCACATTTACTGTATCAGTAAAACTTAGTGAACATGATTATTAGTCAACCCATTGGTTAACCTGTCCAGTCAGATGGATTTTCTCGTGAACTTAGTGAATTAATAAAATCAAGAGAATCAAGGAATGCCTGAATCAAACAAAACAAAGATGACAGCTCTTGGGATGGACGTGTGTTTGCTGAGTTTGATTCTGTTTGAGCAGAAATAGGCCTACAGAGGATTTACTTTTGAACACTTAAGGCCCGGGGGCAAAATTGGCCCTCCAAAGCTCTCAACCCATCTTTCAAATATTGCAACTATGTGTTATTTATAGTTTGCAGAGTTGATTCTTAGACCTGAGTTGGTCCATTTTAGTTTTGCTGTAATTCTACTTAGCCTGACCTGGTTTTGGCCAAAAGCTGCAACTCTTGGTTTAGACTAATACTGGTTCTTGTTTAATTCTGATTCAGTGCTGGTTTGGACATTTTCTAAAGCAGTTCAAATCAAACAGAGGGTATATCAACAGTGACTAACATTACTGAAACAGATATTTTGTACAACCCTAAATTCATTGGTCATGAACTATGGACCTACCCGGCCCAGTGGCCATGGGTCCCTGAAAAATCTGGCCTTCTGGAAAAATGGTTGACTAGCCCTGCTCTAAACTATGTGTGTCAAGCTCAAATGTAGCTGGGGCCAAATGGATCAGAGTCAAAGTTGGTTGAGGGCCATATTTAAAAATGTAGGCCTGTGTGTTATATTCAAATAGGGCAACTGCAACAAATTTACCTTATGTCCAAGTTTATTTTGCCTCACATTACATTGTGTGACTTTATATTATGTTGTACAGAGAGTCATTCCAAGATATTTTTTAAACTTACCCATTTTAGTAACTTGAAGCCTAAACTTACCCGTTAAACCCAACGAAAAAGGTTTGTTGTATACTGTATCTATGTCTTCTTCTGGGACTGGTACTTCAAATTGTTGTGTCAATAATAAACAGATATCCCAGGGGCCACATGAAATCATCTTGGGGCCAGTTTGACACTGCTGCTCTAGACGCAGTTATTTAAATCTACACCATATTTAAGTACCATGACAAAATGTAGGAATAGGCATGTTACATACATATTTGCTATATAATACGTAAGGGTTTGTGGATTCCAGAGACCAAACAGCAACACTTGGATTAAATAAATAAATAAAAATATATGATTGAATATTAAGGCTTGTACTTGGAGCAGATACTGATACTAAACTGTACTTGTCTCCAGGAGAAGGCGAGAGTGCGTGTCACACCAGGGTCGCAACAGTGTCGAGGAGAATGTGTCTAATGTTACCGGCCCGGAGCGTCCCGAGTGAGCGGGCTGTTAGCCGGGGTCACGCGGGGTCACCAGCGCTCACGGCCAGTTTCTGAGCCGCTCACATTCCTCTGGAGGGCAGAGCTGAATCCAAACACTTCCTCTGCCTGTACCTTGACCTACACAAATCCTTATACAGTATGTGTCAGACGAGGAGGTGAGATCGTCTGTGCAAGTCCTGGAGCTGGTAAAGGAGAGTTGTTGGAGTGAAGAAGACAGGCTTGATACTAAACAATAACTGTGACAAAGATGAAGGAGGCTTAACATCAATCACAGGACTTGTTTCTTTCGTTTGCTCGATTTGATGCTTTAGCTCATAAATGTTTTGATTTTTTACTATTATAATATGAACTTTGAATGACTCACAATATGAGGGATGCAACTAATAAAGTAAAAATTCCTAATTAATGTGTAACTAAACACCAAACTCACTTTTTTTTATATAAACCGGTCTTTATGATCCTATCTTCACATCCCTGGCATTATTTTGACATTTTAGTGGCAAACTAGTTAAAATATGGACTTTAGTAGCAAAAACGGCACCTGCACTGCCGCTCTTTTGGTGTAAATATAAATGATAAATGAATTTCTCTGTTGGAGCTCCGTCGGTGACGTCGCAGCCTAGAGCAGCGTGGAGCAGGGGGGCTGCATGTGAAACACACTCACGGGTCTAACAGCCACGCCCACACTCAGAGTGATGCAGAAGGTAACGTCAATGATGTTGTGCAGAGCCGGATCTAACATTTTGGGGGCCCTAAGCAAAAATCAGCTTCGAGGCCCTCCTGTCTTTTCTATGAACCTTAATCGGTCATGCCAAAGCAGCGTTTAAATTGATTTTTTTCATTATAATTTATAACTATACACAAAGCGACAGACAAAAATAAGTGTAAGCTAAATATATTTCTCACAATAAAGAGATAATGTAAGTTTCTGCCCCGGAAACCTTTGAATAAATTAGATGCATTTTCCCTAAATTTGGAGTGAGCTATTTTAGACCAACAAAAAATTGTATGCATAATTTATAATTATTATATTATTGCATCTCTTCAAGTTTCCCTTGTCAGTGTTTCCATGTGGGGCCCCAGCCCTGTCCCTCCCCCTGTGAGCTCCGCCTCTGTCCCTCTTCATGTGCTCACGCTGTAACAGCTGATAACCTGCATCATCGCGCTGGACTTTTTGGACAGAAATACTAACATCTGAAATTTTTCAAGACAAACAAAGGCTTTTGAAATAATTCAACACAATTGTGCAGAATTTCTTTTTCACTGCGGTAATTTCGTGATCTGCAGACGTTTAAGTACATCAGCTTATGTGTACGTAGTGCAGCCAATACTTGTCCTATTGGCGCAAAATAAAGATTGACAGAGAGCTTATGAGATACAGAACATGTATGTGTTGTCCACATTGTTCACAGAGTCTTTGATTTTGCACTCTATGCTGAGAATGATCAGACTCCTGTTTCTGCTTTTGTCAGTCTTAGCTCAGCACAGGGAAAGCGTCCATGTCTCAATTCAGAAGGCGTAGGCCCTACACCTACGCAACTTGCGTAGTCTGCATATAGGAAGGTCTGGCTCTGATGTTGTGGTCACAAATGGACCTGTGGTGGGCAGGATTCAGGTGGTGGATATATCAGCAGATGCTATGCTACAGTCTGTGTCTGTTGCTTGACTTTCACCTCGAATGATCGCTCTGTGTGAAGCTGGCACGTGAGCTCACATCACTGTCACTCTCCATTGTTGTGTCGGAAGATTGCTGTCACTCACAGATCCAGGTGGTCCCGATGGTCTGGCACCGCCTACCACCCCCCGCGCTCCCACGCTGTCCCGCCCACCATGCCTCGCCTTTTGAGTCCTCCACTGCCCACTTTGGGCCCATTTTTCAGATTTTGCTTGAGGGCGGAGTTAGGTTTTGGGAGGTCGTTTAGCTACACTTTAATAAAATGTTTTCTTCTGAATATTTATTTTTGTATCACATCAAACAGCTTGTTGTTTGGCAGTAGCATTGAAGTCAGAAGAGATACGTATTTAGAGAGTGTATATCTTATCCTTTTGATAAAGATTAAGGTTTGGCTCTAGTGGCAAACCTCGCTCAGGGGCCACGGGCTGACTCTATACACCCAGAACACAATGACATATCTCTGGGAAATAAGACATTAAGGGCTCAGTTGTAAAACATTTTGCTCTTTAAACCAAAATCAGAAAACAAGCCATTTTCAGACTTTTCGTTTTTTTTGGATTTTCCATTTCAAAACAAAAATCAAATGTCTAGCAGTACCGGGACCGTTTGGAAAAAAAGCAACAGTTTGACCATATCCAGGCTGCTTTGTGGCATCTTATGCACAATACTTAAGGATGTATCTCTGCATACACCATTGTAAGCTGGTTACTTTTACTTTTCACTTTTTACCTTTAAAATCGACTCACCTCTTTGCATGGAGAGTAAAAAGTATTGTTCTGCATGTTTTAGTGAAGTCATGTTTCAGTTAAACAAACCTGCTTCTGATCCTGAAAGTAAAGTGTGATTTCCACCGGTGACCTTTGCCTCGTGGGAGTTGGAAGTTTGTGAGATTTAATTGTAGAGAAGCACAGCCTGATTCTTTAGCCTCAGGACACGACTTACCTTTGCACACAGGAATGCAATCATCAGCCTTAACTCTCCTCAATCCTGCGCTTCAACACCAGCGCCTCACACAACCCGAGCAAGAAGAGGAGAAAAGAGAGACACCTTTATAGATAAGATGAAGAAATTGTGTGCTCACGGCGGTGAAGGTTTGTACAAAATGTTCTTTTTAGCGGCGTATGAATAGAGACGTTCAAGTGACAATCAAGAGAGAGTTAGATTGTCAGACATTTGAATCTAAATCTCAGTTTTTTTTTTAAAAGTTGTGACCTATGGGCCTATGGGCAGTGGCACAATACATCACACTTCTGACTCATTTGGTTTTTCGACAAATACAGCGGCATGAAAAAGTATGTGAACCTTTTGAAATTTGCACATTTCTGCTTAAAATCACCATCAAATGTGATCTGATCTTTGTCAAAATCACACCAATGAAAAAAACAGTGTCTGCTTTAACTAAAACCACCCAAACATTTATAGGTTTTCATTTTTTAATGAGGATAACATGCAAACATTGACAAAAGGGGAAAGAAAAAGTAAGTGAACGTTCTGCCTAAGGAGACTTTAAGAGCAATTATTTCCAATTTTACCAAACAATTTAAGTCAGAGTGTGTCCAATCACTGAGGAGTGGCTTAAAGCTGCCCTGCCCATATAAAAGACACTCCTGGTAAGCACTGTGTCTTGATGTGAAGCAATGTCTGTTGTTCATCATGGCTTGCTCAAAGCAGCTGTCTGAAGACCTGCAATCTAGAATTGTAGATTTGTATAAAGCTGGAAAAGGTTACAAAACCATCTCTAAAAGTCTGGATGTTCATTAGTCTACAGTTAGAGAAATTATGTACAAATGGAGAGAGCTTGGCACTATTGCTTCTCTCCTGAGGAGTGGCCTTTCAACACAAATAACACCCAAAGTTCAGCGCAAAATACTCAGAGGTAAAAAAGAACCCTAGAGTGTCTGCACAGTCCAGTATCTCTGTGTTTACAATGACTACATGTAAAACAACAGTCTAGAATTGTGCTCATCAGAGGACTCCACAAAGGAAGCCACTACTGTCTAAAAAAACATTGCTGCACAATTAAAGTTCGCAAAAAATCACCTAGACACTCCACAGAACTTCTGGCAAAATATTTTGTGGACTGATGAAACTAAAATGTAATTATTTGGGAGAAACACACAACGTCATGTTTAGAGGAAAAATGAAACAGCTCACCAACATCAACACCCCATTCCGACCGTGAAGCCCGGTGGAGGGAAAATTATAGTTTAGGCCTGTTTTGCTGCCTTAGGGCCTGGACAACTTGTAATCATTAGTGGAAAAATTAATTCAAAGGTTTATCAGATGTTTTACAAGAAAAGTTGAGGCTGCCTGTCAGACAGTCAAGCTTAAAAGAGGAAAGAAGCTGCAACAAGACAATGATTCAAAACACAATAGTAAATCAACTTGAGAATGGTTTCAGAAGAACAAAATACACGTTCTGGAGTGGCCAAGTCAAAGTCCTGACTTGAGATGCTGTGGCATGACCTCAAAACTGCAATTTATGCCCAACATCCCAGAATCTGACTGAACTGCAGCAATTTTTAAGAAGAATGGTCCAAAATTGATCAGATCGATGTGCCAGACTGATCTGCAACTACAGGAAGTGTCTGGTAGAAGTTATTGCTGTCAAAGGGGGTGTAACCAGATATTAAATGTAAGGGTTCACTTACTTTTTTTTTTCTCCTTCTGTCATTGTTTGCATGTTATCTCATTAAATATGAAAACCTATAAATGTTTGGGTGGTTTTAGTTAAAGAAGACATCGTTTTTTCATCTGTGTGATTTTGACAAAGATCAGATCACATGGTGATTTTAAGCAGAAATGTGAGAAATTTCAAAAGGTTCACATACTTTTTCATGCGCTGTATTCAAGCACTACCTGCCTAGTGACTTTGAAAAGCTACACATGCATTTGTAAAACAGCCTGACTCAAACATAATGACAGGTTACATTCTGAAGCAAACGGCAACAAAACTCTTTCAGAAATTCCATACAAACTTGTCTAAAAACAAATGGTAAAAGTGGTTGTTTAAGACTAAGTCCCGCCTCTTTTGACTGAACACCAGATTCAACAGACTCATAATCTCATGTTGAATTAAAGCTGTTATTTGCATTTTAGAGAAGACCAGAGTGTGCCCTGCCCCGAGTCTGACTCATCACATAAGAGTTATTATTGACACAGAGAGAGGGGGGGGTAAAGAGAGGGAGAGAAAGAGGAGAGAGAGAGAGAAGAGAGAGAGAGAGGGGAGGGGGGACAGGGGAGAGAGAGAAAGAGGGAAGAGATGGAGAGATAGAGAGGGAGAGAGAAGGATAGAGAGGGAGATAGAGACAAAGAGAGAGCGAGAGAAAGACAGGGGAGAGGGGGGGAGAAGGAGAGAGAGAGGGGAGAGAGAGAGAAAAGGAGGGAGAGAGGGAGAGGGGGGCAGAGAGAGAGAGAGAGGGGGATAGAGACAAAGAGAGAGAGAGAAAGACGGGAGAGAAGAGAGAGAAGGAGAGAGAGGGAGAAAGAGGAGAAAGAAAGAGAGAGAGACAGAGAAAGAGAGAGAAAGAAAGAGACAGAGAAAGAGAGAGAGACAGAGAAAGAGAGAGAGAGAGAGAGAGAGAGAGAGAGTAGCTGCAGGGCTAAACTTAATGATCCTTGAAAAAAGAGCATCCCGGGACAAGCTCAATCAAAGCAAACACACACACACAGCTCCACTCCCTTTCTCTTTCTCTCATTCTTTTCCTTCTCTCTCTTCATTATTCCCTTCTCTTCTTATCTATAGCAATCCCCCTCTCTCTCTACTCTTTCTTCTCCTTTCACTCTCTCTCTCCCATTTCTTTTTCTCTCTCTCCTTTTCTTCATTCTGCTCTCCCCTCTACCTTCTCCCTGACTCCTTTGCTCTCTCTCTCTCTCTCCCTCATCTCTACTTTTATTTCTCAATCTCTCTCCCTGTCTTCTTCTTTCAACATTCTTCTCTCCCTTGTTTCCTCTCTCTCCCTTTCTTTTCTCTTCCTCTCTCTCCTTCTACCATCTCTCTCTTTTTGACTTTTTCTCCCCTTTTTTCTCTCTTTCTTCCTCTACCCTTTTCCTTCTTCTGCCGTGTCTTCTTTTCGCTCTCTCCCTCCATTCTTGTTCTCCCTCTCGCTTCTTAATCTGTAGCTTTCTTTCTCTCCTCTCTCTGTTCTATCACTCTCTCTCTCCTACTTCTTCTCCTCTTTCCCTCCAGTCTCGCTCTCTGCTTCTTTCTCTTCTACCCCCTCCTGACTCCTTCACCCTCCCTCTCACTTCTCCCTCCCCACCTCTATTTTTCTTTCTCTCAATCTCTCTCTTTCTTCTTGTGTTCTTCTCTCTTGTTCCTTCTCTCGCTCTAATTTTTCTTTTCCTCTCTGTCCTCCCTCTCCTTTTCTCTCATTCTATTTGTCCCTCCACCCCAGCCATCATTTATTGTCCTCTCCCTTCCACTCTTCTCTTGTTCTTCTCACCTCCACCCTCTCTCTCTCTTCCTCCCCCTCTTTTTTCTACCGTCCCTCTTCTACCCTCATGTCCTATTTTCTCTTTCTTCCCTCTTCTCTCATTCTCACACGCTCATCTTAATCTATAGCTTTCTCTCTCCTCTCTCTCACTTTCCCTCACCTCCCTCTCTCTATCCTCTCTCCTTCTCTCGCTCTCTCCCTATCTCTTCTCTTTCTTTTCTCTCCTCTCTCTCTTTTCCTTCTCTCCTCATACCTCTCCTTTCTCTCATCTTTCTCTCTTTTTTCTTTTCTCCCCCCCATACCTCCTCTCTCTCTTTCTCCTCTCTCTCTCTCTCTCTCTTTCTCTCTCTCCCCTTCCTCATATGTCCTCCTTTCTCTCCTCTCTCTCTCTCTTCTTCTCATCTCTCTCATACTTCCTCTATCCTCTCTCCTCTCTCTCCTCCTATACCTCCTCTCCTTCTCTCCTCTTCTCTCTCTCTTTTCTCTCTCCCCCTCCTCATACCTTCCTCTTTTCTCTCATCTCTCTCCCCTTCCTCATCTCTTTCTCTCTCTCTCTTCCTCATACTTCATCCTGACCTCCTCATTTCTCTCCTCTCTCTCTCTTTCTCTCTTTCCCCTTTCCTCTCTCTCTCTCTCTCTCTCCCTCTCTCTCTCCTCATACCTCCTCCTTTCTCTCCTCTTTCTCTCTCTCTCCTACCTCCTCCTTTCTCGCTCTTTTCCTCTTCCCTCTCCTCATACCTCCTCCTTTCTGTCCCTCTCTTTTTCTCTCTCCTTATACCTCCTCCTTTCTCTCCTCTGGTCTCTCTTTCTCTCTCATCCCCCTTTCATTACCTCTCCTCTCATCTCTCTCTCTCTCCTCATACCTCCTCTTTCTCTCCTCTCTCTCTCTCCTACCTCCTCCTTTCTCTCCTCTCTCTTTTCTCTCTTTTTCCTCTCTCTCTCTCCTCCTCATTTACTCTTTCTCTCATCTCTCTCTCTCTTCCTCTCTCTCTCTTTTCTCCCTCTCCCTTCTTCTCTGCACACATTTACCTCTCTATAAAAAAGGAGGAAAAAGAAATTGCAGCTTGAATAAATTGTGATTAGCACAAGCCTGAGCCTGTGTGAGTTGTGTAGACTTCAGCGTTAACATGAAGCGTATACAACTGCTCGCACGTGATTGGCTTTTTTGAACCAGAAAAATAATTATAGTTACTGTCATCGTCATGGAGACCAAAGCAAACAACACCACAACACAGATGGTTTGAAAGTAGGCACTAGGCAGTATTTTTTATTTTTTTGTATGCGATTAATATTTTCGATTTGCACTTGGCTTGTGTTCAACATTAGAGTACATCTAGTCTAAGGACAGAAGGAGAGTCTAAGGACTAAGGACAGAAGGAGGTCTAAGGACAGAAGGAGGGTCTAAGGACAGAAGGAGGGTCTAAGGACAGAAGGAGGGTCTAAGGACAGAAGGAGAGTCTAAGGACAGAAGGAGGGTCTAAGGACAGAAGGAGGGTCTAAGGACAGAAGGAGGGTCTAAGGACAGAAGGAGGTCTAAGGACAGAAGGAGGTCTAAGGACAGAAGGAGGGTCTAAGGACAGAAGGAGAGTCTAAGGACAGAAGGAGAGTCTAAAGGACAGAAGGAGGGGTCTAAGGACAGAAGGAGGGTCTAAGGACGAAGGAGATCTAGGAAGAGAGGTCTAAGGACAAGAAAGGAGGGGTCTAAGGACAGAAGGAGGGTCTAAGGACAGAAGGAGAGTCTAAGACAGAAGGAGAGTCTAAGGACAGAAGGACAGCAGGAGAGTCTAAGGACAGAGGAGGGTCTAAGGACAGAAGGAGAGTCTAAGGACAGAAGGAGGGTCTAAGGACAGTAGGAGGGACTAAAGACAGAAGGAGGGTCTAAGGACAGAAGGAGGGTCTAAGGACAGAAGGAGAGTTAAGGGAAGTAGGAGGGGACTAGGACAGCAGGGAGAGTCTAAGGACAGAAGGAGGGTCTAGGACAGAAGGAGAGTCAAGGACAGAAGAGAGGGTCTAAGGACAGTAGGAGGACTAAGGACAGAAGGAGGGTCTAAGGACAGAAGGAGGGTAAGGACAGAAGGAGGGTCCTAAGGACAGAAGGAGGTCAAGGACGAAGGAGAGTAAGGACAGAAGGAGGGTCTAAGGACAAGATAGGAGAGTAAGGACAGAAGGAGGGTCTAAGGACAGAAGGAGAGTCTAAGGACAAAAAAAAAGGACAGGAAGAGGGTCTAAGGACAGAAGGAGGACAAAAAAAAAAAAGACAAGAAAAGGAGGGTCTAAGGAACAGAAGGAGGGTCTAAGGACAGAAGGAGAGTCTAAGGACAGAAGGAGGGTCTAAGGACAGAAGGAGAGTCTAAGGACAGAAGGAGGTCTAAGGACAGAAGGAGAGTCTAAGGACAGAAGGAGGGTCTAAGGACAGGGGCAAGGAGAGGTCTAAGGACAGAAGGAGGGTCTAAGACAGAAGGAGGGTCTAAGGACAGAAGGAGGTCTAAGGACAGAAGGAGGGTCTAAGGACAGAAGGAGGCTAAGACAGAAGAGAGTCTAAGGACAGAAGGAGAGTCTAAGGACAGAAGGAGGGTCTAAGGACAGAAGGAGAGTCTAAGGACAGAAGGAGAGTCTAAGGACAGAAGGAGAGTCTAAGGACAGAAGAGGTAAGGACAGAAGGAGGGTCTAAGGACAGAAGGAGGGTCTAAGGACAGAAGGAGGACAAGGAAGAAGGAGGTCTAAGGACAGAAGGAGGGTCTAAGGACAGAAGGAGAGTCTAAGGAAGAAGGAGGGCTAAGGACAGAAGGAGAGTCTAAGGACAGAAGGAGAGTCTAAGGACAGAAGGAGGTCTAGGACAGAAGGAGCTAAGGACAGAAGGAGGGTCTAAGGACAGAAGGAGAGTCTAAGGACAGAAGGAGGTCAGAAGGAAGTTAAGACAGAAGATAAACAGAAGAGTCTAAGGACAGAAGGAGGGTCTAAGGGACAGAAGAAGGGAGGGACTAAGGAGGGTCTAAGGACAGAAGGAGGGTCTAAGGACAGAAGGAGGTCTAAGGACAGAAGGAGGGTCTAAGGACAGAAGGAGAGTCAAGGACAGAAGGAGGGTCTAAGGACAGAAGGAGAGTAAGGACAGAAGGAGGGTCTAAGGACAGAAGAGAGTCAAGGAGAGTCTAAGGACAGAAGGAGAGCAAGGAGAGGGTCTAAGGACAGAAGGAGAGCTAAGGACAGAAGGAGGTCTAAGGACAGAAGGAGGGTCTAAGGGACAGAAGGAGGGACTAAGGACAGAAGGAGGGTCTAAGGACAGAAGGAGGGTCTAAGGACAGAAGGAGGGACTAAGGACAGAAGGAGGTCTAAGGACAGAAGGAGGGTCTAAGGACAGAAGGAGGTCTAAGGACAGAAGGAGGGTCTAAGGACAGAAGGAGGGACTAAGGACAGAAGAGAGTCTAAGGACAGAAGGAGAGTCTAAGGACAGAAGGAGAGTCTAAGGACAGAAGGAGAGTCTAAGGACAGTAGGATGGACTAAGGACAGAAGGAGAGTCTAAGGACAGAAGGAGAGTCTAAGGACAGAAGGAGATAAGGACAGAAGGAGAGTCTAAGGACAGAAGGAGAGTCTAAGCAGAAAGTCAAGGACAGAGAGGGACTAAGGACAGAAGCTAAAAAGGAGAGTCTAAAGAGAGGCAAGACAGAAGAGAGTCTAAGGACAGAAGGAGGTCTAAGGACGAAGGACAGGAAGAAGAGTCTAAGGACAGATGGAGAGTCTAAGGACAGGAATGCTCCAGGACAATTATTCATTTGCATGTTGATGTAAAAGTATTTTTTGTGTATGTAGAAACCGTTTTAGATCTTTGAGTTAGTTTCATAAAAATGTGAGCAAAGACAAAAGTGTTGCGCTTGTATTTTTGTTCAGTGCAGTTGTGTCCAAAAGGCTTCTGGTTTATGTGAGAGTTAATCCTCTTGAGTGAACTCCTTTAACACACGAGCAGAACACGGACGCTCCAGGCAGGGCCACGGCAGCAGGACCGGATCCACCCCAGAGCCTCGGGTCCCAGGACACATGAGCCGCTGCTTCCTCCTGCAGTAAGAGGACTGTCCAAGTGTCACTCTGGAGCAATTTGTGAACAAAGAAGACTTTTTCTCCAGGCTTTTGTCTCGGATTGGGTCTAATAAGGAGGCAAATTACTCCAGGGTCAAAAGCTGCGAGTGTTAATGTGACGCTGAAGGGAATTTAGGAAAAGGGCAGAGACGCTACAAACAAATAATAGTAATCTTAAACCCCACACGGCTGCAAGTTTAATTTAAAGGCTCTCAAACAGCTGGAGCCTGGGTCACGTTGGCTTCAGGGTTGTTCTCAAAGAGCACTAAAAAAACAAATTAACCTGGCTAATCTTTAACATACTACAAATAATAGTTTTGATATTTAATTATTGTAGATTTATTGAAGTGACAATCACTGATTATACATCCGCATTAGTCTGAATAATGAATTACTCTTTGAGTTTCAGACAAATCTCATTAGGTTAAAACACCAGATTACTCTAGGCACCATATAACTAAAGTAAACCTTATAAGACCTTGAGGGCCGCTTGTAATGAGATGGAGGGCCGCATTTGGCCCCCGGGCCTTGAGTTTGACACATGTGGTGCAGTGCCAGGTTTTCAAATTGAGTTGGAGCCTGGGTCAGAGCTGGTCAAAGGTCACATGTTAGATTATAGACCTGACTGTGTACACATAGAACACACATGTGCACATACTTTTATACCCGGGGTGTTTTCACCTTTCAATTCGGTTTACAGCTTTGCAGTCACGATTTCAGTTTTTCTTGATTTTGTTAGTTTTACTATATTCATATTTTTTTTAAACCCTACAACACAAAATGAACCACAACAAATGGCAGTTAAAGTAAAGCCTTTGTTGTTCAGAAGTTTGTTTTTTTTCTTTGTCCTATTTTATGTCCATATTCAGAGGTCCACCATCAGTGGTTAACCCAACATAAGTTCAGTCAGGTCTGGCATAAGTTGTGACATTGTGGCTGGCTCTTATTATATATTATCTGTACAGTGTGTGTAATCAGTGGCTGCATGAGCAGATTCTGGCCTTTCAATTGCATTGCTGCATAAGTTTTCAAACGGTTTTCATTCTATTTCAATTTCAAACAGTTTTAAATTATATAGGCCCAATAAATACATACATAAAAGTGAATAGCAGGGTCAGCCTGTCCTCCCCAGGAACATTGGGGAGGACATACATTTGTTTATTTTGCTGTTTTCAGAGGTCCAAACTGTTATGTGTAGTCTATCAGGAGACACTATTAATACTCAGTAACTATATACGTCTTCAATACATTTCCACCAACATGAATATGTTAAGATTAATTGCTTAATAGGAAACTTTGTACATTAAAAATGGGGCAGATTTTAGGATTACTCTTCTTTCTGCTCCTTTTCATTCATTTTTAGTTTGTCAATTTGATACTACATCTCCTTGTGTGTGATGACTGAAATGAAATAGTCGAGCTGGTTACAGAAGCTCTAGACGATCTTTTCTTTTGAGCAAGATGACTTTGATTATGTCCCTCGTGTTGTTTCCTTTGCAGCCTGTAGATGGAGCTTGAACTCGATTTCTCACCTGGAAAAACACTGCCATGTGTGTTTTAATGTTTTATTACAAAGAAGCAAAAGCCACATCACAACATGAGAACAGAACTAGACATTTGTTTCAGATGAAGAGAACCTTCCAGGCCTCTGGGGTGAGACGGTGACCAGGTCTTGAACTCTTCCTCACCATCCACGACCCAGAGCAGAGAATATTTGTGTGCTCTAAATAAAAGAAGCATGTCTGTGGCGTGCCCCGCTGACAAACTCATGTCAGCTTCAACACACAGTAAACGCACAAATCACAGCAGCAGATTCCACCGCTAAAAATACACACCACACATGTTCTACTACGCTCCGCTGGATCTTTAAAGAAGGGAAGAGAACGGACACACCCGAGAGAGAGGGGGGAGAGAGGGGAGGAGGGAGAGAGAGAGAGATTAGAGAGAGAGAAGAGAGAGAGAGGGAGGAGAGAAGGGGAGGAGGGAGAGAGAGGGGGGAGAAGAGAGAGAGGGAGAAGAGAGGAGAGAGAGAGGGGGAGGGGAGAAAGGAGAGAGAAAGAGGATGGGGAGGAGAGGGAAGAGAGAAAGAGAGGGAGAGAGAAAGAGAGGGGAAGAGAGAGGGGGCAGAGAGGGGGAGGAGGGAGGGAGGAGAGAGAGGAGAGGGGGAGGAGAGAGGGGGAGAGGAGGGAAGGAGGAGAGAGAGAAAGGGGGGAGGAGAGAGAGGAGGGAGGGAAGAGGGGGAGAGGGAGAAGAGAGAGAAGTTGAGGAGAGAGGGAGGAGGGAGGGAGGAGGAGAGGGGAGGGAGGGGAGGAGAAAGGGAGGAGAGATAGACTGAAAGAGAGAGAGGAGAGAGAAAGAGGATAGAGAGGAGAGAGAGGGAAGAGAGAGAGGAGGAGAGGGAGAGAAAGGAGGATGAGAGGAGAGATAGAGGGGAGAGCGGGGGGAAGGAGGGAGGAGAGAGAGAGAGAGTTGAGAGAAAGGGGAGGGCTGTTGCGAAAGACTTGAATTACATGATTATCCCTGAGGAGCAAAAACAAAGAGACGCAGCAGATCTGTCATCTTCTCCAGAGCGGTGTTGAAATGACAGACTCATCCCAACGAAGAAAGGAAAAGTCCGTTCAGTCATCTTACCCGTTTGTCTGCTTTTGTTGGTCAAATCACAGGATGAAAGAGCTCACAACACACACAGAAGCAGGCTGTAGTTATGTTTGAGATCTGTTCAAGATTCTTGCATAATTAAAAAAACAACAACTTGATCTTGGTCTTTTTTCAGGCAAATGCAAAGGAAGTGAACCAATAGAACAGAGCTATTAATTTTTACTTTCCTGAAGGCCTTAGTCTGGTTATTTTATCTACTTTCAAAATCTTAATTTGCAACATATCCTATATTAAGAAAGAATGTAACTGATTTTAAAGGTCTTGTTCCTGAATTTTGCTAAATCTAACCAAACTGAATACATTTTGCACTAAATAAACAATAAAAGAATATCTATCTTTTGGTTAAAAAAAATCTATAGCACAAAATGAGAAAACAACATTTGAACACAATTCTTCATGTTTAATGTCTGACTCTATAAGCTATTGCTGTTCTGTTGTAACAAAGACATTTACAAGACTGTGACGCACAGAAACTTCAAGTTACTTTTAATATTTGCAGGACTTTACAAAAAATAAAAAGTAAATGCAACAAAAAGTACAAAGAAATCCACATCCTAAGGTGTCCACTGCACCATTTTGCCTGCGTTGAGATTTGTGTCTCTCGTCGCTCTCACAGTGAGATGGAGATGATTAGTCTCATGATGTGTTCAGACCAGACGTTTGTGTCCATTTTCAATGTTAAGTCAATGTAAACCTGTGTTTGAGTGTTCAAGTGTATTTGCGGTGCATGTTGGTGTCTGTTGAAGCGCCTTCATGCCTCTGAAGATACGACCACATGGAAGCTCTCTCTCTCTCCCTCCTTCTCTCTCTCTTCCTCTTCTTTTTCTCCCTCCTTCTTTCTTTCTCCTTCTTCTCTCTCTCCCTCTTCTCTCTCTCTCCCCCTCCTTCTCTCTCTCTCCCTCCTTCTCTTCTCTCCTCTCTTCTCTCCTCCTTCTCTCTCTCTCTCCTCTCCTTTCTCTTCTCTC
The DNA here is from genome assembly GCA_038363315.1 of Mugilogobius chulae. NCBI lineage: Eukaryota > Metazoa > Chordata > Actinopteri > Gobiiformes > Gobiidae > Mugilogobius > Mugilogobius chulae. The sequence continues at coordinate 6,538,890 of CM076412.1, read as the reverse complement.
TCTCTCACTCCTCTCTCTCTCCTCCTTCTCTCTCTCTCTCTCTCTCTCCCTCCTCTCTCATCTCTCTCCCTCCTTCCTTCTCTCCTCTCCTCCTTTCTCTCTCTCCTCCTCCTCTCTGTCCCTCCTTCTCTCTCTCTCCCTCCTTCTCCCTCTGTCCCTCCTATCTCCTCTCCCTCTTCTCCTCCCTCCTTCTCTCTCTCTCCCTCTATTCCCTCTCCTTCTTTCTTTCTCCCTCCCTCCTCCTTCTCTCTCCTCTCTCCCTCCTTTTCTCTCTCTCCTTCTCTCTCTCTATGTAATCTGTCTACGAGCAAAACAAAGCCTTTCACAAACAAGCGTTAGCGCAGAGAAGCGTGTTGGGGCGTAGAGAGTGTCCGTGTCCCTCGATGTGCATTGGGGTGTTTTGGGCGTCAAAATACGCTTAACGCACAAACTTCGAGGCTTAAACGCTGTCCTGTCTAAACGCAGCATTAGACTGTTGCATGAGAAAATATGAACTGTGTAATATTTTGGACTCTCAGTGGCAGAGTGAGATGTCCTGTCAAACATGTAAACTTCAAAGTACAGCAGAAGAGCTCTGGACCATATCTCCTTCATTTCATTTTTACGTAAACAAACACATCACAGTGTGACTGTGACTGGAAACACAGTTCTTTACGTCCTGCAGTGTGACATTCAGAAACTACAAATCTTAACACAAGTGGTGCAGTGGACGTTAGGCCTATTGGTGCTTTACTTCCCACTTGTAAATGTGCTGGAACGACATTTGAACTTCTAAATCTCAGTTGTGAACTGGACCTGGTGGAAGAAGTCCCACTTCACACATGAGCTCAACCATCAATGAATCTGAGGAGTTTCACTGACACAAAGACTCTGTAAACATTAGTTACAGGTTATTTATCATGACTTTTGTTTAGCCTAAAGGTTAGCATTAGCCATGATGTTTATATTTGAGTTGATTCAGTTGGAACACTCTGAAATGGGAACTGGTATTTTTCATGTGGGAAAGATCCCAGTTTCCTAGAATGCAGCCTTACACCGGACTCACTCTGCCTCCAGTCCAGATCCAGATCCGTCCGGTCCGGTGGTCACTCACACTGAGACCAGAATATGCATGTGTATGTACAGACTCTGCTGGCCTTGTGAGACCACGAGACCACATGTTTATGTAAACATAGAACACCTGCGCCTAGTTTTGGGCTTATTTCACGTCACTTCATTTTCTGTTGGATTTCTCATTGCACAATGGGTAAGTACAGGACGTTAAGTTACCTCCTGTGTGTTCAATAGTTGTGTATGTCGAGCATTTTGACGGATTTGTTGTAGTAGTAGTTTCTTTGTCGCGCTCGCTTCACAACTTCATCACAAAGGGCTCCTGAGCGCTCCAGCAGTCCAGAAAGAGTTTCTTAAAACGGAAACTCTCCGGACGGCCGTGTGAGAGCCTCTCATTACTTTACAAGAAACGGAAAACCTCCGTACGTCGGACCGGAGTACAGACCGGAGGCAGTGTGAGCCTGGTGTTACTATCACATTCATACACTGCGCTGAAGTGAGAACTGTCCGGTTACAGTGTTACTATCACATTCATATGCTGCACTGAAGTGGGGACTGTCCCGTTTCAGTGTTACTATCATTCATATGCTGCGCTGAAGTGGGGACTGTCCCGTTTCAGTGTTACTATCATTCATACGCTGCGCTGAAGTGGGGACTGTCGCGTTTCAGGAGGAAGTGTGAGGACTGGGACAGGGCATGAGGATTGCATTCTGGGATTTAAAATGTCACAAAGTCTTTTTACTAAAATACAAACGTGGGCTGATGATTACAGTGAAATGCCACTGTACAGAGGCGGGTTAATCACTACAAAGAGGCGGGGCTTATCACCATGAGGAGGCGGGGCTTACAAGTTCATGAACCAAGAACAAAATGTAAAAATATATGTACTTCTTTTACAAATCAGTGCAAAGTACCTTCAAAAGCATGATACGTCTCCTTGATTTACAAAATAAATGTGTAGAATATATTATTTTAATCTTCCATAACAACAGAGATCCTCGTAAAACATAAATGTATAAAAGCACAGAGACAGACAGGAGAGTTCAGAAGCCCAGGTTTCCGCGGGCCATGGAGTAGCCCAGCCTGTTCCCATTGCCAAAGTTAGACATGGCGCCCACGTACGCGTCGATGTGCAGGGGCTGGCTCAGGAGCAGGACACCGTTAGCTCGTCCCGGGACAGGTTTGGCACTGTTGGCCTTCTGAGCCGCCTCCCGGACCCGATCTCGGAAAGCCATGATCTGTAGAGGAGAGAGAGAGAGAGAGAGGATGAGTGAGAGGAGGGCGGGGCTGGAGAGAGGGGAGGGGCTAGAGCGAGGGGAGGGCGGGGCCAGAGGGTGAATCACTGGAGAGTTCCAGGTATGTTTAAATGCTTCAGCAGAAGATTGAGATACACATTTTGTTTTGTTTGGAGGTTTTTCTCAGAACACGTGGGCTTTTTATGATTTCTGGAAACACACTGGACTGGATGTTCTCTTTTTCAATGTATTACACAAGGAAAGAAGTTCACACTTACACAATATTCAACAGCAAAACAAATACAGAAAAAACTATGAAGATGAAATCACATTTTGCAGCCGAGCAAAAACTTTTTATTTTCCTTTCAATCAATCAATCAATCAATCAATCAATCAATCAATCAATCAATCAATCAATCAAGTTTATTACAAAATTAGAAAATACAATAAAAAAACACATATGGTCATATTTAATCAAAAAACATTTTGTAAAAGGAACACCTGTGAAGCCATTCATGGCTTATAAATGGTGCCCTAAAGTATTTCCATAAAATTAATAAAAAACATTTTATATAGTTCTAAAGCTCAACTATCTTCGTGTCCATATATACCCACTCTTATCTGTACATTTGTCCCTAATTTGCAAAAGCTATGTTAACGTCTTATAAATATAATTGTACACATCAATATACACACATGGGCTTATCGGACCTAATGAAAGTCTGGATCAAACAAAAGTCGTCAGTCAGAGGGGGTTTAAGGTTCACTGTATTTCCCCAACAGATAAGATTTGAGTTTTCTTTTAAAAATAAATAAAGATGGGGAAACCAGAATGTTTCTGTCCAGCTCATTCCAGACCTGAGGGCCTTTACAAGTAACACAAAAACTAGAGCACTTCAGTTTCCTTTTCTTAGAGTTCAACAGAGACTTTCCTCTCAAGTTATGGTCATGTGAAGGTGTAGGAATAGGAATGAGCTGACAGTCTGTCGTTTAGTCTGTAGACTACACTGTACATCACACAAGCATTGTGAAATATATTGCACTCAGTCAGCTTCAAGAGCTTTAGTTTGGAAAAAAGAGGGTCAGAAGGACTATTATACTTGGCCCAAGATATTGCTCGGATAGCTTTCTTTTGTAAACATTGTATTTTTACAAGATAACTTGGGGAGGTGTTACACCAAATAATGTTGCAATAGTTTGGATGTGACTCAAATAATGAACGATACAAAGTTAGAAGAACTTGTAAAGGCAAAAAGTGCCTTAGTTTAAAAAACAGGCCAACATATTTAGAAATTTTTTTGTGAGGTTTTCAATATGTTGCTTAAAGTTTAGGAACTGATAAATATGAATTCCAAGAAATTTAATACTGTCTAATCTTTCAATTGGTCTATTATTTATAATTATCTGTACATTGGTAAAATTTTACGTGTTCTATTTGAATGAAATATAATATATTTAGTTTTGTTAATATTTAATGATAGTTTATTACATTTGAACCAGGCGTCTACTTTCTCCAATTCTTTGTTAACAAGGTCCTGTAGGTGTTGTGGGTTTTTATGTGATAGAAATAGATTAGTGTCATCCGCAAAGACGACTTTATGAAATGTTTCAGAAGAAAAATGAAATCATTAACATATACTATAAAAGAAGAGGGCCCAAAATTGAGCCCTGTGGGACACCGTATTTAATACATTTGGAAGGAGACAAACTATTGTTAATATGGACATACTGCTCTCTTTCATTCAAGTAACTGCTAAACCAACTGAGTGCTATACCTCGAACACCATAATGTTGCAATTTGCCAAGCAGAATGTTAAAATCAATGGTGTCGAACGCTTTTGATAAGTCGAGGAAAACCCCGATGCCACACTCACCTTTATCAATAGCATCATTGATTTTTTTTAAGAGATCCAAGATTGCCATACAAGTGGAATTCTTCTCTCTGAAACCATATTGTGATGGGCTAAGAACATTATGCTTAGATAGATAGTCACTGAGCCGTTTGTAAACAACTTTTTCTAATACTTTGGATAGTACAGGTAAAATAGAAATAGGCCGATAGTTTTGCAAATATATATGTATGATGCAGCCACATGGAGCAACTAATGTTTTGTAAACTGAATACTTATAACTAGAAGCCCATGAGAAAGCAGTGTATTATCATAAATAATTGCAATAACATCTCTCTTCCTCTTGTCCTTTGGTCTGTGTGTATGAAAGACGCGCCTTCTTTCTTCCTTTTTTACTTGCTCTGTGCGCTTCACATAAACACAAGCCTTCTGTCTCTCTTTCTCCTCACGCCACAGCGCATATCAAACGCCTCGTCTCTTCTCACGCTGTGTAGCTGGTGAATTCAAAAACGTACTTTTTATCATCGCGACGGTTTAGTGCTGTTCTGGTGCGGCTGTCAATCATCTGCAAAGCACACGTGTTTAGTGCGGCCCTTCGCCTTGACCCAAACGCGGCCTGGCCCGACAACTAAGTGAGAAATGTGGACCCGGGCTGGGTTCAGGCTCGGGTCCAGAATCTAAGCTCTAGTTCATGTGCCTTATAGTTCTAACATGAAACGACAGACCAGAATCTCTTTTTCAGGCCCGTCTTGTGCGGGGCAAGTGGGAGAAGAAACTGGAGCGACTGGAGAAACCAGGCATAGGGAGAACATGCAAACTCTATGTAAAAGAGTTTGCATGACTAATTAAGAGTCAAACCCAGGACCTTCTCACTGTGAATCCAGAGTGTTACCCACATGTGCAGAGATGATGTGTGTGGATTAAACTCAAAAGTGAAGCACACAGGTGAATCTGAAGAGAAGGACTTGTTACTCTGAGTTTGAGTCTTTGTGTTGAAATCAAGTTTGCACAAACTGTGCTGAATGTTTCTACATTAACACAAAAAAAGCCTGGCCATGTTGACCTGCTCTGATTGGCTGTTGAGAAGTTCCTCAGGAAACAAATAGTATTTGGAAAAAGTAGAGTGGAACTGACTCAGACATGACAAGTAATTTACTGTTAATGTGAACTCAGAGTATGTTTGTCATCTTGTCATCTAAGTGTGAAGAACATTGCACTGTTTCCGCGTATATATTCCTGCATATATTTGACTTGTTTTTACAATGTTTAGGACTAATTATCTTCGTCAATATTTGTCATATCAATATGAAATAAAATAAAAACTGTTTTCTGTCTGATTATGTGCTCTACACAACTGAACCCTTTATGAACTTTGCCAAGGCCACAAGACCATTCTGTGCACAGTATCGGGACAATTTGATCTTGAACTCTTGTGGCACGAGATCTCACTCCATCTCTATGTAATCTGCCACTGTGTTCTGCCATGGTGGTTTTCCTGATTAAATCCCCCGATCTTTTAGTTCATTGGGTGTTTGTAGTCATTATTCAGTCACTATGGGATAGATTGACACAAATTAATGACTGTTTAATATCTTGTGTTGTGTAGAACATCTTTTGTCAAAAGTTTTCCAGGGTTTCTGATTCAGATCTTGAATTTCATCTGGTCACAGTACAAGTTGGGGGAAAGACAAAAGAGGGTAAAAGCACTCTGCCACAGTCACACACAGAACATTCACAATCAGGGCTCAGGAATCCAACCCAGGCATACTTTATGAATCCTTCATGAGGGAAAGTGCCACAGGGGCCATGTGTCAGAAACCGTTACACATTATTACTTTATGAGCCATTCTTCTCTTCTACATACAGTAAATACATCCCATACACTCACTAACCACACTGTTCTACTATATACACACACATCCACCCACCCACAGAAGTGACGTCTGACAGGGTTGCTTCACTCTGCTCTCTTTGTGCTTGACTTGTGTGTTTACAGTAACACACTCTGGGCTGTGAAAAGTGACCCGGAGCTGTCAGTATTAGCAGTGCAGCGGAGCGTGGCCTCTTATCGCGGCACCATCGGCCAAAAACTGTGGAAAAGCAGTTGTTTTAGCCGGGATACACTGGAATCAGATCATTTCCAGTCACTGAGCTGACTCATTCGCCCACATGGTGACGCCTCCCGCGCTCATGTTTTTGTAATGACAGCAAAAAGCTTGATTGAAAAATGAGAAATGTAGTGATGAATGATGAGTAAACTAGAAGTCAGATGAACTCGGATTTAACCACCAAAGTTCCAGTTCATTGTCATTGTTAAGAGTGAAATCAAATATAGTATGGAGTGAGCCCCCGGCCGCTGCGTCTGTGTGCACCGCCACTCACTCTTCTGAAAGTTAAGTGCAGTTATTGCAAAGCACATAGAGCATGGTATTTATATAATGGTATTTTTATCCCACTCCATGACTGGGTGTGGACCTCGTTTCCTAATAACTTAGAGAATAATTACTGCAGTAAATTGTCTTATGAGCAGAGCCAGGTTTGAATAGTCCCACAAAGAGGTGACAGTGACACTCATACAGTAATTGTAATGAGGTGAAGAAATGAGAATGCATGACTTGTAGTCAAAATACAGAACGCTTTATTGTGCGTTGCGCGCTGGTCCCACTGCATGCAGCTGCGCTCCGATCCACCCAAGTCCGCCTCTGGGGTTGCAGTGGGTCTTCGGTCCGGTTCGCTCCGCGGGGCTGCGTGGCCTTGGGGAGTTCGGGAGGGGCGTGCGCCGAGGGCACAGGTTTGTGAAGTGGAAGTCCTCATTGGGGATAAAATAACTGTGCCGGGGGTGCGTCCTGTCCATGTGTCGGTGACGTGTTGTGTAGTTGGCGATCTACTATGTCCAGGTGTCAGGGAGACTTTATGTAAAGCCGCAAACTATTTGTTATCTGATCAAATCAAAGTACATGCGGAGTGATATGACTTTGTAATTCTAGACTGGTCCGGTGGTTGGAGCGCTCTTTGTTTTTGACATAGCCACACACCGGTGTATGAAAAATTCCAGTATGAAACAGTATACTGCCCAGCTCTAAAAGCACATAACTAGAACTGCATACAACTTATACATGCATTTATTGTAGATCCTGTGTCATCAGGATCAGGACACAACCCTCAGTCGCTGTCGGCAAGAGGAGCGACGCAGCGTCTGTTCAAGTCTCTCTGAGGCGCAGCGATGTAAAAGAACATTCACACAAACACGATCCAAACAGCCAACAATCGCTGAAACATTTGCCGAGTGAGCATTGTGTGTGATGTAATGCTTAACGAAAATGACGAAACATAAGCTGCGCACGAGTAGTTGTCTAACCCTAACCCTGTCAATCTTCCCTCACAGATTAAGCTCCACTTCTGTTTCCTGTCACAGTTCAGTCTTCGTACTGCGGTCGCTGTTACTCCTCCATCTTTGTTTTTCTCGGACTAAATACAAGCCATTCTCCTTTTACTACTTCTACTACTACTACTACTACGTGCTCGGCTGAATACTGTTTTACCGTGACCATCATTTTCGGTTTACCGCACTATTTTCCTGCGCACTGATTCGCTGGTTCTCCTGTAGCCACTGGCCAATCAGAGCATGTTCTGACACTACACAGCAATCCAGCAGTTTATTGTGTGGTCTTGTTTTCTTATTAACATTTTTACATTCCTTTGGTTAATGTACTCCAAAGGACGTTACGCAAACCTGCTGCAAAACTGGTGGATTTCTTCTTTTACATTTTCAGGATTCCAGTTGTCTTTTGACTCTGATCATCAGTGAGATCATTTCATTTCAGTCTGAACTTTGGGCACATTTGGGGTTCATTTTGACACTTCCTCTTCAAACACTGCAGGTAATTAGTTCTGTTTGTTGTACGTTTATAAGACATTTTCCTCTTTGACAGCGCCACTTGGACACACACGAGTGAAGTTCATCTTGACTTATTAAGAGTATTTGAAGTCCTGGTGCAGCTGAAGCCCTCGGAGCACATTATTTCAGCCTGTGTCACGTTTGGAGCTCAGATGTGGTGAGATGTGAGAGATAAGGCTCTGCCAACAACGTCACAAGTGTTTTCCTCCCAACAGACGGACTCCTTTTACACGTTCTGTGTCTAATGTGGGGATCAGCAAATGGGTTTTTTGCAACGCAGATTAACATCTCTAGTTTGCTTAAAGTGCTCATGACAGGTTGAACTACTCATTTTACAAAGACACAGTTAAGATCAATATATTTAAGGTTTTACTAAACATTTTTCAAATTTCATTCCAGTTTGTACATTTTTTGGCATTAAAACTGTACTTCCTGTTCATCAATGATGACATCACGCTAGGTAGTTGCCTAGCGACCATTTAATTAATTGGGCTCAAACTCTTCAAATGTAAATTTTTTTTTTACTTGAGCCATAAAAATACACTAGAACTCACTTTCCTGTTAATTGTGCGTTTACAGCGAAATAAAAATCTGTTTCTTGTGAGAAAATTAGAAATATATTTGTCTCCCTAGTGTGATGTCATCAGTTTAGAACTCTGATCTACTTCCTGGTGTTTTCAACAGATTTTCACATTTTTCTCCACAAACTTGTTATTGCTTAACGTAAAACTATAATTTATAATTACAACAGGTATTAATCTACCAAACTAAATACAATTTTGAAAAACGTTCAAACTTGTCATACGCACTTTAAATAGTTTGACTGAAACACAAACAAATGCTGAAGAGGAATCTTGCTTTTTAAAGACACTTTTTGAAGTCCTGATCCATGTTTTTATTTGCACTTGATTGGTCTTTTGTAATTCTCAGTCTCGAGCATAATCTAACGTCTTTTTAATCTGCTTTTACTGTGTTAGGAGAGCTGCAACATGTGCTTTTTGTGAAGTTTTTCTCGGATAAAGTTAAACTGTGACAGTCTCCTCTCACCAAAGCGACAGGCCCCGCCCTTTACCCTTGGTGTGAGAGTAACTATGGCGACACAGTTTGAGTGACAGGAGTGAGGGGTAGACGGATGCAAACTTAAAACTATGATAATAATTAAATTATGATAAATGATAATTGGAATAGGGCCTAATAGATGCACATGGTAATAACTGGGAGTGTAACGATGCATAAGGATGAGTAAAAGTTACAATTCAGCATCATGCACTGGCACGACTAATAATGTTATTAAAACTACCCTGCAGATGCGTCCTGTTGGTCTGTTGGTCAGCGCTAGACATACTTAGATCACAGAAATGTGTGTGTAAGAGCCTTAGATCACAGATGTGTGTGTATATTCATCACTTTGTGAGGACCAAAAGTTGTATACACACTCACTTTCTGGGGACCTGCCTTCCTTATGGGGACAAAAAGCTGGCCCCCATGATGTAAATCCATGAAATGAATGTAAGTCAATGTAATGTCCCCATGACAGATGGAATGTTTATTAAGGACAATGTACAATTACATTAAGCACAAAGGCAGAGATGCTTGCACCAGATTGTAGCTTACAGCTAATTTCCATCTGTAGTCCTGGAGAGATGAGGCATATTGGACATGTTTTTAGTTGTAGGAGGAAACCGGAGTACCCGGAGGAAACCTACGCAGACACGGGGAGAACATGCAAACTCCACATAGAAAGGCCCCGGGTGGTCAGGGAGTCGAACCCAGGACCTTCTTGCTATGAGGCCAGAGCGCTAACCACTGTGCCACCATGTCGCCCATGGAAACCTAACATGTGTGTGTGTGTGTGTGTGTGTAAGAGCCTTACGTCGCACAGGGAGCTGTAGGCGGAGCACAGAGCCTGGACTGGGTGCACGGTGAAGGTGATGAAGGGCATGTCTGTAGCAAAAGGGTTCCACCTGGTGGTGAAGGAGGGTTCTCTCTGTCTGTCCCAGTACACACGCACGCCCTGGCCCTCACGCCTGCAACACACACATCAACGCGCACAGTTACACACAGCATACAGACCTGTGCGTACACACCAGCGCTGTTAGAGACACATGTAAACATATAGACCTCACATATGTAACACTCAGAGCAGAGCCACACAGCTCTCACTGGTACTCCATACTCCGGTCCGGAAACTCATTTCGACCGCTTGTATCCGCAATCTTGTCCTTGTCATTGTCATTACCCAAAGCTCATGACCATAGGTGAGGGTTGGAACGTAGATTGACCGGCAAGTACTCCCACCCACCTGGAGAGGGCAAGGCACCTTTTTCCGGTCGAGAACCATGACCTCGGATTTAGAGGAGCTGATCTTCATCCCAGCCGCTTCACACTCGGCTGCAAACCGTCCCAGTGCATGTTGTAGGTCCTGGTTTGATGGAGCCATCAGAACAACATCATCTGCAAACAGCAGAGATGAAATCCTGTGGTCACCAAACCGGACACCCTCCGGGCCCTGACTGCACCTAGAAATTCTGTCCATAAAAACGCGATGCGAACACAGCTCCTGCTCCGGTCGTACAGGGACTGAGCCGTCCTGAGCAAAGGGCCCCGGACCCCATACTCTCGGAGCACTCCCTACAGGACACCACGAGGGACACGGTCGAATGCCTTCTCCAAATCCACAAAGCACATGTGGACTGGTTGGGCAAACTCCCATGAACCCTCGAGCTCCTGATGGAGAGTGTAGAGCTGGTCCAGTGTTCCACGACCAGGACGAAAACCACACTGCTCCTCCTGAATCCGAGGTTCGACTATCGGTCGAAGTCTCCTCTCCAGTACCCTGGAGTAGACCTTACTGAGGAGGCTGAGGAGTGTGATCTCTCTGTAATTGGAACACACCCTCCGGTCCCCCTGCTTAAACATTTGAAGAAACTATAAAACTATATTTTCAGCCTTTAACAATGTTACATATGTCAAAATATATTTAAATCCCATTTGTAGTTTGTTCAGTTACAACTCAACAAATGCACTGCAAATGAATGGGCTCCACAAAGAATGATTTAAGTTTCACTTTCACTTTCTCGCCAAATGTGGCACTGTGACACATTTGCTTTTGACACTAAAACTTCCACACATCCATTTACCTGGAGAAAAAAGGAGAATGGACATTTCCACTGTTTGTTTTTGTTTTTACTAGGACTTGCTTGGCTCCATCAGACGTGCCACAGTGGTTTACATTTAGAATTCTGCTTTCAACTGGAGCGATGACATTGTTATGCGTTAGCTTCAGACTTTGATGTTTATAAATTCACAATGATCCAGTCAGACTTAAAGGGGCTGTACTGTGTAAGATTGAGAGGAATTTTAATGATCACATATAGTCCACAAACATTTAAATCATATTTATTCTTTACAACATGAATACTTAAGAGAGCACTTAACCAATCCACATCAATTGTGATACATTTATATGTATTTGAAATGTTTTATTATGCCCGGAATGTGGATTATTGACTCTAGATCAGGGGTGCCCAAACTTTTTCCCTCAGCGGGCCAAAATTATTGTTATTTTTCCTCAAAGGGCCAATATGAATGATTTTGCAGTGACGAGGGCCAAACCTAATTCTATGTTGCATCTATAAAGTGTATTTACTAAAATAGAGTGATTAAATTGTATTTTATGAACATGTTTTAGCAGAATAAAACTGTTTTAGTACATTTGACAATCTTTTGACTTAAAATGTAATCAGACAAACATTCCTAACAAATCTCAGCACCTCTTCGCGGGCCAAATTAAACTTCTTGGAGGCCGAGTTTGACCCTCGGGCCCCACTTTGGGCACCCCTGCTCTAGATGGCATCATGCTTAATAGGCAAAATGCATGTGAAAGGCTCCCTCTGGTGTTCAAAAGTGGAAATCACTTTGTTTGTTTGTTTTTCTTACATAGTGCCCCTTTAAGACAGACTGGAGACTGTGTTTTAATTGAATATGTACCCATTACACTTTCTTTGAGAGACTAGCAGCTGCAGGACGCAGTCATAAGCCCGAGCACAGTCTGTTTGGGAAAAGTGAGATGTGAATCATGCCGTTAGTTTGTGCAGGTGCAGCTTGCGCAGTTTATTTAGGAAAAGTAACAAGTGAATCTCCGTGACACTGTAGAATGCGCATCGTAGAGTGCTGCAGTTTGTGGAGTGTAGTTCATGTTGTAGGGAGCGCACGAGTGGCATGTGTGCTGTTTTTGTTGTCTGATTATTACCGTTGAGATTTAGAGCCAAGGAACTGAAAAAATGGCACAGGAAGTTTGTGATGTTTTTGGTTCTAGCGTGTCCTGAACGTTTTTGGTCGGTTCAAACAGGAGCCGTGTTTTGTTGCCCAGCCCTAGTCCTGTCAGTCAGGACAGAAGCAGAGATCACAGAGAAATCCTGTGACTCGCTGTGGATCATTTATCAGTCACTGTTTTGTCTTTGGCCTCAAGTCTCAAATCTAACAAGTTCAAATCCTCTGCTTTTAGTTTAAGAGCTTTATATCAATTTACTAAATAGAACTTTTTATTAGGGCCCAACCGATATATCGTTTGGCCGATATTTCTGGCCGATACGAGCCTATCAGTTATCGGCCAACATCACTGATATACCGTCGATATTTATGACATGTTGCACCTCATTTTAAAGCTTAGATCTTCCAGAATACAACCATTCTATTCAATCACCAATCAGATCTATATTTAGCGCAGTTATTACATTATTTGTGGAGGTGTTTTATTGTCGGACTTGAACGCAGCACTAGGCTGACGCTCTGCATCAGTGCATTACTAGTGCGCTCTGAGGCAGCGCTGGATTTAAACCACTCAACTCTCCGCTACTAACGCAAGAAAGGAAATAACTTATTCATAGATGACACCTGCAACAACAAAAATAATTTTTATTTGATCAAAGTGTCAGTGTGTAGAAGAGGGACAATCCTCGTCAGAAAGAACACACAACTGCTGTCAACAACAACAAGCTGAAGTTGGCTTTCTCACTACTTTCTCATTGGAGTTTGGATTAAAGGAATTATTTTTGTGAAGACTTGGGATGTGAGAAGAGGTTGTCTGGGCAGTGAGTTTTAAAACATGTTAGCTTTAACTTTGTAACTAGTTACCTCACTGTAGTTAGCTCAAGATACTACACCAATCACATAGCCTCAGCTAGTTCTCTCTGTGACTGTAAAGAGTTGTGTCTGTGTTGATGATACTGGAGACACATTGACATGTAAATTAGTCACGAAAAGAGGTGTTAATGGTCGACATTTACGCATTTTAATTGCGTGCATATTAATGAGGCTAACTGCACCTTTAGCCTCTTGAATTCACTTTAAAAATAATGTGATACAAACAAGTTCCAAGCCTTTAAAGCCACTCACAAAAGCCGAAGTAAAACTAAATGTGACCTAAATAAACCCAACTTAAAATCACTAAAGCCAGACAGAGTTTTTTTAACATCTGCTCCTAATAAAAAAAAGTATTTTTCAATTTCTAATTAGCTGTCAAACTTTTTTCACCGCTACGCTGCCTTCCGAAATCACCGCCTTCATTCTCTGACCCGAAACCACCCAGAGAACACAAAGTCATTTCTAAAAGAAATCGATCTTTACCCAGTGACACCAGTGCTGAATCAGAACAACCAGTGACAAAACGCCCCGTACAGTCTCCCTATCTACTACTTCTCCTGCCTTTTCCGAGTCCCTCAGTGAAGTGTCCAGGGTGGAAGACTCTCAAGCTTTCAATCAACCTGTTCCCAAATTTAGACCTGAAGAAGCTGCTGCAAATGAAGAGCATCGCCCTGATTTACAGCTGCAGCTCCCCAAGCAAACTCTAGGTGGCATGATTTGCCAACCTCTTGTATCTTCACTGAACGAATCTTCATCAATTTCTCCAACAAAAGCTAAGAAACTGTTTGTTTACTCTAATAATATGGAAAGAAATCCTGAAATCCTGATCATTGGGGACTCTATTGTTAGATTTCTAGTCCTTCCTGGTGCTGTTACATACTGCCTATCTGGTGGGAAAGCTGCTGATCTTATTGAAATCCTTCCTGCTTTAATTGAATGCCATCCATCTGTGAATTATGTGATTACACATGTGGGAACCAACGATGTAATGGACAGACATTCTGCAAAATTATACATGGAATTAGAATCTCTCTGCTGCACGATAGAGAGTCTTGGAAAACGCTGTCTCATGTCTGGTCCAATACCAGCACCTTCTAAGTCCTCAGAACATTTTAGTCGTATTTATAGTCTTCATCAATGGTTACAAGGTTTCTGTGTTGCAGCGGGTTATGACTTCATTTCAAATTTTGACTGTTTTTGGACAAAATCAAATCTTTATAGACCTGATGGCACTCATCTAAATGAACATGGAACCAAACAGCTTGTAAAAAATTTTATTAATTTTGTGCTTTCAGCCTGCCCTGACGTGTATCTTGGCAGGATGCTTTCCAGTCTCCAATCTTGTATGCAGCTCCTACTCTTTGGATCCTGCCACTTCAAACACTTCAAACACCATAAATACTGTAAACAATCTTAAGACAATAGAAAGCATTTCTAATATAAACACCATAAACATGGTAAACAATTTAAAGACAGTAGAAAGCACTTCCAATATAGCAGGAAATACAAATGTAAACTCATCTATCTCCACTGATAATTATGTTCCTTCCACTGTCTCCCATTCCGCAGATAAAAAAAAATCCAGATTAACCTCCTCACTAGTAAACTTTGCACTGCTTAATGTAAGGTCCATTGTAAACAAAACATTTATAGTAAATGATGTCATAGAATGTCACAATCTTGATGGGTATTTCTTACTGAAACCTGGTTAGAACAAGATGAAATAAGGAACTAATTGAGCCCCCCCCCCCTAATTTTCCTTTTCCTATTGTTCCAGACAAAATCAGAAAGGTGGTGGGATTGCCTCTATTTTTTCAAATATCTTCTCCTGCAAAAAAGTGTTATTTGGTTCTTATTCAACCTTTGAGTATTTAGCATTGCTTATGAAAGCTGAAGGCTCTGTTCTTATGCTCACAGTCTATCATCCTCCCAAATACAAATCTAGCTTTATTGATGAATTGCAGATTTACTATCCAAGATAACTGTGCAGTATGATTCATTCTTAATTTTAGGGACTTTAACATTCACCTTGACAACTTAAAGGATCGTCTTACAATTCAATTTCTTGATTTATTGGACAGTTTTGATGTAGTTCAACATATTAAAGGACCTACTCATAATGCAGGCCATACTTTAGACCTGTTATGTCTAAAGGTCTTACTGTCTGTATAAACAAAATTCTGGACATTGGCATTTCTGACCACTCATGCATATTTTTTAGCATTGCATGGGATTATATAATTAAAATCTGGAACAAAAGTGGTTAATAAACGTGAAATTCGTGAAGACACATGATAAGTTTGCATCCTTCTACATGAATTTCAAAGTTTCTAAAAATGACTGTGAAGCATTACTAGATGATTTTAATGATCAGTTGATCGACATAATGGACAAAATTGCCCCTATGAAGCAAAAAGTTGTTTCTGGTAAACAGAAGAGCCCTTGGTTAAAATGTAGTCAGGTGAGAACAGCTAAGAGGTCTTGTAGACAGAACGCAAGTGCCGCAAAACACAGCAAAACTCTGACTACTGTGCATACAAACAAAAACTTGTCAACTATAACAACATAGTTAAAATGACTAGACAGAACTTTTTCTCAAATATCATAAATGAAAATGTTAACAACTCTAGATGTTTATTTAATACTGTTGATAAGTTAATTAACCCGCCAAGATCCTTACCAGTGGAGTTTTACTCCAATAAAAAATGTACCGAATTTGCGCAGTATTTTAATAAAAAAGTCTCCGATATTAGGAACAATATTGCAGTAGTAAATAAGACAACAACCACACCCTATGTCAATGTCACCAATAGTTGTGTCAGTAATCTAAATAAGTTTGCTCCCATTCAGGCAAACAAACTGAAAGAAATAGTGAACTCATTAAGCTCAGCTACCTGTGCCTTAGATGTCTTGCCAACTAAGTTTTTAAAAACTGTGTTCAGCTTAATTTGCAACGATCTCCTAACCATTGTTAATCATCACTATCGACTGGTATTTTCCCCACATCTCTTAAACATGCCATAATAACATCATTGCTGAAAAAGAGCAATCTTGATCCACTAGCCTGTGAGAACTATAGACCAATATCCAACCTGCCATTTTTAGCGAAAGTCCTTGAAAAATCTGTTTATGAGCAACTACTGTCTCATATCAATACCAATAACTTGCTTGATAAATATCAATCTGGTTTTAGAAAATATCACAGTACAGAAACAGCCTTAGTTAAAATTGTAAATGATCTTGAAAATGAATACAGATCAAAATAGTGTCTCTATTCTCGTGTTGTTAGACATTAGTGCTGCTTTTGACACTATCGATCACAATATTTTAATAAGCTGTTTGGAAAATTTCATTGGTGTGAAAGGACAGGCACTTGACTGGCTTATTTCTTACCTAAAACACAGGTCTTTCTCCGTGGCCATTGGCAATTTTAAATCAAATCCCATTATAACGTCTTTCGGAGTTCCACAAGGATCAATCCTTGGACCTCTTCTTTTTAATATCTATATGATACCTTTAATGTCTATTTTAAAAACATTTAATGTTTCTTATCATTCATACGCAGATGACACTCAATTATATGTTTCTGTCTCATCAGCTAATTTAGGTCCGTTGGATGATTTATTGAGTTGTATCTCCACCATTAAGATATGGATGAAAGAAAATTTTCTTCAGCTAAATGACACAAAAACTGAGATCTTACTTATTGGTCCAAAAGTTTTAAGAGAAAAACTAAGCATACAACTCAACCTTTCAGATTTAAAATTTTCCGAGCACGTCAAAAATTTAGGTGTTATACTCGACCCTGATCTTAATTTTCATAAACAAGTTTTAAATATTACTAAAATTGCTTTTATTCATTTACGAAATATTTCTAAGATCAGAGGTCTTTTATCCAAACCTGATGCAGAAAAATTAGTGCATGCTTTTATCTCTAGTCGCCTTGATTATTGTAATGCACTCTACGCTGGTATCACTAAGCAATCACTACACAAACTCCAGCTCATTCAAAATACCGCCGCAAGAATTTTAACCAAAGCTTCACGGTTTGATCACATTACACCTATCTTATCTTCACTTCATTGGCTGCCAGTCAAACAAAGGATTGATTTTAAAATTTTATTGTTAGTTTTAAATCTGTACATGGCCTAGGCCCATCTTATATATCTGATTTGCTTTCAGAATACACTCCACTGAGATCTCTTCGCTCATCTAATAAAGAATTTTTTATTGTGCCGCGAATTCGGTCTAGATCCGGTGAGGGTGCCTTCAGTTTTTATGGACCAACCATTTGGAACTCTTTGCCAAGTGTCATAAGACAAGCTGACACCATTACTGCTTTTAAAAAACAACTTAAAACATATTTATTATACAAGCTTTTACCTGATTTCAATTTCAATTTTACTCTTAGTTTCATCTTTGTACTTTTGAGCTGCATTTTATTGTTTTTCTTTGTCCTGTAATAGCACATTGAGCCTATGTTTATCATGTGAAATGTGCTATACAAATAAATGTATTATTAATTATATCGGCTGTCGTATCGGTTATCGGCACCCCAGTCCCTCCATATCGGTAATTTTATTGATTCCATTTGAAATGATTCTGTCTCAAATGCACAAGTTGTAAAGCAAACATTCAATCTTTCAGCCTTTGTGTCTCTTAACTCAAACTGTGAACAGATCAAATGAAAACCCAACTGTAGACGAGCTGTGTGAGTGAGTTCAGTTAGACCTGAGCTGCGTGAGTGGCCTCAGGTCAGAACTGTGACAACGACACCATGTGAGAGTTCAGTCACAAACCAGCGCTTCCAGGCTTTCCCATGTTTGTCATCTGACTTTAATACGCCTTTGTAGAGCCGGAGTCATAGCCTGTAGGTAAATACAAACACACAACTCCCTTTGGCACACTATACGTTTGATTTCACAAGAGCACAGACAGAATCAACAAAGGATACGCTCAGTGCACTAAAGAGGGCGTGGTGTGGGACAGAGACAAGAACAACAACAACAACTGGAGAAGAGTGAGACGGAGTAAACATGTCGCTGCTGCTGTGCACTCACATCCTCAGGTCTGAAGAATACGAGTCGTAAATAGGGATATAAATCAAATCAATTTATTTTTGTATAGCCCAAAATTACAACAACAGTCGTCTCTGAGGACTTCCCAAGATTATTAATTTAGCAAACATGAATAGTAGGAAATAAAAATAAAACAATGCACATTCAATGAAACAATAAACATTCAGAAGCAGTGATTGATCAAGAATGTCAAATCAGATTATTAGTAGAGCAAATGAATGATTGTCCAGAGCATCCCTGTCCTTAGACCCTCCTTCTGTCCTTAGACCCTCCTTCTGTCCTTAGACCCTCCTTCTGTCCTTAGACCCTCCTTCTGTCCTTAGACCCTCCTTCTGTCCTTAGACCCTCCTTCTGTCCTTAGACCCTCCCTCTGTCCTTAGACCCTCCTTCTGTCCTTAGACCCTCCTTCTGTCCTTAGACCCTCCTTCTGTCCTTAGACCCTCCCTCTGTCCTTAGACCCTCCTTCTGCCCTTAGACTCTCCTTCTGTCCTTAGACCCTCCTTCTGTCCTTAGACCCTCCTTCTGCCCTTAGACTCTCCTTCTGTCCTTAGACCCTCCTTCTGTCCTTAGACCCTCCTCTGTCCTTAGACCCTCCTTCTGCCCTTAGACTCTCCTTCTGTCCTTAGACCCTCCTTCTGTCCTTAGACCCTCCTTCTGTCCTTAGACCCTCCTTCAGGCTGTAGATGATAAAGGATAGAAAATGTGAAAAAAAGTAAAATAATCTTAGTAAGACTTGGTCCTTTTAAGTAAAAAAATCCTAAAATGTTTCTTTTAAGATTAATTTGCTATTTCAAGTTATTTCATCAAAGTTAGATTTTCATTTTTGCAGTGTACATCTAGCTCTAAACTGACTTCTGTTGGTTCAAACCGGCGCTGATCCAAACAGCTGCTCTCGTCCATCAAAGAAGTTTCCCCAGCTAAGCAGATGGACAGTGGCTCTTTCTACTTAGAGCATGCACAGTAGGGCGGAAAGTGACGCCGACCAAAAATCCCTCAATATCTTTCAAATATACACACAGCGTTTTTAGCACAAAACACAGTCCACAATCTACAATAAACTAACATCAGACGTCCACTAAAAATCCCCAGTGAACTCCCAGTGACCCATGTTGTCTCTAGCCCCGCTCCAATCCCTCACAAAGATGGCCGCCGCTCCTCCAAAGCCACAGGTAAACCCGCCATTGTGCAGGTGTGTGGAGGAGCGGTCTGTTTGCGGCGCGAGGACAGACGTGACCCGGGGAAGGGACGGCAGATTAGATTTAAGACCAGTAAAGACCAGAATACTTTACATGTTCAGTGTGTGAGCCCCGGAGACGGATTACAGCTGCGTTTCTTCTACGGTTGCTGTTGCCATGGAGAGTAAAAGCTGAACTATTTACACATAATTATGTTTGGATCCAGATCAATGTCAAACAGCGCTTAGCAGAGACTTGTGGTGTGTTTTAACCCTTTAGAGTGAGGCTAAACACAAAAACAACTGTGGATGTGGTGTTTAAACAGAATTGAGTCATTTCGTTTGGCATTTTTGTGAAAACTGATCAAATGAGCAGGTTGAAGATGAAAACCTGGGTCCTGCTGCTGCGGCCGGTGTCGTTCTAGACTGGGGCTCTTTAGGAGGCCGTTTAAAAACATATTCTATATTTTTTGTTTTAATAGAATTTCCGTTGGAGGTAAAATATGACAAACACACTTAAAGTTTTCCAATGCTGTAAAAATGTGCAGTAGGGCTGCACAATATATCGAAAAAATATCGATATCGCAATACTGACACGTGCGATATCCATATCGCAAGGATGTGCGATAATTTCTTACATTTTTATGCATTATTCATCAGTTTTTAGCGCGGAGTGGTTTGACTCCGGCGCCACCTTAAGCGCGCCACCTTAAATCTGCTGCTGCCGCTTAGCTAGCTAGAGCGAGCGCAGTGAATGATGGCAACTACTACTGTAAACAGATGAGAAGATGAGCGCAGACAAAAGCAACAAACTCCTTTCCTAAAACCACTGCATCCCGACAATTCTGGACTATTTCTTTACAAGACAAGTGTTTTTTCTATCATGTCGACGGCTCAAACAGAAGCTACATTGAGGGGAAATACAACTGCAGCCGCTTCCAACAACCTCACAAGGAGGACCAGCGTAAAGTTTCTTTACTCTTCAAACTCCTCACACTGATCTGATAGAATCCAGAAAACCAAAGGAAACTGTGACCTGTCAGGTACGTACGTCATACGACGCACAAGCTCATCTTCACTTCACAGACAGACATGAAACGTGTGTAGAGGTAGCAACTGTGGTTGCCAGATTTTCAGAGTAACCAGCAACTAAGCCTTGGAAAAAAGCGTCCTAAAACATGACAGAGCTTCAATAAAAATAAGTTAATAACATAATTAAGCAATTACAAAGCCACAGAACGTGTGCTGTTTATATGCAGATTGTTTTAATAGTGTAATAATGATTTAAAATAAATGCACAGAGAATTTCTTAAGTGCAAATAAATATCGCAAAAATATCGAATATCGCAATCTCAGAGCCCATATCGCATATTGCAGAAATGTTCAATATCGTGCAGCCCTAATGTGCAGAATAATTTATTGATGTCAACATTTCTGTCAACGAAGATTTACGTCATAGTCGGGCGACGTGTTTCTTTCAGCTCCGCGCGCTGTCAGAGCCGTGGATCCAAAAGGGATGAAACGGCAGATTCAGCAGCTCTAGGACCGAATCATTTGCTTTCATTGCAACCCGGGAGATAATAAGCGTTGAAACCTGTTCACAGATGATGAGAACTCACAGATCAATAACAGAAGCAGCGCGGGGGAAAAGTTTCCTGAGAATGAATAAAGGAATGTTTTTATGCACAAAAAGACGTAAACACGTGTGGAGTGTGTGCAAAATAAACGGAAAGAGATGTGTGGAAGTTTGGGTCAGGTTAGAGGCTACACAGTCACATCGCTCATTGTTGAACGTCAGATGGACACAATACTTGTTGCAGATGATTTAGTGACACTTTAAGAGCTGGTTTAGGCAGAGTTTAGTCATGTTTTGATCTGAATCTTGTAGTTTTACCTCATATCAGCGCAGACCCTGACCTCTGTGTAATCTCAAACAGCAGCGGGATGGACAAACGTGTCCGCGTCTGTTCGTGGTGTCGAATTATGTCATAATTTAACTCTTTGAACATTTTGGGTTGCCGAACCCTGGCACATAATCATCATTTAAATAGTCACAGTGGCGGAGAACTTTAAGCCCTGGACTACTCTAAGTCAAGCACACGTGTAAAGATTTCAGTTCTTTTTGTTCTTGTTCAATATAAATCCTCATCCTCTAAATAACAAATAGCTGACTATAAAATATGTGGCTTACTAAAACTCCAGCTGAACTAACCAAATAAAGGACACTGGATACAACACTAACAGCCAAGTGGGCGGGGCTAGGTGGTAGGTGAAAACAGAAGCATCAGCTGCAGGACAATACAAGATTACTCAAACATGCAGGAACCAATCCAAATACTACTGAGTCAACTAAAGATTGCATCATGGTGTTAATACTTGTGTTTGTTGTTTGTGTATTTCTGGTACATTTCTCATTGACAGAAGTGTAAATGTGCAGCTGTTAACCCTGATGCCCTGAAGCAGAGCCATAACCTCACTATCAGACTGTCTGCCCTGAAGCCGGACATTTATAAACCTACACATTCCTCACAGTTTGACCTGAAGGTACAGGTACTGACCCTTAATGACCCGTGTCGTCATGTTCTTCCAGGGAACGTCCACTTCACCATGATGAACTGTTGTCTGTGTGCGTTACAACTGAGGAAACTCCTGCCCATAACCGCGGGAAGTAGGGGTGCAGAAGGGGAAAGTGCACTCCCTGTTGTGAAGCCCTGCCATTTGTTTGTTGGATCTTATTTAAAAAAAAAAAAAAAATCCATTCTGCCTTCTTAATTTCTTTCTTTTTCTTGTAATAAGACAGTTGTAATAAGCTAGGTGCTCATTTACCTGACAGTTTCGGCGGCAGAACTTCCGCCTTCGTGAGAGTTGAGTCTGGTGTTGTGACGTCTCTCTTATAGAATATTCCCAGACGTGGACAGTTTGACAGATTTGTCACACTGACCACGTCTGCTATTGAGATCAGGAAGCGAGGCACAAAGACCATCAACAGAGACGAAGGAGTTTGTCTTTGACTCACACATGGGACTCACTTCTCCAGAGACCACCAGGCGGGGCAGACTTGCCGGGGATCCAGAATGACATTTCTCTGTATTTTACACAGAGAAAATGTCAGTCTGGTCGCCCTCCCCTCCAAGGACGTTTCCTTCGAAATCCAGATCGTAC
The DNA here is from genome assembly GCA_038363315.1 of Mugilogobius chulae. Taxonomy (NCBI): domain Eukaryota; kingdom Metazoa; phylum Chordata; class Actinopteri; order Gobiiformes; family Gobiidae; genus Mugilogobius; species Mugilogobius chulae. The sequence continues at coordinate 6,516,298 of CM076412.1, read as the reverse complement.
CGTGCAATGAAAATCGTTTATTTCACTCACGTGGTTTTTGCTAACAACGTCCCTGCTGTGCGCAGCGCGCATGGATCTAGGCAGCGCGGCGGAAGGATAAACAACATGGCGCATCGGAAAACCGAGAGTTTGTTCCATTCACCGGTAAATGCCGTTTTAAATTACCAAAAGACATCGCGTCAATAGTCGTGTTCAAGTCGGCTCGAGGGACCGCCCTTACCGGCAGATGACAGCGCGAGAGAAATCCCAACAGCTTACGGCACTAGAAGCCTTTATGCTCTTCTCTGATTGGTTCCCTCCGCTGTCTGTTAGGTGAGCTTTGTTCCGCCCTAGAAATCCAGTTGACTCGAGGGCGACCAGACTCATCCGCTGGTGCAGCGGTGAGGCTGGATTCTCCAGGCAAGGGGCAGACATGATCAGTCTGACAAATCTGTCAAACTGGCCTCATCTGGGAAGATTCTATAAGAGACACGTCACAACACCAGACGTTACCTCTGACGAAGACGGAAGTCTGCACTGTAGTAAGATCTTCCTTAAAAAAACTTGAGCTACTCTTGCACATAATAAATGAACCACAGTCTAAAACTCCACAGTGCTGATGTGAGAGCTGACCTGAGATCAGTGACGGAGCACCACACAGATGAGATTCTTCTGGTTTACAGTTACTGTGATTATGTGATTAACTCTGGACTGGATTAGGAGGAAGAAACAGAGTAAAAGTTTGGAGATTCAGAATTAGATTGGCGATGTGCTGCAGCTCATAGTTTACATGCATTAGAACAAAGGAAGTTTATGCGGAATAACGGCGGGACAAACCCCTGTGTCTCTGGAGGAGTTTGGCTTCGTCTGAGTGAGTAAAGCGATAAAGCGACAGGACATTGTGGGGAGGTTGCTGCTCTAATGTTCAGTGTGCTAAACAAATGATCCACTTTGGCATCACTTTCACAGACGTGGCAAAGTTCATGACATCTCTTAAATCTGATCTGACACCGGCTCGTGATGACAGTGTGCAGATTGTCACAGAGATGAGCTTTATATTGTAGTTTCCATTGACACAAATCCCTATAACTAACCTCCTCTGTTATACTTTTTATGCAAATGTTTGTGCAAAAAACCAGGTGCAAACACTTGTCCTGCAGCGTGTGTTGTGTTCTTTGCATATGTCAGTAGAGTTCATGTCTAATCAGAGTAAACAGGAGCCTGAAAACCTGCTGATCAGAGCCAAGAGTTTAATAAACAACAAGAGTTCTGACTCTGACTCAGCACAAACACGACACACGCTCCACTGTTTACATGACTCTGCTCTTCACACAAGCAAAACACGCTGAGATTTTAGAAACACAGGAGGGTTTACAGAAAGCTGCCTGCAATAGTTAGCATTTTAGTACCAATAATTGTTGGACGGATTCAAATCACTGCCCAGTCCTGTGGTAGATTAATGAAGCCATGTTTCCATTAGCCCAGATCCCCCAGACCGGTTCAGTTTAGAGCGGATTGGGCCTCTTATGTTCTAGGAGCAGGGCTTAATTTGAGCCGGAACAAGCCGGAATAAGATCCGGGAACTCTCGTGGGGCATTCCGGCAACAGTTTTGTCGGCTCCGGTAACGCTTTCTAATAAGCTTTTTTGTCTTTCCTTTACCGTCTCTCATTCTGCTCCTCTCCCGTCTCTCATTCACTGAAACAGTGAACAGGCTTCTTTGTGGAGAAGACGGAGTCACAGACAGTAATTGGTTAAAAGCGAAACTGCCAGGAAATTTGACCAATCAGAAGCAGCGCAGGCGGGTTTAAGACTTTTCATTGGTTCCAGGCGAGCCCCGCTCTTGTATCTTCTTCTAAAACAGGAAATATGCGTCTAAGTGGATTTTGTGGATAATTGTTGTTATTTGCGACCCGTTTTGATGGATTAAAAGCAGTGGAGTGTCACATGTGTTTGGAGTGTACGGGACGATAAAGAGGTGAGAACCAGCGCGGATGTAGAGCGGCTGTTTCTCGTAAGTGTAACTAACTTTACCGTGTTACTTTAATGTGTATTTTAGCGTCAGGTTTGATGTATGAGACCTGTGTCTGCTGTGTAAAGGCTGTTTGTGACCCGTGTCTCCTGTGTAAAAGCTGTTTGTCCTGCGTTGTTGTTGTGAGTGACTTTTGGAGAGTCAGATATGATGTGGAGGCAGTGCGCTGAGGTGCAGGACGAGCGTGTGTGGAGGGCAACTTGTTGCTGTGGATCAGATTTTGCGGCAGGTGCGCTGATTTCTGTCAGAATGAATGAAATATCTGTGTGACGGGTAAAAAAACATGTAACACAGACATAATTACTTTTATATCGTTTAACATCGAGTAGGGTGGACAGTTGGGTTGTATTTTAGCATTTCTAAGCCTCTATGTTCACTTATTGTGTGCGCTCCGGTAAAGGTTCGACCTTGTCTGGACCCCGGTCCAAAACCCACATTTTGTTCCGGCAACGTTTGAGTTACAAATTAAGCACTGTCTAGGAGTACAAAATTCAAGAATTTCATGATTCGGATCGATTCTTGATCTAGCCTCACGACTCGATTTATCACGATTCTTTTACGATTTAAAAAAAAATTATAATTTTTAGGTCTTAAGTCCTACTTTGGTGACAAAAAGTGAAACAATTGATATTTTGCTTTTTACTGTCATTTTAACACAAGTAAATTATGAAGGTTTTTGTTATGTATTTATTATTTAGCGTGCTTTTTATTTTTGTTTTAATTTTTATTCATGTATTTATCTGTCTACTTGCCTCTCTACTTCTTGTCGTGTAGACTTTGAACAGGTTAATGCACAAGCTGACCAGACTCTGCTCTGTCAGAGTTTTGAGTCTTTGTGTTGTTTGATGGTCTGTTCGTCACATTTACATGTTGTGAACCCTGCACGCTGTTGTTTCTGTGCTCGAAATAGTTTGGGACATTGCGCTGCCCAGTTTTCAAAGCTGTGTGAGCTGTCTCTGGACGTAAGCCTGGGGCAGAGGAGACACTAATGTGATTCTCTTATTTAGCACTGATGTGTGGCACAAATGACCAACCGTTTTAATAATCATTGTAAAGCGTCCCAGCATTGAGCCACACAAGACAAGTGCACAAGTGGACTGTAACTTTTAAGCATCATGATGCAGTGTGGCGTCCCTAATGGTGAGTGATTCTTCTGCAGTCGGGATGTCAGGACTAACTGTTTTTCAGCAATCATTTAACTCAAGGTAAACCGCAAACACGTCTTGCGTCTTGTATGAATGAATGAATGGTTTATTCGGACAAACTGGTGAAAAAAACTAATAAACTGTACAACATAAAATCAGTCTCACAATACCTGTGATTTCTGTAATGAATCCGAAAAAGGAGCAGGAAGAAGTGAAACTTATTAAATCCCACCCCCTTTATACAATCAGTTCTTCACAAAGTCAACCTAGCTTCCTTCCTTATCTAATCTTTATACAACATATATTTATTTTAGTGTGTGTGTGTATTTCTGTGTGGACTTGTGCTGTCTATGAACCCCCCAAAAAATCTATTTTAATTATTATACCAAACTGAATTGGCTGAATTTCATCTTTATATCTAGCAAAAAATAATTTCTTCATATCCTTGTTTAAATGATTTAAATTTGGACAATGTTTAGCTCCCTGTTAGACTGTTCCAAATTTTTACCCCAACGACCGAAACACAAAAGCTTTTCCTTGTTGTTCTACCCTTGGGATTTTAAACTTGTACAGCCCCTTAAGGTTTTTTTGAGTTTTTCCTTGCCGAGAAGGAGGGACTAAGGACAAAGAGGTCAGACAAGGAGGGTCTAAGGACAGAAGGAGGTCTAAGACAGAAGGAGGTCTAGGACAGAAGAGAAAAGACAGAAAGGGTCTAAGGTCTAAGGACAGAAGGAGGGTCTAAGGACAGAAGGAGGGTCTAAGGACAGAAGGAGGTCTAAGGACAGAAGGAGGTCTAAGGACAGAAGGAGGTCTAAGGACAGAAGGAGGGCTAAGGACAGAAGGAGGGTCTAAGGACAGGACTAAGGACAGAAGGAGGGTCTAAGGACAGAAGGAGGGTCTAAGGACAGAAGGAGGGTCTAAGGACAGAAGGAGGGACTAAGGACAGAAGGAGGGTCTAAGGACAGGTCTAAGGACTCTAAGGACAGAAGGAGAGTCTAAGGACAGAAGGAGGGTCTAAGGACAGAAGGAGGAGTCTAAGGACAGAAGGAGGGTCTAAGGACAGAAGGAGGGTCTAAGGACAGAAGGAGGGTCTAAGGACAGAAGGAGGGTCTAAGGACAGAAGGAGGTCTAAGGACAGAAGGAGGTCTAAGGACAGAAGGAGGTCTAAGGACAGAAGGAGGGTCTAAGGACAGAAGGAGGGTCTAAGGACAGAAGGAGAGTCTAAGGACAGAAGGAGGGTCTAAGGACAGAAGGAGGTCTAAGGACAGAAGGAGAGTCTAAGGACAGAAGGAGGTCTAAGGACAGAAGGAGGGTCTAAGGACAGAAGGAGGGTCTAAGGACAGAAGGAGGTCTAAGGACAGAAGGAGGTCTAAGGACAGAAGGAGGTCTAAGGACAGAAGGAGGGTCTAAGGACAGAAGGAGGTCTAAGGACAGAAGGAGGTCTAAGGACAGAAGGAGGGTCTAAGGACAGAAGGAGGTCTAAGGACAGAAGGAGGGTCTAAGGACAGAAGGAGGGTCTAAGGACAGAAGGAGGTCTAAGGACAGAAGGAGGTCTAAGGACAGAAGGAGGGTCTAAGGACAGAAGGAGGGTCTAAGGACAGAAGGAGGGTCTAAGGACAGAAGGAGGGTCTAAGGACAGAAGGAGGGTCTAAGGACAGAAGAGGTCTAAGGACAGAAGGAGGGTCTAAGGACAGAAGGAGGGTCTAAGGACAGGGGATGCTCTGGACAATCATTCATCTGCTCTACTAATAATCTGCTTTGACATGCTTGATCAAGTTGAAAGGCGGCTAAAGTTAGCAGAGGAAACCCGCTCCCGAGTTTTATCCATCCAAAGAATCAAGTCAGGGAATGTTCTAAAGACGACCAGTATCCAAATGCAAAACATGCCATTAAAAAGTTAAAATGTTAAATGTCCAACATGATCCAGCTTCTTTGATACAATAATTTATTTGACACAAACTCCGATCCAAAGTAAAACCAAAGTGTCACAAGATCAACATTAATTTAGTCTGAACTATGACTCTATTGTGGTAAAAACAGACTGAACCAGTGAGTCAGAAGAATGTGACTGAATGTGGAAACTCGCCAAGATAAAAAGATCATTTCAAATAAGTTTCCTCCACTTTCACTGCAGCGTTGTGTAGCGTTAGCATTAGCATCAGTAATCTGTGGTAATGACAGGATTGTGCAAACATAAAAACATAAATCAAAGTGTGATTTCCTAACTCTTCACCGCAGTCTTGTGCAAGTGCTCTTCCTGCAGCACATTTGAACACCTGAGGCTAAACAATCCACCGGGCCAAAGGGAGGGCCCCGAAGAATGTGAGTGTGGCCCCTGTTTACTCAAGGGCCTCCGTGACAATACGCCGCTGGACATTCTGTGCTGGGACGGGGACAGAGGAGGAGAGACACGGGGAGGAGTCCTGTGGGAGCCGTTGGTTTGGAGAATCAGGAAACAAAAACGACTCCAGTTGTTTATTTGGTAAGAGTAAATGTGAAGGGAAAAGTACAGTAGGAAATGTTTGAGATGATAAAAGATAGAGCTGACTACAACAAAACCAGTGCCTCATTTGTAAATCAAATGTTGCAGGAACAAAACAAGGCTCTAGATGAGGTCAAACCTTTACTGGAACAAACAAGATAACCTCCAGTTTACACCCATGAGGTAGCAGTCATTCTATCGCTCACAACAGAAGCCAGTCTGATTTAGCAGAAGAAACCCCCCCAAAAAAGTCGCGCAGACACAAAGACATTTCCGATGCCATTTCATAATATGTCAACTACAAAGATTACAGCCAAAAGAACAACGTGTGTCGTGTCCAGTAGTGCTGTAGTCGACCAAAGAAACTCTTGGTCGACTAAAAACATGTCCCATCGGCCGATTAATCGATTACAAAAGGGGGCGTGGCAAAGGCTCTGAAGCTAAAAGTAGAGTTGTTCAAAATATTGCAAATCAAAGCTAAAACTGGTGTCAAAAATTAGATAATCATTTGAACAAATACAGATAATATTAACAGGACCAAAAGGAAATCACATTTTCTGAAAAGTTTTAAAATAATCTTGTGTTTCATCAAAACTGTTTGAAAGTAAAATGTTGGATCATAAACTTTGTGTTGAAAATGTCAGTCCATTGTATAAAAAATCTGACTTTCTTAAAAGGACATTTTAATTGTAATTGTGGTTTTGAGAATCAAGTTTATTCCTTTGTATCAAAATCAAATTGGAAATGTGAAAGAAACTTTGCTCAAAAAGACTAATGATATGATGTAGTAGTTCAGGCAAAAACTCTAGTTTAAACAGAAAATGAAGAGGAAACAGTGGTTTATATAAAAGTCAGTTCAGACCAATGATTCTGTTACTGTTGGATACAAATTTCTTATAATCTAAATTAGGGCTGCAACAAACGATTATTTTGATAATCGATTAATCTGTCGATTATTGGATCGATTAATTGATTAATCGGATAAAAATGACAAAATAATAAAATATAAGGTGTTTTGCATTTTATTAAATGTATTTATGCAAAAGACAACTTGTGTGCACTTAATGAACACACTGGGCTTTTCTTGGATAAAAAGAAAATACAAAAAGAAAGTAGAAATAACCAGATTTTGCTATTTAGCTACTTCTTTTAATGTGTTATTATAGGTCTGGCATTGTGGCCAAAAAATAAAATCTCCATTTTTTGGACCTTTGGACTGCTGCTTTTTATTATGAGCTCATAATATTTGAAAGCATCTATAAAGAATGAGCCAATGAGATTAACTTGTTTTAAGTCATATTAAAAACTAATAATAAGTGTTGCTGCTGCATCTAATTCAACTGTATTAGCATTTGCATCTATTAGGTCCTGTTATGATCATCATTATGATTTGTTGTTTCATATCTAAAAGTTTTAAGTTGCGAGTGTTCGTCTCTCACTCCTGTCACTCAAACTGCATCGTCATAGTACCCGCACACGGAGGGAAAGGGGCGGGGCCTGCTGGCTGCTGCTTTTTTGTGAGAGGAGAGGAGGAGAGAGACGCTGTAGACGGCTTTTAACTTATCAGAGAAAACCTTACAAAAAGCACACGCAGCAGCTCGTGGAACAGCAAAGACAAATCAAAAAGACGCTAGATTTTGCGCGGGACTTTTCTAGAAAGTTACCGCGAGGTCTAAAGCGCTGAAAGCGGCCGACTCACCCGCGGGAGAAATAACAAACTCGTAACTTATAGAGATTAAGCTATACCCCACTGCCGACAGGTTACTCTCGGCTGTTATTATGTGATTAAAAGGTCCGGTAAACAGGCACAAGGTTTCTGTTTGTCTGTTCTATGTAAGAGTCGAAGGAGAGCTCTACAAAGCCGCTGATGTCCACTCAAAGCCGCTGGATCACAGCGGACTGATAGTAAAAGTTTTTAGCCAACTAATCGATGACCAAATTCGTTGACAACTATTTAATAATCGATTTTAATCGATTAAATCGATTAATGTTGCAGCCCTAATCTAAATAAAGGAATTAGTTGACTAATAACATTTTGGTCGAACAAGACTCCATCGATCCGATTAATCGACTAAACGACTAAAGAACTACAGCCCTGGTGTCCAGAAGCTCCGTGAACGACGGATTAATGAATTAGAACTAGTTGTTGTTGGTTTGAAGACACGTTGCCAAAATTCCAACTTCAAACACCAACTTTTTTTAAAATCACGGCCTGAGACTATGAGACTCTTTTCTCTGTGAATAAGAGTCGTATAAACCACAACATTTTACAGCTGAGCAAGTATACGAACGTGATTATGGAGTCAACGCTGGTCCTTCTGTTCACATTCGCCGTGTATGAGCGGTTTTAGCCCTACCTCAGTCTGGTTTTTTTTGGTTTATTCATGTGTGTAGATGCTCACACTTACGTTCATTTTTAAACAATCATGTTACATACGAGATGATTCAGTTGGAACGCTTTGAGAGCTGTATTTTCTCTGAAACGCAACGTATCTATTGTCCAGATTCTTTAAACTAATCCTGGAAATGAATCAAAGAGATCAAAATTGTTCTGTCAAGTTGTCAACTGTTTGGTTGTTTTTTAGAATGAAGCACTTCTGTCAGCAAAACCATGTTGTTTACAGCAGAAGTTACAAAAGAAATGTGTAGTTTTAGATTAGAAATGAGACTAGAGATCGCCAGTTTATGTTCATGAAACCATTAGGAAAAGGCATTTATTTTGTTTTTTAAAAGACTTAACAACATCAAATGAACTTTGAGATTGATCATATGAAAAATAAAAAGATTACCCAACTTACTTCAAACCTAAGATGCAAATGGCATGCCTTTTAATTTAATTTAATTTAATATTTCTGACAGACACTTGATATGAACTCTCCATCTCTACAATAAAGTGAAACTTAACTTTATGGTTCCAGTTACTGCACAGGTTTAGGATCATCTTACTTATAGATTTGACAGTTTCTGCTCTGACCAGGACCACTGGAGCACAGACAGATTTAACTGTACACACATGCTAACAGTGTGAGCGTCGTCTCTCTGCTGCTGTGACAGAGCAGTACCTCAGACCTGGAGAAATGTTGGATCTAAAAAAGCTGTGAGGATTCCAGAGGTGAGCCCTGAGCCAGTGGGACCGGCCCGGACAGGCAGAGCAGAGCAGAGCAGGGCAGGGCCTCAGACGAGCTGTTTATGTGGAGAGTTTGGACTTTCACTGAAGCAGCACTGCAGCTGTGGACGACTGCCACCAGAGGCACCAGAGGCACTGTGTATCAGCCAAAACACTCACCAAAGACAATTTATCACTTGGAGTAAAAGGATTTTTAGCAAGCTGTATACCAGATTATATTTGACTTAACTTGTAAAAACACTACAGAAGTCATTCCTTGGATCATCACTTCGTACTTTTTCAATCTATACTTATTAATTATACTGAAATACTGAAGTTTTATAAGGATAAACTTCTAAAAGAATTAAGTAGAATAGAAAAAAAATGTGCCATAGCTCCATGGTAATTTGAGAGTTTAGCACAGGGCTGGCTACCAGATGCTCTATGGGGCTTATATGCACACAAACAGAGTAAAGAAAGTGAGAGAAGAGAGTGAAGGACGCTGTAAGACTGAATAAATACACCGGTTCAGACATTTAGAAAAGCCTGATAACGAAATTGGATAAACTCGCCTGGTGCTCAGACATCCAAGTGGAAGCTTGAGCCCTGCAGCAGTCATGCGATCTGTGCCTATGTCTGCACACACTTTAGTCAGGTCTGCGCCGCTGTATTTTATTTCACTGTACATTTTGGATCTTTTCTTTGTGGATATAAGGCGGGTTTGGCACAAAATAAGGGTCAACAGAATTTCACACGGAGTTTGACTCGTGTCTTTAAAGAATCTAATTGTCCGTTAAATAACTCTGCATTCACACAGCACTGACAGCTTCCCGAGGAAGAGAGTTAAAGAGAGAGTGTTTCTGAAAGAGCCACACTCGGCTGACCAGGAGCCACATGCATCTCACGAGTCTGGTTTAGCATGATTGTGTTCTACAAAGTGTATCCAGGGTCTTGCTCATTGCTGTGAACGGTCAGACGTTGACTCTTTGACTCAGCGTCTCCGGGGCATCGGCTGGAGCCCCTCCTCACTCTGCGCCCTGAGCTTTAGCCACTACTGCTCATTGTCTGAGCTGACTGCTGAGCAGATACTTCTAACCTCTGCTCTGAGTGGACAGGGTCTTACTTTGCACAAATGTTGAGTACTCTCAAATCATGACATGACTTTTCAGACTAATACTTTCTAATCTGAAGTGGCTTGGCTTTATACCACAGAATCCTGCTGTTCTTGAACTGTTTATTGCAACAGTGGAATTTCCTAATGGGACCAGAAAACTCTTATCTTATTTGATCTTATATACCATACACACGGCTGAGTCAAATAATACAATAACTCCAACTAAACAACGCAAGACCAAAGCATAAAATCACTAGGCAAACCAACGTTCACTTGTCTGTTTGATCTGGAGCTCACAGAGGCGTAAAGCAACAGAGTGATGAAAAGTCCTGAGAAGTCAACACCCAAAGATCCATATCAGAGCTGCGTTTTGTCCTGGCAAGTGTCCAGAGTGTCAGGAACATTACACAACACCTGAAGACACGGAGCAGAGCCAGAGGAAAACTATCGGACTGACTTACTCACACTTACAAGAAACACTCCTGCTTCTCCACCATGTTTATTCTGTTTATACACCGCACTGTTCTCTGCAATAGTAAACACCACATAACTGCTTGAGTAATCTTTTATTCAGCTCCACTTGAATAGAAGTCAGAGGCACAGTCATGTTCTCTTGTTCTTGAACTGGGTGTTGCAACATTAGAATTCTCCCAAACTCTGGGTCAGTAAAATTTCTGTTATTTTCTGTAAAAAAACTGACATTTTTGGACAAGAGCTGCACACTTCGGGTCCCGATCAGACTCAAGCTCTCTCCACTTTCTCCACAACAAATGCAGCGAGGGGCGAATGCAGCTTTTGACGTTTAAAGGTTTAAAGCGTTTTGATCTTTTTAAATGTCTTTGTCAGTCTCTATGATGATGGTCACATTTGAAGCATGTGTCTGTTCTCTCTGCTGTTTCTGGCGGCGACTGCAACCTTCCTCCCTGTTTCCCTCCCGACACATTCCCGACCTGAATGTCTGTTCTGGGAAACATTGTATCTTTGATTTTTTTATTTAGCAGTAAAAAGTTTAAATGTGTTTTTTTCTGCTGTATTTCAATCTTAAATGTACACAAAATTAGAAAACAAATACATAATGTTGAATTGGATGGCAGTTGGCTGGCTAGCCTACACAGAAGAGCAGTGGGAGCACTACCGCTGAAGATTGTATAGTTCGGTTTGCTTTTTCCCTCAAAATCAGCTCGGGCCCTAAAAAAACATTATAATAAACAACAATGAATTCATTTACTCTTAACTGTGGTGATAAAATTGCATCTCATTTAAAAGGGATTTTATCATTTAACTCTAATACAGCTGCTGTAAGCTGTAACCAGATCAGATTTACACACTTTGGTAAATAAACAGCAAAAAACAAAAACATATTCTGACAATAATACATTACAACAAATACAAAAAGTGAAAACATTCAAATTGAGCCTCAAAATGTGTCGGACTAATTTGGGGGCGCTAAAACCAGCCTGAGAGCCATAGTGAACATGGACATGGTTGCATATTGAACACAAGTACAACAAATATACAACTTTGAGTCCAACTTGCAAAAAATACACAAATATCCATTTCCCCCTTTTTTCGTTGTGACATGTCTGATGTTTAAATATGATTTTGGGGGTTGTAGCTGTTAAAAAGAGTTGGATCCATGGTTGGATCTCTTGCTTGACTGACACATGAACTCGCCTTGTGTCGTCCATAGACGTATGTGACGGTAAAGTGTGAGGTGCAAGCATTAGATTACATTAGATTCATTGGGTGTGGTTTTAAACAAGGCTGAGATCGCACCAAAAACAGGGCTTAAAGTTCTCCGGCTGGGGGCCGGATTTCCGGCTTGACAGAGACTCCGGCGTCCGGCAGAAAAAAAAAAATAAGCCTACTTGATAGATCCATGCCTACTTGCCGCATTTTGTCACACACTGGCTGGCTCTAGCCATAGACAAGGGTGGGCAGTGCCCACCCAAACGGATGGTCTGCAAACCCAATCGTCCTCTGCCGCCGGGTGGCAACGCATATGATATTGGGCAGCGACAAACCGGTCTGTCAACCGTTCAGGCGCGTGTGTGCGGAGCGTCAACACACAAGCGTGACACTGTTCGACTGCAGTCCACACTTTTATGATATATATTTTACTTACTCACACTGCTGGTGTAAATATGACCATCAGTTCTCATTCGTGTCATTCATAAGAGCGCTGATATGGGCTGTGAAATGTCGGGCCAGCGCGTCATTACGCACGGTTTAAAGACCGATTTGGGTTAAACAAACGCCACAGGAACCGTCCTCTTTACACGCGGACACACACAGAGGACAGAGGAGTGTGTAGGTGTGTGTAGTTTACCGTGTCTATGTCGCTCCACGCACTGAAGTCCAGACCTCGTCATCAGGCTGTCCCGATGGGCTCCTCCTCGCGTTGGCGTTGGCTCTTCATGTCCGCATTATTCCGTGGATCAAATCGTAAAACTTTCCAAGTGCGGCAACGTGGCAGAGAAGCAAATGCCAGCAAAGTATCCAAAGCAGCGCGTTCATTCCTCGCGTTTGCTTCACTCCAGTCCGTGCGCGCTCACCATCCTCGTGCGTGTCGTGAGCGTTGAGCTTTGTGTTCGTTTGGAACTTCTGTTAAGACGCTATCGGTGCCGTTCGGGACTTAAAGCAAAACACCCTTTTCTCCAAACTCTTAATCCACGGCTCGGTTTTATACGAAGAGGCTGGAATTGGTGCAAGCCTGGCGAGCTGCGGGTGTTCAATGTGGTCCGGGCCAGGTTCTGACCCGCCCCCTGGAGCAGCGAAGGACGCGCACTGTGGGAAACTCATGTGCCAAACTATATTTTTTAAGCACTCACGTCACGCCAAAAGACACATTCCACTGGAATGAAGATTGTAAATCTTAATTGATTAATTTTTTTTGTTATTATAACCTATTAGGCTCCATTTAAAACTGCTAACTACATAAAAAGTGAAAACATTAATAATGTAAATGAAAACCTAGTCTCATATGTGAAATAATAATAATCATAACCATGATCATAATAATAATAAAGTACTTTTCCTGCAAATGCAATAAGCTTTCCAGCTTAAAATACATTTAATGCAACCATAAAATTCTAAACCATAAAGGTACATTGCATAGAAATAGTACAAAATCTTTAGAGTATAAATGAAAACAAATTCAGTCATAGGCATGTTTAAAAAGGACAGTCCTCTTAAGCTTTGATTTAAACATTTACCATGCATATTACAGTTTTTTCTCAATCGCTTTGACACAAATTTTTGAAAATTGATTTGGGTTCATCACTTGATTCCAACATTTATCAAACATTGAGATGGTCTTATCATTTGCAATGCTTTCATTCATTAACAGTTTTCAGACTCAGAACAGCTCCCACAGCTCTCATTTATAAACTCACATGTTCTGCTTAGTTTGTTTCTCCAACAATACCTGTTCACAGGTGGTAAAGGACTTTAGCCATAACACTGTTTTTAATTCACACCACAGCAAAATCCAAAATCACATGAGCAGAAAGATCAAACATATCATGAAAATCTGAATCAAGCAGAGACAAAGATCTGAGAAGAAAACGGGCTGTATGTATCAAATAAAACTAAATATATTTCCAGTGTGATGTTTGTTTAAATATTTTGTCAGTCACACAGAAGCACTACATTTTGTAAATAGTTGGATAAAACACTAACACAAATCAGAAAGTAATCCTAAATGTAATTCATGTTTGTTTATTTTATTTGTACAAATATGTTTGCATTTACTGTAGATAAAAAGCACAACTTATCCAGGTTCAGATTCAATTGTGTAAAGTGTGAATCCCAGTGACAGACAGAACTGAACATTTGGTCAGTTTGTGTCTGAGATCAGGATTTAAGCTTCTGAGCTGTAAAGTCATATGAATGAGAAAACACAATTGAAAACACCCAAAGAATGTGTGAGAGTTTTTATGGTAAAACTAAATTTACCTTGAAACAAAATTTTGTTTTGAGATCAAACACCAAACCAGAGAGAACAGGCTCCACTGAAGAAAGCATCTACTTCATAAAAATATTGTCTTTTCACCAAGAAATGAAAATCAGGCCATCAAAAAGAGGCCTAGCTGTCAAAATTGCTAATAGACTTTTATTTTTTCCTCCGAGCAGCAGGTGAGTAGCTGAAGGAAGAGTCAGGACTTTATGACACGTGTCAAACCCAAGGCCCACGGGCCAGAATTGGCCCATCACATAATTTTATGCGGCCCTTAAAGTTTTATAATGTTTACTTAAATCTTGTCTGAAATTTAAAGGAATATTTATTTTTCAGATCAATGCAGAGGTATTCAGTAATTTTCACTTCAAAAAATATACAAAAATCAAATACAGAGACTATTGTATGTCAAAGATTAGTAAACTATAGTTAGAAGTAGCCTTGCGAGAGCAACCATGATGCCAATGTTGCTCAAACTGAGTTCGACACCCCTGGTTTATAATTAGAATAAATCGACCTAATTAGGTCTATTAGGTCTACCTTATTACGTTTTTTTTATTATCATTAAAAACAAAATCATATTAAGGCTGTAATTTACTGGTGTTTCAGCAGTATCTTATCATGGCTGGTTCTTATATTAAAGCTGCACAATGAAAGATTTTTGAAGGAGGGTCTACAACTCTTTTGTTTCAAAAGTGACATTTCTTTGGATTTAAACATGTTTATACAACATACATAATTTACTCCAGTAGATTTCTGAATTATGATAAAGAAAACTTACTCAAATCATAATACTTTCAGTTAAATATGAACAAGATTGTTGTTTTTCTTCCTCTCAGTATTTATGTAGGCTATTTATTTGATTGAGACAGAGCATGTTAATGAACAGACAGAAATGTAAAGACTCCAAATTGAAGCCAAAGGCTAATTTCCATCTGTTAGGCTGTCTGACCAAATATTTTACTTCAGAATAGCATATATTTTACAAAATAGACTTAACAGCTGGCTAGATGCCCTTTAGTTCAACAGACTAAAAGCCATGATTTTAGACACTTCATCCAACTACAAGAAACATGTAAAATGCACCAAAACTCACCAAAATGGACCTGTTTATTCAAAAAATCTCTGGGGGAGGACCCCCAGACCCCCCGCCCTCACCTCTCTGTCGTCTATCACTTTTAAATCTCTACCACTGCTAAAATAAGTGTGGCACTCTTTTAGCACACTATAGAAGGAGGCTGGTAAATAGGTACTGTGAGTCACTGCAAATGCTCCCTGTACATTTCAACAACCCTAACTCTAACCCAGGTCTATGGATAAATTAAAAAATCCCAAACTCTTGCATAGGGGCACATCAGCAAAGTTTGTACCCAGGGCCCAGAATTTGGTGCTACGACCCTGATATGAGACATGGAGTTCATAAAACCAGGTGAAAAGTACTAAGGCTTTAGAGAAAACTGTGGACAACAAGTGGCACAATTTGTTTATAATGCACCCTATATGTATTTTGCCATAAAACATCTCTCTAATACAGTATAAATGTGTTTATTCATATTTTCTTATTAATAACATAGTAATCATTGTCGAAGTTAAACAATTTCTTTAGCACTTTAAACATTACCAAAACTGCAAAAAGTTCAGGCACAGAATTTTTTTTCACTTTAAGCCCTGCAAAAAAGTGCTGTGTTCCAGCGGTCGAAAACAAGTTCTTCTGATTAAACAGGGATGTTTTAAGGCATTAAAATCAGGTTTTAATCAGTTTTGAACATTAACACACCTCGCTCATTTTTTCCCATTTTTTTGGTGGTGTGTTGCACCTATCACCCTAGTGATGGCTCGCTCCTGCCCAGGAGAGAAATTCAGGTGGGGAATGTGTTGGGAGGGAAGGTTGCACTTGCTGTAGTTTCTGCTGGAGAGGGCAGACACATGCTTCAAATGAGTCAAAATACATGTGTAACCATCATCACGGAGACTTACAAAGATATTTAACAAGGCCAAAATGTGACTTGATTCTGCTTCAGCTGAAGAACAAATCCTAAGAACAGTCAGTAACAAAAAATGAGCTGTTTTAGAATATTATTTCTGCAATAATTCAATCAAATATTTGAACTCTTACATGTTTGCAAATTATATATTTTAATAAATGATTTCATATTCAAATAATATAAATGCTAAATAAACTAGACTGAACTGTTGTGTGTTAATGTCTTTCTCCTGTGAACAAGAGCCAGGTGATGAGGTGGTCGGCCATTTTGTGACCTCTGCTTTAATCTTTCCATAATTCATGACCAGACTCCTCACGTAACCTCTGAGTGCTCATGATGCAAACGCTGAGATCTCACAGCTCCGGGCGCTTCCACCTCCAACACAGCCAGCTTCAGAGAGCCGCTCCCCAGACGCTCCAATCGGCAGCAGCTCCTCACACACGAGCGTTTGATTCATTTATGACTGAGTGCAAGCGGATCTGAGCCGACTACAGCACAGGACTTCAAATAAATACAGCTTATCCTCAGCAGTCTCACGGAGCCGTTTGGTTCATGCACGTTTGAGTAATCTTGTGTTGTCCTGCAGCTGTTTTCACTTCAAACCTATCCCCGCCCACTTGTCTTCGTTTACTTGATCTAATTTTCAGATCCAACACGGATTATTTGGTTTTAAAGTACAGATTACATGTGAACCTTGTGAATTCTATTTAAGATTTGACTAAACATTTAGCTTGTTTTCAATTTGGTTTGTTTTGCTGAGGTCTGAAATTGTCCAGAAAGTCTGACCTTTGTAGCCAGGCTGGCACCACCTAGTGCCTCCACTCGAGTTCATTTGACTGCAGCTCTAGGTCAGGTATCGCAGGACTGCAGACAGTTCCCAAAAAGCAAGAGGTGTGGTCGTCCAATCAGCGAACAGGAGCGGAGCGGTGTGTTACCCCGGTCTCACACTGGATCCGGTCCGTACTCCGGTCCGGCGTACGGAGGCTTTCCGTTTCTTGAAAAGTAATGAGAGGCTCTCACACCGCGATCCGTCCGGTCCGGCGAGCCGCGCGGCTCTGCTCTGTACGTCCGGATAGTTTCTGTTTCATTGAAATTTTTCCGGACTGCCGGAGCGCTCCGGAGCCCTTTTTGATGAAGTTGTGAAAACAAGACACGACAAACAGGAAACCAAGCGAGCGCGGGTGAAGAGAATCCGGTGGTTTTCAGAGTAAAAACATTACGTTTCTACTACTACAACAAATACGTCAAAATGCTCGACATATACACAACTATTGAACACACAGGAGGTAAATAAACGTCCCGTACTTACCCATTGTGCGGCGAAAAATCCAACAGAAAATGACGTGACGTGAAATAAGCCCAAAACTCGGCGTGAGTGTTCTTTGTTTACATATCCATGTGCCAGAGATCGCGTAAACTCCCAAGTTGAGCGTGAATCCCCGTGAACTCGTGGTCTCGCGAGGCCAGCAGAGTGCGTACATACACATGCATATTCTGGAGGCAGTGTGAGTGACGACCGGAGCCCGGCGGATCCGGATCTGGATCTGGTTCTGGACTGGAGGCAGTGTGAGCCCGGTGTTAGCCAGAACTAATCAGAGCTGAGAAAACAGACTGTATGTTCTCCTGATATTGTATTTTTAATTTGCGAGTTTATCACACAGAAACAGCAACAGTCACTGACATACAATATGTTTGTTCTCTACTTCCTGGATGACAAAACCACCAAAATGCAGTGATTGGTTAAACTTTTAAAAGCTCCTCGCCTACTGTGAAGCAACAAACAAACAAATGTCAGACTGTTTCCACAAAGTGAAAAGAAACCGGCTGATTCATCAGGCTATGACTTTTGCAGAGGTCATTCCACAACTGCTACCTAGCAACTACTGTACATTGTAAATATTGACCAAAATCTACATAAATGATAATATCTTGATAAATGATTCATAAACATCCAAAATGTAAATGCCGAATAGTAACCGTACGAGATGAGTACAGTTTGAATTATTCATTGTCAAATGTATAGTTCTGGAACCCACTGCTACATGGAAGGCTGTGGAGCCGCTTCACTGACTTTTTCTGCTTCTGAGATACTGGTGGCTCTTTAGGTTGGAGACGACTTATCGTCAGGTCGTCATGTCCCTAGCTCTTTTGAACTTCAGTGGGTGTGATTGACAGATTAATCAGTCAATCAGGGACACACACACTTCTAAATCGTTTTAGAAGAATTTGGTTTCACAGTTATTTTCTCATGTTTTATCTCATGTTTGTTTGCACATTGTGTTTTATTGTGTTTTTTCCCTCTGGTTGGCCATTCTCTCTTAGTGCTATAAAAATAAAAATGACTTACAATGAACAATATGTTAAGTACCAATCTAAATATGTCAGTGTTTCTTACTAAACACATAAAAATCACAAAATGCTTCTTTAATGTATAGAACGTATCTTACTAGGCAAGAGCAGTTTGACTTTATTAGGACTTTGCGATGGGTAAATGTAAAACCTGTGTTAGAGAATTCAAAACGTGAGACAATCCTGGGAAGAGAAGCAGCGGTTTGAACTGATGATGTAACTTTGTACTCTGAGGAAGTGCAGTTTCCCAGGTGAGAGCGCTTCACAGAGCAGAGTCTGGTTTCACAGATGCCCAAAGGCCTGGTCCCATCACAGAACAACCAGAAAGTCTGCTTCAGCTCGGCTCTGACTGGCTCAAGCTGCTGCACCCACAGACTTTAAAATAATAGAAGCACAATCAGAAGTTCTGTTCAGTTCTTTTAACAAGGCTTCCTTCCGGTTTATAAACACACAAATCTATCGAACACACAATGGCACAAGTTTGATGGATTGAGCACACTGAAACAGGCAATTCTAACAACACCATAAATACTTGTTTTGTCACATTATATTTACAAAACTTAAATGAGCAGAACCTTAGATGAACGCGAGACGAATGTGAGCAGAATGCGAGTCAAACAAGGGCCAAATGTGAGCCGAATGTGGGCCAAATGTGATGTGAACGTCAGCCAAACGTAATGCGAATACAAGCCGAACATGAGCCAAAGGCGAGCTATATGTGAGCCGAATGCAAGACGAATGTGAGCAGAAAGTGAGCCAAACATAGGCCAAATGCGAGCAGAATGCGAGTCGAACATGAGCCGAATCCGAGCCGAACGTGAGTTAAATGTTAGCCGACATGTCAGCAAAATGTGAGCCGAATTTCAGCCTAACGTGAGCCGAATATCAGCCTAACGTGAGCCGAATGTGAGCCGAATGCGAGTTAAATGTTCGCCGACATGTCAGCAAAATGTGAGCCGATCGTCAGCCAAACGTGAGCCGAATGCAAGCCGAGCATGGGCCAAAGTTGAGCTGAATGTGAGCCAAATGTGACTCAAACAGGAGCTGAATGTGAGTCGAACACGAGCCGAACACGAGCCGAACATGAGTCCTGAACATGAGCCTAAAGTTTCTGCAGCTCCCAGGACTCTGCTCTGATTGGCTAACACTTCTTCACCTCCCGGACTCTGCTCTGATTGGCCAACACTGCTTCACCTCCGGGACTCTTCTCTGATTGGCTAACACTGCTTCACCTCCAGGACTCTGCTCTGATTGGCCAACACTGCTTCACCTCCGGGACTCTTCTCTGATTGGCTAACACTGCTTCACCTCCAGGACTCTGCTCTGATTGGCCAACACTGCTTCACCTCCGGAACTCTGCTCTGATTGGCTAACACCGCTGCACCTCCGGGACTCTGCTCTGATTGGCCAACACTGCTTCACCTCCTGGACTCTGCTCTGATTGGCCAACAACGCTGCACCTTCAGGACTCTGCTCTGATTGGCTAACACCGCTGCACCTCCGGGACTCTGCTCTGATTGGCCAACACCGCTGCACCTTCAGAACTCTTGTCAGGTTTAACAGCTCCTTCTCTTTATTTCCTCTTCGCGTTTCCCTCGGGGGTTGTCAAAGCAAATCCACAAAGACAGCAGTGATTTATAAACACATTTAGCACACAGGAGATGCCCTGCCTACTCGCATTTTCAAAACTTGGAAGTTGATCGAAGCTTCTGGCAACAAACAGTTTGAGAAATTTGACTATTGATATTTAAAGAAATAACTGTAACTTCTCTGATGACTCACTAAGGATGAAAAGGTTGTTCGGTTGATTGTTCATAAAGAAACAAAAACTAATATTAAAGTCAGTTTGAGGCCAGTTTAATTTCTTATTTTAGTTTGTGCTCCAAGATGACTGTGTGACGCAAAGATCATGTTTCCAAAGATAATATAATGTTGAGTTGCCAGTAGGAGTATACAATTCTTGGTCAACTGAAGACCATGCTGATCGAAGAGTCGACTAAAATCTCACTAATCTATTGAGTATGTGTATGTTCCGACCATGTCTGAAGCTAAACGACAGTCGAAAACACTTTATCTGTGAAAGTAGTAATTATAAAGAGTTCTATATATATTTGAATCTACTTGGTCAAAGTGTCTGAACTCGGAAGTAGTTGAGAAGTAACTACGTTTTATTTGTATAGTGCTTTTCACAGACACAGAGTCACAAAGCCGTTCACAGGGAGAAGGTTTTACAGCAGCAGCCCTGGGCCTAAACACCTGGCGCCTCAACCTCCGACCAACACCAAGCGTTCCTAACTTGCATGTTTAGATTGTTGGGGAAACTGGAGGACCTAGAGGAAACCACTCAGATACGAAGAGAAATATTCAAACTTCACACAGAAAGACCTAGGCCGAGCGGGAGTCGAACCCGCAACCTACTGGCTGTGAGACGGCTAGCCGCTCTGCCACCGAGTCGCCTGTCGCGCTTTTTGTTAGACATGAACATGAGACGAATGTGAGCCAAACATGAGCTAAATGTGAGCCAAATGTGAGTCAAAAACGAGCCGAACATGAGCCGGACACAAGCTGAACATGAGCCATACGTGAGGGGAACGTGAGCCGGAGACGAGCCGAACGTGAGTCAGACACGAGCCAAACGTGAGCCAGACACGAGCCGAACATGAGCCAGACACGAGCCGAACATGAGCCAACTGTGAGCTAAATGTGAGCCGAATATGAGCCAGACATGAGCCAAATGTGAGCCAAACGTGAGCAGAACATGAACCGAATGTGAGCCGAACACAAGCCAAACATGAGCCGGAGAGAAGCCAAATGTGAGCCAAACATGAGCCGGACACAAGCTAAATGTGAGTCATACGAGAGGGGAACGTGAGCCGGAGACGAGCTGAACGTGAGCAAAACATGAGCCGAATAAAAGCCGAACGTAAACCAAATGTAAGCTGAACATAAGTTCTACACATACATAACTCTAAATTGAATTATAACTACTACTTTCACAGTGAACACATTTAAATTCATCTGACTTGAATCATGCGTTTATACCTACAGTAGAAACAAAGAGGGCCCTGACACTGTACATCACACATGTCAAACTCAAGGCCCGGGGACCGGATGCGGCCCTCCACCCCATTTTATGTGGCCCTCAAGGTCTTATAAGGTTTCCTTTAATCTTATATTGGTGCCATGAGTAATCTGGGTGTCTTAACCCAATGAAATGATTTGTCTGAAACTTAAAGAGTAAGTTAATTTTCAGAATAACACAGATGTGTATTCAGTAAGTGTCACTTCAATAAATAAAGGTATACAATAATCAAATACAACTCTTATTTGTAGTATGTCAAAGATTAGTAAGGTTAATGTTAGTTATAACTGGCCCTTCGAAGACAAGCTCGATGCTAATGTGGCCCTTTGTCAAAATGAGTTCGACACCCCTGCTGTACAAGATGTGACTGTCAGACAAAAATATTGCAATTTTTTTGTGTGTTCTTATTCTTATTTAAACTTTCATATAAACCTTCATATAAAAATCATACTTAATTTTCCTCTCCGACATTCCACGCCTCACCTTTTCTGACACATTATCCTCTTTCTCCACATTCGCCTTCATCCAAACACATTGCCACACGCGTCATTAAGAGACTATTGTCGGACTCCTCTAAAGCTCTTTGTCCTTCTTAAGCCCATCATTTTATCTGTTCCACTTCGCTCTGAAGAAATCCGGCTGCACTTTGAGTATGAGAAGTCAAAAAAAAAAACTGCCTGTGCGACTCCAATCACCTGATCTATTATTTATGTTCCTGGCCGCGGGCGCTTTCCCACCAAAATAGTAAACCCAGCCTGCTTCGAATCTGGAGAAGAGACTTTTAAAACAACAGCAGTTTAAAATTTTGAAGTGAACGTTGAGAGATTCTTAAATTGAGTTTGAACTGCATTTGCTCTGACCTGATTTAAAGAGTTGGGGTTTTTTTTAAGAATTGGTGCCTCTGAAGATAAGGATCTGTGTGAAATGCAAATGTCTGTCTTTTAATCAGCTGCTTTGACGGGCCTGCCATCTGCTGGTGGAAAGAAAGATCTGCTCCAAACAGACAGAATGTGTCACATGTAACACAGGACAAATGATATATGGGTCTTGTCTTTTAAAGAACACATACAGTATCATGCTAAGTTAGTTTGATCTTGTTCTCACATTGCTCTATTGTTTTTTCCGTTGAGCCACAGAAAAGGTAAGTGTCTGGTTCGAAGAGTTGGTTGCTTTACTCAAACCCTTTTTTTAAACTTAACAATTCTTCTAACCTCTTTTATCAGGCGTCATGCAGGTGTTGTTATTCTCTTGGTGTCTTTTAGGTAAATTTTCTCCTCTCTGATTGGTTAAAAAGCATTAAAAAGGCGAGGAAAAGTTATAAATGAGCTTTTTGAACTAAAAACAACTAGATTTGAGTTAACACATACAGTAGCTGGCTAGTCCATAACCAGGGGCGTATTAGTCAAATCTGGGCCCCAGGTGCAAACTTTGTAGATGGGCTCCGATGCATAATCTAGTATTTGAATGATTTATTCACATAACAATCATTTACCAAATTGCAATAGGGTTACAAATTATTTATAGTTGATTGATCTGTTGACTATTTCTTTAGATTTAATGATTAGTTATTCAGAAAACATGACAGCTCTGTGAACTGGACATCTAACATTTCAAACTTGAGAAAGAAATAATTATTATTTATTAAATTAATTAAATATTAATTATGTAATTCTGATCTCAGAAGGACTTTGCTGGTTAAACAATTACATAAAAAAGTGAAGTAATAAAACTTGTTTCATTCATTTCATAACTTTAACACATCTGGTAAATATTCTATATTTACATAGCACATTTACACAGACAGAGCTCTTCCACAGCTTCACACAGTGTTATTCAGTTACAAAATTATTTGGCAATTATAAGGAATGTTTATTAAGGACAATGTACAATTTTGCATTTTAGCACAAAGGCAGACATACTTGCACCAGATTGTAGCTTACAGCTAATTTACATCTGTAGTCCTGTGGAGGGGAGAGGGGGGCACATTGGACATGTTTTTAGATGTAGGAGGAAACCTACGCAGACACGGGGAGAACATGCAAACTCCACACAGAAAGGCCCTGGCCGGCCCGGGAATCCAACCTAGGACCTTCTTGGTATGAGGGCAGATCGCTAACCGCTGCGCCATCGTGTCGACCAAATATATATATCAATAATTAGTTGAAAATAATCCTTTAACTTGTTGCTCTGTATCTTCACTGAAACGTGCAAACTCGTACTTATATTTTATACTTTAGCTGACATCAATATGTGGGAATCAATTTAATTTTCTTTCCATTTACTGCTTTATATTTATTTAATAAGCAACTAAAAAAAGAAATTGTTTAGAGCAGGCATGTCCAAACTGCGGCCCGGGGTCCAAACGTGGTCCTTGGACCATTTTTTGGCCTTCAGATTTCCTGCTAGATCGGCCCATATTACAAAAAGTATAGTGTTTAATGTCAGTTTTGAGCAATTCTTCTATCATTGTCAAAATAAACATTTTTATTATAATATACAGTAAACCTAAAATGAATGTTCAACGCTGCAGTAAAAGGGTGGTGGTTTACTAAAAGTAGGTCAAATGTAACTTTTGAATGAGTCACTTCACAGTTGTGTGTTCTTTTTTCAATATAAGTTTCAAAATGCAGTTCACTGTGAGGTAAGTTTAGACCCCCTGGTTTAGAAGGCCCTTTATTGCCCCCCAGTTCATCGCCCCTGCCCACAACAGGCCTTTAAAGAGCATATATTATCCAAAATCTACTTTTATGAGTTTTTAATCGTGTTCTAAAACAGCTTCCTCAGCAAAAACAAAGGAGTTGAGATTTCTTTCCTTCAAACAAAACAAAACTCTATTGTGAATGTCTAATGTCTGTGATGTCACAGGTAGATCTCTGAGATCTTCTGCTCTGTTTGTAATGATACTAAACCTGATTTTTGCTTCTTTAAAAATGGAAACAAACCGAAATAATTCACTTCCAACCAGTCACGTTTTGTTTAATTATCTAATGTATTCTGAACGTCTGAAGTGTTCATCATGATGTGTTTAAAGCTTTTTATCACAGCTGTTAGGAGCGAGATGCGTATGTATGCTAACAGCAGTGTCACTCCCCAATCGGAGTCAGTCGCCGAATTGGAGTCAATCCTGCTAGTTGCTAGCTTGACTATATTTTCATTGTTTAAACTGCCAGAAACAGCTAAAACGTTATTTGTCAGTTGTAACCTTAGATCGCCAATCATATGAGATTAAAAAACGTCCGTTAAAAAAGTTTAATAACGTCTATTTTTCATTAAGGCACGTAAAATCTCGTACTTTCTACACTCATAAAAAACGTTACATTTTAACACTAACGTTGATGACCTCAGAATTTCACTGCTCCGAGTTTATTAACAGTTAAACATTGTGTTTTCACAGACGTAAGCACATTTAAAAAGTAAATGATAAATATAGCATATTCTATGTTGTTTGTCCTCGTAGGTGTTGCCGTAGTCAAACACTAACGTGTGTGCGCCTGCGCAGAAGCTTCTGGGCATGCGCACATCAACTTTTGACTCAAATTCGGCACTGACTCCAATTGGGGAGTTACAAGCAGTTAGCCACAATGCTAACAACAACAATAATAGAAGAACTTTGTGGAGTTCGATGAACAAATGCGACACAAACCTGATCCGATCAATTAAGAAAAGATCTGTGCCGGGGGAAAGACATTTTATGTTATTTTATTGCAAATAATTGGGCATTGTATCTTTAAGTTCATTAATCATCCAGAGTTGAGCATTTCTACAGCATTTGTATGCAGAGACAAAAATCAATCGATTATTTTTTTCTTCTGTGTCATTTCCTTTGTTGTGAGTATAGAACTGTAACATGACGGTCGGTTTTGGTTTACTAGACTTTTTAGGTTCTGGTGGTGCTCAGGTGTTTAAAGAAAAGGAACGACACAAAAACATCATCATATTTGTTTGTTTCTTTCTGTGATCACAATTATCAGTTCTTCTCAAATTCATGATATCCCTATAGATCTTTGATACAACTTATTACTACATCCTCTGCTTTTTTCATAATCTTTGTTTTCTGATTCACGGTTTCAAACGTCAAAGAAGAGCCAAAGAACACGCCGGGCTTTCGACACAGCTGTGGACTCAGATTAATCAGATTCAGAACGAAAATAACATGAAGTCAAACTAAAGCTGAAGTGAACAAAGGCCAGAGTGTGAGAGAGAGAGATTCAGATGCAGGTGGAGATAAACACAGCCTGCAGTGTTGGTCCTGATCCAAACCTCAGTCCCTGACACAAACAGACCCACGCCCTTTCTCTCCTTCTCAATCATTCTCTCCTTTACTTCTCTAACCCTTTCTCTCCTTCTCAATCATTCTCTCCTTTACTTCTCTAGCCCTTTCTCTCCTTCTCATCATTCTCTCCTTTACTTCTCTAACCCTTTCTCTCCTTCTCAATCATTCTCTCCTTTACTTCCCTTCTCTAACCTTTCTCTCCTTCTCAATCATTCTCTCCTTTACTTCTCTAACCCTTTCTCTCCTTCTCAATCATTCTCTCCTTTACTTCCTTCTCTAACCCTTTCTCTCCTCCTCAATCATTCTCTCCTTCCCTTCTCTAACCCTTTCTCTCCTTCTCAATCATTCTCTCCTTTACTTCCTATCTAACCTTTCTCTCCTCCTCAATCATTCTCTCCTTTACTTCTCTAACCCTTTCTCTCCTTCTCAATCATTCTCTCCTTTACTTCTCTAACCCTTTCTCTCCTTCTCAATCATTCTCTCCTTTACTTCTCTAACCCTTTCTCTCCTTCTCAATCATTCTCTCCTTTACTTCTCTAACCCTTTCTCTCCTTCTCAATCATTCTCTCCTTTACTTTTCTTCTCTCACCGTTTCTCTCCTTCTCAATCATTCTCTCCTTTTTTCTTCTCTAACCCTTTCTCTCCTCCTCAATCATTCTCTCCTTTACTTTTCTTCTCTAACCCTTTCTCTCCTCCTCAATCATTCTCTCCTTTACTTTTCTCCTCTACTCCTTTCTCTCCTTCCTTGCCTCTTCGTTCCTGCTCACTCCGCTTCTTTCCTTCTCACTCCTTCTCTTCTCCCCTTTCTTCTCTTTTCACTTTGCCTTTCCTTCCCTTCTTCATTCTTATTCTCTCCAGCACACCCCTCCTTCTCACTCTTCCTTCTCTCCCTTTTTCTAATTTTCTCTCCTTTCCTCTTTTTTGTACTCTTTCCTTTTCTTTGTTTCTTTCTCCTGTCTTCCTCCTTCTCTTTGTCTCTGTTCTTCTTTCCATCTCTCTTACTTCTTTCTCCTTCCTCTACTTCTTTCATTCACTCTCATCTTCCGTCTCTTCTTCTTTTCTTCTCCTCTCTTTCTGTCTTTTTTCTCATTTTTTTTCTCCTCTTGTTTATCCAGTCTCTCTCATTTGTCAGACCTCTCTCTCTCTCTCCCTCTCTCTCATCTCTTTCTTTATCTTCTTCACTTCTAGTTCAGCTCCTCTCTTTCTCTCCCTCTTCTCCCCTCTCTCTCCTCATGTTTCTCTCCATCACTCTTGCTCTCTCCTTTCTCCGTTTGTTTCTCTTCTTCTTTTTCTCTCCCTCTCTCTCCTCTCTTTCCCCCTCCCTTCTCCTCCTCTTCTCTTTTTTCTCTCTTTTTTCTTTCTTTCTCTCCCTCTCTTCTCACTTTCCTCTACCCCCTCTACTTTCTCTCTCTCCTCCCTTGTCTCTCTCCTCTCTCACTTTCCTCTCCTCCCTTGTGTCTCTCTCCTCTCTCTTTCCTCTCCTTCCCTCGCTCTCCTCTCCTCCCCTCTTATTCTCTCTCCTCCTCTCTTCCCCTCTTTCTCTCTCTCCTCCTCTCCTCCCTCTTTCTTTCCTCTCCTCTCTCTCTCTCCCTCCTCTCTTTTCTCTCCTCTCTCCCCTCCCCTCTTTCTCTCCTCTTCTCTCTCTCTCCTCCCCTCTTTCTCTCGTCTCTCTCCTCCCCTCTTTCTCTTCTCTCTCCTCTCCTCTCTCTCCTCTCCTCTCCTCTCTTCCCTCCTCCTCTCCTCTCCTCTCCTCTCTTCCCTCTTTCTCTCCCTCTCCTCTCCTCTCTCTCTCTCCCCCCTCTCTTACCTCCTCTCTCTCTCCTCTCCTCTCCTTCAGTCCATCTCTCTCAGTATTTTCGCTGTGTTCTGGGTAATTACTGAGTCTAGACAGTTTGGAAAGACACTTAAAGCGCACCTTTCCCCACAGATGGAGCTCTCAGGGACCAAACGATAAAAACACACTTCCCTCTGCCTCCTGGTGGTGAACTACAAAACATATCAGTGACAAAGACTAACACAAGTGGAGCAGGACTATTCACATTCTCATTCATTTGTAACTACTGACAGTCGTTTCCACATTTTCAAGCAGAGGTGTGACGTACGCTCACACTCGCTCCCTAACCACTCTGCTGCTTGAAAAAAACTAAAGAAAAACAAGTCGGTAAAAGTACTTTAAGATGATGTAATAAATACTGGTCAAGTCCGACTGACACATTCTTATGAACACTATAATTATTAGGACCTGGACGATATTATAGGCCGATATGAGGACTTACAAGCCTATAGGTTATTGGCCAAAATCTGGCCGATATACAGCCGATATTCTGAGCATGTTGTACCTCGTTTAAACCTTAGATCAGGGGTCTCACATTTTATTTATTACAAGCTTATTTTTACTCTAAATGTATCTTTAGATGTATAATTCTGTCCACTTCTAAATACATATTAGCTAAATTTTCATTTAGGTCTCTGAAATATGCCATTGTTTTTGGTAATCGCTAAAAGTAGTAGCTCGCCGCCCGTTTTCTTTTACAAAAGTAGCTCTCCTGGTTGGAGACCCGTGGCTTAGATCTTCCAGAATACAGTCACTCTATTCAAACATCAATCAGATCCACATTTAGTGCAGTGATTCTATTTATCTGTGGAGTTGTTTGTCCTGAGATTATTGAACTACCAGTTCATCTGCTCTTCACATGTTGTCCTGTCTCACTGTCCTCTTGAGGAGTGGAACTGTTTCAGTGACGAGGGCCGGACCAATGTTTATTATTCTTCTTCTTTCCAAAATTACAAATTTTGGGAAGTCCTCAGAGACAACTGTTGTTGTGATTTTGATTTGGTTTGATTTAATTTGACTTCTTGGATTTGGTCTAATATCCGAACTTTCACGTTCACACTGTTTGGAACATATAGAATAGAATATTTCTATATTTTCACGGCACAAACTACCAGCTTTTTGGTCCAGACCAGGGTCCTTAGGAACATTCACATCTGGACTTTAGACCAAACCAAACAACATGAAATTAGGGCTGGGCAATATTGTGATATAAATCGAATCGTGAGCTCATCTCTGTGACAATCTGCTTTTTTGATGAAATAGTCACATCGTGATTTTTTTTTTTCTTCTCTATTTGATGCATCTGTCTGTTCAAATATAGATTATTTTTTTCCAACCTCTTAGTCTTAGAGTTGCCAAATCCAAGTCTTTACAGCGACTTTGGGCTTTTTTTTTTTCAAAGTCTCTTCTGGACTGCGCTTTTAAGTCATAAAAAGAATGAAGCTTAGCAATTTTTCAGGTTTGATTTGTTAAAATATATCAATTTATATGGCTTGAACATTCATTTTTAGAATGTTTTCATGTCTAAAAGTTGTTAACGGTAAGAAAAACACATGTAATGGAAAAAACACAATCAGTTCTTTTATTAACTTAAGGGCTGAGTTTGCTTGTTTCTCTCTAAAAACCTGGCAACACTGGTCAGCTTTGACAGCTGGATTTAGCTGTTGATAGTGAAGTGTGTTTACCTCAAAGACTGAAGGAAAATAAATGGTCTACAAGAATCGTGATAAAATCGATCTGGCTTCAAGAAAATCAGGATATACATTTTTTGCCATATCGCCCAACCCCTACATGAAATTCCTAAAGTCTGGGCCAAAGGTGGCTGGTGTGAACGCTGCCGAAGACTACATGTTGCTGTGGTGATGGTGCTGCAGACTTACTTGAGCACAGAGAACTTGGGGAAGCTGAAGTCGCCGTGGGTGATGCGGTCCACAAAGTGCAGGGGGATCCTCTGCAGCTGCTCACAGTTGAACATGAGGAAGTCGTACTTGAACACCAGCAGAGAGTGATCGGTCAGAATCACCAGACGCTCCTTCTCGTTGTTCCAGTGATCCACTCTGAAAGCAACACAACGTTTTTTACCAACACTGCAGTATACGCAATGCACTTAATAATGAGACCTATAGTATAAATACTCATTGCAGAGTAGTTTCCTTGTGAGTGAAGTGAGATTTGTCTGACTTTGTGAACTTGTCTCTGCTGTACGTGTAAGTGAAGCTCACACAGACAAAGACAAAGCTGCTTAATTATAGAAAAGAGGAAGAGTAAAAGGCTGAGATTCCCAAAACCGCCTTTGGCAAACAACTCCAATATGCAACAAAGCCTCTCCAAATCCCTCCAGTGAAAACAATCAACAACTTTAAAGAAGTCGTGTCTGAAGCGCTCACACTTCAAAGCAGGAGGAACTCACAACGGCTCAAACTCCATCAGCGCCTCAGATCGTTTGGACTTTCCAGTAGCTCAACCTCAGCTGTAAGAAACTGTAAAACCTTCATAAATACTGAATGTAATGATGAGTAGGGATGGGTATCGAAGAGCTCGGTTTTTAACTACTTGGGAACGCCGTTGCTTCTACCTTTTTAGCAATCCGGCTTGTTAACGGGATTATAGTACTTCTCTCTTATTCGATTACATCTTATCGATGATCCGCTTGGGGACCGCATGTGCCGGGTTGTGTTATATATTTATTCGTGCGTGAACTAATCAACCTCCGCGTGGGCTGTTTAATTTTTGTGTTTCATGTACAAGGTGCATAGTTATTAAGCTTTTGGCAAAGTCCTCACCTAATTCAGCTAGTGATATAGCGCGTTTATGCAGTAACATGCCTGCGCACAGGGAAGCAATGAGAGATTAGAAATTCGGGCGAACTATTATTTAATATAGAGCATGTACGCGCATAGGGTAATTTCTGCCTATTGAGCTGTGCGATGTGTAAACAGCTGATGTATAATATAAGCGAGCACCTATTGCACATAGAGTTTTATAGTTAAGAATACAATGATAAATGTACATATGATTTTGCGCGCACTTTTAGTAGTTTTCATTTTTGAGTAATCTCTAATGTTTGTTGCTGCAGGGCCTTTATAGTCTTTGTTGTTGTCTGTCGTCATTGAAGTTCAAGTGTTGCTGAAAGTAAGCGGCTTATAAGGGGTTTGCGTTTGCGTCGCCCCGTCGCTGTGTGCTGTAACAGGTTTCTGTTGTTTTTTTTGTTTCTTGTTTTTTTTTTTATTGTGCGTTGTGTTTGTTTGTTGCTGTTGTGGAGGTAAGGGGCCTTGCGTTAGGGGGTGCTAGTACGATATCCGCGTAGTTTTGTGCTTGTTTGTTGTCGGTGCTGCGACCGCTGCCCGGCTGCCGCTCTGCGTTATCGTAGGGTCTGGGCGCGTGGCTTACGGTTGTTTTGTTCGCCCGACGTCGTTTTTGGCGGGATTCTTTCACGTGCTGCTTGCGCGCGTTTTCTGCGCCGGGACTTTCGCCCGTGTTTGCTTTACTCTTTCCGTTTAGCTGCCTGTCGTTGCGTTCCTCTGATGGGCCATCTCTCTCGCTTGCCCGGCTCCTTCTCTCGGAGCGTAGTGATTGTGTCTGTGTTGCTGCATTCCTTGGCCCTTGCCCTGTCCTTAGTCATAGGGACAGCGGTGTTATGGTCGGTGCCTTGCATATTTTAATTGCGGGGCGTCGTGCTTGTTCCTGCAGCTTGCCCTTTAGCTTCTTGACATTCCTTCGGTCCCCGCTAACATGTTCAAGCACTTCAACGAGGTTAAATTGGCACACAAGAGGGCAACAGATGCTTGGTGGGTTAACGCCAATTAAAATGACTATGTGAAAAGTTTTTTTTATCTCTGCTCCAACAAAAGTTTTTTCTAGTTCACATTAATCGGCTGTCATTATGGCACAGCCTGCTTTTATAATCGGTTCTGGGTAGTTGGTTTCAAAAGATCGTATATCGTCGAACATTAAGGGTCTTTAGCACAAGCGAGGGTCGGCATGTTGAACTGGTTTGGCAGCTCTTACTTCTGCCGCAGCGTGGTGTGATGGTGCTGTCGGGGTAGAGAGGCACGGGCAAAGACCGGAGGCGAGGTTTTGAGACTTGCAGGTAGGTCTGCGAGGGACGCATTTGGCCGCAAATGCGGCTGGTTCGATTGGTCGCGTAGGTCTGCGGACCAGAGATCAGTGGCAAGGCGACGGTGGTTGAGGCGGTTGGGCAGCTCTGGACCACGTCAAGTAAGGTCGCGGTTCGATTCCCGGCAGCCCAGGCCTTTTCTGTGTGGAGTTTGCATGCTTCTCCCCGTGTCTGGGTGGGTTTCCTCCGGGCACTCCGGTTTCCCCCACCAATACATGCATGTTAGGGTAATATCCTCCAGCTACGGTAGTCCTGACCAAGCCTAAAGAAATCTGGAGATGGTCCGAGCGCTGCCTGCTGCGATCACTGCTCCTGAGGAGCATTGCCCAGAGGTATTCGGTGGGTTAATGAGACAAATTTCCTATATTAACTTAAGTTAAGCGAATAGTGCAGAATTAATTATGGCTTACTGAAAACAGTATTAGGCTAGCATGGTTATTGTTATTTAACGGTGCCCGGACGTAAGTAAAAGGAGAATGGTATGTTTGGTCCGGGAAGATGGAGAGGCCGGCGACTGTAGTGTAGTGGTGTAGCGGGATAATTGAGCTTATCGCGGGGTGATAAAACATGTGTTTGCAGCAATAAGTTTATCATTCTCGAGCATATTCGCATCTCGCGATAGCTCATTCGGCTTTGTTTGGGCGATAGTTGGCTGTTGATTGTCGTG
This sequence comes from Mugilogobius chulae, assembly GCA_038363315.1. Classification (NCBI taxonomy): domain Eukaryota; kingdom Metazoa; phylum Chordata; class Actinopteri; order Gobiiformes; family Gobiidae; genus Mugilogobius; species Mugilogobius chulae. The sequence continues at coordinate 6,484,177 of CM076412.1, read as the reverse complement.
TTTTTGGGTGTTGATATTTGGTAAGCATTTAAAGAGCGTCTCCGGTACTACAGTTAGTACCGTGTCAGTTTAGTAACTAACAGTGTACACTTACTGTACTTATCTGGTAGTTTATGTGGTATTACCTGGTGAGCGCGTAGAGTGGTACTTTTTGAGTGGATACTTGTACAGGATGTTACTGGTACATACAGTGGTAGTTAATGTGGTGGTTTGTTTATGTGGTTAACTGGTAGCGTACAGAATAGTACGGTATGTGTAAGTTGTGGCAGCAAATGAGGATAACAAACAGAGGCGTGAAAGCGGTATGGTAAGGTGGCTCTCCTCGCGTATAGAGTTTGAATGTTTTGGAGTGTATCCAGGCGCGAGCGTTGTTATGCTTACAGTCAGCAGTGGGGGGGTATAACAGGTAAACTCTTTCCGTGATCCTAATGCGGCACTTTGTGTGTGGTTTTCTTTGATCCTGGGAGACCTCTTTCTTGCACTCTTCTCTTCTCCTCCATCTCCTCGGGTCGCACACTGTCAGCTGGTCAGGCCCGATCATAAATTGTGGTCCGCTACCTGGTCGCACCAGAAGTTATTCGTCTCTAAGCGAAGCTACCCCCCCTCTGGTAATGGTATCTCCCCCTTTCGTAGAGTATACGGACAGTCGGTTGTGCTGTGTCGCCTGCGTCTGACCTAGCGCAGACACAGCCGGTCCTGACGGTCTCGGTGAGAACCGCCAAAAAACGTCGCGTTCGCTACTCGGACTTGAGAGCTGCGTTGGTTCCGCCTTCTCCACAGTGCAGACCGTCACCTGGAGGCGGACTTTCTTGACAAACAACTACTGTAGCACAGTTTGTGGAAGTACGGAGAAAGGCCTGGTGATCGCAGGGAGAGTTCGTGTGATGTTAAGTGTTAGAACCAGGACTTCACGTGGCCAAGTTACAGAACCCTTACTTGGTTTATGGGCGTTATTGTTGTTTATCTGTAATAACTGAAAATATTTATGCCTTCATAGCTCTGAATATTATTTCTGTCCGTTCTCGTCATTATTAGCCTATATTTAATTAGTATCATCAATCGTTCATTTTATTATAGTCCATCTATATATATTGTTATTATAATTAGTAATATTGTACTGTATTAAATATGAATCTGTATATATCGTATAGTGTATATGGTATATATCGATATTGGCAGGTCGATACATGTGATTAAAATCATTATCGATTATCCACCTAATGAAATGTGCAGGGTTTGTCCATGGTGTAGAGCAGACTGAGAAACTGTAGCCTGAGAGCTTTGTTTTAGAGGTATAATACTTTTACTGAAAGTATCTGTGTTTTGATTGACTTGACTGTGTTGCATCTAGGGATGTCAAGATTATTAGGTTAATCGATAATCGTGATTGTTCCAAACGCAATATAATTGTAAGAATAAAAGAATAATAATCGTGACACTTTTAGAAACAAAATAATCTGTTTAGATTCTCTTCTGAAACTAGTGATTATTGCTGCAGATGTGTTTTATCAGATAAATAAATGTTTAAGTTTTTTTTTTTTTTTTTTGCTATAGTAAAAGTAAATTTGTAATTTTGTCAGCCTTGTTATGGCGGTCAAATAACAAATACTGATTTGGGACAACAAAAATACATATTATATACATATCAACCTGTCTCTAAATGTGGCAATTTTATTAGTAAAAATCCACTTTTAAAAATGTAGAAAACACAATTTTAGCAGCAAATTTGATATTCCTTTTTTTTCAAATAGAAAATCTTTATTAAAACAAATGCAGGTTGCTTTGTCACATTAAGATTGTTTCATTCAGAAAGTTTAATTTAATAAAAATGTTGCATGTTAGACAATGAGAATGAAAACTTGTTGTGATGATAGTAATCGTGAATAATGGTTAAACCGTGATATTTTGTATTACGATAATCACAATACTAACATTTGATATCGTTACATCCCTAGTTGCATCTGTCTGCTCATGTTACACATTACAATAAATGAACACAAACAGACTAAGCTATAATCTAACAGTACAAAAAAACAGACTTTAACGGTGCTTGATTGTAGGATTTAAGCTTATTTTTTCAGAAATGTTAACACATTTAAGATGTATTTATTTATAGATCTGGATATTTGTATCAAAAGCCCCTTTCACCTGTAAAAGTCTGGTTTGCCCGTAGGCTTCACCCTTTGTCCCATTCACATGTAGATCAGTCCCGGACAGTCCTGGGACAGTCCTGTATCAGTCCCGGGACAGTCCCGTGTCGTCACCATTCACCAACTGACCCGGTAACATGGAATGCTTTAGGCGTAAACTCGCCTATACAGCACATTTTCCACCCTTTAACTTGTTTAAATGGTTATTTTTTATTTAGGTTATTTTATAAGATCCCTGGCTTATTAACAGCCTATCATCATTTGCAGGGTGAAAGGCAGGGATTGTGTTTGATGTGTGAATGCAGCTTACTACAGCGGGCCTTATGAAACAGGGCGGCACTGCATGATGTGGCTGAACGGGCCTAAACTTGGTCCTGGACGGGCCTAAACTTGGTCCTGGACGAGCCTAAACTCAGTCCTGGATGGGCCTAAACTCAGTCCTGAGACAGCGGGGGAGCCGTCAGCTCTCACTTTACCTGTCGTCAGAGCAGAGGAGTGCGACTGACCGGAGGAGTTGGTCAACACAGTTGGGCACAGCGAGGATGGACTGTGGACACAGCGCAGCACATCGCCCAGAACCAGTTTGGACCTGGATAAATTCTGTGCTGAACTGTCCCACACTGAGCGCACAGAAGGAGGATACAGCCCGTACTGTCTGTGCCACGAATGCATGGTCTGCACCGGGACACCGCGCACGAGGGGAGGATAGCCTATGGCCCGTCTGTACCTGGGGACTCCAATGCACAAGACGAAGGAAGCCCAGCAAGCAGCCACCACTGCCACTTTTCCATTTAAATAACATTGTACTTTGTCACAAAATTTCTACAAAATTATTTCATACAGTTTTAATCTGGTGATGTCATTAGTGACTAGACCCAGTTGGTGGACAAAATCAAGAAGCATCGTAAACCCACCCAAACAGGACAATAACCAGGACTATTCCTCTAACATAAGTCTACAAACTAGCCATAGAAGGAGAGCCCTGCGATTTAGTAGTTAATAGGAGCTGAAAAGCACACGTCGCTGAGGCGCGCGTGGCTCGAGTTACTCTCTCACACCCGCCACAATACACTCACGTGAGAGAGAGTGCAGATGTCGTTTGGACTGTTTCACCCTATGAGAGTCCTGAACCACGCACTGGTGTCTTTCGAATCGAGAGCTTCATATCAAGATGTCATTAATAAGTTAGTCAAAGGGCCTATGGTGAAGAGGTTGTGATAAGGGCGGACTGTGAATATACACAATATGAGCAAAAAGAAGAGCTAGTCATGGTATAGTGGTAAGAAACAGATTATATAGAACACGCCACAGATGGTATAAGGTATAAGGAGCAATAATTCGAAGGAAGGTATAGAGTAGTGGTATACTAGTGAGAGAATGCACTGGAGAGGAGCACGTAGAATTTCTCCCAAATGAAGTATGATAGACATTAAATAGATAAGTGAGAGTAGAGATACAAATAGAAAAAATCGAAGACAAAAAGACAGAGAGAACAGAAAGAGAAGAAAGAAAGAGAGGGAACAAAAAGAAAGAAAGAGATAGAAAAAAGAAAGAAAGAACAATATCAAAGAAATGTATAAGAAAACACACTAAAAGAATACGAGAGAACGGAAACCAAGGACTCATGAGAAGTAACATGAATAACTTAAAGAATATAACGCAGACTATCAGATATAGAACATGACAAGTGAGGAAACATCTAATATATTAAAGATTATAGGATGTGTAAATGACACATAAGGAAAGAGTACATACAACACGGAGAAGCATTAAGCAAGCTTTGAGGAGCAGATGTACAGCTATGAGCACAGTACACAGAGCAGTGAGAAATGGTTGATAAATGATAATGAGAGAGAAGAAAGGAAGGAAAGAAAAGAGGAAGAGAACAAAAAGAGGAAAAAGAGGGAGAGAAAAAAGAAGAGCAGAAAAAGGAAGAAGAGAAAAGGTGAAAGAATATAGAAAAAGAGAGAGAGAAAGTAAAGAATCAACATGATATTAAAGTTATAGAAAAAGAGAACGAGATTAATGACAGACTAAGAGTAGATAGAGTATAAGAGAAAGAGAGATAGTATTTATTTTTTGTTATGTAGAGAGAAAGAAAAGATATAAGAAATGAAGATATATAACTAAAAGATCTCCTGCATCCATATATATTGATCACATTAACGTATAGATTCTCATACTTTCTCCTTGTAACATTATCAACAACTTAAGGTAAGCAGTGCGACGAGTGGTTGTTCGGATCATAATTCTCTCCACGAGCAACTGACTTCTCTCCAAGCACAGACCTCCCTCAGACATAGCAGCCAGGTGTTGCCAGGTCATTTGTGACAATTCCACACAGATTGGCGGTCTGAATGAGGTAAGATAATAAAGTCTACGAGTGAAACAATCTGGTTCCACACGGGTTGCATTTTTTTTCTTGACTTGTTCTTAAGCATTGTGCATGTCAATGATTCAGAGTACATCCAAGTACTCTCAAATTATGTGATATAAGTGCTGTAACACGAGAATAACACGATACTCCTTATCAGATAGTCGATTGAGTTCCTCGCTGACATCCCCTTTTCGGGGCCGTATTTGGGTGTAGTTCATAAGCCCCTCTCTTGAAACCACACTCGAATGTGTTGCCCCAACTCTTGCGAGTGTTATCTGGGACAATGAGGGCACAGCTAGCGGCAACTAAAACACCAAAATTGATAGCTAACTACTATCTTTGTATTAAACACTAAGAAGGTAACTTGTCATTTTCATCTGAAAGCTAAAGTTGTCTTTGCTAACTCACAACAAAACAAAATCCCATGTCGACTGATCCACTTCATCTCTATCACAACTCCATACTGACAAAATGCAACACTGAAATCTCATGGTTATATTATTATATATTCAAAGGGCAGATTAGATCATTGATTCGGTCCAAATCCTCAAATAAATAACCCCACCTTTTGTCCCTGTTCAATATAAATCCTCACAAATTATATAAAACAGTTACGTCGACTAATTACGAGAAAATATAAATCTTTGTGGTCTCGGAAATTCTTAGTTGAGTAATACTTTGTACTTTTTAAGAGAGATAATCACTAGTGTGTTCATTTCGTTTTTAGGTTTATAACCAGTATACACTAATTCTGCGAATTGACAGAGTGCGACAGCCCGTGATCACTTTCTTTCTATCAAATACATTTCTCGAGTTTGATAACACTAGGACCTGGTTCTGGCATGTCTTTTATGTGTTTCTATTTTGTAACGACAGGTAATAAACTGCCAAGACAGTGAGTGGGATGCGCACCAGGGCCACAGCTCGCTGAGGAAGACTGTGAGGTACCACATAGAGCGCACTAAATTTGGAACAAACAGTGCTCTCTGTTAAAGGGACACATTATTGCTAGAAAAACCACATGATTCGAGCCTTCTCTCACACTCTCTCTCACCACAATTACAAAGCGAGCAGATCGTTGTGTCATTCTCGTGGACGTTACTCTAATAATACAGAAGGGACCGAGTTGCCTACGAGGTGCGTTCATAGTTATCCCCGCGCCTTGGCTGGAAGGAGTCGGATGGACTACATGCACTCTACACGCGAAGCCTCCGAGCATGAGCACTTTTTAGCTTTTCTTCTTTTCATCTGTAGCTCTTGTATTTTTAAATGACATTCCGGTACTTCTAGTGAAGGTGCGCACAACTAGCTCTACTCTTGTGTATCCAATGACCCACATATCGGTACGCTAAACTAGAACTCGAGAAATTAAGTAGCACTACTAGTGCGGTCTGAACAAAATCATTATCAATTGGTACACATATACGTTTACACTGGTGAGAGAGAGTGGACAAATATCTCTGATTACAGCTGGGAGAAACCTCGTTCCAGATTAATATGCCTGTCCCTATAAATAAATAAAAACAAAAAAACGTACAACGCAACACTTAATACCACCTAAGCATAGATCCAACATATACATGCCTGGTCTTGGAGAGTTTTCTAATAAACAGACTGTCTGTACTTGAGGCTGTTCGTCTGGTTGACTTCATGCAGTGTGGACTTATGTTCACTTTTCCTGAGAGACGGTTTCTAGTGTGGAGTAAGTAAAGAAGACCACCGTCTTATCAAGAGTATCGTCTTCATAGCACCAAAAAGCACTGGCGTCGAAAACAATTAAATATTGGCACAAAATTTTGCTATGACGTAAGGAAATAGAGATAGTGTGAGAACCCTCTCGCAAGGAGGCCCGGGTGGAACCACTGTAAATCTCGCGATTGAACCGAGTTAAAAAGAGATTTAGCAGCCGCTACTGGAACGCCTTCTTGCTGAGGGAAACATGATAAGTGTTAAGCGCGTGTGATTCTGAGATAAACAAAAAGAGAGTCTACGGATTGTGTTTCTCTCCCTGAGAGAATAGGTAGAGGCTCTTAATTTATATATATTCGATTTTTGTTTTACACCACTTTCCAAACCAAATGAAAAATGAAGACATAAATTAAACAAAACATCTAATAAATGGGACATTTTACGTTTTACTATACATCAATACTCTGCCTCAAAGTTTGACTTTTGCTTAAAACTGCACATTTTTACTGACAGAACATTGGTCTTCGATCTTTCGATTCAAACCCACCACCAAATAATTGACGATTTGATCTCGATTACTCGATTTTTTGACTAAATATCCCAGTCCTATAGGCAACTTATCTTGTTTCAGTGTGACCTTTCTCAAACCGAGCAATTCAAGACATTTTAACTGGTCTAAACATTTTTTTTTTTTACAAAAAATCTTGCATCAATCTGCCTTTTGGGACATCAACAACTAATCCATTCATTGAAAGAAATGTATCCACCAGATTTATCTATCAAAAACCTAATTGTTACTTGGATTATTTCAATGACAGATTATACTTTTGATACTAATCCCTTGCAGAAAGCTTTCCCATCATGCATCTGCGCTTGGCCTTAATTCCCCTCCAAGAACACAGAGTCAGTGAGCTGAGGGCGACTGCAGCGGGCCTCGCACATGTCAGCTCCGATCAGCCCGGCTCCAGCGTTCAGGAAACATTTAGGCCCGTGTGAGGATGAATAAAACATGTTTGTCCTACATTTGGCCCGCAGTGATCACCGCCGCACGAGCTCCGCAAACAGAAGGGCATTATACGGTACACGAGGCCCGAGGGAGCCATGGGACTAATGTGTGTGCAAACAGAGTCACTGACAACTACCACAGAGTCATACAGAGTCACACAGAGTCACACAGAGTCACTGACAAGGACCACAGAGTCACACAGAGTCACTGACGAGGACCACAGAGTCACACAAGAGTCACACAAGAGTCACACAGAGTCACACAGAGTCACACAGAGTAACACAGAGTCACTGACAACTACCACAGAGTCACACAGAGTCATACAGAGTCACTGACGAGGACCACAGAGTCACACAAGAGTCACACAAGAGTCACACAAGAGTCACACAAGAGTCACACAAGAGTCACACAGAGTAACACAGAGTCACTGGCGAGGACCACAGAGTCACACAGAATCACTGACAACTACCACAGAGTCACACAAGAGTCAAACAGAGTCACACAAGAGTCACACAAGAGTCACACAGAGTCACTGACAAGGACCACAGAGTCACACAGTCACACAGAGTCACACAAGAGTCACTGACAAGGACCACAGAGTCACACAGAGTCACACAAGAGTCACTGACGAGGACCATAGAGTCACACAGAGTCACTGACGAGGACCACGGAGTCACACAGAGTCACTGGCGAGGACCACAGAGTCACTGGCGAGGACCACAGAGTCATACAGAGTCACACAGAGTCACACAAGAGTCACATAGAGTCACACAGAGTCACTGGCGAGGACCACAGAGTCATACAGAGTCACACAGAGTCACACAAGAGTCACATAGTCACACAGAGTCACTGGCGAGGACCACAGAGTCATACAGAGTCACACAGAGTCACTGACGAGGACCACAGAGTCACACAGAGTCACACAAGAGTCACACAGAGTCACACAGAGTCACACAGAGTCACACAAGAGTCACACAGAGTCACACAAGAGTCACACAGAGTCACACAGAGTCACACAAGAGTCACACAAGAGTCACACAAGAGTCACACAAGAGTCACACAAGAGTCACACAGAGTCACACAGAGTCACTGGCGAGGACCACAGAGTCACAGAGAGTCACACAAGAGTCACACAAGAGTCACACAGTGTCACTGACAAGGACCACAGAGTCACACAGTCACACAGAGTCACACAGAGTCACACAAGAGTCACTGACAAGGACCACAGAGTCACACAAGAGTCACACAAGAATCACTGACGAGGACCATAGAGTCACACAGAGTCACTGACGAGGACCACGGAGTCACACAGAGTCACTGGCGAGGACCACAGAGTCACAAGGAGTCACACAGAGTCACTGGCGAGGACCACAGAGTCACACAGAGTCACACAGAGTCACTGGCGAGGACCACAGAGTCATACAGAGTCACACAGAGTCACACAGAGTCACTGACGAGGACCACAGAGTCACACAGAGTCCACACAAGAGTCACACAGAGTCACAGACGAGGACCAGAGTCACACAAGAGTCACACAAGAGTCACACAAGAGTCACACAGAGTCACACAAGAGTCACACAAGAGTCACACAGAGTCACACAAGAGTCACACAAGAGTCACACAGAGTCACACAAGAGTCACACAAGAGTAACACAAGAGTCACACAAGAGTCACACAAGAGTCACACAAGAGTCACACAGAGTCACACAAGAGTCACACAAGAGTCACACAGAGTAACACAGAGTCACACAGAGTCACTGGCGAGGACCACAGAGTCACACAGAGTCACTGACAACTACCACAGAGTCACACAGAGTCACACAGGGTCACTGGCGAGGACCACAGAGTCACAGAGAGTCACACAAGAGTCACACAAGAGTCACACAAGAGTCACACAGAGTCACACAGAGTCACTGACGAGAACCATAGAGTCACACAGAGTCACACAGAGTCACTGACGAGGACCACAGAGTCACTGACAAGGACCACAGAGTCACACAAGAGTCACACAAGAGTCACACAAGAGTCACACAGAGTCACTGACGAGGACCACAGAATCACACAGAGTCACACAGAGTCACTGGCGAGGACCACAGAGTCATACAGAGTCACACAGAGTCACTGACGAGGACCACAGAGTCATACAGAGTCACACAGAGTCACTGGCGAGGACCACAGAGTCATACAGAGTCACTGGCGAGGACCACAGAGTCATACAGAGTCACACAGAGTCACTGACGAGGACCACAGAGTCATACAGAGTCACTGGCGAGGACCACAGAGTCATACAGAGTCACACAGAGTCGCACAGAGCCACACATCGTCACACATCGTCACACAGAGTCACTGACGAGGACCACAGAGTCACACAGAGTCACAGACCTCCCATCTGATCCGCCCACCAAGCCTTATGGTCGAAAATATCAGTCACAGACCTTTTATTCTCTTTTCCAATGTGGGTCTGTCTGATGCTCGTGCTGACTGTCTACAGTCAAATAAATAATGCAGTTTCACAGATTCACCAGCAGAGGGAGGAATAGTGTGAGCACAAGGACCCAAAGGAGGTCACATGAGTTGTGCTTAAATATAATCAATAATAATAAATATAATATAAAATAATCATTAACTAACTTAACTTATTTTAACATTCTCTGAGCAGCAAAAAAATAAAAAGATGTTTTATGTTTCAGATGGAGCATCAATGTTAAGTTAAAAGTGTTTTACTCAAACTCCATTTTGCCTGTTATGTTACTTCAGCTTTGTCTGGGTCCAAGTCATGTGACTTTTGCTTGAATGATTGAAAGAACAATAACAACTGATCGATTACCAACATGCTGATCAGTTCCAGTATCAGTGACTTACTCCGCCATGAGCCACACTCCCAGGATGCCTCCGTCTGTCTGTTTGTCCACCAGCATTGTGATGTCTGCGATGGACTGGTTCAGAGTGCCGGGCTGGGGACACAAAACACACGGAGGTTACACACAAACACACTCCTGTTACACACTAGAATGTTACATGTTAATAGACTGTTTAGTCTTGGCTTGTCAGCATGTAGTTGCATGGATCAAATGATCATAATAATAGAACTCAATGCATCAAATATGAAGATCTCTGCTCCAAATTTGTGACTGTCCACAAGGAGGTACCACAGGGCTCAGTTTTGGGGCCCTTTATTTTTATCTTGTATATAAATGACTAAGATCAAAATGTCCCTGACGCTCACATGGATTGTTATACTGATGATACAGTTATTTACTTTTATGGATCATGTCTTGTTCAGGCATCACTTTCTTTCAGCAATCACTTTCTCACTAAAACTAGTTCTTAATGCTGACAAGACTAAGCTACTGCTGTTTTCAAACTGTAAACAGTTGCCTGAAACTCTCCCAGCTGTGTCCACTCTTGAAGTAAATATCAGAGAGGTGGTTCATGACTAGAAGTACCTTGGTGTCTGGACTGAATACTCGCACAGATTTAAAACACACTTAGAGAAACTTGTGAAGAAACTAAAGCTTAAACTGGTAATAAGTTGTGTTTTTCCTTTGAAGCAAAAAGTGTCTTGTCACTGCAACCTTTTTAAAAGTGTTGGATTAGGGCAGGGGTGCTCAATACGTCGATTGCGAGCTACCGGTAGCTCTCGGAGGCAAGAGGAGTCGATCGCGAAGCCCTGCCTGGTTATGTGAAGTTTAGTGTCTTTTGTACAAATGAAGAGAATAATGGGCTGAACATATGATCCACTGTGAGATATAATAGCACGGGTCTTTTTTCTGAAAGCTTCAGCGGGACTGCTTGGTTCTGAGGTGCTGTGTGTTTTCACCAGCTCTGCTTTTGTACAGTGCCAGTTTTGCTGCAGCTCCACATCCCCCGCAGGGCCACGGATCACACGGGCTCCGGAGCCGAGACACATAACACGCACGCTCTGTAATGTTCCGAACTCTAGTGAAGTCACAACATGCTCCACGTGTCTGTAAATCCGTGGAATATAAGCGCTCCAAACCAGAGTCACAGTAGACGCGCGCTCCTCCGCCAACAGCGGAGAAACAAAGCTCACATGCTTTAAAGCGACAGACAGAGCCTCACGCTTTCCATGTCCAACAGCAGAGACAGAGAACACGCGCTTGAAACAGGGACAAAGAAAAGCCACGAGAGAAACAGGTAGAGCCATAACAAATCCTCACTAAGGAGTTTGTCTTTGATGTGAGCCAAAGCCCCGCCCCTGAGCGTTACCATGGTGATCACAAAAATAGATTTATTAGACACAATCGAGTTTAGAATGAGGTTAAACTCTAAACTAAAACAACTAGATTTTGATTTTCAGAATTAGCTACATACTGTAGTTTTTTTCCAGATTATTTTAGAGGTTTAAAATCCTACATGTTAATTGTTAAATTTTTCTAATTAATGTATTCAAGTAAAAAATCTTTGGGCCTTGCCTCAACTAAAAGTAGATCGCGAGCTGGAAAGTGGGTGATATACTGTATTTTATATGAATGTGGTTTCTTCGTGTCTTCAGATGGTGGACTCTGTTTATCATGCAGCCCTGAGGTTCAGAACTAACTGTAACTATGACACATCACTGTGACTTCTCTGGCCACTAGGAGGCAGAGACACTTCTACACTTTTATTTATAAAGTGTTGCTTGGATTACTGCCTTCCTACATTTGTACTTTAATTATGAGAAGTGTTGAGTCCTATTCTTTACGATCAAATGATCATTTGTTGCTGTCTGTATCTTTTGCCCGCACAAAGCTGGGAAAGAAAGCCTTTGACTCGGGTCCTTTTGCTTAGAATATGTTGCAGAAAAACTGGAAACTGACAGTTTTTGTCCTTGAACGGTGTTAAGACCAAATTATAAAGATTAGAGACTGCTTCAACAGTCTGTAACTGTTTTTCTTAACCTGTGTCATTCTAATGTCCATGTATGTATTTGTTTGTTTGTAATGTAATGAATTTTACTGTCACTTGGCCAGAACTCCCTTAAAAAGAGGTTTTTAATCTCAATGGTATGTTCCTGGTTAAATAACGGTTAAATAATACAAAAAAATAATAATAATTAAAAAAACACACACCACACACAGAGAACTGCACTAGTGCCACTAAACCACAAACAAAACCAGGACAAAAGTGCAAATGACAGATGCAAAGTGAAGTGTTCAGGTAAAGCCCATGTAAGCAGCACATTTACATGACCAGTACAAATCAAATCACATGAATATCTGGTGTTTCCCTCGTCACGTGACCTCAGGATTAGGTTAAGATCAAGCTACGCTTCATTTATACCTCCTTCTCTGTGAGCGGCACAAGGGACACATCTCCAGATCGTCTTGCAGCTGGAGGGTTTGGGGAAATGTTTTTGTTGGTGAGCGAAACTGGAGAAAACCCACAGCCAGCTAATGTATTATTTGTAAAGTTCCTGTATTTTAAAGGGGAATTGTGTATAGAGATCAACCAATATATCGGCCGGCTGATATTTAGGGCTGATATTTGAGAAAAAATTATGATATCGGCCTCAATTTTGGTCTTCAAGGCCAATTTTTAATTTAATTTCTTTATAGTTATTCAGTTTCACATTTTTATAATGAAAGAAACTAGAAAACATTAATTATCGGAAAGAAAAAGTCAGTATTTTGATCAGGCACCGCCTGGGCACCCATAGCCAGAAGCACTAAACACTTGCAGTCTTAGAATAGCTTTATGGGTCCAGTTTTGTTGTGGCAAATGATCCATTTTAAAGTTTATTTAGATTTTCCATGACTGTACAAATGCTGTTTTGTATTTCTAAACTAAACCCTCAATATTCCGTATGTGGAGATGTTGAAAACAGCTGGAGTCCAACACACAGTGACCAGCCCCAGAGCTCAGCCTGAGTGTGTCACGAGTCAAAGTATTCAAAACCTGCTCCGATGAACACTCCCCGGTCACTGTTTACTTTCAGAGCAACGCAGCTGCTGATTCACCGCACTGGAATTTATGCCAACGTACGAGATCTGATGTGAGCTCCACACTACAAACCAACATCTCCAGTGACCTTTGTGTAGTGAAGAGTAAGACACAGGGGCGGAGCTGGCCGTCTGAGGTCCTAGCTCCGCCCCCCATCGGACTAAAGAGTCATCTTGCTATTGCTTTTTTTCCCCGTCAAATATTTGTTAGTCTGTATTCCCCCATTATGCTAGAAATGAACTATACATGATCATCACTCAAGTCAGTGTGTACAGCTTAAACAACATGTTATACAAGTGAATACCTCAAACATAAATATGTGTGGGAGGAGATTTTGACTGAAGTAGATGTCATTTCCTGAAATTCGGGTTGTATTTGTATCAGTAACAGTAAGCTCCTATTTTCAGCAATCATTCATTAATAACTATCTTAAAAACTATCCATTATTATAGCTCACATTTGTGGTCTTTTAAAAAGGCCTACTTTGAACCAGTGCTCTTGAAGCTTTGTTTATGCTTCCCGCACGTGAAGTCCGCACGGAAATGAGACGCATGGACCAGAGCGGAGCAGACGCTGACAGTCTTTATAGTTCAGGGGTTAAAGCAAAAAAAATTTATTTGACTGAAAATTTTTCGCAGTCCAAATTTCTGTTGCATTTTAATTGTAATAATACCGTGATATCTATATTTAAATGCAATAAGCTTGATCTTAATGGCATTCATTTTACAGCTTGGCTATGATAAGCCCCAGATCCTGAGATTTCTATGATAGGGAGGACATCCTTTTTAAGTAAAAAAATGTATATAGGCTAAACTCTTGCATTAAAATTGGGGGTCTGGGGGTCCTCCCCCAGAAACTTTTGCTGACAACAGAAGTAATTTTCTGCACTTTGGTGGATTTTAGAGGAATTTATTATGCTTTTTTTAGGTGCAGTTCCTGACAATGATTTATGATATATTACTATTATTATCATTTCAGTGTGATATGTCTTTAAATTATGGTAGCTTTACAAACACAGCCTTAGTATAGATCAGGGTGTTAAACTCATTTTGACAATGCCAAATTGGCGTCGTGATTGTCCTTGATGAGCCAGTTGTAATTAAATTAATCTTACTAATCTTTGACCTACAACAAATAATAGTTTCTGTATTTGATTTTTGCATTTTATTGAAGTGACAACTACAGAATATACATCAGCATTAGGCTGAAAAATGACTGAGTCTTTTAAGTTTCAGACAAATCATTTCATTAGGTTAAGACACCCACATTACTCCTGCACAAATATAAGATCAAAGTAAAACTTTTAGGACTTTAAGGTCACATAAAAGGGCCACAACTGGCCCCTGGGCCTTGTGTTTGACACATTTGGTCTATAGTTATTCATTAGTCCTAGTTTAATACTATAAAGATGTTACGTTGTCTTTAATGTTCAAGCTCTATAGCACAAACATATTGAAATGCTTGATTCTGCATTACACTATTTTTTAGTTGAGTTAAGAAAACTCTTCCAAATTCTTTGGTTCTCCTCCTGCTCCGAGGTAGAGCGCTCTCACTCACAAACGAAGCGCGCACATGTCAGCTGCCCCTGCCCTTCCCGGCGTCGCGCCACCCCGGGCTCAGACTGCCTCCAGATGCAGATGCAGATCCGGATCCGTCTGGGTCCGGTCGTCACTCACACTGCCTCCAGAATATGCATGCGTATGTACGGACTCTGCTGCCTCGCGAGACCACGAGTTCACGGGATTCACGCTCAACTTGGGAGTTCGGAGGAGTTTACGCGATCTCTGCACATGGATATGTAAACAAGGACACTTGCGCCGTGTTTTGGGCTTATTTCACGTCACTACATTTTCTGTTGGATTTTTCTCCGCACAGTGGGTAAGTACGGGACATTTATTTATATCCTGTGTGTTCAATAGTCGCGTATATGTCGAGCATTTTGACGTATTTGTTGTAGTAGTAGAAACGTAATGTTTTTACTTTGAAAACCACCGGATTCACTTCACCCGCGAGCGCTTGGTTTCCTGTTTGTCGTGTCTTGTTTTCAAAACTTTACCAAAAAGGGCTCCGGAGCGCTCCGGCAGTCCGGATAAAGTTCCTTCCAACGGAAACGATCCGGACGTACGAGCACATCCGCGCGGATCTCCGGACCGTACGCATCGCGGTGTGAGCCACTCTCATTACTTTTCAA
Source organism: Mugilogobius chulae (assembly GCA_038363315.1). NCBI lineage: Eukaryota > Metazoa > Chordata > Actinopteri > Gobiiformes > Gobiidae > Mugilogobius > Mugilogobius chulae. Next base: position 6,468,821 of record CM076412.1, on the reverse strand, counting down.
GAATTGGAAAGCCTCCGGAGTCCGGTCCGCAGTCCGGTACGGAGTTAGTGTGAGCCCGGGGTAAGTCCGCTCAAACCCGCAGCATTTGGGTCGTTAGACTGAAGGAAACTTGGCAAGGTTTTATGATGCTTTAATTAAATAGAAATGCTCGTCCAGCTTTTCCACGGTGAATTGCGTATTTAAAATCTGAAGAGTTCATTCATCTATTTGTTGTCGTAAAATAAAACTTTTAGGAAGCGGAGGTGCTACGCACGCAGACATAGCACTGTTGTAAAACACAGCTGAAGCAGCGTAGTGTGTTTTACCTGTTGCCAAAAGCACCGTCTCCTGCCCCCGGCGCACTCTCAACTCTTCCTTTCACAAACATCTCTCTTCTTGGCTTTAATCCACAGTGCAAGCGCCACATAGCCGCCTATCCTCATATCACACTTTACTCTCACAACCGCTCCGGCTTTTTAACCGATATATAGGCCTAAACTAAATGATTTTACTTGAAGTGTCGCAGCAGTGCTTCAGTACAGCGCGTCCAGTCTGCATATCCATCCGCCGAAGGGGAGCGCACAGCGGAGGGACACATGACAGGTGCACAGCGGCCCCAGCGCAATGAATGAACCCAAACTTCGTGGGTCTTGTCAGATTTGGACAAAGAATCCAATATTAATGTGAATAAATGGACAGAACGCCTAATGGGCCAAGTTAGATACAGTAGCTTAACGGATAAAGTTTAAGATAAACACTTTATTTTTATTTTATTTTTTTTTACATCAGGGATTGACGGAAAAGTTTCTATATTTTTTGAAATAACGGAAATCCGTCATGATGACGGAGAACTTTAAGCCCTGTATAGTTTCTGTGTGTTTCAAGCGGCTGCTTGTAGAGGGCAGTAAGGAGATGCCATTGAAAGCCCATTGACTGCCACGCGGACCGTCCGCGTAGTCACAGAAAACCTGGTCCACGCAGACGGCGCTTGAGGGGGCGTGTCTCCAAAAATTATGTATTCCGCCTCGCGGAAGCGTCAAGTATGAAATGAGCTCCAGACTGTAGATCTGCAGACAGACTCACACTCACACTGCAGGTCTTTGTGACTGCAGCCTGCATGTTTACAGACAGACTCTTTGACTGTGAATTGCAGGCTTCACACTGTCAGACTTTTACACATCTGTGTTGCTTGATTCCTGGACTTATGTCTATTGTGTTGCTTTTCAGCGTCTCTTCTCTAAGAAATGCACCGCACCTCGCCGCTTTTTAATTCTGTAGGGGAACTTAAAGAGGTATTGTTTATCAGCAGTTTAACTCTTCACTTCTGCACCACCAGGGCTCCATCCGTCTGTGCGTGCCCCGAGTGTGAGGCGGCATCACCGCTGACTCGGACGGTGCGAGGTCCTGTCAGACTTAAGGCTCATTCACGCTGGCATAACGGTAGCGCTGCCTATGATAAGACAGCAAAGTAAAGCCAAGTTTAAAGTTGGATTTGTTTTAATACTTTGTGAGAAGAACGTTTTGATACTGACAAATCCAAAGTCAATAAATGCACTTTGCAAATCACAAAAACTGCAATTTCTTAAGTGCCAGAGTTACATCCACAAACAACAAAAAACATGTGACTTTCTGCATGAACCTGATCATCCTGAATGTTTAGATTATTTTACTAATTTGTCAGTTCATTCATTGTCACGTTTCATTAGTCAGTTTTATAAATTGTGATGAAAAATGTTAAAGTAAAGCTCATCCCTAAACTCCTCCACAAACACATTTCAAACACAGAAAAGCATTTTGACATGGGGAAAGGACCCAGCCCTAAATCCTGAATGAAAATGATGTGGGCACAACACAAACTAAATGGAGCACAAATAAGACATTTTTTTTTTTAGAATTTCACCCCCTAGTGTCAGAGATGTGCAGTGGAACATTTATGTCACGCTGGGTTTTAATCAAATGTCAAATGTAATACATTATAATGGGAATTTCTATTGGAAATGTATTAAAGAATTAACTTTTCCAGTGAGGTTGTAAAGAATAAAAGTCAATCATACAAATGTTGTCATGATATTTGCATTTCCACTAAAAACTAATTTGTCACTTATGTTATTGTTCCTCAGATTTGAGCTCTCTAACCATAAAATCTGTCTGTCATAAGGGACTGAAAAATCTTGCTTTATTGATATGTTTCTTTGCATTACAACAGTATTATGACCTATAAGATCCATAATGTGTTTTATTCAGCTTTTACCTTCAACAAAGGTTAAACCAACAATGAAAGTAAACGCTGAATAAAACTCACCTAAGAAAAGAGAGACAAATGTTTCAAATGTATTCTGTACAATAGAAATGTAATTACAAAAAGATCTATTCTATAAATGGGGTGCACACTAGCAGAGTGGTTAGCTCTGACTTCCCAATAAGAAGGTCGTGGGTTTGACTCCCGGGTCGGACCATATCAACATCTCACAATCTCTCTGGGTGGAGTTTGCATGTTCTCCTCGTGTCACTGTGGGTTTTCTCAGGCTTCCTCACACCTCCAAAAACATGCATGTTTAGGTTCACTGGACATCACTGTCAGTTCCCTTGTGAGTGAACGAAAGAGTGAATAGTGACGAGTTGGCCACTGTCCAGGGTGTTCCCCGCCTAAGCCCAAAGTCACTGGGATAGGCTCCAGTCACCCACAACCCTAACAGGAACAATGATTGAATAAATTATATCGAAAGTTTAAGTATAATTGAAGTCCTGAGCTAAAATGTGACAGAATCAGCTAAATATGTAGCACTTCATATTGATCCCTGATCAGTAATCAACAATGTGACATAAGTGTCACATTGGGGTTTTTGTAGTGACACATGTTACAGCCAGAAATTACGTTAGCCGGAACCTGCCGGTCTTTGGCCGGTAAAATGTGCCGCTGACCGGAAAAAATAGAAATAGAAAGAAATAAAAAGTCGAAGTAAAATGAGGAACAATAGATAGTTTACTATAGGCTATTTAATTATAATTCCACATTTGTTCGTTCTGCGGTCAGTCCGGACGATGCTCAGGTTCAGAGACTATAAACAAGACTTGCGCTGATACACGTGATCCTGGCGCTGCTCGCAGATGATTGACAGCTCCCCAGAGAAGCGAGCCCAAGTGCTGCGTTGACCATGCTTTTTACTTTTCAACTTAAGACAGATTTTTACTTGCATGTAAATACAGTGGCTTAATGCGCTAGGTGAAGAGAATTTGTGCAATGAAAGTGCGTCGCTTATGAAGTTAAGAAAAGAGAGAGAAAGTAGAGAGAGAAACACAGAAAAGTGCGTCTCTGTTGCAGATTTGCTGATAAACGAAACAGACGAGTGTTGCTGCTGGAGACAAACAGGCTCAACACTTTAAACATGAAGCCCATTAGAATGTGCCTTTACTCACTAAAACCTAACGCTGAACTTCGAAATCTCCGGTTTAAAAGTGGGCTGCGCTGCGTGATCCTGAGGCTTCAGGTTCTTGTCAGACACACGGGGTTGACGCTGGCTTGACCCGGGTCCAGCGCGTGCGTTGTCCCGGGCTTCTCCTGCCTCAAACACCCCGGGGGTCGCGGAGGCTTGGCTCTGGTTAAGTAGGCAGATTGGCGCAAATCAAACTTTTAGTTTTACTTATCATCATTATGATAAGTAAAAGTTAAAGGCACTTCATTAACAATGGACAATTTTAGCTTTAAATAGAGACATGTAGAGCAGGTGAAAGAGCGTACCTACCCTACTGCCATAATTCATGTGCAGTTGTTTGCATAAGGTAATAATATGTGACCGGTTGTTCTCCTAACCGGAATTTCCAGACCCTGCCGGTCAAGTGACCAGCACAAAAAAAGTCTAGCGTAACCTCTGGTTACCGCAGTTTTATATTGATCAGTTTCCTCTCAAATGATTAAATAAATGTGTAAATATCAGTACTTCCTATGGAACTGCCACAACAATAACATGATTTAACTTCACTTTGAACAAGAAAATATGAACTTTTAAAAAAATACTAATTAGGACACCTGTGTGTGTTGCAAAACGGCCATTTTGGAAATGTTACTGTGTGAAAACAAAGTCACATGACCGGGACCATGATGCATCAGGAGGGTCATCAGAACCTCTAAAAGCTTCCAGAGCAGCTGGAGTGGCTGTTACACCAGAGTCACAGAGGAAACGTCTGGGTTAAAGAGGAAAGCAGCAGTGTGACTGGTTTGACAGCAGGTTTCTGCCATTAGTGCTCAGTTTGGAGTGGACAATCTAGAACCGACATGGGCCTTTGCAATGAGACACGGGGTTTGTGACTGGTGGACCTGAAACTTCCTAATTTGCTCAGTTTGTATTAAAATTGCCAAAAAACGACTCAGAAAGTAGCAATGCTATTTAAACACCATATACAGTTTAACAGATAAAACAGTAGTTTAAGGGTTTAGATTCTTCACTTTAAGTTTCTCGATTAAAGCAGACTTTAGGACCTGTGCTCTGACATACATGTGGAGCAGCGCGATCTCTCACACAGTCCCTGTACGCGGAGTGCTTATTGTAAAACACAACATGGATCTAAAACAGCTTAGAAATAAAAAAAACACATTCATTAACTTCCTGTTCTAAATTGCAGAACTCTTCATTGTTAAATTTCACTGGAACAAGCAACAAATTTTAACTTTGGGAAGTGGCTACATGACAATCTTGAACTGTACATGTTTTACCCAGAGTTTAGTTTGTAAATCTAACGTTGCAGGAATAAAACGTGGCTTTCGAATCAGGCTCCAGACGGTGTTGAAACTTTACCGGAACACACACAATAAGTGAACATAGACGCTGAGAAATGATAAAATACAACTCAACTGTCCATCGTACTCCATTTAAACAATATAAATTAATTATATTTTCCTACACACGTTTTTTCCTTCATTAAGACAGAAATCCCAGCGCATCTGCTGCTGAATCGGATCAACAAAGTGACAGGATGCCCTCCCACATGCTTGTCCTGCAACTCAGAGCACTCCCTCCACAAGTACTAGACCTGGTTTGTGCCGCTCAAAACTGTGTGTGAGTTTGATGAAAGTAAAAAAATCTGATAAATGTAGACAGCAGCCACCACAACAACACAGGACAAAGAGCCTTTACACAGCAGACTCAGGGCCAACAGTGACATCAGAACGTCACAAACCTCTGCCACGTCAGAATGTCACAAACCTCTGCGATGTCAGGACGTCACAAACCTCTGCCACGTCAGGACGTCACAAACCTCTGCCACGTCAGGTTGTCACAAACCTCTGCCACGTCAGGTTGTCACAAACCTCTGCCACGTCAGGATGTCACAAACCCCTGCCACGTCAGGACGTCACAAGCCCCTGCGACGTCAGGACGTCACAAACCCCTTCGACGTCAGGACGTCACAAACCTCTGCGACGTCAGGACGTCACAAACCTCTGCGACGTCAGGAAGTCACAAATCCCTGCGACGTCAGGACGTCACAAACCGTCAAAAATACATATTAAAATAGTTGCACTTACGAGAAAAAACAGACAGCAGTATCTTTTTTGCTCCGTGCACTCAAAACACACGTGACAGTCCCGCTGTCTCTGCATCAAAACGAGTAACTGACATGAGTGTGGCGCTGTGACACTGACACAGAAAGTCACAAAAGAAAGAAAGAATATACACTGATGCTAAGTCTCAATGTAAACAGAAACTTAGCGGAAAACTCTTTTAAACTGATCAAACATTCTGAATGAACATGGATCTAAAACCTACAGAGGAGACACAGTGGATTTATGCTTCAGATTCTTTGGAATATTTTGACAAAGCTTCAAAATGAATTTAATGGAGATTTTAGTGGAGTTATTTCATTTTAAGCTTGTCCTCTGTGGTTTATGGAGAATCAGAAGGTAGGCAGATTTTGTAGTGAACTCAAATAAAAGTCAGTGCATCAGACTCTGGGGCAGTGATGTCATCATAAAAAAAAGTTGCGTATACAGCGTAAATCTTAGTTACCTAATGTAACTGTAGTTCTATGAGTATGTGCGTAGCCCTCTACGGGCTTCGCTATTGGCTAACACTCGAGGCAGCGCCTCGCACCTGAAGATCAAACAATGTACCGCTCCAATCATGGGACGTGGTTCCCCACTGGCCGTATATAAGGCCCTGTCCACTATCGCTCGCCCTTCTTGAACTCTAGCACAGTGGAAGACATGCCTGCTGGGCCTGCAGGTAGAGGGCTACGCACATACTCATAGAACTACAGTTACATTAGGTAACTAAGATTTCTATGTCGTATGTGCTACGCCCTCTACGGGCTTCGCTATTGGCATACCCTACGCGAAGGCCGTAGGATCAATGTACTCCCAGCAGGCATACATGATTGGAGCGCACCCGCAAACCTACTTCGTACCAAGCACAGAGAGGCAGCGGGCGAGGTTGAAACCGGATGGAGAGAAGGCACATAGTCCTGCCCGGACCTGCCACAACCACCCGCATGAAAAAGAAACAAAGGTGATGAAAGGCCGCCTCTCCCAAGAGCGCCAAGTCACCACAAGAAAAGCATCCAGAAGGAGTGCTAATGCATTGATGAACTGGTCGCCTCTCCCAAGAGCACCAGGACACCACCACAAAAGTATCCAGAAGGAGTACGAACGAAGGTGAACAGGCCGCCTCTCCAAGAGCGCCAAGAACACCCAGGCAAAAGCCTCCAAAGAAGACGCTGAAACTGGAAGCAATGCGCAGGTCGCCTCTCCAAAAAGCGCCTGAGGCACATCGCCAACAAGAGGAAAGTCCTTAGGCCGTCACCTCATGTCGACTCATCCGGCCCGCGATAAAGGACCAAATGAGTCACTGACCGCACTGTCACATCCAACAGATATGACTGCACAAACGTCGACAAGGAGGACCAGGAGTTTGCCAGACAGATCTCCTCTAGGGGCACCCCTCTAAGAGTAGCTGAAAAGGTGGCCACACACCAGGTAAAACGAGCTCTGATGAGTGCAGGAGGGGAACGCCCCTCTGCCTCGTCAGTCATGTGACCCGCCTGGCACACCCAGTGGGCTAAGCGCTGCGAAGAGAGAGCAGTGCCTCGATCCTTCGCATCAAAACCCACAAATAACTGGTCAGAATACCTGAAGCCAGCCGTGCAGTGCAGGAAGCGGCGAAATGCCCTGACCGGACATGACAGGTGACACCCTTCACCCTCCGCTGACGCATGTGGGGGATGACAACGCTGTCCCAAGCGGATGACCCTGGACATCCTAGGCTGGAAAGCCTGGTTCGGCCATAATTCCACCAAGCCTCCATCACCGCTGAAGAACATGCAAGAAGGGTGGATGGAGTGGACGCATAATTCCTTGCCCTCTTGGCAGAGGCGATCACCAAAAACGTCTTAAACGATAAGCAGCTGAGCTCAGCGCGATCCAGGGGCTCAAAAGGTGGACCCGAGAGGCCCTCTAACAGACCTGCAGTTCCCAAGGGGCGGCAGAGCTTCTGGGGGTGGGTTCGGACTGAGCGCACCCCGTAAGAAGCGCTTAACGAGAGGATGGTTATGGGCCAGGAAACCACCAAAAACCAATGCGGCCGAAAGCGATGGCCGCAGCAAAGACGCCCAAGGTCGAAGCCGATCGACCTTTGGCCAGGAGACCCTGACAAAAACCCAAGACCTCCTGAATAGTGCAGGAGAGGGGATCCACTGACCTCTCCGTGCACCATGTGGCAAACAACTGCCATCATAGCCTGTAGGCCCTAAACGTCGAAGGCGCACGGCCTCCTTGAATAGTCGAGACTACAGCAGAAGGGAGGCCTAAGCCTAACCACCTTCCTTCTCGGCTTCCAAACCAAGAGCCTGTGGCCTAGGATTGGACGTGAGTAAAGGGATCATTGGGCCTGAGTCAGCGTGTCTGGCGAGTCCGGGAGGGGCCAAGGTCCCCCTGTGCCATGGACACCAAGTCCGGGTACCACCCGGCACTTGGACTGTTCGGGGCCATTTGTAGCCTGTCTCTCCTGACTCTGTGGAGCAGTGGAGGGAGGAGCCGGAGGGGAAAATGCATAAAGAAGACCCCTCGGCCAAAGTCGGTGCGCCAACGCGTTGACGCCCAGAGGAGGCTCGTCCCCTGGTCTGAGTGAGAACTACAGGGGCATAGAGTGCTTTCAGGTCGGCCACCGGGTGGCCGAGCTGTTGCCAAACCTGCGCCGCCACCCAAGGGGCTAGGCTCTATTCGCCGCGGGCTGCTCCGCTCCTGGACATTCTGTCCGCGCCTACGTTGAGAATGCCGGGGATGTGCCGGGCCTCAAGGAAAGGAGGTGAGTGATGGCCCATAGAAAGATCTCAGGCCGCCCTCCTGTGGAGCGAGGGAGATCTGGTTCCCCTTGTCTGTTCAGATAAGCCACCACAGTCGTGTTGTCTGATCGGACTAAGACGTGGTGTCACTCCAGTTCCGCTCTGAAGTGCAGGACGTGCAGGAACGTTCCTCACTGCCTCCATCTACAGGACATTGATGTGGCTGGGCGTCGGAGACCAGGTGCCGCCCGTCGAGCACTGGTCCAAGACCCCCCCCAACCTAACAGGGAGGCATCTGTGAACAACTCCGTGTAATGGGGGACACAACCCAGCAGCACACCCTGGCTCAGAAGAACCGGGACGGTCCAGAACTGGATATCCTTCCGTGCGGGCATTGGGGGCCTCAGCCATGTCCTCCTGTCGTGCGCCGGGTGCAACCTGAGACGGGAGTACCACCGAGGCGTCTCATGGGCAGTAGGCCAGCTGTACCACTGGTTGGGCCACTGCCATCAATCCGAGAAGCGATTGAATCTGATGGGACCGGACTTGCGTCCTTCAAACACAGTCTGTTGACCACAAAGCCCAGCCTGAAGATGTAATCCAGCACCACCTCTGTGTGAGCCTGAGCCTCCTGATGGGAGGAGGCCAGGATGAGCCAATGGCTGGTTCCAATACAACGCAGCAGGTCCAGCGCCGCCTCCACGCACTTTCTCCAAGTGCCAGCGAACAGCCAAACGGGAGTCAGCAATATTCCTGGCATCTCCTAGCCATGGAGAAGCGGTGGAACCTTCAGAGCTCCGAAACAATGGAAACCTGGAAGCAAGCATCCATGAGGTTAACAGAGTCAGACAATCGCCCAGACTGACACACTTAACAGGTGTCGTGTGGTCAGCATGCGAAACGCCTAGGCATGCATCGTGGAAACCAAGAAGTACGGGGAGCAGAAACCGTTCTATGTCGTCGGCCTTCCATGTAGATAAAGGCCAATAGCGAAGCCCGTAAAGGGCTATGCCACACTCATAGAACTACAGTTACGTAAGTAACTAAGATTTCTCTGCTCTCTCTGCCAGCACCTCCACTCCTGCGCCACGTAACAGGAAGGAGGAGACGCGCAGATCCAAAAAGGGCCGTATGCCGCCGCACTTCTTGGCAACCAAGAAGTACGGGGAGTAGAAACCGTTCTATGTCGGCCTTCCATGTAGATAAAGGCCAGTAGCGAAGCCCGCAGAGGGCAACGCACACACTCATAGAACCACAGTTACGCAAGTAACTAAAATTTCTCTGCTCTCTCTGCCAGCACCTCCATTCCTGCGCCACGTAACAGGAAGGAGGAGACGCGCAGATCCAAAAAGGGTCGTATGCCGCCGCACTTCTTGGCAACCAAGAAGTACGGGGAGTAGAAACCGTTCTATGTCGGCCTTCCATGTAGATAGAGGCCAATAGCGAAGCCCGTAAGGACTACGCACAACTCATAGAACTACAGTTACGTAAGTAACTACATTTTCTCTCCTCTCTCTGCTAGCACCTCCAATCCTGCGCCACGTAACAGGAAGGAGGAGACACGCAGATCCAAAAAGGGCCGTATGCCGCCGCACTTCTTGGCAACCAAGAAGTACGGGGATAGGAACCGTTCTATGTCGGCCTTCCATGTAGATAAGGCCAAAAGCGAAGCCGAGGAGGGCTATGCACATACTCATAGAACTGCAGTTACTTTCTCCGTTCTCTCCGCTTGCATATCGTAGCAGGAGGACGGGAGCCAGAAGCTTGGGCCTGCCCACTATGTCCGTAGGGGGGGGGGTGTAAGGGACGTACGAACGAGAACCGGTCATAACGTCGCACCGCGCAGTCTGCGCTCCCTAGGAATAGACAGATTCCCCGAATGCTCCTGCAAGCGACCTAGACTGCTGAAGGAAGACGAGCAGGCGTCTGATGCCGCGGCGCTACACTAACCGTAAGAGGAGAGGATCTATGGACTGTAGACTCTCCTCCAAAGCACGAGGGGAAGCGCGTCGATGCGCGACCCCTACGAGCCTGCACTTGCCCCCTGCGTGCTGCGGGACAGCGCAAGAAGGCGTTTGGTGTAACTCCAACAGCAATGCCAGCTGGGGGACCGTCCGCAGCCAGGACAGGTGGAGCGCGCGTCCCCTGTCGCTGCGCAGCACTGACCAGGGAGGAGCGGAGACGTGATGGGAGCTCCGCTGCTCGTGCATGTGTGACCCTGTGAGAGGGAGCGCATCAGAGCGCGCCCTAAACGGTCCTGCACTACACAAATCCGCATCCTCAAAGCAGAGCGAGGAGCGGGAAAAAAAACATCTACATAAAAGATGAGTAAATGGAGATGATGCACAGAAGCCTGTCTTCTTCCCACATGCTTTCCAAGCGCAGATAGGAGCAGAACACGGTGCCCTGCTACCAGAGCAGCAGCGGTGGGTAAAGAACTGTCCTTACCCTGGACAGCTATCTGAGCTGCTGGAAACTCCGCCCTCACGACAGCGGCTGTGGTGAAGTACGTGGTTCTCACCTACGTCTTCTTCCCTGGGCGAGAGTGGGGGGTCACAGTCAACCTCTGCCCTTTCCTGACGCACTCATCCGCACCGCGACACTCAGCGGGATGAGAGTGACAGGACAGCTGGAGCCAGCATCGGAGCTATAGCACCAGCTGAACAGCAACAGAAACGCTACCAGTGCGTGTCTGTTGCATGGTGAGAAGTAACTCTAAATCATAACATAAAGAGCCTCTCCTCTCTCTTACAAGCTCCAGATAAAGGAGCGCGCCGCTCCGGACTCGCGCTCCTGATCTGTGGGAGCCGGAGCCCGAGGAACAGAACGCCGCAGCTGTAAGAGCGTGTCTCGGGAAGAGCGGCTCCTCCTCCTTCTGACCCGAGCAGAAGAGCGAAGCAGCGGGCGAGCTGCTTTCTCATGGTCTAGAGGGAAGACAGACCCAGCCAGAGATGTCTGCCGCCCACCTGTGCCGCGCACATATACCTACGCCCATGGCGAAAGCTTGTGACATGCAGAGGAAAACAGCCACCGTGGTCCGCAGCTAACTAGGCCCTGCGCTAGTTGCTAGCTAATGCTACGGCCTGTGCAGCATTAGCATAACAGCTGTACACAATACAGTCGTCAGCCTGTCTCGGGCTGGAATAGAGGCTTACCGCCAGATCAGAGCGAGGAAGAGGGAAGCAGAGCCAGACTGATCCCGTCCTGCGCTAGTAGCTAGCTAGTGCTATGTACGCTGTGTAGCATTAGCATAGCAGCGATACACGACACCCGCCGTCAGCCTGTCTCGGGCTGGAATAGAGGCTTACCGCCAGATCAGAGCGAGGAAAGGGAAGCAGAGCCAGACTGATCCCGTCCTGCGCTAGTAGCTAGCTAGTGCTATGACCGTGTAGCATTAGCATAGCAGCGATACACGACACCGCCGTCAGCCTGTCTCGGGCTGGAATAGAGGCTTACCGCCAGATCAGAGCGAGGAAGAGGGAAGCAGAGCCAAACTGATCCGTCCTCGATGGATGGAGCCCCCGACTCGCTGCACCAGTGCACACAGCGATACGGCCGGTATGCTGGCACACGGTGTTGGCGCCAAGCAGCAGCCGCGGGAGAAGAGGAACGCCATGTCTTCTTCATAGGGGGACAATCCGGAGGGAAGGAGGCGCTGGAGCCTTGCTCGGCAAGGCTGCAGCACGGACCGGAGGCACGGTCTTCCCCTCGGACATCTCCGGGTCCGGACCGAGATGCTCCGGGGATTCGGGGCTCATGAAGCCACGGCGCCACTCTCGCTTCTCCCTGGGAAGCGAGCAGCAGACGGGGCGGTCTTATCCCTGTGTTGTGCTGCCAACAGAGGCAGAGGGAAACAGACGGTCCTCGGGGAGAAGAGGGTCTCACATCTGCCGTACCCACGGTGCTCGACACCGGAGGGTGACAATCTTCGAGCTGGTGAGTACGGCGAATCCCAAATCTTGATTGTAGAGAGTAAATCTTTCTTAAAGAACAAGTTAAGAGATCTTCAAGTGCTGAGTGAAAAGAAGGGCGAGCGATAGTGGACAGGGCCTTATATACGGCCAGTGGGGAACCACGTCCCCATGATTGGAGCGGTACATTGTTTGATCTTCAGGTGCGAGGCGCTGCCTCGAGTGTTAGCCAATAGCGAAGCCCGTAGAGGGCGTAGCACATACGACATAGAACTGGGAGACACAAACAGAGTTTTGAATTTCTATTATTTTGAACTATTCCTGGGACCTTTCAAAGATTGGTTTTCAGTGTCCTAAAGCTCGATTGATTAGGTCAGAAATTGTCTGAAACGCCTGAGCTTGACAAGTTGACAGATGTTAGTGGTCACTGTAGGCTGACAAGAAAGTATTCCTGTCCTACATTCAATGCCACATGTTTATACTACGATTTAAAGTCATACATTCATCAGTAAATGAGAAACCATTCAAAAAGCTTCATTATTTTTTTTGCTTAAAGGGACTGTACTCGATTTTTTGCAACAAGATAACTTAAAAGCAATTTCCCCTAGCACTGATGCCTTGTTAATGTATCTATTCAGGTGGAAATTAGTCCCAAAACTGTCTTGCTAATAAATCCGTTTGTGTGCAACTTTTTCTGTTTTGTTTTTAGCATTGTGGCTAACTGTTGTTAGCATAGTGACTCACCTCGCTGCTAAAAAGCTGTGAAAAAACATTAAACTCATCATGAGAAACAATTCTGAAGCTCAGAATGCATTAGCTACGTAGGAAATCATGTAGCCTGAAGGAAAAAGGTTAAAATTAATTATTTCTGTTTGTTTACATTTTTAGGATGCAAAAAAATCAGGTACAGTCCCTACTAAAAGGTGCCACTGCGAAGTTAAAATGCTCAATATTACGATATATTAAAATTTACCTCCATTGGCACGTGCCTGGATGTGCGCCATTTCTGTTTTGTAAACTTACCGAGTTTGCTGTATTAAG